>CATKUM010000099.1:0-632000 GCA_949786405.1 Onychomys arenicola
CACTTTTCAGCTCAAACAAAGCTACAATAGTCACAAAGCTCACAAGTATCTCGAACTGAAATAAAAAGCACTGGATGTTAGAGGACCTGTGGTTTGTATCAGTTTCAGAAGCAGAGTTGAACTAGATATGGTCCGTGTGTGTAGGAAACACAGTTCTTTGGTTCCGAGCGCACTCACGTTTCCCTCTGTATTAGAGACTCTAGAAAGCAAGAGCGTACTTCTTGCTCTAAAGCAGAGTATGCTTCATAGATGAGAACTGTGCATTGTGTTTTCCTACAGAAACATAGTTAAATGCCAGGCTCTATGTCTTTCTACAAGCAAGACTTCGTTTCAGGTAAACGCAGTCACTTTTCAACTCAAAGGAAGCTACATTGTTCACGAGCTCGCATGTTTCTCGCTCTTAACTGAAAAGCATTCGATGATAGATCACCTGTGCTTTGTATCAGTTTCAGAAGCAGAGTTGAACTAGATATGCTCCGTGTGTTTACGAAACTCTGTACTTTTTGTCTGAGCACACTCATGTTTCGTGCCTTAGAGACTCCAGAGAGCAAGTGTGTGCTTCTTGCTCTAAGGCAGAGTGTGTTTCATGGATGAGAACTGTGCGGTGTTTTTCCATTCAGAAAAGGAGAGAAATGCCAGGCTCTGTGTCTTCCTACTAGCAAGACTTCTTTTCCGGTAAACGCAGTCACTTTTCAGCTCAAAGGAAGCTACATTGTTCATTAAGCTCACACGTTTCTCGCTTTTAACTGAAAAGCATTGGATGTTAGAGGACGTGTGGGTGGTATCAGTTTCAGAAGAAGAGATGAACAAGAAATGGTCCGTGTGTGTATGAAACACAGTTCTTTTGTTCTGAGCACACTCACGTTTCCCGCCTTATTAGAGACTCCAGAAAACAAGAACGTGCTTCTTTCTCTAAAGCAGATGGTGTTTCACGGTTGAGAACTGTGCTGTGTGTTTCTCTACAGAAACGGAGTTAAATGCAAGGCTCTGTATCTTTCTACAAGCAAGACTTCGTTTCAGGTAAAGGCAGTCACTTTTCAGCTCAAAGGAAGCTACATCGTTCACGAAGCTGGCACGTTTCTCGCTCTTAAGTGAAAAACAATGGATTTAAGAGGACCTGTGGTATGTATTGGTTTCAGAAGCAGAGTTGAACTAGATATGGTCCGTGTGTGTAGGAAACACAGTTCATTTTTTCTGAGCACACTCACGTTTCCCTCTGTATTAGAGACTCTAGAAAGCAAGTGCGTACTTCTTGCTCTAAAGCAGAGTGTGTTTCATAGATGAGAACTGTCATGTGTGTCTCCCTTCAGAAACGGAGTTAAATGCTAGACTCCGTGTCTTTCTACAAGCAAGACTTCGTTTCAGGTAAACGCAGACACTTTTCAGCTCAAAGGAAGCTACATCGTTCACGAAGCTCACACGTATCTCGATCTGAAATAAAAAGCATTGGATGTTAGAGGTCATGTGGTTTGTAACAGTTTCAGAAGAAGAGTTGAACAAGATATGGTCCGTATGTGTAGGAAACACAGTTCATTTTTTCTGAGCACACTCACGTTTCCCGCCTTATTAGAGAATCTAGAAAGCAAGAGAGTGCTTCTTGCTCTAAAGCAGAGTTTGTTTCATGGATGATAACTCTGCTATGTGTTTCCCTTCAGAAAAGGAGTTAAATGCCAGGCTCTCTGTCTTCCTACAAGCAAGATTTCGTTTCAGGAAACGCAGACACTTTTCAGCTCAAACGAAGCTACAATATTCACGAAGCTCACACGTATCTCGATCTGAAATAAAAAGCATTGGATGTTAGAGGACCTGTGGTTTGTATCAGTTTCAGAAGCAGAGTTGAAGTAGATATGGTCCGTGTGTGTAGGAAACACAGTTCTTTGGTTCTGAGCGCACTCACGTTTCCCTCTGTATTAGAGACTCTAGAAAGCAAGAGCGTACTTCTTGCTCTAAAGCAGAGTATGTTTCATAGATGAGAACTGTGCATTGTGTTTTCCTACAGAAACATAGTAAAATGCCAGGCTCTATGTCTTTCTACAAGCAAGACTTCGTTTAAGGTAAACGCAGTCACTTTTCAGCTCAAAGGGAGCTACATTGTTCAAGAGCTCGCATGTTTCTCGCTCTTAACTGAAAAGCATTCGATGTTAGATGACCTGTGCTTTGTATCAGTTTCAGAAGCAGAGTTGAACTAGATATGCTCCGTGTGTTTATGAAACTCTGTACTTTTTTTCTGAGCACACTCATGTTTCGTGCCTTAGAGACTCCAGAAAGCAAGTGTGTGCTTCTTGCTCTAAGGCAGAGTGTGTTTCATGGATGAGAACTGTGCGGTGTTTTTCCATTCAGAAAAGGAGAGAAATGCCAGGCTCTGTGTCTTCCTACAAGCAAGACTTCTTTTCAGGTAAACGCAGTCACTTTTCAGCTCAAAGGAAGCTACATTGTTCATTAAGCTCACACGTTTCTCGCTTTTAACTGAAAAGCATTGGATGTTAGAGGACGTGTGGTTTGTATCAGTTTCAGAAGAAGACATGAACAAGAAATGGTCCGTGTGCGTAGGAAACACAGTTCATTTTTTTCTGAGCACACTCACGATTACCTCTGTATTAGAGACTCTAGAAAGCAAGTGCATACTTCTTGCTCCAAAGCAGAGTGTGTTTCATAGATGAGAACTGTCATGTGTGTCTCCCTTCAGAAACGGAGTTAAATGCAAGGCTCTGTATCTTTCTACAAGCAAGACTTCGTTTCAGGTAAACGCAGTCACTTTTCAGCTCAAAGGAAGCTACATCGTTCACGAAGCTGGAACGTTTCTCGCTCTTAAGTGAAAAACAATGGATTTAAGAAGACCTGTGGTTTGTATTGGTTTCAGAAGCAGAGTTGAACTAGATATGGTCCGTGTGTGTCGGAAACACAGTTCATTTGTTCTGAGCACACTCACGTTTCCCTCTGAATTAGAGACTCTAGAAAGCAAGAGAGGGCTTCTTGCTCTAAAGCAGAGTGTGTTTCATGGATGAGAACTGTGCTGTGTGTTTCCATTCAGAAAGGAGAGAAATGCCAGGCTCTGTGTCTTCCTACAAGCAAGACTTCGTTTCAGGTAAAGGCAGTCACCTTTCAGCTCAAAGGAAGCTACATTGTTCACGAAGCTCACACGTATCTCGATCTGAAGTAAAAAGCATTGGAAGTTAGAGGATGAATGGTTTGTATCAGTTTCAGAAGCAGAGTTAAACTAGATATGCTCCGTGTGTTTACGAAACTCTGTACTTTTTTTCTGAGCACACTCAAGTTTCCTGCCTTAGAGACTCCAGAAAGCAAGTGTGTGCTTCTTGCTCTAAAGCAGAGCACGTTTCATGGATGAGAACTGTGCTGTGTATTTCCCTTTAGAAACGGAGTAAAATGCCAGGCTCTGTGTCTTCCTACAAACAAGACTTTGTTTCAGGTAAGGGCAGTCACTTTTCAGATCAAATGAAGCTACATTGTTCACGAAGCTCACACGTTTCTCGCGCTTAACTGAAATGCATTGGATGTTAGAGGACCTGTGGTTTGTATCAGTTTCCGAAGCAGAGTTGAACTAGAAATGGTGGTCCGTGTGTGTAGGAAACACAGTTCTTTTGTTCTGAGCACACTCACTTTTCCCTCTGTATTAGACTCTCTAGAATGCAAGAGTGTGCTTCTTTCTATAAAGCAGAGTGTGTTTCATCAATGAGAACTGTGCATTGTGTTTCCCTACAGAAACTGCGTTAAATGCCAGGCTCTGTATCTTTCTACAAGCAAGACTTCGTTTCAGGTAAACACAGTCAATTTCCAGCTCAAAGGAAGCTACATCGTTCACGAAGCTCGCACGTTTCTTGCTCTTAAGTGAAAAACATTGTATGTTTGAGGGCCTGCGTTTTTTATCAGTTTCAGAAGCAGAGTTGAACTAGATATGGTCCGTGTGTGGAGGAAACACAGTTCATTTCTTCTGAGCACACTCACGTTTCCCGACATATTATTTCCCAGAAAGCAAGAGCGTGCTTCTTGCTCTAAAGCAGATTGTGTTTCACGGTTTAGAACTGTGCTGTGGGTTTCTCTTCAGAAACGGAGTGAAATGCCAGGCTCTGCCTCTTCATACAAGCAAGACTTCGTTTGAGGTAAACGCAGTCACTTTTTAGCTCAAAGGAAGCTACATTGTTCACGATGCTCACACGTTTCTCCCTGTTAACTGAAAAGCATTGGATGTTAGAGGACCTGTGGTTTGTATCAGTTTCAGAAGCAGAGTTGAACCAGATATGGTCCGTGTGTGTAGGAAACACAGTTCTTTTGTTCTGAGCACACTCACGTTTCCTGCCTTATTAGAGACTCCACAAAGCAAGAGCGTGCTTCTTGCTCTAAAGCAGATTGTGTTTCATGGTTGAGAACTGTGCTGTGTGTTTCTCTTCAGAAACGGAGTGAAATGCCAGGCTCTGTGTCTTCCTACAAGCAAGACTTCATTTCAGGTAAACGTAGTCACTTTTCAGTTCAAACTAAGCTATATTGTTCACGAAGCTCACAAGTTTCTTGCTCTGAACTGAAAAGCATTGGATGTTAGAGGACCTGTGGTTTGTATCAGTTTCAGAAACAGAGTTGAACTAGATATGGTCCGTGTGTGTAGGAAACACAGTTCATTTTTTCTGAACACACTCACATTTCCTGACATATTATTTCCCAGAAAGCAAGAGCGTGCTTCTTGCTCTAAAGCAGAGTGCGCTTCATGGATGAGAACTGTGCTGTGTATTTCCCTTTAGAAACGGAGTGAAATGCCAGGCTCTGTGTCTTCCTACATGCGAGACCTTGTTTCAGGTAAGGGCAGTCACTTTTCAGATCAAATGAAGCTACATTGTTCACAAAGCTCACACGTTTCTAGCTCGTAACTGAAACGCATCGGATGTTAGAGGGCCTGTGGTTTGTATCAGTTTCAGAAGCAGAGTTGAACTAGATATGGTCCGTGTGTGTAGGAAACACAGTTCATTTTTTCTGAGCACACTCACGTTTCCCTCTGTATTAGAGACTCTAGAAAGCAAGTGCGTACTTCTTGCTCTAAAGCAGAGTGTGTTTCATAGATGAGAACTGTCATGTGTGTCTCCCTTCAGAAACGGAGTTAAATGCTAGACTCCGTGTCTTTCTACAAGCAAGACTTCGTTTCAGGTAAACGCAGACACTTTTCAGCTCAAAGGAAGCTACATCGTTCACGAAGCTCACACGTATCTCGATCTGAAATAAAAAGCATTGGATGTTAGAGGTCATGTGGTTTGTAACAGTTTCAGAAGAAGAGTTGAACAAGATATGGTCCGTATGTGTAGGAAACACAGTTCATTTTTTCTGAGCACACTCACGTTTCCCGCCTTATTAGAGAATCTAGAAAGCAAGAGAGTGCTTCTTGCTCTAAAGCAGAGTTTGTTTCATGGATGATAACTCTGCTATGTGTTTCCCTTCAGAAAAGGAGTTAAATGCCAGGCTCTCTGTCTTCCTACAAGCAAGATTTCGTTTCAGGAAACGCAGACACTTTTCAGCTCAAACGAAGCTACAATATTCACGAAGCTCACACGTATCTCGATCTGAAATAAAAAGCATTGGATGTTAGAGGACCTGTGGTTTGTATCAGTTTCAGAAGCAGAGTTGAAGTAGATATGGTCCGTGTGTGTAGGAAACACAGTTCTTTGGTTCTGAGCGCACTCACGTTTCCCTCTGTATTAGAGACTCTAGAAAGCAAGAGCGTACTTCTTGCTCTAAAGCAGAGTATGTTTCATAGATGAGAACTGTGCATTGTGTTTTCCTACAGAAACATAGTAAAATGCCAGGCTCTATGTCTTTCTACAAGCAAGACTTCGTTTAAGGTAAACGCAGTCACTTTTCAGCTCAAAGGGAGCTACATTGTTCAAGAGCTCGCATGTTTCTCGCTCTTAACTGAAAAGCATTCGATGTTAGATGACCTGTGCTTTGTATCAGTTTCAGAAGCAGAGTTGAACTAGATATGCTCCGTGTGTTTATGAAACTCTGTACTTTTTTTCTGAGCACACTCATGTTTCGTGCCTTAGAGACTCCAGAAAGCAAGTGTGTGCTTCTTGCTCTAAGGCAGAGTGTGTTTCATGGATGAGAACTGTGCGGTGTTTTTCCATTCAGAAAAGGAGAGAAATGCCAGGCTCTGTGTCTTCCTACAAGCAAGACTTCTTTTCAGGTAAACGCAGTCACTTTTCAGCTCAAAGGAAGCTACATTGTTCATTAAGCTCACACGTTTCTCGCTTTTAACTGAAAAGCATTGGATGTTAGAGGACGTGTGGTTTGTATCAGTTTCAGAAGAAGACATGAACAAGAAATGGTCCGTGTGCGTAGGAAACACAGTTCATTTTTTTCTGAGCACACTCACGATTACCTCTGTATTAGAGACTCTAGAAAGCAAGTGCATACTTCTTGCTCCAAAGCAGAGTGTGTTTCATAGATGAGAACTGTCATGTGTGTCTCCCTTCAGAAACGGAGTTAAATGCAAGGCTCTGTATCTTTCTACAAGCAAGACTTCGTTTCAGGTAAACGCAGTCACTTTTCAGCTCAAAGGAAGCTACATCGTTCACGAAGCTGGAACGTTTCTCGCTCTTAAGTGAAAAACAATGGATTTAAGAAGACCTGTGGTTTGTATTGGTTTCAGAAGCAGAGTTGAACTAGATATGGTCCGTGTGTGTCGGAAACACAGTTCATTTGTTCTGAGCACACTCACGTTTCCCTCTGAATTAGAGACTCTAGAAAGCAAGAGAGGGCTTCTTGCTCTAAAGCAGAGTGTGTTTCATGGATGAGAACTGTGCTGTGTGTTTCCATTCAGAAAGGAGAGAAATGCCAGGCTCTGTGTCTTCCTACAAGCAAGACTTCGTTTCAGGTAAAGGCAGTCACCTTTCAGCTCAAAGGAAGCTACATTGTTCACGAAGCTCACACGTATCTCGATCTGAAGTAAAAAGCATTGGAAGTTAGAGGATGAATGGTTTGTATCAGTTTCAGAAGCAGAGTTAAACTAGATATGCTCCGTGTGTTTACGAAACTCTGTACTTTTTTTCTGAGCACACTCAAGTTTCCTGCCTTAGAGACTCCAGAAAGCAAGTGTGTGCTTCTTGCTCTAAAGCAGAGCACGTTTCATGGATGAGAACTGTGCTGTGTATTTCCCTTTAGAAACGGAGTAAAATGCCAGGCTCTGTGTCTTCCTACAAACAAGACTTTGTTTCAGGTAAGGGCAGTCACTTTTCAGATCAAATGAAGCTACATTGTTCACGAAGCTCACACGTTTCTCGCGCTTAACTGAAATGCATTGGATGTTAGAGGACCTGTGGTTTGTATCAGTTTCCGAAGCAGAGTTGAACTAGAAATGGTGGTCCGTGTGTGTAGGAAACACAGTTCTTTTGTTCTGAGCACACTCACTTTTCCCTCTGTATTAGACTCTCTAGAATGCAAGAGTGTGCTTCTTTCTATAAAGCAGAGTGTGTTTCATCAATGAGAACTGTGCATTGTGTTTCCCTACAGAAACTGCGTTAAATGCCAGGCTCTGTATCTTTCTACAAGCAAGACTTCGTTTCAGGTAAACGCAGTCAATTTCCAGCTCAAAGGAAGCTACATCGTTCACGAAGCTCGCACGTTTCTTGCTCTTAAGTGAAAAACATTGTATGTTTGAGGGCCTGCGTTTTTTATCAGTTTCAGAAGCAGACTTGAACTAGATATGGTCCGTGTGTGGAGGAAACACAGTTCATTTTTTCTGAGCACACTCACGTTTCCCGACATATTATTTCCCAGAAAGCAAGAGCGTCCTTCTTGCTCTAAAGCAGATTGTGTTTCACGGTTTAGAACTGTGCTGTGTGTTTCTCTTCAGAAACGGAGTGAAATGCCAGGCTCTGCCTCTTCATACAAGCAAGACTTCGTTTGAGGTAAACGCAGTCACTTTTTAGCTCAAAGGAAGCTACATTGTTCACGATGCTCACACGTTTCTCCCTGTTAACTGAAAAGCATTGGATGTTAGAGGACCTGTGGTTTGTATCAGTTTCAGAAGCAGAGTTGAACCAGATATGGTCCGTGTGTGTAGGAAACACAGTTCTTTTGTTCTGAGCACACTCACGTTTCCTGCCTTATTAGAGACTCCACAAAGCAAGAGCGTGCTTCTTGCTCTAAAGCAGATTGTGTTTCATGGTTGAGAACTGTGCTGTGTGTTTCTCTTCAGAAACGGAGTGAAATGCCAGGCTCTGTGTCTTCCTACAAGCAAGACTTCATTTCAGGTAAACGTAGTCACTTTTCAGTTCAAACTAAGCTATATTGTTCACGAAGCTCACAAGTTTCTTGCTCTGAACTGAAAAGCATTGGATGTTAGAGGACCTGTGGTTTGTATCAGTTTCAGAAACAGAGTTGAACTAGATATGGTCCGTGTGTGTAGGAAACACAGTTCATTTTTTCTGAACACACTCACATTTCCTGACATATTATTTCCCAGAAAGCAAGAGCGTGCTTCTTGCTCTAAAGCAGAGTGCGCTTCATGGATGAGAACTGTGCTGTGTATTTCCCTTTAGAAACGGAGTGAAATGCCAGGCTCTGTGTCTTCCTACATGCGAGACCTTGTTTCAGGTAAGGGCAGTCACTTTTCAGATCAAATGAAGCTACATTGTTCACAAAGCTCACACGTTTCTAGCTCGTAACTGAAACGCATCGGATGTTAGAGGGCCTGTGGTTTGTATCAGTTTCAGAAGCAGAGTTGAACTAGATATGGTCCGTGTGTGTAGGAAACACAGTTCATTTTTTCTGAGCACACTCACGTTTCCCTCTGTATTAGAGACTCTAGAAAGCAAGTGCGTACTTCTTGCTCTAAAGCAGAGTGTGTTTCATAGATGAGAACTGTCATGTGTGTCTCCCTTCAGAAACGGAGTTAAATGCTAGATTCCGTGTCTTTCTACAAGCAAGACTTCGTTTCAGGTAAACGCAGACACTTTTCAGCTCAAAGGAAGCTACATCGTTCACGAAGCTCACACGTATCTCGATCTGAAATAAAAAGCATTGGATGTTAGAGGTCATGTGGTTTGTAACAGTTTCAGAAGAAGAGTTGAACAAGATATGGTCCGTATGTGTAGGAAACACAGTTCATTTTTTCTGAGCACACTCACGTTTCCCGCCTTATTAGAGAATCTAGAAAGCAAGAGAGTGCTTCTTGCTCTAAAGCAGAGTTTGTTTCATGGATGATAACTCTGCTATGTGTTTCCCTTCAGAAAAGGAGTTAAATGCCAGGCTCTCTGTCTTCCTACAAGCAAGATTTCGTTTCAGGAAACGCAGACACTTTTCAGCTCAAACGAAGCTACAATATTCACGAAGCTCACACGTATCTCGATCTGAAATAAAAAGCATTGGATGTTAGAGGACCTGTGGTTTGTATCAGTTTCAGAAGCAGAGTTGAAGTAGATATGGTCCGTGTGTGTAGGAAACACAGTTCTTTGGTTCTGAGCGCACTCACGTTTCCCTCTGTATTAGAGACTCTAGAAAGCAAGAGCGTACTTCTTGCTCTAAAGCAGAGTATGTTTCATAGATGAGAACTGTGCATTGTGTTTTCCTACAGAAACATAGTAAAATGCCAGGCTCTATGTCTTTCTACAAGCAAGACTTCGTTTAAGGTAAACGCAGTCACTTTTCAGCTCAAAGGGAGCTACATTGTTCAAGAGCTCGCATGTTTCTCGCTCTTAACTGAAAAGCATTCGATGTTAGATGACCTGTGCTTTGTATCAGTTTCAGAAGCAGAGTTGAACTAGATATGCTCCGTGTGTTTATGAAACTCTGTACTTTTTTTCTGAGCACACTCATGTTTCGTGCCTTAGAGACTCCAGAAAGCAAGTGTGTGCTTCTTGCTCTAAGGCAGAGTGTGTTTCATGGATGAGAACTGTGCGGTGTTTTTCCATTCAGAAAAGGAGAGAAATGCCAGGCTCTGTGTCTTCCTACAAGCAAGACTTCTTTTCAGGTAAACGCAGTCACTTTTCAGCTCAAAGGAAGCTACATTGTTCATTAAGCTCACACGTTTCTCGCTTTTAACTGAAAAGCATTGGATGTTAGAGGACGTGTGGTTTGTATCAGTTTCAGAAGAAGACATGAACAAGAAATGGTCCGTGTGCGTAGGAAACACAGTTCATTTTTTCTGAGCACACTCACGATTACCTCTGTATTAGAGACTCTAGAAAGCAAGTGCATACTTCTTGCTCCAAAGCAGAGTGTGTTTCATAGATGAGAACTGTCATGTGTGTCTCCCTTCAGAAACGGAGTTAAATGCAAGGCTCTGTATCTTTCTACAAGCAAGACTTCGTTTCAGGTAAACGCAGTCACTTTTCAGCTCAAAGGAAGCTACATCGTTCACGAAGCTGGAACGTTTCTCGCTCTTAAGTGAAAAACAATGGATTTAAGAAGACCTGTGGTTTGTATTGGTTTCAGAAGCAGAGTTGAACTAGATATGGTCCGTGTGTGTCGGAAACACAGTTCATTTGTTCTGAGCACACTCACGTTTCCCTCTGAATTAGAGACTCTAGAAAGCAAGAGAGGGCTTCTTGCTCTAAAGCAGAGTGTGTTTCATGGATGAGAACTGTGCTGTGTGTTTCCATTCAGAAAGGAGAGAAATGCCAGGCTCTGTGTCTTCCTACAAGCAAGACTTCGTTTCAGGTAAAGGCAGTCACTTTTCAGCTCAAAGGAAGCTACATTGTTCACGAAGCTCACACGTATCTCGATCTGAAGTAAAAAGCATTGGAAGTTAGAGGATGAATGGTTTGTATCAGTTTCAGAAGCAGAGTTAAACTAGATATGCTCCGTGTGTTTACGAAACTCTGTACTTTTTTTCTGAGCACACTCAAGTTTCCTGCCTTAGAGACTCCAGAAAGCAAGTGTGTGCTTCTTGCTCTAAAGCAGAGCACGTTTCATGGATGAGAACTGTGCTGTGTATTTCCCTTTAGAAACGGAGTAAAATGCCAGGCTCTGTGTCTTCCTACAAACAAGACTTTGTTTCAGGTAAGGGCAGTCACTTTTCAGATCAAATGAAGCTACATTGTTCACGAAGCTCACACGTTTCTCGCGCTTAACTGAAATGCATTGGATGTTAGAGGACCTGTGGTTTGTATCAGTTTCCGAAGCAGAGTTGAACTAGAAATGGTGGTCCGTGTGTGTAGGAAACACAGTTCTTTTGTTCTGAGCACACTCACTTTTCCCTCTGTATTAGACTCTCTAGAATGCAAGAGTGTGCTTCTTTCTATAAAGCAGAGTGTGTTTCATCAATGAGAACTGTGCATTGTGTTTCCCTACAGAAACTGCGTTAAATGCCAGGCTCTGTATCTTTCTACAAGCAAGACTTCGTTTCAGGTAAACGCAGTCAATTTCCAGCTCAAAGGAAGCTACATCGTTCACGAAGCTCGCACGTTTCTTGCTCTTAAGTGAAAAACATTGTATGTTTGAGGGCCTGCGTTTTTTATCAGTTTCAGAAGCAGAGTTGAACTAGATATGGTCCGTGTGTGGAGGAAACACAGTTCATTTTTTCTGAGCACACTCACGTTTCCCGACATATTATTTCCCAGAAAGCAAGAGCGTCCTTCTTGCTCTAAAGCAGATTGTGTTTCACGGTTTAGAACTGTGCTGTGTGTTTCTCTTCAGAAACGGAGTGAAATGCCAGGCTCTGCCTCTTCATACAAGCAAGACTTCGTTTGAGGTAAACGCAGTCACTTTTTAGCTCAAAGGAAGCTACATTGTTCACGATGCTCACACGTTTCTCCCTGTTAACTGAAAAGAATTGGATGTTAGAGGACCTGTGGTTTGTATCAGTTTCAGAAGCAGAGTTGAACCAGATATGGTCCGTGTGTGTAGGAAACACAGTTCTTTTGTTCTGAGCACACTCACGTTTCCTGCCTTATTAGAGACTCCACAAAGCAAGAGCGTGCTTCTTGCTCTAAAGCAGATTGTGTTTCATGGTTGAGAACTGTGCTGTGTGTTTCTCTTCAGAAACGGAGTGAAATGCCAGGCTCTGTGTCTTCCTACAAGCAAGACTTCATTTTAAGGTAAACGTAGTCACTTTTCAGTTCAAACTAAGCTATATTGTTCACGAAGCTCACAAGTTTCTTGCTCTGAACTGAAAAGCATTGGATGTTAGAGGACCTGTGGTTTGTATCAGTTTCAGAAACAGAGTTGAACGAGATATGATCCGTGTGTGTAGGAAACACAGTTCATTTTTTCTGAGCACACTCACGTTTCCTGACATATTATTTCCCAGAAAGCAAGAGCGTGCTTCTTGCTCTAAAGCAGAGTGCGCTTCATGGATGAGAACTGTGCTGTGTATTTCCCTTTAGAAACGGAGTGAAATGCCAGGCTCTGTGTCTTCCTACATGCGAGACCTTGTTTCAGGTAAGGGCAGTCACTTTTCAGATCAAATGAAGCTACATTGTTCACAAAGCTCACACGTTTCTTGCTCGTAACTGAAACGCATTGCATGTTAGAAGGCCTGTGGTTTGTATCAGTTTCAGAAGCAGAGTTGAACTAGATATGGTCCGTGTTTGTAGGAAACACAGTTCTTTTGTTCTGAGCACTCTCACATTTCCCGCCTTATTCGAGACTCTAGAAAGCATGAGCGTGCTTCTTGCTCTAAAGCAGAGTGTGTTTCATGGATGAGAAGTGTGCTGTGTGTTTCCCTTCAGAAACGGAGTGAAATGCCAGGCTCTGTGTCTTCCTACAAGCGAGACTTCGTTTCAGGTAAACACAGTCACTTTTCAGCTCAAACGAAGCTCTATTGTACACGAAGCTCACACGTTTCTCGCTCTTAACTGAAACGCATTGGATGTTAGAGGGCCTGTGGTTTGTATCAGTTTCAGAAGCAGAGTTGAACTAGATATGGTCTGTGTGTGTAGGAAACACAGTTCTTTTGTTCTGAGCACTCTCACGTTTCCCGCCTTATTCGAGACTCTAGAAAGCAAGAGCGTGCTTCTTGCTCTAAAGCAGAGTGTGTTTCATGGATGAGAAGTGTGCTGTGTGTTTCCCTTCAGAAACGGAGTGAAATGCCAGGCTCTGTGTCTTCCTACAAGCGAGACTTCGTTTCAGGTAAACGCAGTCACTTTTCAGCTCAAACGAAGCTCTATTGTACACGAAGCTCACACGTTTCTCGCTCTTAACTGAAACGCATTGGATGTTAGAGGGCCTGTGGTTTGTATCAGTTTCTGAAGCAGAGTTGAACTAGATATGGTCCGTGTGTGTAGGAAACACAGTTCTTTTGTTCTGAGCACTCTCACGTTTCCCGCCTTATTCGAGACTCTAGAAAGCAAGAGCGTGCTTCTTGCTCTAAAGCAGAGTGTGTTTCATGGATGAGAAGTGTGCTGTGTGTTTCCCTTCAGAAACGGAGTGAAATGCCAGGCTCTGTGTCTTCCTACAAGCGAGACTTCGTTTCAGGTAAACGCAGTCACTTTTCAGCTCAAACGAAGCTCTATTGTACACGAAGCTCACACGTTTCTCGCTCTTAACTGAAACGCATTTTATGTTAGAGGGCCTGTGGTTTGTATCAGTTTCAGAAGCAGAGTTGAACTAGATATGGTCTGTGTGTGTAGGAAACACAGTTCTTTTGTTCTGAGCACTCTCACGTTTCCCGCCTTATTCGAGACTCTAGAAAGCAAGAGCGTGCTTCTTGCTCTAAAGCAGAGTGTGTTTCATGGATGAGAAGTGTGCTGTGTGTTTCCCTTCAGAAACGGAGTGAAATGCCAGGC
Source organism: Onychomys arenicola (assembly GCA_949786405.1). Taxonomy (NCBI): domain Eukaryota; kingdom Metazoa; phylum Chordata; class Mammalia; order Rodentia; family Cricetidae; genus Onychomys; species Onychomys arenicola. The sequence continues at coordinate 13,725 of CATKUM010000099.1, forward strand.
TCTGTGTCTTCCTACAAGCGAGACTTCGTTTCAGGTAAACGCAGTCACTTTTCAGCTCAAACGAAGCTCTATTGTACACGAAGCTCACACGTTTCTCGCTCTTAACTGAAACGCATTGGATGTTAGAGGGCCTGTGGTTTGTATCAGTTTCAGAAGCAGAGTTGAACTAGATATGGTCCGTGTGTGTAGGAAACACAGTTCTTTTGTTCTGAGCACTCTCACGTTTCCCGCCTTATTCGAGACTCTAGAAAGCAAGAGCGTGCTTCTTGCTCTAAAGCAGAGTGTGTTTCATGGATGAGAAGTGTGCTGTGTGTTTCCCTTCAGAAACGGAGTGAAATGCCAGGCTCTGTGTCTTCCTACAAGCGAGACTTCGTTTCAGGTAAACGCAGTCACTTTTCAGCTCAAACGAAGCTCTATTGTACACGAAGCTCACACGTTTCTCGCTCTTAACTGAAACGCATTGGATGTTAGAGGGCCTGTGGTTTGTATCAGTTTCTGAAGCAGAGTTGAACTAGATATGGTCCGTGTGTGTAGGAAACACAGTTCTTTTGTTCTGAGCACTCTCACGTTTCCCGCCTTATTCGAGACTCTAGAAAGCAAGAGCGTGCTTCTTGCTCTAAAGCAGAGTGTGTTTCATGGATGAGAAGTGTGCTGTGTGTTTCCCTTCAGGAACGGAGTGAAATGCCAGGCTCTGTGTCTTCCTACAAGCGAGACTTCGTTTCAGGTAAACGCAGTCACTTTTCAGCTCAAACGAAGCTCTATTGTACACGAAGCTCACACGTTTCTCGCTCTTAACTGAAACGCATTGGATGTTAGAGGGCCTGTGGTTTGTATCAGTTTCAGAAGCAGAGTTGAACTAGATATGGTCTGTGTGTGTAGGAAACACAGTTCTTTTGTTCTGAGCACTCTCACGTTTCCCGCCTTATTCGAGACTCTAGAAAGCAAGAGCGTGCTTCTTGCTCTAAAGCAGAGTGTGTTTCATGGATGAGAAGTATGCTGTGTTTTTCCCTTCAGAAACGGAGTGAAATGCCAGGCTCCGTGTCTTCCTACAAGCGAGACATCGTTTCAGGTAAACGCAGTCACTTTTCAGCTCAAACGAAGCTCTATTGTACACGAAGCTCACACGTTTCTCGCTCTTAACTGAAACGCATTGGATGTTAGAGGGCCTGTGGTTTGTATCAGTTTCAGAAGTAGAGTTGAACTAGATATGGTCCGAGTGTGTAGGAAACACAGTTCTTTTGTTCTGAGCACTCTCACGTTTCCCGCCTTATTCGAGACTCTAGAAAGCAAGAGCGTGCTTCTTGCTCTAAAGCAGAGTGTGTTTCATGGATGAGAAGTGTGCTGTGTGTTTCCCTTCAGAAACGGAGTGAAATGCCAGGCCCCGTGTCTTCCTACAAGCGAGACTTCGTTTCAGGTAAACGCAGTCACTTTTCAGCTCAAACGAAGCTCTATTGTACACGAAGCTCACACGTTTCTCGCTCTTAACTGAAACGCATTGGATGTTAGAGGGCCTATGGTTTGTATCAGTTTCAGAAGCAGAGTTGAACTAGATATGGTCTGTGTGTGCAGGAAACACAGTTCTTTTGTTCTCTGCACTCTCACGTTTCCCGCCTTATTCGAGACTCTAGAAAGCAAGAGCGTGCTTCTTGCTCTAAAGCAGAGTGTGTTTCATGGATGAGAAGTGTGCTGTGTGTTTCCCTTCAGAAACGGAGTGAAATGCCAGGCTCTGTGTCTTCCTACAAGCGAGACTTCGTTTCAGGTAAACGCAGTCACTTTTCAGCTCAAATGAAGCTCTATTGTACACGAAGCTCACACGTTTCTCGCTCTTAACTGAAACGCATTGGATGTTAGAGGGCCTGTGGTTTGTATCAGTTTCAGAAGCAGAGTTGAACTAGATATGGTCCGTGTGTGTAGGAAACACAGTTCTTTTGTCCTGAGCACTCTCACGTTTCCCGCCATATTCGAGACTCTAGAAAGCAAGAGCGTGCTTCTTGCTCTAAAGCAGAGTGTGTTTCATGGGTGAGAAGTGTGCTGTTTGTTTCCCTTCAGAAACGGAGTGAAATGCCAGGCTCTGTGTCTTCCTACAAGCGAGAACTCGTTTCAGGTAAACGCAGTCACTTTTCAGCTCAAACGAAGCTCTATTGTACACGAAGCTCACACGTTTCTCGCTCTTAACTGAAACGCATTGGGTGTTAGAGGGCCTGTGGTTTGTATCAGTTTCAGAAGCAGAGTTGAACTAGATATGGTCCGTGTTTGTAGGAAACACAGTTCTTTTGTTCTGAGCACTCTCACGTTTCCCGCCTTATTCGAGACTCTAGAAAGCAAGAGCGTGCTTCTTGCTCTAAAGCAGAGTGTGTTTCATGGATGAGAAGTGTGCTGTGTGTTTCCCTTCAGAAACGGAGTGAAATGCCAGGCTCTGTGTCTTCCTACAAGCGAGACTTCGTTTCAGGTAAACGCAGTCACTTTTCAGCTCAAACGAAGCTCTATTGTACACGAAGCTCACACGTTTCTCGCTCTTAACTGAAACGCATTGGATGTTAGAGGGCCTGTGGTTTGTATCAGTTTCAGAAGCAGAGTTGAACTAGATATGGTCCGTGTGTGTAGGAAACACAGTTCTTTTGTTCTGAGCACTCTCACGTTTCCCGCCTTATTCGAGACTCTAGAAAGCAAGAGCGTGCTTCTTGCTCTAAAGCAGAGTGTGTTTCATGGATGAGAAGTGTGCTGTGTGTTTCCCTTCAGAAACGGAGTGAAATGCCAGGCTCTGTGTCTTCCTACAAGCGAGACTTCGTTTCAGGTAAACGCAGTCACTTTTCAGCTCAAACGAAGCTCTATTGTACACGAAGCTCACACGTTTCTCGCTCTTAACTTAAACGCATTGGATGGTAGAGGGCCTGTGGTTTGTATCAGTTTCAGAAGCAGAGTTGAACTAGATATGGTCCGTGTGTGTAGGAAACACAGTTCTTTTGTTCTGAGCACTCTCACATTTCCCGCCTTATTCGAGACTCTAGAAAGCAAGAGCGTGCTTCTTGCTCTAAAGCAGAGTGTGTTTCATGGATGAGAAGTGTGCTGTGTGTTTCCCTTCAGAAACGGAGTGAAATGCCAGGCTCTGTGTCTTCCTACAAGCGAGACTTCGTTTCAGGTAAACGCAGTAACTTTTCAGCTCAAACGAAGCTCTATTGTACACGAAGCTCACACGTTTCTCGCTCTTAACTGAAACGCATTGGATGTTAGAGGGCCTGTGGTTTGTATCAGTTTCAGAAGCAGAGTTGAACTAGATATGGTCCGTGTGTGTAGGAAACACAGTTCTTTTGTTCTGAGCACTCTCACGTTTCCCGCCTTATTCGAGACGCTAGAAAGCAAGAGCGTGCTTCTTGCTCTAAAGCAGAGTGTGTTTCATGGATGAGAAGTGTGCTGTGTGTTTCCCTTCAAAAACGGAGTGAAATGCCAGGCTCCGTGTCTTCCTACAAGCGAGATTTCGTTTCAGGTAAACGCAGTCACTTTTCAGCTCAAACGAAGCTCTATTGTACATGAAGCTCACACTTTTCTCGCTCTTAACTGAAACGCATTGGATGTTAGAGGGCCTGTGGTTTGTATCAGTTTCAGAAGCAGAGTTGAACTAGATATGGTCCGAGTGTGTAGGAAACACAGTTCTTTTGTTCTGAGCACTCTCACGTTTCCCGCCTTATTCGAGACTCTAGAAAGCAAGAGCGTGCTTCTTGCTCTAAAGCAGAGTGTGTTTCATGGATGAGAAGTGTGCTGTGTGTTTCCCTTCAGAAACGGAGTGAAATGCCAGGCTCCGTGTCTTCCTACAAGCGAGACTTCGTTTCAGGTAAACGCAGTCACTTTTCAGCTCAAACGAAGCTCTATTGTACACGAAGCTCACACGTTTCTCGCTCTTAACTGAAACGCATTGGATGTTAGAGGGCCTGTGGTTTGTGTCAGTTTCAGAAGCAGAGTTGAACTAGATATGGTCCGTGTGTGTAGGAAACACAGTTCTTTTGTTCTCTGCACTCTCACGTTTCCTGCCTTATTCGAGACTCTAGAAAGCAAGAGCGTGCTTCTTGCTCTAAAGCAGAGTGTGTTTCATGGATGAGAAGTGTGCTGTGTGTTTCCCTTCAGAAACGGAGTGAAATGCCAGGCTCCGTGTCTTCCTACAAGCGAGACTTCGTTTCAGGTAAACGCAGTCACTTTTCAGCTCAAACGAAGCTCTATTGTACACGAAGCTCACACGTTTCTCGCTCTTAACTGAAACGCATTGGATGTTAGAGGGCCTGTGGTTTGTATCAGTTTCAGAAGCAGAGTTGAACTAGATATGGTCCGTGTGTGTAGGAAACACAGTTCTTTTGTTCTGAGCACTCTCACGTTTCCCGCCTTATTCGAGACTCTAGAAAGCAAGAGCGTGCTTCTTGCTCTAAAGCAGAGTGTGTTTCATGGATGAGAAGTGTGCTGTGTGTTTCCCTTCAGAAACGGAGTGAAATGCCAGGCTCCGTGTCTTCCTACAAGCGAGACTTCGTTTCAGGTAAACGCAGTCACTTTTCAGCTCAAACGAAGCTCTATTGTACACGAAGCTCACACGTTTCTCGCTCTTAACTGAAACGCATTGGATGTTAGAGGGCCTGTGGTTTGTATCAGTTTCAGAAGCAGAGTTGAACTAGATATGGTCCGTGTGTGTAGGAAACACAGTTCTTTTGTTCTGAGCACTCTCACGTTTCCCGCCTTATTCGAGACTCTAGAAAGCAAGAGCGTGCTTCTTGCTCTAAAGCAGAGTGTGTTTCATGGATGAGAAGTGTGCTGTGTGTTTCCCTTCAGAAACGGAGTGAAATGCCAGGCTCTGTGTCTTCCTACAAGCGAGACTTCGTTTCAGGTAAACGCAGTCACTTTTCAGCTCAAACGAAGCTCTATTGTACACGAAGCTCACACGTTTCTCGCTCTTAACTGATACGCATTGGATGTTAGAGGGCCTGTGGTTTGTATCAGTTTCAGAAGCAGAGTTGAACTAGATATGGTCCGTGTGTGTAGGAAACACAGTTCTTTTGTTCTGAGCACTCTCACGTTTCCCGCCTTATTCGAGACTCTAGAAAGCAAGAGCGTGCTTCTTGCTCTAAAGCAGAGTGTGTTTCATGGATGAGAAGTGTGCTGTGTGTTTCCCTTCAGAAACGGAGTGAAATGCCAGGCTCTGTGTCTTCCTACAAGCGAGACTTCGTTTCAGGTAAACGCAGTCACTTTTCAGCTCAAACGAAGCTCTATTGTACACGAAGCTCACACGTTTCTCGCTCTTAACTGAAACGCATTGGATGTTAGAGGGCCTGTGGTTTGTATCAGTTTCAGAAGCAGAGTTGAACTAGATATGGTCCGTGTGTGTAGGAAACACAGTTCTTTTGTTCTGAGCACTCTCATGTTTCCCGCCTTATTCGAGACTCTAGAAAGCAAGAGCGTGCTTCTTGCTCTAAAGCAGAGTGTGTTTCATGGATGAGAAGTGTGCTGTGTGTTTCCCTTCAGAAACGGAGTGAAATGCCAGGCTCTGTGTCTTCCTACAAGCGAGACTTCGTTTCAGGTAAACGCAGTCACTTTTCAGCTCAAACGAAGCTCTATTGTACACGAAGCTCACACGTTTCTCGCTCTTAACTGAAACGCATTGGATGTTAGAGGGCCTGTGGTTTGTATCAGTTTCAGAAGCAGAGTTGAACTAGATATGGTCCGTGTGTGTAGGAAACACAGTTCTTTTGTTCTGAGCACTCTCACGTTTCCCGCCTTATTCGAGACTCTAGAAAGCAAGAGCGTGCTTCTTGCTCTAAAGCAGAGTGTGTTTCATGGATGAGAAGTGTGCTGTGTGTTTCCCTTCAGAAACGGAGTGAAATGCCAGGCTCTGTGTCTTCCTACAAGCGAGACTTCGTTTCAGGTAAACGCAGTCACTTTTCAGCTCAAACGAAGCTCTATTGTACACGAAGCTCACACGTTTCTCGCTCTTAACTGAAACGCATTGGATGTTAGAGGGCCTGTGGTTTGTATCAGTTTCAGAAGCAGAGTTGAACTAGATATGGTCCGTGTGTGTAGGAAACACAGTTCTTTTGTTCTGAGCACTCTCACGTTTCCCGCCTTATTCGAGACTCTAGAAAGCAAGAGCGTGCTTCTTGCTCTAAAGCAGAGTGTGTTTCATGGATGAGAAGTGTGCTGTGTGTTTCCCTTCAGAAACGGAGTGAAATGCCAGGCTCTGTGTCTTCCTACAAGCGAGACTTCGTTTCAGGTAAACGCAGTCACTTTTCAGCTCAAACGAAGCTCTATTGTACACGAAGCTCACACGTTTCTCGCTCTTAACTGAAACGCATTGGATGTTAGAGGGCCTGTGGTTTGTATCAGTTTCAGAAGCAGAGTTGAACTAGATATGGTCCGTGTGTGTAGGAAACACAGTTCTTTTGTTCTGAGCACTCTCATGTTTCCCGCCTTATTAGAGACTCTAGAAAGCAAGAGCGTGCTTCTTGCTCTAAAGCAGAGTGTGTTTCATGGATGAGAAGTGTGCTGTGTGTTTCCCTTCAGAAACGGAGTGAAATGCCAGGCTCTGTGTCTTCCTACAAGCGAGACATCGTTTCAGGTAAACGCAGTCACTTTTCAGCTCAAACGAAGCTCTATTGTACACGAAGCTCACACGTTTCTCGCTCTTAACTGAAACGCATTGGATGTTAGAGGGCCTGTGGTTTGTATCAGTTTCAGAAGCAGAGTTGAACTAGATATGGTCCGTGTGTGTAGGAAACACAGTTCTTTTGTTCTGAGCACTCTCACGTTTCCCGCCTTATTCGAGACTCTAGAAAGCAAGAGCGTGCTTCTTGCTCTAAAGCAGAGTGTGTTTCATGGATGAGAAGTGTGCTGTGTGTTTCCCTTCAGAAACGGAGTGAAATGCCAGGCTCTGTGTCTTCCTACAAGCGAGACTTCGTTTCAGGTAAACGCAGTCACTTTTCAGCTCAAACGAAGCTCTATTGTACACGAAGCTCACACGTTTCTCGCTCTTAACTGAAACACATTGGATGTTAGAGGGCCTGTGGTTTGTATCAGTTTCAGAAGCAGAGTTGAACTAGATATGGTCCGTGTGTGTAGGAAACACAGTTCTTTTGTTCTGAGCACTCTCATGTTTCCCGCCTTATTAGAGACTCTAGAAAGCAAGAGCGTGCTTCTTGCTCTAAAGCAGAGTGTGTTTCATGGATGAGAAGTGTGCTGTGTGTTTCCCTTCAGAAACGGAGTGAAATGCCAGGCTCTGTGTCTTCCTACAAGCGAGACATCGTTTCAGGTAAACGCAGTCACTTTTCAGCTCAAACGAAGCTCTATTGTACACGAAGCTCACACGTTTCTCGCTCTTAACTGAAACGCATTGGATGTTAGAGGGCCTGTGGTTTGTATCAGTTTCAGAAGCAGAGTTGAACTAGATATGGTCCGTGTGTGTAGGAAACACAGTTCTTTTGTTCTGAGCACTCTCACGTTTCCCGCCTTATTCGAGACTCTAGAAAGCAAGAGCGTGCTTCTTGCTCTAAAGCAGAGTGTGTTTCATGGATGAGAAGTGTGCTGTGTGTTTCCCTTCAGAAACGGAGTGAAATGCCAGGCTCTGTGTCTTCCTACAAGCGAGACTTCGTTTCAGGTAAACGCAGTCACTTTTCAGCTCAAACGAAGCTCTATTGTACACGAAGCTCACACGTTTCTCGCTCTTAACTGAAACGCATTGGATGTTAGAGGGCCTGTGGTTTGTATCAGTTTCAGAAGCAGAGTTGAACTAGATATGGTCCGTGTGTGTAGGAAACACAGTTCTTTTGTTCTGAGCACTCTCACGTTTCCCGCCTTATTCGAGACTCTAGAAAGCAAGAGCGTGCTTCTTGCTCTAAAGCAGAGTGTGTTTCATGGATGAGAAGTGTGCTGTGTGTTTCCCTTCAGAAACGGAGTGAAATGCCAGGCTCTGTGTCTTCCTACAAGCGAGACTTCGTTTCAGGTAAACGCAGTCACTTTTCAGCTCAAACGAAGCTCTATTGTACACGAAGCTCACACGTTTCTCGCTCTTAACTGAAACGCATTGGATGTTAGAGGGCCTGTGGTTTGTATCAGTTTCAGAAGCAGAGTTGAACTAGATATGGTCCGTGTGTGTAGGAAACACAGTTCTTTTGTTCTGAGCACTCTCATGTTTCCCGCCTTATTAGAGACTCTAGAAAGCAAGAGCGTGCTTCTTGCTCTAAAGCAGAGTGTGTTTCATGGATGAGAAGTGTGCTGTGTGTTTCCCTTCAGAAACGGAGTGAAATGCCAGGCTCTGTGTCTTCCTACAAGCGAGACTTCGTTTCAGGTAAACGCAGTCACTTTTCAGCTCAAACGAAGCTCTATTGTACACGAAGCTCACACGTTTCTCGCTCTTAACTGAAACGCATTGGATGTTAGAGGGCCTGTGGTTTGTATCAGTTTCAGAAGCAGAGTTGAACTAGATATGGTCCGTGTGTGTAGGAAACACAGTTCTTTTGTTCTGAGCACTCTCACGTTTCCCGCCTTATTCGAGACTCTAGAAAGCAAGAGCGTGCTTCTTGCTCTAAAGCAGAGTGTGTTTCATGGATGAGAAGTGTGCTGTGTGTTTCCCTTCAGAAACGGAGTGAAATGCCAGGCTCTGTGTCTTCCTACAAGCGAGACTTTGTTTCAGGTAAACGCAGTCACTTTTCAGCTCAAACGAAGCTCTATTGTACACGAAGCTCACACGTTTCTCGCTCTTAACTGAAACGCATTGGATATTAGAGGGCCTGTGGTTTGTATCAGTTTCAGAAGCAGAGTTGAACTAGATATGGTCCGTGTGTGTAGGAAACACAGTTCTTTTGTTCTCCGCACTCTCACGTTTCCCGCCTTATTCGAGACTCTAGAAAGCAAGAGCGTGCTTCTTGCTCTAAAGCAGAGTGTGTTTCATGGATGAGAAGTGTGCTGTGTGTTTCCCTTCAGAAACGGAGTGAAATGCCAGGCTCTGTGTCTTCCTACAAGCGAGACTTCGTTTCAGGTAAACGCAGTCACTTTTCAGCTCAAACGAAGCTCTATTGTACACGAAGCTCACACGTTTCTCGCTCTTAACTGAAACGCATTGGATGTTAGAGGGCCTGTGGTTTGTATCAGTTTCAGAAGCAGAGTTGAACTAGATATGGTCCGTGTGTGTAGGAAACACAGTTCTTTTGTTCTGAGCACTCTCACGTTTCCCGCCTTATTCGAGACTCTAGAAAGCAAGAGCGTGCTTCTTGCTCTAAAGCAGAGTGTGTTTCATGGATGAGAAGTGTGCTGTGTGTTTCCCTTCAGAAACGGAGTGAAATGCCAGGCTCTGTGTCTTCCTACAAGCGAGACTTCGTTTCAGGTAAACGCAGTCACTTTTCAGCTCAAACGAAGCTCTATTGTACACGAAGCTCACACGTTTCTCGCTCTTAACTGAAACGCATTGGATGTTAGAGGGCCTGTGGTTTGTATCAGTTTCAGAAGCAGAGTTGAACTAGATATGGTCCGTGTGTGTAGGAAACACAGTTCTTTTGTTCTGAGCACTCTCACGTTTCCCGCCTTATTCGAGACTCTAGAAAGCAAGAGCGTGCTTCTTGCTCTAAAGCAGAGTGTGTTTCATGGATGAGAAGTGTGCTGTGTGTTTCCCTTCAGAAACGGAGTGAAATGCCAGGCTCTGTGTCTTCCTACAAGCGAGACTTCGTTTCAGGTAAACGCAGTCACTTTTCAGCTCAAACGAAGCTCTATTGTACACGAAGCTCACACGTTTCTCGCTCTTAACTGAAACGCATTGGATGTTAGAGGGCCTGTGGTTTGTATCAGTTTCAGAAGCAGAGTTGAACTAGATATGGTCCATGTGTGTAGGAAACACAGTTCTTTTGTCCTGAGCACTCTCACGTTTCCCGCCTTATTCGAGACTCTAGAAAGCAAGAGCGTGCTTCTTGCTCTAAAGCAGAGTGTGTTTCATGGGTGAGAAGTGTGCTGTGTGTTTCCCTTCAGAAACGGAGTGAAATGCCAGGCTCTGTGTCTTCCTACAAGCGAGACTTCGTTTCAGGTAAACGCAGTCACTTTTCAGCTCAAACGAAGCTCTATTGTACACGAAGCTCACACGTTTCTCGCTCTTAACTGAAACGCATTGGATGTTAGAGGGCCTGTGGTTTGTATCAGTTTCAGAAGCAGAGTTGAACTAGATATGGTCCGTGTGTGTAGGAAACACAGTTCTTTTGTTCTGAGCACTCTCACGTTTCCCGCCTTATTCGAGACTCTAGAAAGCAAGAGCGTGCTTCTTGCTCTAAAGCAGAGTGTGTTTCATGGATGAGAAGTGTGCTGTGCGTTTCCCTTCAGAAACGGAGTGAAATGCCAGGCTCTGTGTCTTCCTACAAGCGAGACTTCGTTTCAGGTAAACGCAGTCACTTTTCAGCTCAAACGAAGCTCTATTGTACACGAAGCTCACACGTTTCTCGCTCTTAACTGAAACGCATTGGATGTTAGAGGGCCTGTGGTTTGTATCAGTTTCAGAAGCAGAGTTGAACTAGATATGGTCCGTGTGTGTAGGAAACACAGTTCTTTTGTTCTGAGCACTCTCACGTTTCCCGCCTTATTCGAGACTCTAGAAAGCAAGAGCGTGCTTCTTGCTCTAAAGCAGAGTGTGTTTCATGGGTGAGAAGTGTGCTGTGTGTTTCCCTTCAGAAACGGAGTGAAATGCCAGGCTCTGTGTCTTCCTACAAGCGAGACTTCGTTTCAGGTAAACGCAGTCACTTTTCAGCTCAAACGAAGCTCTATTGTACACGAAGCTCACACGTTTCTCGCTCTTAACTGAAACGCATTGGATGTTAGAGGGCCTGTGGTTTGTATCAGTTTCAGAAGCAGAGTTGAACTAGATATGGTCCGTGTGTGTAGGAAACACAGTTCTTTTGTTCTGAGCACTCTCACGTTTCCCGCCTTATTCGAGACTCTAGAAAGCAAGAGCGTGCTTCTTGCTCTAAAGCAGAGTGTGTTTCATGGATGAGAAGTGTGCTGTGTGTTTCCCTTCAGAAACGGAGTGAAATGCCAGGCTCTGTGTCTTCCTACAAGCGAGACTTCGTTTCAGGTAAACGCAGTCACTTTTCAGCTCAAACGAAGCTCTATTGTACACGAAGCTCACACGTTTCTCGCTCTTAACTGAAACGCATTGGATGTTAGAGGGCCTGTGGTTTGTATCAGTTTCAGAAGCAGAGTTGAACTAGATATGGTCCGTGTGTGTAGGAAACACAGTTCTTTTGTTCTGAGCACTCTCACGTTTCCCGCCTTATCGAGACTCTAGAAAGCAAGAGCGTGCTTCTTGCTCTAAAGCAGAGTGTGTTTCATGGATGAGAAGTGTGCTGTGTGTTTCCCTTCAGAAACGGAGTGAAATGCCAGGCTCTGTGTCTTCCTACAAGCGAGACTTCGTTTCAGGTAAACGCAGTCACTTTTCAGCTCAAACGAAGCTCTATTGTACACGAAGCTCACACGTTTCTCGCTCTTAACTGAAACGCATTGGATGTTAGAGGGCCTGTGGTTTGTATCAGTTTCAGAAGCAGAGTTGAACTAGATATGGTCCGTGTGTGTAGGAAACACAGTTCTTTTGTCCTGAGCACTCTCACGTTTCCCGCCTTATTCGAGACTCTAGAAAGCAAGAGCGTGCTTCTTGCTCTAAAGCAGAGTGTGTTTCATGGGTGAGAAGTGTGCTGTGTGTTTCCCTTCAGAAACGGAGTGAAATGCCAGGCTCTGTGTCTTCCTACAAGCGAGACCTCATTTCAGGTAAACGCAGTCACTTTTCAGCTCAAACGAAGCTCTATTGTACACGAAGCTCACACGTTTCTCGCTCTTAACTGAAACGCATTGGGTGTTAGAGGGCCTGTGGTTTGTATCAGTTTCAGAAGCAGAGTTGAACTAGATATGGTCCGTGTGTGTAGGAAACACAGTTCTTTTGTTCTGAGCACTCTCACGTTTCCCGCCTTATTCGAGACTCTAGAAAGCAAGAGCGTGCTTCTTGCTCTAAAGCAGAGTGTGTTTCATGGATGAGAAGTGTGCTGTGTGTTTCCCTTCAGAAACGGAGTGAAATGCCAGGCTCTGTGTCTTCCTACAAGCAAGACCTCGTTTCAGGTAAACGCGGTCACTTTTCAGCTCAAATGAAGCTCTATTGTACACGAAGCTCACACGTTTCTCGCTCTTAACTGAAACGCATTGGATGTTAGAGGGCCTGTGGTTTGTATCAGTTTCAGAAGCAGAGTTGAACTAGATATGGTCCATGTGTGTAGGAAACACAGTTCTTTTGTTCTGAGCACTCTCACGTTTCCCGCCTTATTCGAGACTCTAGAAAGCAAGAGCGTGCTTCTTGCTCTAAAGCAGAGTGTGTTTCATGGATGAGAAGTGTGCTGTGTGTTTCCCTTCAGAAACGGAGTGAAATGCCAGGCTCTGTGTCTTCCTACAAGCGAGACCTCGTTTCAGGTAAACGCAGTCACTTTTCAGCTCAAACGAAGCTCTATTGTACACGAAGCTCACACGTTTCTCGCTCTTAACTGAAACGCATTGGATGTTAGAGGGCCTGTGGTTTGTATCAGTTTCAGAAGCAGAGTTGAACTAGATATGGTCCGTGTGTGTAGGAAACACAGTTCTTTTGTTCTGAGCACTCTCACGTTTCCCGCCTTATTCGAGACTCTAGAAAGCAAGAGCGTGCTTCTTGCTCTAAAGCAGAGTGTGTTTCATGGATGAGAAGTGTGCTGTGTGTTTCCCTTCAGAAACGGAGTGAAATGCCAGGCTCTGTGTCTTCCTACAAGCGAGACTTCGTTTCAGGTAAATGCAGTCACTTTTCAGCTCAAACGAAGCTCTATTGTACACGAAGCTCACACGTTTCTTGCTCTTAACTGAAACGCATTGGATGTTAGAGGGCCTGTGGTTTGTATCAGTTTCAGAAGCAGAGTTGAACTAGATATGGTCCGTGTGTGTAGGAAACACAGTTCTTTTGTTCTGAGCACTCTCACGTTTCCCGCCTTATTAGTGACTCTAGAAAGCAAGAGCGTGCTTCTTGCTCTAAAGCAGAGTGTGTTTCATGGGTGAGAAGTGTGCTGTGTGTTTCCCTTCAGAAACGGAGTGAAATGCCAGGCTCTGTGTCTTCCTACAAGCGAGACTTCGTTTCAGGTAAACGCAGTCACTTTTCAGCTCAAACGAAGCTCTATTGTACACGAAGCTCACACGTTTCTCGCTCTTAACTGAAACGCATTGGATGTTAGAGGGCCTGTGGTTTGTATCAGTTTCAGAAGCAGAGTTGAACTAGATATGGTCCGTGTGTGTAGGAAACACAGTTCTTTTGTTCTGAGCACTCTCACGTTCCCGCCGCATTCGAGACTCTAGAAAGCAAGAGCGTGCTTCTTGCTCTAAAGCAGAGTGTGTTTCATGGATGAGAAGTGTGCTGTGTGTTTCCCTTCAGAAACGGAGTGAAATGCCAGGCTCTGTGTCTTCCTACAAGCGAGACTTCGTTTCAGGTAAACGCAGTCACTTTTCAGCTCAAACGAAGCTCTATTGTACACGAAGCTCACACGTTTCTCGCTCTTAACTGAAACGCATTGGATGTTAGAGGGCCTGTGGTTTGTATCAGTTTCAGAATCAGAGTTGAACTAGATATGGTCCGTGTGTGTAGGAAACACAGTTCTTTTGTTCTGAGCACTCTCACGTTTCCCGCCTTATTCGAGACTCTAGAAAGCAAGAGCGTGCTTCTTGCTCTAAAGCAGAGTGTGTTTCATGGATGAGAAGTGTGCTGTGTGTTTCCCTTCAGAAACGGAGTGAAATGCCAGGCTCTGTGTCTTCCTACAAGCGAGACCTCGTTTCAGGTAAACGCAGTCACTTTTCAGCTCAAACGAAGCTCTATTGTACACGAAGCTCACACGTTTCTCGCTCTTAACTGAAACGCATTGGATGTTAGAGGGCCTGTGGTTTGTATCAGTTTCAGAAGCAGAGTTGAACTAGATATGGTCCGTGTGTGTAGGAAACACAGTTCTTTTGTTCTGAGCACTCTCACGTTTCCCGCCTTATTCGAGACTCTAGAAAGCAAGAGCGTGCTTCTTGCTCTAAAGCAGAGTGTGTTTCTTGGATGAGAAGTGTGCTGTGTGTTTCCCTTCAGAAACGGAGTGAAATGCCAGGCTCCGTGTCTTCCTACAAGCGAGACTTCGTTTCAGGTAAACGCAGTCACTTTTCAGCTCTAACGAAGCTCTATTGTACACGAAGCTCACACGTTTCTCGCTCTTAACTGAAACGCATTGGATGTTAGAGGGCCTGTGGTTTGTATCAGTTTCAGAAGCAGAGTTGAACTCGATATGGTCCGTGTGTGTAGGAAACACAGTTCTTTTGTTCTGAGCACTCTCACGTTTCCCGCCTTATTCGAGACTCTAGAAAGCAAGAGCGTGCTTCTTGCTCTAAAGCAGAGTGTGTTTCATGGATGAGAAGTGTGCTGTGTGTTTCCCTTCAGAAACGGAGTGAAATGCCAGGCTCTGTGTCTTCCTACAAGCGAGACCTTGTTTCAGGTAAACGCAGTCACTTTTCAGCTCAAACGAAGCTCTATTGTACACGAAGCTCACACGTTTCTCGCTCTTAACTGAAACGCATTGGATGTTAGAGGGCCTGTGGTTTGTATCAGTTTCAGAAGCAGAGTTGAACTAGATATGGTCCGTGTGTGTAGGAAACACAGTTCTTTTGTCCTGAGCACTCTCACGTTTCCCGCCTTATTCGAGACTCTAGAAAGCAAGAGCGTGCTTCTTGCTCTAAAGCAGAGTGTGTTTCATGGGTGAGAAGTGTGCTGTGTGTTTCCCTTCAGAAACGGAGTGAAATGCCAGGCTCTGTGTCTTCCTACAAGCGAGACTTCGTTTCAGGTAAACGCAGTCACTTTTCAGCTCAAACGAAGCTCTATTGTACACGAAGCTCACACGTTTCTCGCTCTTAACTGAAACGCATTGGGTGTTAGAGGGCCTGTGGTTTGTATCAGTTTCAGAAGCAGAGTTGAACTAGATATGGTCCGTGTGTGTAGGAAACACAGTTCTTTTGTTCTGAGCACTCTCACGTTTCCCGCCTTATTCGAGACTCTAGAAAGCAAGAGCGTGCTTCTTGCTCTAAAGCAGAGTGTGTTTCATGGATGAGAAGTGTGCTGTGTGTTTCCCTTCAGAAACGGAGTGAAATGCCAGGCTCTGTGTCTTCCTACAAGCGAGACCTCGTTTCAGGTAAACGCAGTCACTTTTCAGCTCAAACGAAGCTCTATTGTACACGAAGCTCACACGTTTCTCGCTCTTAACTGAAACGCATTGGATGTTAGAGGGCCTGTGGTTTGTATCAGTTTCAGAAGCAGAGTTGAACTAGATATGGTCCGTGTGTGTAGGAAACACAGTTCTTTTGTTCTGAGCACTCTCACGTTTCCCGCCTTATTCGAGACTCTAGAAAGCAAGAGCGTGCTTCTTGCTCTAAAGCAGAGTGTGTTTCATGGATGAGAAGTGTGCTGTGTGTTTCCCTTCAGAAACGGAGTGAAATGCCAGGCTCTGTGTCTTCCTACAAGCGAGACTTCGTTTCAGGTAAACGCAGTCACTTTTCAGCTCAAACGAAGCTCTATTGTACACGAAGCTCACACGTTTCTCGCTCTTAACTGAAACGCATTGGATGTTAGAGGGCCTGTGGTTTGTATCAGTTTCAGAAGCAGAGTTGAACTAGATATGGTCCGTGTGTGTAGGAAACACAGTTCTTTTGTTCTGAGCACTCTCACGTTTCCCGCCTTATTCGAGACTCTAGAAAGCAAGAGCGTGCTTCTTGCTCTAAAGCAGAGTGTGTTTCATGGGTGAGAAGTGTGCTGTGTGTTTCCCTTCAGAAACGGAGTGAAATGCCAGGCTCTGTGTCTTCCTACAAGCGAGACTTCGTTTCAGGTAAACGCAGTCACTTTTCAGCTCAAACGAAGCTCTATTGTACACGAAGCTCACACGTTTCTCGCTCTTAACTGAAACGCATTGGATGTTAGAGGGCCTGTGGTTTGTATCAGTTTCAGAAGCAGAGTTGAACTAGATATGGTCCGTGTGTGTAGGAAACACAGTTCTTTTGTTCTGAGCACTCTCACGTTTCCCGCCTTATTCGAGACTCTAGAAAGCAAGAGCGTGCTTCTTGCTCTAAAGCAGAGTGTGTTTCATGGATGAGAAGTGTGCTGTGTGTTTCCCTTCAGAAACGGAGTGAAATGCCAGGCTCTGTGTCTTCCTACAAGCGAGACTTCGTTTCAGGTAAACGCAGTCACTTTTCAGCTCAAACGAAGCTCTATTGTACACGAAGCTCACACGTTTCTCGCTCTTAACTGAAACGCATTGGATGTTAGAGGGCCTGTGGTTTGTATCAGTTTCAGAAGCAGAGTTGAACTAGATATGGTCCGTGTGTGTAGGAAACACAGTTCTTTTGTCCTGAGCACTCTCACGTTTCCCGCCTTATTCGAGACTCTAGAAAGCAAGAGCGTGCTTCTTGCTCTAAAGCAGAGTGTGTTTCATGGGTGAGAAGTGTGCTGTGTGTTTCCCTTCAGAAACGGAGTGAAATGCCAGGCTCTGTGTCTTCCTACAAGCGAGACCTCATTTCAGGTAAACGCAGTCACTTTTCAGCTCAAACGAAGCTCTATTGTACACGAAGCTCACACGTTTCTCGCTCTTAACTGAAACGCATTGGGTGTTAGAGGGCCTGTGGTTTGTATCAGTTTCAGAAGCAGAGTTGAACTAGATATGGTCCGTGTGTGTAGGAAACACAGTTCTTTTGTTCTGAGCACTCTCACGTTTCCCGCCTTATTCGAGACTCTAGAAAGCAAGAGCGTGCTTCTTGCTCTAAAGCAGAGTGTGTTTCATGGATGAGAAGTGTGCTGTGTGTTTCCCTTCAGGAACGGAGTGAAATGCCAGGCTCTGTGTCTTCCTACAAGCAAGACCTCGTTTCAGGTAAACGCGGTCACTTTTCAGCTCAAATGAAGCTCTATTGTACACGAAGCTCACACGTTTCTCGCTCTTAACTGAAACGCATTGGATGTTAGAGGGCCTGTGGTTTGTATCAGTTTCAGAAGCAGAGTTGAACTAGATATGGTCCGTGTGTGTAGGAAACACAGTTCTTTTGTTCTGAGCACTCTCACGTTTCCCGCCTTATTCGAGACTCTAGAAAGCAAGAGCGTGCTTCTTGCTCTAAAGCAGAGTGTGTTTCATGGATGAGAAGTGTGCTGTGTGTTTCCCTTCAGAAACGGAGTGAAATGCCAGGCTCTGTGTCTTCCTACAAGCGAGACCTCGTTTCAGGTAAACGCAGTCACTTTTCAGCTCAAACGAAGCTCTATTGTACACGAAGCTCACACGTTTCTCGCTCTTAACTGAAACGCATTGGATGTTAGAGGGCCTGTGGTTTGTATCAGTTTCAGAAGCAGAGTTGAACTAGATATGGTCCGTGTGTGTAGGAAACACAGTTCTTTTGTTCTGAGCACTCTCACGTTTCCCGCCTTATTCGAGACTCTAGAAAGCAAGAGCGTGCTTCTTGCTCTAAAGCAGAGTGTGTTTCATGGATGAGAAGTGTGCTGTGTGTTTCCCTTCAGAAACGGAGTGAAATGCCAGGCTCTGTGTCTTCCTACAAGCGAGACTTCGTTTCAGGTAAATGCAGTCACTTTTCAGCTCAAACGAAGCTCTATTGTACACGAAGCTCACACGTTTCTCGCTCTTAACTGAAACGCATTGGATGTTAGAGGGCCTGTGGTTTGTATCAGTTTCAGAAGCAGAGTTGAACTAGATATGGTCCGTGTGTGTAGGAAACACAGTTCTTTTGTTCTGAGCACTCTCACGTTTCCCGCCTTATTAGTGACTCTAGAAAGCAAGAGCGTGCTTCTTGCTCTAAAGCAGAGTGTGTTTCATGGGTGAGAAGTGTGCTGTGTGTTTCCCTTCAGAAACGGAGTGAAATGCCAGGCTCTGTGTCTTCCTACAAGCGAGACTTCGTTTCAGGTAAACGCAGTCACTTTTCAGCTCAAACGAAGCTCTATTGTACACGAAGCTCACACGTTTCTCGCTCTTAACTGAAACGCATTGGATGTTAGAGGGCCTGTGGTTTGTATCAGTTTCAGAAGCAGAGTTGAACTAGATATGGTCCGTGTGTGTAGGAAACACAGTTCTTTTGTTCTGAGCACTCTCACGTTCCCGCCGCATTCGAGACTCTAGAAAGCAAGAGCGTGCTTCTTGCTCTAAAGCAGAGTGTGTTTCATGGATGAGAAGTGTGCTGTGTGTTTCCCTTCAGAAACGGAGTGAAATGCCAGGCTCTGTGTCTTCCTACAAGCGAGACTTCGTTTCAGGTAAACGCAGTCACTTTTCAGCTCAAACGAAGCTATATTGTACACGAAGCTCACACGTTTCTCGCTCTTAACTGAAACGCATTGGATGTTAGAGGGCCTGTGGTTTGTATCAGTTTCAGAAGCAGAGTTGAACTAGATATGGTCCGTGTGTGTAGGAAACACAGTTCTTTTGTTCTGAGCACTCTCACGTTTCCCGCCTTATTCGAGACTCTAGAAAGCAAGAGCGTGCTTCTTGCTCTAAAGCAGAGTGTGTTTCATGGATGAGAAGTGTGCTGTGTGTTTCCCTTCAGAAACGGAGTGAAATGCCAGGCTCTGTGTCTTCCTACAAGCGAGACCTCGTTTCAGGTAAACGCAGTCACTTTTCAGCTCAAACGAAGCTCTATTGTACACGAAGCTCACACGTTTCTCGCTCTTAACTGAAACGCATTGGATGTTAGAGGGCCTGTGGTTTGTATCAGTTTCAGAAGCAGAGTTGAACTAGATATGGTCCGTGTGTGTAGGAAACACAGTTCTTTTGTTCTGAGCACTCTCACGTTTCCCGCCTTATTCGAGACTCTAGAAAGCAAGAGCGTGCTTCTTGCTCTAAAGCAGAGTGTGTTTCATGGATGAGAAGTGTGCTGTGTGTTTCCCTTCAGAAACGGAGTGAAATGCCAGGCTCTGTGTCTTCCTACAAGCGAGACTTCGTTTCAGGTAAACGCAGTCACTTTTCAGCTCAAACGAAGCTCTATTGTACACGAAGCTCACACGTTTCTCGCTCTTAACTGAAACGCATTGGATGTTAGAGGGCCTGTGGTTTGTATCAGTTTCAGAAGCAGAGTTGAACTAGATATGGTCCGTGTGTGTAGGAAACACAGTTCTTTTGTTCTGAGCACTCTCACGTTTCCCGCCTTATTCGAGACTCTAGAAAGCAAGAGCGTGCTTCTTGCTCTAAAGCAGAGTGTGTTTCATGGGTGAGAAGTGTGCTGTGTGTTTCCCTTCAGAAACGGAGTGAAATGCCAGGCTCTGTGTCTTCCTACAAGCGAGACCTCGTTTCAGGTAAACGCAGTCACTTTTCAGCTCAAACGAAGCTCTATTGTACACGAAGCTCACACGTTTCTCGCTCTTAACTGAAACGCATTGGATGTTAGAGGGCCTGTGGTTTGTATCAGTTTCAGAAGCAGAGTTGAACTAGATATGGTCCGTGTGTGTAGGAAACACAGTTCTTTTGTTCTGAGCACTCTCACGTTTCCCGCCTTATTCGAGACTCTAGAAAGCAAGAGCGTGCTTCTTGCTCTAAAGCAGAGTGTGTTTCATGGATGAGAAGTGTGCTGTGTGTTTCCCTTCAGAAACGGAGTGAAATGCCAGGCTCTGTGTCTTCCTACAAGCGAGACTTCGTTTCAGGTAAACACAGTCACTTTTCAGCTCAAACGAAGCTCTATTGTACACGAAGCTCACACGTTTCTCGCTCTTAACTGAAACGCATTGGATGTTAGAGGGCCTGTGGTTTGTATCAGTTTCAGAAGCAGAGTTGAACTAGATATGGTCCGTGTGTGTAGGAAACACAGTTCTTTTGTTCTGAGCACTCTCACGTTTCCCGCCTTATTCGAGACTCTAGAAAGCAAGAGCGTGCTTCTTGCTCTAAAGCAGAGTGTGTTTCATGGATGAGAAGTGTGCTGTGTGTTTCCCTTCAGAAACGGAGTGAAATGCCAGGCTCTGTGTCTTCCTACAAGCGAGACCTCGTTTCAGGTAAACGCAGTCACTTTTCAGCTCAAACGAAGCTCTATTGTACACGAAGCTCACACGTTTCTCGCTCTTAACTGAAACGCATTGGATGTTAGAGGGCCTGTGGTTTGTATCAGTTTCAGAAGCAGAGTTGAACTAGATATGGTCCGTGTGTGTAGGAAACACAGTTCTTTTGTTCTGAGCACTCTCACGTTTCCCGCCTTATTCGAGACTCTAGAAAGCAAGAGCGTGCTTCTTGCTCTAAAGCAGAGTGTGTTTCATGGATGAGAAGTGTGCTGTGTGTTTCCCTTCAGAAACGGAGTGAAATGCCAGGCTCTGTGTCTTCCTACAAGCGAGACTTCGTTTCAGGTAAATGCAGTCACTTTTCAGCTCAAACGAAGCTCTATTGTACACGAAGCTCACACGTTTCTCGCTCTTAACTGAAACGCATTGGATGTTAGAGGGCCTGTGGTTTGTATCAGTTTCAGAAGCAGAGTTGAACTAGATATGGTCCGTGTGTGTAGGAAACACAGTTCTTTTGTTCTGAGCACTCTCACGTTTCCCGCCTTATTAGTGACTCTAGAAAGCAAGAGCGTGCTTGTTGCTCTAAAGCAGAGTGTGTTTCATGGGTGAGAAGTGTGCTGTGTGTTTCCCTTCAGAAACGGAGTGAAATGCCAGGCTCTGTGTCTTCCTACAAGCGAGACTTCGTTTCAGGTAAACGCAGTCACTTTTCAGCTCAAACGAAGCTCTATTGTACACGAAGCTCACACGTTTCTCGCTCTTAACTGAAACGCATTGGATGTTAGAGGGCCTGTGGTTTGTATCAGTTTCAGAAGCAGAGTTGAACTAGATATGGTCCGTGTGTGTAGGAAACACAGTTCTTTTGTTCTGAGCACTCTCACGTTCCCGCCGCATTCGAGACTCTAGAAAGCAAGAGCGTGCTTCTTGCTCTAAAGCAGAGTGTGTTTCATGGATGAGAAGTGTGCTGTGTGTTTCCCTTCAGAAACGGAGTGAAATGCCAGGCTCTGTGTCTTCCTACAAGCGAGACTTCGTTTCAGGTAAACGCAGTCACTTTTCAGCTCAAACGAAGCTATATTGTACACGAAGCTCACACGTTTCTCGCTCTTAACTGAAACGCATTGGATGTTAGAGGGCCTGTGGTTTGTATCAGTTTCAGAAGCAGAGTTGAACTAGATATGGTCCGTGTGTGTAGGAAACACAGTTCTTTTGTTCTGAGCACTCTCACGTTTCCCGCCTTATTCGAGACTCTAGAAAGCAAGAGCGTGCTTCTTGCTCTAAAGCAGAGTGTGTTTCATGGATGAGAAGTGTGCTGTGTGTTTCCCTTCAGAAACGGAGTGAAATGCCAGGCTCTGTGTCTTCCTACAAGCGAGACCTCGTTTCAGGTAAACGCAGTCACTTTTCAGCTCAAACGAAGCTCTATTGTACACGAAGCTCACACGTTTCTCGCTCTTAACTGAAACGCATTGGATGTTAGAGGGCCTGTGGTTTGTATCAGTTTCAGAAGCAGAGTTGAACTAGATATGGTCCGTGTGTGTAGGAAACACAGTTCTTTTGTTCTGAGCACTCTCACGTTTCCCGCCTTATTCGAGACTCTAGAAAGCAAGAGCGTGCTTCTTGCTCTAAAGCAGAGTGTGTTTCATGGATGAGAAGTGTGCTGTGTGTTTCCCTTCAGAAACGGAGTGAAATGCCAGGCTCTGTGTCTTCCTACAAGCGAGACTTCGTTTCAGGTAAACGCAGTCACTTTTCAGCTCAAACGAAGCTCTATTGTACACGAAGCTCACACGTTTCTCGCTCTTAACTGAAACGCATTGGATGTTAGAGGGCCTGTGGTTTGTATCAGTTTCAGAAGCAGAGTTGAACTAGATATGGTCCGTGTGTGTAGGAAACACAGTTCTTTTGTTCTGAGCACTCTCACGTTTCCCGCCTTATTCGAGACTCTAGAAAGCAAGAGCGTGCTTCTTGCTCTAAAGCAGAGTGTGTTTCATGGGTGAGAAGTGTGCTGTGTGTTTCCCTTCAGAAACGGAGTGAAATGCCAGGCTCTGTGTCTTCCTACAAGCGAGACCTCGTTTCAGGTAAACGCAGTCACTTTTCAGCTCAAACGAAGCTCTATTGTACACGAAGCTCACACGTTTCTCGCTCTTAACTGAAACGCATTGGATGTTAGAGGGCCTGTGGTTTGTATCAGTTTCAGAAGCAGAGTTGAACTAGATATGGTCCGTGTGTGTAGGAAACACAGTTCTTTTGTTCTGAGCACTCTCACGTTTCCCGCCTTATTCGAGACTCTAGAAAGCAAGAGCGTGCTTCTTGCTCTAAAGCAGAGTGTGTTTCATGGATGAGAAGTGTGCTGTGTGTTTCCCTTCAGAAACGGAGTGAAATGCCAGGCTCTGTGTCTTCCTACAAGCGAGACTTCGTTTCAGGTAAACGCAGTCACTTTTCAGCTCAAACGAAGCTCTATTGTACACGAAGCTCACACGTTTCTCGCTCTTAACTGAAACGCATTGGATGTTAGAGGGCCTGTGGTTTGTATCAGTTTCAGAAGCAGAGTTGAACTAGATATGGTCCGTGTGTGTAGGAAACACAGTTCTTTTGTTCTGAGCACTCTCACGTTTCCCGCCTTATTCGAGACTCTAGAAAGCAAGAGGGTGCTTCTTGCTCTAAAGCAGAGTGTGTTTCATGGATGAGAAGTGTGCTGTGTGTTTCCCTTCAGAAACGGAGTATATTGCCAGGCTCTGTGTCTGCCTACAACCGAGAATTCGTTTCAGGTAAACGCAGTCACTTTTCAGCTCAAACGAAGCTCTATTGTACACGAAGCTCACACGTTTCTCGCTCTTAACTGAAACGCATTGGATGTTAGAGGGCCTGTGGTTTGTATCAGTTTCAGAAGCAGAGTTGAACTAGATATGGTCCGTGTGTGTAGGAAACACAGTTCTTTTGTTCTGAGCACTCTCACGTTTCCCGCCTTATTCGAGACTCTAGAAAGCAAGAGCGTGCTTCTTGCTCTAAAGCAGAGTGTGTTTCATGGGTGAGAAGTGTGCTGTGTGTTTCCCTTCAGAAACGGAGTGAAATGCCAGGCTCTGTGTCTTCCTACAAGCGAGACCTCGTTTCAGGTAAACGCAGTCACTTTTCAGCTCAAACGAAGCTCTATTGTACACGAAGCTCACACGTTTCTCGCTCTTAACTGAAACGCATTGGATGTTAGAGGGCCTGTGGTTTGTATCAGTTTCAGAAGCAGAGTTGAACTAGATATGGTCCGTGTGTGTAGGAAACACAGTTCTTTTGTTCTGAGCACTCTCACGTTTCCCGCCTTATTCGAGACTCTAGAAAGCAAGAGCGTGCTTCTTGCTCTAAAGCAGAGTGTGTTTCATGGATGAGAAGTGTGCTGTGTGTTTCCCTTCAGAAACGGAGTGAAATGCCAGGCTCTGTGTCTTCCTACAAGCGAGACTTCGTTTCAGGTAAACGCAGTCACTTTTCAGCTCAAACGAAGCTCTATTGTACACGAAGCTCACACGTTTCTCGCTCTTAACTGAAACGCATTGGATGTTAGAGGGCCTGTGGTTTGTATCAGTTTCAGAAGCAGAGTTGAACTAGATATGGTCCGTGTGTGTAGGAAACACAGTTCTTTTGTTCTGAGTACTCTCACGTTTCCCGCCTTATTCGAGACTCTAGAAAGCAAGAGCGTGCTTCTTGCTCTAAAGCAGAGTGTGTTTCATGGATGAGAAGTGTGCTGTGTGTTTCCCTTCAGAAACGGAGTATATTGCCAGGCTCTGTGTCTGCCTACAACCGAGAATTCGTTTCAGGTAAACGCAGTCACTTTTCAGCTCAAACGAAGCTCTATTGTACACGAAGCTCACACGTTTCTCGCTCTTAACTGAAACGCATTGGATGTTAGAGGGCCTGTGGTTTGTATCAGTTTCAGAAGCAGAGTTGAACTAGATATGGTCCGTGTGTGTAGGAAACACAGTTCTTTTGTTCTGAGCACTCTCACGTTTCCCGCCTTATTCGAGACTCTAGAAAGCAAGAGCGTGCTTCTTGCTCTAAAGCAGAGTGTGTTTCATGGGTGAGAAGTGTGCTGTGTGTTTCCCTTCAGAAACGGAGTGAAATGCCAGGCTCTGTGTCTTCCTACAAGCGAGACCTCGTTTCAGGTAAACGCAGTCACTTTTCAGCTCAAACGAAGCTCTATTGTACACGAAGCTCACACGTTTCTCGCTCTTAACTGAAACGCATTGGATGTTAGAGGGCCTGTGGTTTGTATCAGTTTCAGAAGCAGAGTTGAACTAGATATGGTCCGTGTGTGTAGGAAACACAGTTCTTTTGTTCTGAGCACTCTCACGTTTCCCGCCTTATTCGAGACTCTAGAAAGCAAGAGCGTGCTTCTTGCTCTAAAGCAGAGTGTGTTTCATGGGTGAGAAGTGTGCTGTGTGTTTCCCTTCAGAAACGGAGTGAAATGCCAGGCTCTGTGTCTTCCTACAAGCGAGACCTCATTTCAGGTAAACGCAGTCACTTTTCAGCTCAAACGAAGCTCTATTGTACACGAAGCTCACACGTTTCTCGCTCTTAACTGAAACGCATTGGATGTTAGAGGGCCTGTGGTTTGTATCAGTTTCAGAAGCAGAGTTGAACTAGATATGGTCCGTGTGTGTAGGAAACACAGTTCTTTTGTTCTGAGCACTCTCACGTTTCCCGCCTTATTCGAGACTCTAGAAAGCAAGAGCGTGCTTCTTGCTCTAAAGCAGAGTGTGTTTCATGGATGAGAAGTGTGCTGTGTGTTTCCCTTCAGAAACGGAGTGAAATGCCAGGCTCTGTGTCTTCCTACAAGCAAGACCTCGTTTCAGGTAAACGCGGTCACTTTTCAGCTCAAATGAAGCTCTATTGTACACGAAGCTCACACGTTTCTCGCTCTTAACTGAAACGCATTGGATGTTAGAGGGCCTGTGGTTTGTATCAGTTTCAGAAGCAGAGTTGAACTAGATATGGTCCGTGTGTGTAGGAAACACAGTTCTTTTGTTCTGAGCACTCTCACGTTTCCCGCCTTATTCGAGACTCTAGAAAGCAAGAGCGTGCTTCTTGCTCTAAAGCAGAGTGTGTTTCATGGATGAGAAGTGTGCTGTGTGTTTCCCTTCAGAAACGGAATGAAATGCCAGGCTCTGTGTCTGCCTACAACCGAGACTTCGTTTCAGGTAAACGCAGTCACTTTTCAGCTCAAACGAAGCTCTATTGTACACGAAGCTCACACGTTTCTTGCTCTTAACTGAAACGCATTGGATGTTAGAGGGCCTGTGGTTTGTATCAGTTTCAGAAGCAGAGTTGAACTAGATATGGTCCGTGTGTGTAGGAAACACAGTTCTTTTGTTCTGAGCACTCTCACGTTTCCCGCCTTATTCGAGACTCTAGAAAGCAAGAGCGTGCTTCTTGCTCTAAAGCAGAGTGTGTTTCATGGATGAGAAGTGTGCTGTGTGTTTCCCTTCAGAAACGGAGTGAAATGCCAGGCTCTGTGTCTTCCTACAAGCGAGACTTCGTTTCAGGTAAACGCAGTCACTTTTCAGCTCAAACGAAGCTCTATTGTACACGAAGCTCACACGTTTCTCGCTCTTAACTGAAACGCATTGGATGTTAGAGGGCCTGTGGTTTGTATCAGTTTCAGAAGCAGAGTTGAACTAGATATGGTCCGTGTGTGTAGGAAACACAGTTCTTTTGTTCTGAGCACTCTCACGTTCCCGCCGCATTCGAGACTCTAGAAAGCAAGAGCGTGCTTCTTGCTCTGAAGCAGAGTGTGTTTCATGGATGAGAAGTGTGCTGTGTGTTTCCCTTCAGAAACGGAGTGAAATGCCAGGCTCTGTGTCTTCCTACAAGCGAGACTTCGTTTCAGGTAAACGCAGTCACTTTTCAGCTCAAACGAAGCTATATTGTACACGAAGCTCACACGTTTCTCGCTCTTAACTGAAACGCATTGGATGTTAGAGGGCCTGTGGTTTGTATCAGTTTCAGAATCAGAGTTGAACTAGATATGGTCCGTGTGTGTAGGAAACACAGTTCTTTTGTTCTGAGCACTCTCACGTTTCCCGCCTTATTCGAGACTCTAGAAAGCAAGAGCGTGCTTCTTGCTCTAAAGCAGAGTGTGTTTCATGGATGAGAAGTGTGCTGTGTGTTTCCCTTCAGAAACGGAGTGAAATGCCAGGCTCTGTGTCTTCCTACAAGCGAGACTTCGTTTCAGGTAAACGCAGTCACTTTTCAGCTCAAACGAAGCTCTATTGTACACGAAGCTCACACGTTTCTCGCTCTTAACTGAAACGCATTGGATGTTAGAGGGCCTGTGGTTTGTATCAGTTTCAGAAGCAGAGTTGAACTAGATATGGTCCGTGTGTGTAGGAAACACAGTTCTTTTGTTCTGAGCACTCTCACGTTTCCCGCCTTATTCGAGACTCTAGAAAGCAAGAGCGTGCTTCTTGCTCTAAAGCAGAGTGTGTTTCATGGATGAGAAGTGTGCTGTGTGTTTCCCTTCAGAAACGGAGTGAAATGCCAGGCTCTGTGTCTTCCTACAAGCGAGACTTCGTTTCAGGTAAACGCAGTCACTTTTCAGCTCAAACGAAGCTCTATTGTACACGAAGCTCACACGTTTCTCGCTCTTAACTGAAACGCATTGGATGTTAGAGGGCCTGTGGTTTGTATCAGTTTCAGAAGCAGAGTTGAACTAGATATGGTCCGTGTGTGTAGGAAACACAGTTCTTTTGTTCTGAGCACTCTCACGTTTCCCGCCTTATTCGAGACTCTAGAAAGCAAGAGCGTGCTTCTTGCTCTAAAGCAGAGTGTGTTTCATGGGTGAGAAGTGTGCTGTGTGTTTCCCTTCAGAAACGGAGTGAAATGCCAGGCTCTGTGTCTTCCTACAAGCGAGACCTCGTTTCAGGTAAATGCAGTCACTTTTCAGCTCAAACGAAGCTCTATTGTACACGAAGCTCACACGTTTCTCGCTCTTAACTGAAACGCATTGGATGTTAGAGGGCCTGTGGTTTGTATCAGTTTCAGAAGCAGAGTTGAACTAGATATGGTCCGTGTGTGTAGGAAACACAGTTCTTTTGTTCTGAGCACTCTCACGTTTCCCGCCTTATTCGAGACTCTAGAAAGCAAGAGCGTGCTTCTTGCTCTAAAGCAGAGTGTGTTTCATGGATGAGAAGTGTGCTGTGTGTTTCCCTTCAGAAACGGAGTGAAATGCCAGGCTCTGTGTCTTCCTACAAGCGAGACTTCGTTTCAGGTAAACGCAGTCACTTTTCAGCTCAAACGAAGCTCTATTGTACACGAAGCTCACACGTTTCTCGCTCTTAACTGAAACGCATTGGATGTTAGAGGGCCTGTGGTTTGTATCAGTTTCAGAAGCAGAGTTGAACTAGATATGGTCCGTGTGTGTAGGAAACACAGTTCTTTTGTTCTGAGTACTCTCACTTTTCCCGCCTTATTCGAGACTCTAGAAAGCAAGAGCGTGCTTCTTGCTCTAAAGCAGAGTGTGTTTCATGGATGAGAAGTGTGCTGTGTGTTTCCCTTCAGAAACGGAGTATATTGCCAGGCTCTGTGTCTGCCTACAACCGAGAATTCGTTTCAGGTAAACGCAGTCACTTTTCAGCTCAAACGAAGCTCTATTGTACACGAAGCTCACACGTTTCTCGCTCTTAACTGAAACGCATTGGATGTTAGAGGGCCTGTGGTTTGTATCAGTTTCAGAAGCAGAGTTGAACTAGATATGGTCCGTGTGTGTAGGAAACACAGTTCTTTTGTTCTGAGCACTCTCACGTTTCCCGCCTTATTCGAGACTCTAGAAAGCAAGAGCGTGCTTCTTGCTCTAAAGCAGAGTGTGTTTCATGGGTGAGAAGTGTGCTGTGTGTTTCCCTTCAGATACGGAGTGAAATGCCAGGCTCTGTGTCTTCCTACAAGCGAGACCTCATTTCAGGTAAACGCAGTCACTTTTCAGCTCAAACGAAGCTCTATTGTACACGAAGCTCACACGTTTCTCGCTCTTAACTGAAACGCATTGGGTGTTAGAGGTCCTGTGGTTTGTATCAGTTTCAGAAGCAGAGTTGAACTAGATATGGTCCGTGTGTGTAGGAAACACAGTTCTTTTGTTCTGAGCACTCTCACGTTTCCCGCCTTATTCGAGACTCTAGAAAGCAAGAGCGTGCTTCTTGCTCTAAAGCAGAGTGTGTTTCATGGATGAGAAGTGTGCTGTGTGTTTCCCTTCAGAAACGGAGTGAAATGCCAGGCTCTGTGTCTTCCTACAAGCAAGACCTCGTTTCAGGTAAACGCGGTCACTTTTCAGCTCAAATGAAGCTCTATTGTACACGAAGCTCACACGTTTCTCGCTCTTAACTGAAACGCATTGGATGTTAGAGGGCCTGTGGTTTGTATCAGTTTCAGAAGCAGAGTTGAACTAGATATGGTCCGTGTGTGTAGGAAACACAGTTCTTTTGTTCTGAGCACTCTCACGTTTCCCGCCTTATTCGAGACTCTAGAAAGCAAGAGCGTGCTTCTTGCTCTAAAGCAGAGTGTGTTTCATGGATGAGAAGTGTGCTGTGTGTTTCCCTTCAGAGAAACGGAGTGAAATGCCAGGCTCTGTGTCTTCCTACAGCGAGACCTCGTTTCAGGTAAACGCAGTCACTTTTCAGCTCAAACGAAGCTCTATTGTACACGAAGCTCACACGTTTCTCGCTCTTACCTGAAACGCATTGGATGTTAGAGGGCCTGTGGTTTGTATCAGTTTCAGAAGCAGAGTTGAACTAGATATGGTCCGTGTGTGTAGGAAACACAGTTCTTTTGTTCTGAGCACTCTCACGTTTCCCGCCTTATTCGAGACTCTAGAAAGCAAGAGCGTGCTTCTTGCTCTAAAGCAGAGTGTGTTTCATGGATGAGAAGTGTGCTGTGTGTTTCCCTTCAGAAACGGAGTGAAATGCCAGGCTCTGTGTCTTCCTACAAGCGAGACCTCGTTTCAGGTAAACGCAGTCACTTTTCAGCTCAAACGAAGCTCTATTGTACACGAAGCTCACACGTTTCTCGCTCTTAACTGAAACGCATTGGATGTTAGAGGGCCTGTGGTTTGTATCAGTTTCAGAAGCAGAGTTGAACTAGATATGGTCCGTGTGTGTAGGAAACACAGTTCTTTTGTTCTGAGCACTATCACGTTTCCCGCCTTATTCGAGACTCTAGAAAGCAAGAGCGTGCTTCTTGCTCTAAAGCAGAGTGTGTTTCATGGATGAGAAGTGTGCTGTGTGTTTCCCTTCAGAAACGGAGTGAAATGCCAGGCTCTGTGTCTTCCTACAAGCGAGACTTCGTTTCAGGTAAACGCAGTCACTTTTCAGCTCAAACGAAGCTCTATTGTACACGAAGCTCACACGTTTCTCGCTCTTAACTGAAACGCATTGGATGTTAGAGGGCCTGTGGTTTGTATCAGTTTCAGAAGCAGAGTTGAACTAGATATGGTCCGTGTGTGTAGGAAACACAGTTCTTTTGTTCTGAGCACTATCACGTTTCCCGCCTTATTAGAGACTCTAGAAAGCAAGAGCGTGCTTCTTGCTCTAAAGCAGAGTGTGTTTCATGGGTGAGAAGTGTGCTGTGTGTTTCCCTTCAGAAACGGAGTGAAATGCCAGGCTCTGTGTCTTCCTACAAGCGAGACTTCGTTTCAGGTAAACGCAGTCACTTTTCAGCTCAAACGAAGCTCTATTGTACACGAAGCTCACACGTTTCTCGCTCTTAACTGAAACGCATTGGATGTTAGAGGGCCTGTGGTTTGTATCAGTTTCAGAAGCAGAGTTGAACTAGATATGGTCCGTGTGTGTAGGAAACACAGTTCTTTTGTTCTGAGCACTCTCACGTTTCCCGCCTTATTCGAGACTCTAGAAAGCAAGAGCGTGCTTCTTGCTCTAAAGCAGAGTGTGTTTCATGGGTGAGAAGTGTGCTGTGTGTTTCCCTTCAGAAACGGAGTGAAATGCCAGGCTCTGTGTCTTCCTACAAGCGAGACTTCGTTTCAGGTAAACGCAGTCACTTTTCAGCTCAAACGAAGCTCTATTGTACACGAAGCTCACACGTTTCTCGCTCTTAACTGAAACGCATTGGATGTTAGAGGGCCTGTGGTTTGTATCAGTTTCAGAAGCAGAGTTGAACTAGATATGGTCCGTGTGTGTAGGAAACACAGTTCTTTTGTTCTGAGCACTCTCACGTTTCCCGCCTTATTCGAGACTCTAGAAAGCAAGAGCGTGCTTCTTGCTCTAAAGCAGAGTGTGTTTCATGGATGAGAAGTGTGCTGTGTGTTTCCCTTCAGAAACGGAGTGAAATGCCAGGCTCTGTGTCTTCCTACAAGCGAGACTTCGTTTCAGGTAAACGCAGTCACTTTTCAGCTCAAACGAAGCTCTATTGTACACGAAGCTCACACGTTTCTCGCTCTTAACTGAAACGCATTGGATGTTAGAGGGCCTGTGGTTTGTATCAGTTTCAGAAGCAGAGTTGAACTAGATATGGTCCGTGTGTGTAGGAAACACAGTTCTTTTGTCTGAGCACTCTCACGTTTCCCGCCTTATTCGAGACTCTAGAAATCAAGAGCGTGCTTCTTGCTCTAAAGCAGAGTGTGTTTCATGGGTGAGAAGTGTGCTGTGTGTTTCCCTTCAGAAACGGAGTGAAATGCCAGGCTCTGTGTCTTCCTACAAGCGAGACCTCATTTCAGGTAAACGCAGTCACTTTTCAGCTCAAACGAAGCTCTATTGTACACGAAGCTCACACGTTTCTCGCTCTTAACTGAAACGCATTGGGTGTTAGAGGGCCTGTGGTTTGTATCAGTTTCAGAAGCAGAGTTGAACTAGATATGGTCCGTGTGTGTAGGAAACACAGTTCTTTTGTTCTGAGCACTCTCACGTTTCCCGCCGTATTCGAGACTCTAGAAAGCAAGAGCGTGCTTCTTGCTCTAAAGCAGAGTGTGTTTCATGGATGAGAAGTGTGCTGTGTGTTTCCCTTCAGAAACGGAGTGAAATGCCAGGCTCTGTGTCTTCCTACAAGCGAGACCTCGTTTCAGGTAAACGCGGTCACTTTTCAGCTCAAATGAAGCTCTATTGTACACGAAGCTCACACGTTTCTCGCTCTTAACTGAAACGCATTGGATGTTAGAGGGCCTGTGGTTTGTATCAGTTTCAGAAGCAGAGTTGAACTAGATATGGTCCGTGTGTGTAGGAAACACAGTTCTTTTGTTCTGAGCACTCTCACGTTTCCCGCCTTATTCGAGACTCTAGAAAGCAAGAGCGTGCTTCTTGCTCTAAAGCAGAGTGTGTTTCATGGATGAGAAGTGTGCTGTGTGTTTCCCTTCAGAAACGGAGTGAAATGCCAGGCTCTGTGTCTTCCTACAAGCGAGACCTCGTTTCAGGTAAACGCAGTCACTTTTCAGCTCAAACGAAGCTCTATTGTACACGAAGCTCACACGTTTCTCGCTCTTACCTGAAACGCATTGGATGTTAGAGGGCCTGTGGTTTGTATCAGTTTCAGAAGCAGAGTTGAACTAGATATGGTCCGTGTGTGTAGGAAACACAGTTCTTTTGTTCTGAGCACTCTCACGTTTCCCGCCTTATTCGAGACTCTAGAAAGCAAGAGCGTGCTTCTTGCTCTAAAGCAGAGTGTGTTTCATGGATGAGAAGTGTGCTGTGTGTTTCCCTTCAGAAACGGAGTGAAATGCCAGGCTCTGTGTCTTCCTACAAGCGAGACCTCGTTTCAGGTAAACGCAGTCACTTTTCAGCTCAAACGAAGCTCTATTGTACACGAAGCTCACACGTTTCTCGCTCTTAACTGAAAACGCATTGGATGTTAGAGGGCCTGTGGTTTGTATCAGTTTCAGAAGCAGAGTTGAACTAGATATGGTCCGTGTGTGTAGGAAACACAGTTCTTTTGTTCTGAGCACTATCACGTTTCCCGCCTTATTCGAGACTCTAGAAAGCAAGAGCGTGCTTCTTGCTCTAAAGCAGAGTGTGTTTCATGGATGAGAAGTGTGCTGTGTGTTTCCCTTCAGAAACGGAGTGAAATGCCAGGCTCTGTGTCTTCCTACAAGCGAGACTTCGTTTCAGGTAAACGCAGTCACTTTTCAGCTCAAACGAAGCTCTATTGTACACGAAGCTCACACGTTTCTCGCTCTTAACTGAAACGCATTGGATGTTAGAGGGCCTGTGGTTTGTATCAGTTTCAGAAGCAGAGTTGAACTAGATATGGTCCGTGTGTGTAGGAAACACAGTTCTTTTGTTCTGAGCACTCTCACGTTTCCCGCCTTATTAGAGACTCTAGAAAGCAAGAGCGTGCTTCTTGCTCTAAAGCAGAGTGTGTTTCATGGGTGAGAAGTGTGCTGTGTGTTTCCCTTCAGAAACGGAGTGAAATGCCAGGCTCTGTGTCTTCCTACAAGCGAGACTTCGTTTCAGGTAAACGCAGTCACTTTTCAGCTCAAACGAAGCTCTATTGTACACGAAGCTCACACGTTTCTCGCTCTTAACTGAAACGCATTGGATGTTAGAGGGCCTGTGGTTTGTATCAGTTTCAGAAGCAGAGTTGAACTAGATATGGTCCGTGTGTGTAGGAAACACAGTTCTTTTGTTCTGAGCACTCTCACGTTTCCCGCCTTATTCGAGACTCTAGAAAGCAAGAGCGTGCTTCTTGCTCTAAAGCAGAGTGTGTTTCATGGATGAGAAGTGTGCTGTGTGTTTCCCTTCAGAAACGGAGTGAAATGCCAGGCTCTGTGTCTTCCTACAAGCGAGACCTCGTTTCAGGTAAATGCAGTCACTTTTCAGCTCAAACGAAGCTCTATTGTACACGAAGCTCACACGTTTCTCGCTCTTAACTGAAACGCATTGGATGTTAGAGGGCCTGTGGTTTGTATCAGTTTCAGAAGCAGAGTTGAACTAGATATGGTCCGTGTGTGTAGGAAACACAGTTCTTTTGTTCTGAGCACTCTCACGTTTCCCGCCTTATTCGAGACTCTAGAAAGCAAGAGCGTGCTTCTTGCTCTAAAGCAGAGTGTGTTTCATGGATGAGAAGTGTGCTGTGTGTTTCCCTTCAGAAACGGAGTGAAATGCCAGGCTCTGTGTCTTCCTACAAGCGAGACCTCGTTTCAGGTAAATGCAGTCACTTTTCAGCTCAAACGAAGCTCTATTGTACACGAAGCTCACACGTTTCTCGCTCTTAACTGAAACGCATTGGATGTTAGAGGGCCTGTGGTTTGTATCAGTTTCAGAAGCAGAGTTGAACTAGATATGGTCCGTGTGTGTAGGAAACACAGTTCTTTTGTTCTGAGCACTCTCACGTTTCCCGCCTTATTCGAGACTCTAGAAAGCAAGAGCGTGCTTCTTGCTCTAAAGCAGAGTGTGTTTCATGGATGAGAAGTGTGCTGTGTGTTTCCCTTCAGAAACGGAGTGAAATGCCAGGCTCTGTGTCTTCCTACAAGCGAGACTTCGTTTCAGGTAAACGCAGTCACTTTTCAGCTAAAACGAAGCTCTATTGTACACGAAGCTCACACGTTTCTCGCTCTTAACTGAAACGCATTGGATGTTAGAGGGCCTGTGGTTTGTATCAGTTTCAGAAGCAGAGTTGAACTAGATATGGTCCGTGTGTGTAGGAAACACAGTTCTTTTGTTCTGAGTACTCTCACGTTTCCCGCCTTATTCGAGACTCTAGAAAGCAAGAGCGTGCTTCTTGCTCTAAAGCAGAGTGTGTTTCATGGATGAGAAGTGTGCTGTGTGTTTCCCTTCAGAAACGGAGTATATTGCCAGGCTCTGTGTCTGCCTACAACCGAGAATTCGTTTCAGGTAAACGCAGTCACTTTTCAGCTCAAACGAAGCTCTATTGTACACGAAGCTCACACGTTTCTCGCTCTTAACTGAAACGCATTGGATGTTAGAGGGCCTGTGGTTTGTATCAGTTTCAGAAGCAGAGTTGAACTAGATATGGTCCGTGTGTGTAGGAAACACAGTTCTTTTGTTCTGAGCACTCTCACGTTTCCCGCCTTATTCGAGACTCTAGAAAGCAAGAGCGTGCTTCTTGCTCTAAAGCAGAGTGTGTTTCATGGGTGAGAAGTGTGCTGTGTGTTTCCCTTCAGATACGGAGTGAAATGCCAGGCTCTGTGTCTTCCTACAAGCGAGACCTCATTTCAGGTAAACGCAGTCACTTTTCAGCTCAAACGAAGCTCTATTGTACACGAAGCTCACACGTTTCTCGCTCTTAACTGAAACGCATTGGGTGTTAGAGGTCCTGTGGTTTGTATCAGTTTCAGAAGCAGAGTTGAACTAGATATGGTCCGTGTGTGTAGGAAACACAGTTCTTTTGTTCTGAGCACTCTCACGTTTCCCGCCTTATTCGAGACTCTAGAAAGCAAGAGCGTGCTTCTTGCTCTAAAGCAGAGTGTGTTTCATGGATGAGAAGTGTGCTGTGTGTTTCCCTTCAGAAACGGAGTGAAATGCCAGGCTCTGTGTCTTCCTACAAGCAAGACCTCGTTTCAGGTAAACGCGGTCACTTTTCAGCTCAAATGAAGCTCTATTGTACACGAAGCTCACACGTTTCTCGCTCTTAACTGAAACGCATTGGATGTTAGAGGGCCTGTGGTTTGTATCAGTTTCAGAAGCAGAGTTGAACTAGATATGGTCCGTGTGTGTAGGAAACACAATTCTTTTGTTCTGAGCACTCTCACGTTTCCCGCCTTATTCGAGACTCTAGAAAGCAAGAGCGTGCTTCTTGCTCTAAAGCAGAGTGTGTTTCATGGATGAGAAGTGTGCTGTGTGTTTCCCTTCAGAAACGGAGTGAAATGCCAGGCTCTGTGTCTTCCTACAAGCGAGACCTCGTTTCAGGTAAACGCAGTCACTTTTCAGCTCAAACGAAGCTCTATTGTACACGAAGCTCACACGTTTCTCGCTCTTACCTGAAACGCATTGGATGTTAGAGGGCCTGTGGTTTGTATCAGTTTCAGAAGCAGAGTTGAACTAGATATGGTCCGTGTGTGTAGGAAACACAGTTCTTTTGTTCTGAGCACTCTCACGTTTCCCGCCTTATTCGAGACTCTAGAAAGCAAGAGCGTGCTTCTTGCTCTAAAGCAGAGTGTGTTTCATGGATGAGAAGTGTGCTGTGTGTTTCCCTTCAGAAACGGAGTGAAATGCCAGGCTCTGTGTCTTCCTACAAGCGAGACCTCGTTTCAGGTAAACGCAGTCACTTTTCAGCTCAAACGAAGCTCTATTGTACACGAAGCTCACACGTTTCTCGCTCTTAACTGAAACGCATTGGATGTTAGAGGGCCTGTGGTTTGTATCAGTTTCAGAAGCAGAGTTGAACTAGATATGGTCCGTGTGTGTAGGAAACACAGTTCTTTTGTTCTGAGCACTATCACGTTTCCCGCCTTATTCGAGACTCTAGAAAGCAAGAGCGTGCTTCTTGCTCTAAAGCAGAGTGTGTTTCATGGATGAGAAGTGTGCTGTGTGTTTCCCTTCAGAAACGGAGTGAAATGCCAGGCTCTGTGTCTTCCTACAAGCGAGACTTCGTTTCAGGTAAACGCAGTCACTTTTCAGCTCAAACGAAGCTCTATTGTACACGAAGCTCACACGTTTCTCGCTCTTAACTGACACGCATTGGATGTTAGAGGGCCTGTGGTTTGTATCAGTTTCAGAAGCAGAGTTGAACTAGATATGGTCCGTGTGTGTAGGAAACACAGTTCTTTTGTTCTGAGCACTCTCACGTTTCCCGCCTTATTAGAGACTCTAGAAAGCAAGAGCGTGCTTCTTGCTCTAAAGCAGAGTGTGTTTCATGGGTGAGAAGTGTGCTGTGTGTTTCCCTTCAGAAACGGAGTGAAATGCCAGGCTATGTGTCTTCCTACAAGCGAGACTTCGTTTCAGGTAAACGCAGTCACTTTTCAGCTCAAACGAAGCTCTATTGTACACGAAGCTCACACGTTTCTCGCTCTTAACTGAAACGCATTGGATGTTAGAGGGCCTGTGGTTTGTATCAGTTTCAGAAGCAGAGTTGAACTAGATATGGTCCGTGTGTGTAGGAAACACAGTTCTTTTGTTCTGAGCACTCTCACGTTTCCCGCCTTATTCGAGACTCTAGAAAGCAAGAGCGTGCTTCTTGCTCTAAAGCAGAGTGTGTTTCATGGGTGAGAAGTGTGCTGTGTGTTTCCCTTCAGAAACGGAGTGAAATGCCAGGCTCTGTGTCTTCCTACAAGCGAGACTTCGTTTCAGGTAAACGCAGTCACTTTTCAGCTCAAACGAAGCTCTATTGTACACGAAGCTCACACGTTTCTCGCTCTTAACTGAAACGCATTGGATGTTAGAGGGCCTGTGGTTTGTATCAGTTTCAGAAGCAGAGTTGAACTAGATATGGTCCGTGTGTGTAGGAAACACAGTTCTTTTGTTCTGAGCACTCTCACGTTTCCCGCCTTATTCGAGACTCTAGAAAGCAAGAGCGTGCTTCTTGCTCTAAAGCAGAGTGTGTTTCATGGATGAGAAGTGTGCTGTGTGTTTCCCTTCAGAAACGGAGTGAAATGCCAGGCTCTGTGTCTTCCTACAAGCGAGACTTCGTTTCAGGTAAACGCAGTCACTTTTCAGCTCAAACGAAGCTCTATTGTACACGAAGCTCACACGTTTCTCGCTCTTAACTGAAACGCATTGGATGTTAGAGGGCCTGTGGTTTGTATCAGTTTCAGAAGCAGAGTTGAACTAGATATGGTCCGTGTGTGTAGGAAACACAGTTCTTTTGTCCTGAGCACTCTCACGTTTCCCGCCTTATTCGAGACTCTAGAAAGCAAGAGCGTGCTTCTTGCTCTAAAGCAGAGTGTGTTTCATGGGTGAGAAGTGTGCTGTGTGTTTCCCTTCAGAAACGGAGTGAAATGCCAGGCTCTGTGTCTTCCTACAAGCGAGACCTCATTTCAGGTAAACGCAGTCACTTTTCAGCTCAAACGAAGCTCTATTGTACACGAAGCTCACACGTTTCTCGCTCTTAACTGAAACGCATTGGGTGTTAGAGGGCCTGTGGTTTGTATCAGTTTCAGAAGCAGAGTTGAACTAGATATGGTCCGTGTGTGTAGGAAACACAGTTCTTTTGTTCTGAGCACTCTCACGTTTCCCGCCTTATTCGAGACTCTAGAAAGCAAGAGCGTGCTTCTTGCTCTAAAGCAGAGTGTGTTTCATGGATGAGAAGTGTGCTGTGTGTTTCCCTTCAGAAACGGAGTGAAATGCCAGGCTCTGTGTCTTCCTACAAGCAAGACCTCGTTTCAGGTAAACGCGGTCACTTTTCAGCTCAAATGAAGCTCTATTGTACACGAAGCACACACGTTTCTCGCTCTTAACTGAAACGCATTGGATGTTAGAGGGCCTGTGGTTTGTATCAGTTTCAGAAGCAGAGTTGAACTAGATATGGTCCGTGTGTGTAGGAAACACAGTTCTTTTGTTCTGAGCACTCTCACGTTTCCCGCCTTATTCGAGACTCTAGAAAGCAAGAGCGTGCTTCTTGCTCTAAAGCAGAGTGTGTTTCATGGATGAGAAGTGTGCTGTGTGTTTCCCTTCAGAAACGGAGTGAAATGCCAGGCTCTGTGTCTTCCTACAAGCGAGACCTCGTTTCAGGTAAACGCAGTCACTTTTCAGCTCAAACGAAGCTCTATTGTACACGAAGCTCACACGTTTCTCGCTCTTACCTGAAACGCATTGGATGTTAGAGGGCCTGTGGTTTGTATCAGTTTCAGAAGCAGAGTTGAACTAGATATGGTCCGTGTGTGTAGGAAACACAGTTCTTTTGTTCTGAGCACTCTCACGTTTCCCGCCTTATTCGAGACTCTAGAAAGCAAGAGCGTGCTTCTTGCTCTAAAGCAGAGTGTGTTTCATGGATGAGAAGTGTGCTGTGTGTTTCCCTTCAGAAACGGAGTGAAATGCCAGGCTCTGTGTCTTCCTACAAGCGAGACCTCGTTTCAGGTAAACGCAGTCACTTTTCAGCTCAAACGAAGCTCTATTGTACACGAAGCTCACACGTTTCTCGCTCTTAACTGAAACGCATTGGATGTTAGAGGGCCTGTGGTTTGTATCAGTTTCAGAAGCAGAGTTGAACTAGATATGGTCCGTGTGTGTAGGAAACACAGTTCTTTTGTTCTGAGCACTATCACGTTTCCCGCCTTATTCGAGACTCTAGAAAGCAAGAGCGTGCTTCTTGCTCTAAAGCAGAGTGTGTTTCATGGATGAGAAGTGTGCTGTGTGTTTCCCTTCAGAAACGGAGTGAAATGCCAGGCTCTGTGTCTTCCTACAAGCGAGACTTCGTTTCAGGTAAACGCAGTCACTTTTCAGCTCAAACGAAGCTCTATTGTACACGAAGCTCACACGTTTCTCGCTCTTAACTGAAACGCATTGGATGTTAGAGGGCCTGTGGTTTGTATCAGTTTCAGAAGCAGAGTTGAACTAGATATGGTCCGTGTGTGTAGGAAACACAGTTCTTTTGTTCTGAGCACTCTCACGTTTCCCGCCTTATTCGAGACTCTAGAAAGCAAGAGCGTGCTTCTTGCTCTAAAGCAGAGTGTGTTTCATGGATGAGAAGTGTGCTGTGTGTTTCCCTTCAGAAACGGAGTGAAATGCCAGGCTCTGTGTCTTCCTACAAGCGAGACTTCGTTTCAGGTAAACGCAGTCACTTTTCAGCTAAAACGAAGCTCTATTGTACACGAAGCTCACACGTTTCTCGCTCTTAACTGAAACGCATTGGATGTTAGAGGGCCTGTGGTTTGTATCAGTTTCAGAAGCAGAGTTGAACTAGATATGGTCCGTGTGTGTAGGAAACACAGTTCTTTTGTTCTGAGTACTCTCACGTTTCCCGCCTTATTCGAGACTCTAGAAAGCAAGAGCGTGCTTCTTGCTCTAAAGCAGAGTGTGTTTCATGGATGAGAAGTGTGCTGTGTGTTTCCCTTCAGAAACGGAGTATATTGCCAGGCTCTGTGTCTGCCTACAACCGAGAATTCGTTTCAGGTAAACGCAGTCACTTTTCAGCTCAAACGAAGCTCTATTGTACACGAAGCTCACACGTTTCTCGCTCTTAACTGAAACGCATTGGATGTTAGAGGGCCTGTGGTTTGTATCAGTTTCAGAAGCAGAGTTGAACTAGATATGGTCCGTGTGTGTAGGAAACACAGTTCTTTTGTTCTGAGCACTCTCACGTTTCCCGCCTTATTCGAGACTCTAGAAAGCAAGAGCGTGCTTCTTGCTCTAAAGCAGAGTGTGTTTCATGGATGAGAAGTGTGCTGTGTGTTTCCCTTCAGAAACGGAGTGAAATGCCAGGCTCTGTGTCTTCCTACAAGCGAGACCTCGTTTCAGGTAAACGCAGTCACTTTTCAGCTCAAACGAAGCTCTATTGTACACGAAGCTCACACGTTTCTCGCTCTTACCTGAAACGCATTGGATGTTAGAGGGCCTGTGGTTTGTATCAGTTTCAGAAGCAGAGTTGAACTAGATATGGTCCGTGTGTGTAGGAAACACAGTTCTTTTGTTCTGAGCACTCTCACGTTTCCCGCCTTATTCGAGACTCTAGAAAGCAAGAGCGTGCTTCTTGCTCTAAAGCAGAGTGTGTTTCATGGATGAGAAGTGTGCTGTGTGTTTCCCTTCAGAAACGGAGTGAAATGCCAGGCTCTGTGTCTTCCTACAAGCGAGACCTCGTTTCAGGTAAACGCAGTCACTTTTCAGCTCAAACGAAGCTCTATTGTACACGAAGCTCACACGTTTCTCGCTCTTAACTGAAACGCATTGGATGTTAGAGGGCCTGTGGTTTGTATCAGTTTCAGAAGCAGAGTTGAACTAGATATGGTCCGTGTGTGTAGGAAACACAGTTCTTTTGTTCTGAGCACTATCACGTTTCCCGCCTTATTCGAGACTCTAGAAAGCAAGAGCGTGCTTCTTGCTCTAAAGCAGAGTGTGTTTCATGGATGAGAAGTGTGCTGTGTGTTTCCCTTCAGAAACGGAGTGAAATGCCAGGCTCTGTGTCTTCCTACAAGCGAGACTTCGTTTCAGGTAAACGCAGTCACTTTTCAGCTCAAACGAAGCTCTATTGTACACGAAGCTCACACGTTTCTCGCTCTTAACTGAAACGCATTGGATGTTAGAGGGCCTGTGGTTTGTATCAGTTTCAGAAGCAGAGTTGAACTAGATATGGTCCGTGTGTGTAGGAAACACAGTTCTTTTGTTCTGAGCACTCTCACGTTTCCCGCCTTATTCGAGACTCTAGAAAGCAAGAGCGTGCTTCTTGCTCTAAAGCAGAGTGTGTTTCATGGATGAGAAGTGTGCTGTGTGTTTCCCTTCAGAAACGGAGTGAAATGCCAGGCTC
This sequence comes from Onychomys arenicola, assembly GCA_949786405.1. Taxonomy (NCBI): domain Eukaryota; kingdom Metazoa; phylum Chordata; class Mammalia; order Rodentia; family Cricetidae; genus Onychomys; species Onychomys arenicola. Next base: position 54,088 of record CATKUM010000099.1, read on the forward strand.
TGTGTCTTCCTACAAGCGAGACTTCGTTTCAGGTAAACGCAGTCACTTTTCAGCTAAAACGAAGCTCTATTGTACACGAAGCTCACACGTTTCTCGCTCTTAACTGAAACGCATTGGATGTTAGAGGGCCTGTGGTTTGTATCAGTTTCAGAAGCAGAGTTGAACTAGATATGGTCCGTGTGTGTAGGAAACACAGTTCTTTTGTTCTGAGTACTCTCACGTTTCCCGCCTTATTCGAGACTCTAGAAAGCAAGAGCGTGCTTCTTGCTCTAAAGCAGAGTGTGTTTCATGGATGAGAAGTGTGCTGTGTGTTTCCCTTCAGAAACGGAGTATATTGCCAGGCTCTGTGTCTGCCTACAACCGAGAATTCGTTTCAGGTAAACGCAGTCACTTTTCAGCTCAAACGAAGCTCTATTGTACACGAAGCTCACACGTTTCTCGCTCTTAACTGAAACGCATTGGATGTTAGAGGGCCTGTGGTTTGTATCAGTTTCAGAAGCAGAGTTGAACTAGATATGGTCCGTGTGTGTAGGAAACACAGTTCTTTTGTTCTGAGCACTCTCACGTTTCCCGCCTTATTCGAGACTCTAGAAAGCAAGAGCGTGCTTCTTGCTCTAAAGCAGAGTGTGTTTCATGGGTGAGAAGTGTGCTGTGTGTTTCCCTTCAGATACGGAGTGAAATGCCAGGCTCTGTGTCTTCCTACAAGCGAGACCTCATTTCAGGTAAACGCAGTCACTTTTCAGCTCAAACGAAGCTCTATTGTACACGAAGCTCACACGTTTCTCGCTCTTAACTGAAACGCATTGGGTGTTAGAGGTCCTGTGGTTTGTATCAGTTTCAGAAGCAGAGTTGAACTAGATATGGTCCGTGTGTGTAGGAAACACAGTTCTTTTGTTCTGAGCACTCTCACGTTTCCCGCCTTATTCGAGACTCTAGAAAGCAAGAGCGTGCTTCTTGCTCTAAAGCAGAGTGTGTTTCATGGATGAGAAGTGTGCTGTGTGTTTCCCTTCAGAAACGGAGTGAAATGCCAGGCTCTGTGTCTTCCTACAAGCAAGACCTCGTTTCAGGTAAACGCGGTCACTTTTCAGCTCAAATGAAGCTCTATTGTACACGAAGCTCACACGTTTCTCGCTCTTAACTGAAACGCATTGGATGTTAGAGGGCCTGTGGTTTGTATCAGTTTCAGAAGCAGAGTTGAACTAGATATGGTCCGTGTGTGTAGGAAACACAATTCTTTTGTTCTGAGCACTCTCACGTTTCCCGCCTTATTCGAGACTCTAGAAAGCAAGAGCGTGCTTCTTGCTCTAAAGCAGAGTGTGTTTCATGGATGAGAAGTGTGCTGTGTGTTTCCCTTCAGAAACGGAGTGAAATGCCAGGCTCTGTGTCTTCCTACAAGCGAGACCTCGTTTCAGGTAAACGCAGTCACTTTTCAGCTCAAACGAAGCTCTATTGTACACGAAGCTCACAGGTTTCTCGCTCTTACCTGAAACGCATTGGATGTTAGAGGGCCTGTGGTTTGTATCAGTTTCAGAAGCAGAGTTGAACTAGATATGGTCCGTGTGTGTAGGAAACACAGTTCTTTTGTTCTGAGCACTCTCACGTTTCCCGCCTTATTCGAGACTCTAGAAAGCAAGAGCGTGCTTCTTGCTCTAAAGCAGAGTGTGTTTCATGGATGAGAAGTGTGCTGTGTGTTTCCCTTCAGAAACGGAGTGAAATGCCAGGCTCTGTGTCTTCCTACAAGCGAGACCTCGTTTCAGGTAAACGCAGTCACTTTTCAGCTCAAACGAAGCTCTATTGTACACGAAGCTCACACGTTTCTCGCTCTTAACTGAAACGCATTGGATGTTAGAGGGCCTGTGGTTTGTATCAGTTTCAGAAGCAGAGTTGAACTAGATATGGTCCGTGTGTGTAGGAAACACAGTTCTTTTGTTCTGAGCACTATCACGTTTCCCGCCTTATTCGAGACTCTAGAAAGCAAGAGCGTGCTTCTTGCTCTAAAGCAGAGTGTGTTTCATGGATGAGAAGTGTGCTGTGTGTTTCCCTTCAGAAACGGAGTGAAATGCCAGGCTCTGTGTCTTCCTACAAGCGAGACTTCGTTTCAGGTAAACGCAGTCACTTTTCAGCTCAAACGAAGCTCTATTGTACACGAAGCTCACACGTTTCTCGCTCTTAACTGACACGCATTGGATGTTAGAGGGCCTGTGGTTTGTATCAGTTTCAGAAGCAGAGTTGAACTAGATATGGTCCGTGTGTGTAGGAAACACAGTTCTTTTGTTCTGAGCACTCTCACGTTTCCCGCCTTATTAGAGACTCTAGAAAGCAAGAGCGTGCTTCTTGCTCTAAAGCAGAGTGTGTTTCATGGGTGAGAAGTGTGCTGTGTGTTTCCCTTCAGAAACGGAGTGAAATGCCAGGCTATGTGTCTTCCTACAAGCGAGACTTCGTTTCAGGTAAACGCAGTCACTTTTCAGCTCAAACGAAGCTCTATTGTACACGAAGCTCACACGTTTCTCGCTCTTAACTGAAACGCATTGGATGTTAGAGGGCCTGTGGTTTGTATCAGTTTCAGAAGCAGAGTTGAACTAGATATGGTCCGTGTGTGTAGGAAACACAGTTCTTTTGTTCTGAGCACTCTCACGTTTCCCGCCTTATTCGAGACTCTAGAAAGCAAGAGCGTGCTTCTTGCTCTAAAGCAGAGTGTGTTTCATGGGTGAGAAGTGTGCTGTGTGTTTCCCTTCAGAAACGGAGTGAAATGCCAGGCTCTGTGTCTTCCTACAAGCGAGACTTCGTTTCAGGTAAACGCAGTCACTTTTCAGCTCAAACGAAGCTCTATTGTACACGAAGCTCACACGTTTCTCGCTCTTAACTGAAACGCATTGGATGTTAGAGGGCCTGTGGTTTGTATCAGTTTCAGAAGCAGAGTTGAACTAGATATGGTCCGTGTGTGTAGGAAACACAGTTCTTTTGTTCTGAGCACTCTCACGTTTCCCGCCTTATTCGAGACTCTAGAAAGCAAGAGCGTGCTTCTTGCTCTAAAGCAGAGTGTGTTTCATGGATGAGAAGTGTGCTGTGTGTTTCCCTTCAGAAACGGAGTGAAATGCCAGGCTCTGTGTCTTCCTACAAGCGAGACCTCGTTTCAGGTAAACGCAGTCACTTTTCAGCTCAAACGAAGCTCTATTGTACACGAAGCTCACACGTTTCTCGCTCTTACCTGAAACGCATTGGATGTTAGAGGGCCTGTGGTTTGTATCAGTTTCAGAAGCAGAGTTGAACTAGATATGGTCCGTGTGTGTAGGAAACACAGTTCTTTTGTTCTGAGCACTCTCACGTTTCCCGCCTTATTCGAGACTCTAGAAAGCAAGAGCGTGCTTCTTGCTCTAAAGCAGAGTGTGTTTCATGGATGAGAAGTGTGCTGTGTGTTTCCCTTCAGAAACGGAGTGAAATGCCAGGCTCTGTGTCTTCCTACAAGCGAGACCTCGTTTCAGGTAAACGCAGTCACTTTTCAGCTCAAACGAAGCTCTATTGTACACGAAGCTCACACGTTTCTCGCTCTTAACTGAAACGCATTGGATGTTAGAGGGCCTGTGGTTTGTATCAGTTTCAGAAGCAGAGTTGAACTAGATATGGTCCGTGTGTGTAGGAAACACAGTTCTTTTGTTCGGAGCACTATCACGTTTCCCGCCTTATTCGAGACTCTAGAAAGCAAGAGCGTGCTTCTTGCTCTAAAGCAGAGTGTGTTTCATGGATGAGAAGTGTGCTGTGTGTTTCCCTTCAGAAACGGAGTGAAATGCCAGGCTCTGTGTCTTCCTACAAGCGAGACTTCGTTTCAGGTAAACGCAGTCACTTTTCAGCTCAAACGAAGCTCTATTGTACACGAAGCTCACACGTTTCTCGCTCTTAACTGAAACGCATTGGATGTTAGAGGGCCTGTGGTTTGTATCAGTTTCAGAAGCAGAGTTGAACTAGATATGGTCCGTGTGTGTAGGAAACACAGTTCTTTTGTTCTGAGCACTCTCACGTTTCCCGCCTTATTCGAGACTCTAGAAAGCAAGAGCGTGCTTCTTGCTCTAAAGCAGAGTGTGTTTCATGGATGAGAAGTGTGCTGTGTGTTTCCCTTCAGAAACGGAGTGAAATGCCAGGCTCTGTGTCTTCCTACAAGCGAGACTTCGTTTCAGGTAAACGCAGTCACTTTTCAGCTAAAACGAAGCTCTATTGTACACGAAGCTCACACGTTTCTCGCTCTTAACTGAAACGCATTGGATGTTAGAGGGCCTGTGGTTTGTATCAGTTTCAGAAGCAGAGTTGAACTAGATATGGTCCGTGTGTGTAGGAAACACAGTTCTTTTGTTCTGAGTACTCTCACGTTTCCCGCCTTATTCGAGACTCTAGAAAGCAAGAGCGTGCTTCTTGCTCTAAAGCAGAGTGTGTTTCATGGATGAGAAGTGTGCTGTGTGTTTCCCTTCAGAAACGGAGTATATTGCCAGGCTCTGTGTCTGCCTACAACCGAGAATTCGTTTCAGGTAAACGCAGTCACTTTTCAGCTCAAACGAAGCTCTATTGTACACGAAGCTCACACGTTTCTCGCTCTTAACTGAAACGCATTGGATGTTAGAGGGCCTGTGGTTTGTATCAGTTTCAGAAGCAGAGTTGAACTAGATATGGTCCGTGTGTGTAGGAAACACAGTTCTTTTGTTCTGAGCACTCTCACGTTTCCCGCCTTATTCGAGACTCTAGAAAGCAAGAGCGTGCTTCTTGCTCTAAAGCAGAGTGTGTTTCATGGGTGAGAAGTGTGCTGTGTGTTTCCCTTCAGATACGGAGTGAAATGCCAGGCTCTGTGTCTTCCTACAAGCGAGACCTCATTTCAGGTAAACGCAGTCACTTTTCAGCTCAAACGAAGCTCTATTGTACACGAAGCTCACACGTTTCTCGCTCTTAACTGAAACGCATTGGGTGTTAGAGGTCCTGTGGTTTGTATCAGTTTCAGAAGCAGAGTTGAACTAGATATGGTCCGTGTGTGTAGGAAACACAGTTCTTTTGTTCTGAGCACTCTCACGTTTCCCGCCTTATTCGAGACTCTAGAAAGCAAGAGCGTGCTTCTTGCTCTAAAGCAGAGTGTGTTTCATGGATGAGAAGTGTGCTGTGTGTTTCCCTTCAGAAACGGAGTGAAATGCCAGGCTCTGTGTCTTCCTACAAGCAAGACCTCGTTTCAGGTAAACGCGGTCACTTTTCAGCTCAAATGAAGCTCTATTGTACACGAAGCTCACACGTTTCTCGCTCTTAACTGAAACGCATTGGATGTTAGAGGGCCTGTGGTTTGTATCAGTTTCAGAAGCAGAGTTGAACTAGATATGGTCCGTGTGTGTAGGAAACACAATTCTTTTGTTCTGAGCACTCTCACGTTTCCCGCCTTATTCGAGACTCTAGAAAGCAAGAGCGTGCTTCTTGCTCTAAAGCAGAGTGTGTTTCATGGATGAGAAGTGTGCTGTGTGTTTCCCTTCAGAAACGGAGTGAAATGCCAGGCTCTGTGTCTTCCTACAAGCGAGACCTCGTTTCAGGTAAACGCAGTCACTTTTCAGCTCAAACGAAGCTCTATTGTACACGAAGCTCACACGTTTCTCGCTCTTACCTGAAACGCATTGGATGTTAGAGGGCCTGTGGTTTGTATCAGTTTCAGAAGCAGAGTTGAACTAGATATGGTCCGTGTGTGTAGGAAACACAGTTCTTTTGTTCTGAGCACTCTCACGTTTCCCGCCTTATTCGAGACTCTAGAAAGCAAGAGCGTGCTTCTTGCTCTAAAGCAGAGTGTGTTTCATGGATGAGAAGTGTGCTGTGTGTTTCCCTTCAGAAACGGAGTGAAATGCCAGGCTCTGTGTCTTCCTACAAGCGAGACCTCGTTTCAGGTAAACGCAGTCACTTTTCAGCTCAAACGAAGCTCTATTGTACACGAAGCTCACACGTTTCTCGCTCTTAACTGAAACGCATTGGATGTTAGAGGGCCTGTGGTTTGTATCAGTTTCAGAAGCAGAGTTGAACTAGATATGGTCCGTGTGTGTAGGAAACACAGTTCTTTTGTTCTGAGCACTATCACGTTTCCCGCCTTATTCGAGACTCTAGAAAGCAAGAGCGTGCTTCTTGCTCTAAAGCAGAGTGTGTTTCATGGATGAGAAGTGTGCTGTGTGTTTCCCTTCAGAAACGGAGTGAAATGCCAGGCTCTGTGTCTTCCTACAAGCGAGACTTCGTTTCAGGTAAACGCAGTCACTTTTCAGCTCAAACGAAGCTCTATTGTACACGAAGCTCACACGTTTCTCGCTCTTAACTGACACGCATTGGATGTTAGAGGGCCTGTGGTTTGTATCAGTTTCAGAAGCAGAGTTGAACTAGATATGGTCCGTGTGTGTAGGAAACACAGTTCTTTTGTTCTGAGCACTCTCACGTTTCCCGCCTTATTCGAGACTCTAGAAAGCAAGAGCGTGCTTCTTGCTCTAAAGCAGAGTGTGTTTCATGGGTGAGAAGTGTGCTGTGTGTTTCCCTTCAGAAACGGAGTGAAATGCCAGGCTATGTGTCTTCCTACAAGCGAGACTTCGTTTCAGGTAAACGCAGTCACTTTTCAGCTCAAACGAAGCTCTATTGTACACGAAGCTCACACGTTTCTCGCTCTTAACTGAAACGCATTGGATGTTAGAGGGCCTGTGGTTTGTATCAGTTTCAGAAGCAGAGTTGAACTAGATATGGTCCGTGTGTGTAGGAAACACAGTTCTTTTGTTCTGAGCACTCTCACGTTTCCCGCCTTATTCGAGACTCTAGAAAGCAAGAGCGTGCTTCTTGCTCTAAAGCAGAGTGTGTTTCATGGGTGAGAAGTGTGCTGTGTGTTTCCCTTCAGAAACGGAGTGAAATGCCAGGCTCTGTGTCTTCCTACAAGCGAGACTTCGTTTCAGGTAAACGCAGTCACTTTTCAGCTCAAACGAAGCTCTATTGTACACGAAGCTCACACGTTTCTCGCTCTTAACTGAAACGCATTGGATGTTAGAGGGCCTGTGGTTTGTATCAGTTTCAGAAGCAGAGTTGAACTAGATATGGTCCGTGTGTGTAGGAAACACAGTTCTTTTGTTCTGAGCACTCTCACGTTTCCCGCCTTATTCGAGACTCTAGAAAGCAAGAGCGTGCTTCTTGCTCTAAAGCAGAGTGTGTTTCATGGATGAGAAGTGTGCTGTGTGTTTCCCTTCAGAAACGGAGTGAAATGCCAGGCTCTGTGTCTTCCTACAAGCGAGACTTCGTTTCAGGTAAACGCAGTCACTTTTCAGCTCAAACGAAGCTCTATTGTACACGAAGCTCACACGTTTCTCGCTCTTAACTGAAACGCATTGGATGTTAGAGGGCCTGTGGTTTGTATCAGTTTCAGAAGCAGAGTTGAACTAGATATGGTCCGTGTGTGTAGGAAACACAGTTCTTTTGTTCTGAGCACTCTCACGTTTCCCGCCTTATTCGAGACTCTAGAAAGCAAGAGCGTGCTTCTTGCTCTAAAGCAGAGTGTGTTTCATGGATGAGAAGTGTGCTGTGTGTTTCCCTTCAGAAACGGAGTGAAATGCCAGGCTCTGTGTCTTCCTACAAGCAAGACCTCGTTTCAGGTAAACGCGGTCACTTTTCAGCTCAAATGAAGCTCTATTGTACACGAAGCTCACACGTTTCTCGCTCTTAACTGAAACGCATTGGATGTTAGAGGGCCTGTGGTTTGTATCAGTTTCAGAAGCAGAGTTGAACTAGATATGGTCCGTGTGTGTAGGAAACACAATTCTTTTGTTCTGAGCACTCTCACGTTTCCCGCCTTATTCGAGACTCTAGAAAGCAAGAGCGTGCTTCTTGCTCTAAAGCAGAGTGTGTTTCATGGATGAGAAGTGTGCTGTGTGTTTCCCTTCAGAAACGGAGTGAAATGCCAGGCTCTGTGTCTTCCTACAAGCGAGACCTCGTTTCAGGTAAACGCAGTCACTTTTCAGCTCAAACGAAGCTCTATTGTACACGAAGCTCACACGTTTCTCGCTCTTACCTGAAACGCATTGGATGTTAGAGGGCCTGTGGTTTGTATCAGTTTCAGAAGCAGAGTTGAACTAGATATGGTCCGTGTGTGTAGGAAACACAGTTCTTTTGTTCTGAGCACTCTCACGTTTCCCGCCTTATTCGAGACTCTAGAAAGCAAGAGCGTGCTTCTTGCTCTAAAGCAGAGTGTGTTTCATGGATGAGAAGTGTGCTGTGTGTTTCCCTTCAGAAACGGAGTGAAATGCCAGGCTCTGTGTCTTCCTACAAGCGAGACCTCGTTTCAGGTAAACGCAGTCACTTTTCAGCTCAAACGAAGCTCTATTGTACACGAAGCTCACACGTTTCTCGCTCTTAACTGAAACGCATTGGATGTTAGAGGGCCTGTGGTTTGTATCAGTTTCAGAAGCAGAGTTGAACTAGATATGGTCCGTGTGTGTAGGAAACACAGTTCTTTTGTTCTGAGCACTCTCACGTTTCCCGCCTTATTCGAGACTCTAGAAAGCAAGAGCGTGCTTCTTGCTCTAAAGCAGAGTGTGTTTCATGGATGAGAAGTGTGCTGTGTGTTTCCCTTCAGAAACGGAGTGAAATGCCAGGCTCTGTGTCTTCCTACAAGCGAGACTTCGTTTCAGGTAAACGCAGTCACTTTTCAGCTCAAACGAAGCTCTATTGTACACGAAGCTCACACGTTTCTCGCTCTTAACTGACACGCATTGGATGTTAGAGGGCCTGTGGTTTGTATCAGTTTCAGAAGCAGAGTTGAACTAGATATGGTCCGTGTGTGTAGGAAACACAGTTCTTTTGTTCTGAGCACTCTCACGTTTCCCGCCTTATTAGAGACTCTAGAAAGCAAGAGCGTGCTTCTTGCTCTAAAGCAGAGTGTGTTTCATGGGTGAGAAGTGTGCTGTGTGTTTCCCTTCAGAAACGGAGTGAAATGCCAGGCTATGTGTCTTCCTACAAGCGAGACTTCGTTTCAGGTAAACGCAGTCACTTTTCAGCTCAAACGAAGCTCTATTGTACACGAAGCTCACACGTTTCTCGCTCTTAACTGAAACGCATTGGATGTTAGAGGGCCTGTGGTTTGTATCAGTTTCAGAAGCAGAGTTGAACTAGATATGGTCCGTGTGTGTAGGAAACACAGTTCTTTTGTTCTGAGCACTCTCACGTTTCCCGCCTTATTCGAGACTCTAGAAAGCAAGAGCGTGCTTCTTGCTCTAAAGCAGAGTGTGTTTCATGGGTGAGAAGTGTGCTGTGTGTTTCCCTTCAGAAACGGAGTGAAATGCCAGGCTCTGTGTCTTCCTACAAGCGAGACTTCGTTTCAGGTAAACGCAGTCACTTTTCAGCTCAAACGAAGCTCTATTGTACACGAAGCTCACACGTTTCTCGCTCTTAACTGAAACGCATTGGATGTTAGAGGGCCTGTGGTTTGTATCAGTTTCAGAAGCAGAGTTGAACTAGATATGGTCCGTGTGTGTAGGAAACACAGTTCTTTTGTTCTGAGCACTCTCACGTTTCCCGCCTTATTCGAGACTCTAGAAAGCAAGAGCGTGCTTCTTGCTCTAAAGCAGAGTGTGTTTCATGGATGAGAAGTGTGCTGTGTGTTTCCCTTCAGAAACGGAGTGAAATGCCAGGCTCTGTGTCTTCCTACAAGCGAGACTTCGTTTCAGGTAAACGCAGTCACTTTTCAGCTCAAACGAAGCTCTATTGTACACGAAGCTCACACGTTTCTCGCTCTTAACTGAAACGCATTGGATGTTAGAGGGCCTGTGGTTTGTATCAGTTTCAGAAGCAGAGTTGAACTAGATATGGTCCGTGTGTGTAGGAAACACAGTTCTTTTGTCCTGAGCACTCTCACGTTTCCCGCCTTATTCGAGACTCTAGAAAGCAAGAGCGTGCTTCTTGCTCTAAAGCAGAGTGTGTTTCATGGGTGAGAAGTGTGCTGTGTGTTTCCCTTCAGAAACGGAGTGAAATGCCAGGCTCTGTGTCTTCCTACAAGCGAGACCTCATTTCAGGTAAACGCAGTCACTTTTCAGCTCAAACGAAGCTCTATTGTACACGAAGCTCACACGTTTCTCGCTCTTAACTGAAACGCATTGGGTGTTAGAGGGCCTGTGGTTTGTATCAGTTTCAGAAGCAGAGTTGAACTAGATATGGTCCGTGTGTGTAGGAAACACAGTTCTTTTGTTCTGAGCACTCTCACGTTTCCCGCCTTATTCGAGACTCTAGAAAGCAAGAGCGTGCTTCTTGCTCTAAAGCAGAGTGTGTTTCATGGATGAGAAGTGTGCTGTGTGTTTCCCTTCAGAAACGGAGTGAAATGCCAGGCTCTGTGTCTTCCTACAAGCAAGACCTCGTTTCAGGTAAACGCGGTCACTTTTCAGCTCAAATGAAGCTCTATTGTACACGAAGCTCACACGTTTCTCGCTCTTAACTGAAACGCATTGGATGTTAGAGGGCCTGTGGTTTGTATCAGTTTCAGAAGCAGAGTTGAACTAGATATGGTCCGTGTGTGTAGGAAACACAGTTCTTTTGTTCTGAGCACTCTCACGTTTCCCGCCTTATTCGAGACTCTAGAAAGCAAGAGCGTGCTTCTTGCTCTAAAGCAGAGTGTGTTTCATGGATGAGAAGTGTGCTGTGTGTTTCCCTTCAGAAACGGAGTGAAATGCCAGGCTCTGTGTCTTCCTACAAGCGAGACCTCGTTTCAGGTAAACGCAGTCACTTTTCAGCTCAAACGAAGCTCTATTGTACACGAAGCTCACACGTTTCTCGCTCTTACCTGAAACGCATTGGATGTTAGAGGGCCTGTGGTTTGTATCAGTTTCAGAAGCAGAGTTGAACTAGATATGGTCCGTGTGTGTAGGAAACACAGTTCTTTTGTTCTGAGCACTCTCACGTTTCCCGCCTTATTCGAGACTCTAGAAAGCAAGAGCGTGCTTCTTGCTCTAAAGCAGAGTGTGTTTCATGGATGAGAAGTGTGCTGTGTGTTTCCCTTCAGAAACGGAGTGAAATGCCAGGCTCTGTGTCTTCCTACAAGAGAGACCTCGTTTCAGGTAAACGCAGTCACTTTTCAGCTCAAACGAAGCTCTATTGTACACGAAGCTCACACGTTTCTCGCTCTTAACTGAAACGCATTGGATGTTAGAGGGCCTGTGGTTTGTATCAGTTTCAGAAGCAGAGTTGAACTAGATATGGTCCGTGTGTGTAGGAAACACAGTTCTTTTGTTCTGAGCACTATCACGTTTCCCGCCTTATTCGAGACTCTAGAAAGCAAGAGCGTGCTTCTTGCTCTAAAGCAGAGTGTGTTTCATGGATGAGAAGTGTGCTGTGTGTTTCCCTTCAGAAACGGAGTGAAATGCCAGGCTCTGTGTCTTCCTACAAGCGAGACTTCGTTTCAGGTAAACGCAGTCACTTTTCAGCTCAAACGAAGCTCTATTGTACACGAAGCTCACACGTTTCTCGCTCTTAACTGAAACGCATTGGATGTTAGAGGGCCTGTGGTTTGTATCAGTTTCAGAAGCAGAGTTGAACTAGATATGGTCCGTGTGTGTAGGAAACACAGTTCTTTTGTTCTGAGCACTCTCACGTTTCCCGCCTTATTAGAGACTCTAGAAAGCAAGAGCGTGCTTCTTGCTCTAAAGCAGAGTGTGTTTCATGGGTGAGAAGTGTGCTGTGTGTTTCCCTTCAGAAACGGAGTGAAATGCCAGGCTCTGTGTCTTCCTACAAGCGAGACTTCGTTTCAGGTAAACGCAGTCACTTTTCAGCTCAAACGAAGCTCTATTGTACACGAAGCTCACACGTTTCTCGCTCTTAACTGAAACGCATTGGATGTTAGAGGGCCTGTGGTTTGTATCAGTTTCAGAAGCAGAGTTGAACTAGATATGGTCCGTGTGTGTAGGAAACACAGTTCTTTTGTTCTGAGCACTCTCACGTTTCCCGCCTTATTCGAGACTCTAGAAAGCAAGAGCGTGCTTCTTGCTCTAAAGCAGAGTGTGTTTCATGGATGAGAAGTGTGCTGTGTGTTTCCCTTCAGAAACGGAGTGAAATGCCAGGCTCTGTGTCTTCCTACAAGCGAGACTTCGTTTCAGGTAAACGCAGTCACTTTTCAGCTCAAACGAAGCTCTATTGTACACGAAGCTCACACGTTTCTCGCTCTTAACTGAAACGCATTGGATGTTAGAGGGCCTGTGGTTTGTATCAGTTTCAGAAGCAGAGTTGAACTAGATATGGTCCGTGTGTGTAGGAAACACAGTTCTTTTGTTCTGAGCACTCTCACGTTTCCCGCCTTATTCGAGACTCTAGAAAGCAAGAGCGTGCTTCTTGCTCTAAAGCAGAGTGTGTTTCATGGGTGAGAAGTGTGCTGTGTGTTTCCCTTCAGAAACGGAGTGAAATGCCAGGCTCTGTGTCTTCCTACAAGCGAGACTTCGTTTCAGGTAAACGCAGTCACTTTTCAGCTCAAACGAAGCTCTATTGTACACGAAGCTCACACGTTTCTCGCTCTTAACTGAAACGCATTGGATGTTAGAGGGCCTGTGGTTTGTATCAGTTTCAGAAGCAGAGTTGAACTAGATATGGTCCGTGTGTGTAGGAAACACAGTTCTTTTGTTCTGAGCACTCTCACGTTTCCCGCCTTATTCGAGACTCTAGAAAGCAAGAGCGTGCTTCTTGCTCTAAAGCAGAGTGTGTTTCATGGATGAGAAGTGTGCTGTGTGTTTCCCTTCAGAAACGGAGTGAAATGCCAGGCTCTGTGTCTTCCTACAAGCGAGACTTCGTTTCAGGTAAACGCAGTCACTTTTCAGCTCAAACGAAGCTCTATTGTACACGAAGCTCACACGTTTCTCGCTCTTAACTGAAACGCATTGGATGTTAGAGGGCCTGTGGTTTGTATCAGTTTCAGAAGCAGAGTTGAACTAGATATGGTCCGTGTGTGTAGGAAACACAGTTCTTTTGTCCTGAGCACTCTCACGTTTCCCGCCTTATTCGAGACTCTAGAAAGCAAGAGCGTGCTTCTTGCTCTAAAGCAGAGTGTGTTTCATGGGTGAGAAGTGTGCTGTGTGTTTCCCTTCAGAAACGGAGTGAAATGCCAGGCTCTGTGTCTTCCTACAAGCGAGACCTCATTTCAGGTAAACGCAGTCACTTTTCAGCTCAAACGAAGCTCTATTGTACACGAAGCTCACACGTTTCTCGCTCTTAACTGAAACGCATTGGGTGTTAGAGGGCCTGTGGTTTGTATCAGTTTCAGAAGCAGAGTTGAACTAGATATGGTCCGTGTGTGTAGGAAACACAGTTCTTTTGTTCTGAGCACTCTCACGTTTCCCGCCTTATTCGAGACTCTAGAAAGCAAGAGCGTGCTTCTTGCTCTAAAGCAGAGTGTGTTTCATGGATGAGAAGTGTGCTGTGTGTTTCCCTTCAGAAACGGAGTGAAATGCCAGGCTCTGTGTCTTCCTACAAGCAAGACCTCGTTTCAGGTAAACGCGGTCACTTTTCAGCTCAAATGAAGCTCTATTGTACACGAAGCTCACACGTTTCTCGCTCTTAACTGAAACGCATTGGATGTTAGAGGGCCTGTGGTTTGTATCAGTTTCAGAAGCAGAGTTGAACTAGATATGGTCCGTGTGTGTAGGAAACACAGTTCTTTTGTTCTGAGCACTCTCACGTTTCCCGCCTTATTCGAGACTCTAGAAAGCAAGAGCGTGCTTCTTGCTCTAAAGCAGAGTGTGTTTCATGGATGAGAAGTGTGCTGTGTGTTTCCCTTCAGAAACGGAGTGAAATGCCAGGCTCTGTGTCTTCCTACAAGCGAGACCTCGTTTCAGGTAAACGCAGTCACTTTTCAGCTCAAACGAAGCTCTATTGTACACGAAGCTCACACGTTTCTCGCTCTTAACTGAAACGCATTGGATGTTAGAGGGCCTGTGGTTTGTATCAGTTTCAGAAGCAGAGTTGAACTAGATATGGTCCGTGTGTGTAGGAAACACAGTTCTTTTGTTCTGAGCACTCTCACGTTTCCCGCCTTATTCGAGACTCTAGAAAGCAAGAGCGTGCTTCTTGCTCTAAAGCAGAGTGTGTTTCATGGGTGAGAAGTGTGCTGTGTGTTTCCCTTCAGAAACGGAGTGAAATGCCAGGCTCTGTGTCTTCCTACAAGCGAGACTTCGTTTCAGGTAAACGCAGTCACTTTTCAGCTCAAACGAAGCTCTATTGTACACGAAGCTCACACGTTTCTCGCTCTTAACTGAAACGCATTGGATGTTAGAGGGCCTGTGGTTTGTATCAGTTTCAGAAGCAGAGTTGAACTAGATATGGTCCGTGTGTGTAGGAAACACAGTTCTTTTGTTCTGAGCACTCTCACGTTTCCCGCCTTATTCGAGACTCTAGAAAGCAAGAGCGTGCTTCTTGCTCTAAAGCAGAGTGTGTTTCATGGATGAGAAGTGTGCTGTGTGTTTCCCTTCAGAAACGGAGTGAAATGCCAGGCTCTGTGTCTTCCTACAAGCGAGACTTCGTTTCAGGTAAACGCAGTCACTTTTCAGCTCAAACGAAGCTCTATTGTACACGAAGCTCACACGTTTCTCGCTCTTAACTGAAACGCATTGGATGTTAGAGGGCCTGTGGTTTGTATCAGTTTCAGAAGCAGAGTTGAACTAGATATGGTCCGTGTGTGTAGGAAACACAGTTCTTTTGTCCTGAGCACTCTCACGTTTCCCGCCTTATTCGAGACTCTAGAAAGCAAGAGCGTGCTTCTTGCTCTAAAGCAGAGTGTGTTTCATGGGTGAGAAGTGTGCTGTGTGTTTCCCTTCAGAAACGGAGTGAAATGCCAGGCTCTGTGTCTTCCTACAAGCGAGACCTCATTTCAGGTAAACGCAGTCACTTTTCAGCTCAAACGAAGCTCTATTGTACACGAAGCTCACACGTTTCTCGCTCTTAACTGAAACGCATTGGGTGTTAGAGGGCCTGTGGTTTGTATCAGTTTCAGAAGCAGAGTTGAACTAGATATGGTCCGTGTGTGTAGGAAACACAGTTCTTTTGTTCTGAGCACTCTCACGTTTCCCGCCTTATTCGAGACTCTAGAAAGCAAGAGCGTGCTTCTTGCTCTAAAGCAGAGTGTGTTTCATGGATGAGAAGTGTGCTGTGTGTTTCCCTTCAGAAACGGAGTGAAATGCCAGGCTCTGTGTCTTCCTACAAGCAAGACCTCGTTTCAGGTAAACGCGGTCACTTTTCAGCTCAAATGAAGCTCTATTGTACACGAAGCTCACACGTATCTCGCTCTTAACTGAAACACATTGGATGTTAGAGGGCCTGTGGTTTGTATCAGTTTCAGAAGCAGAGTTGAACTAGATATGGTCCGTGTGTGTAGGAAACACAGTTCTTTTGTTCTGAGCACTCTCACGTTTCCCGCCTTATTCGAGACTCTAGAAAGCAAGAGCGTGCTTCTTGCTCTAAAGCAGAGTGTGTTTCATGGATGAGAAGTGTGCTGTGTGTTTCCCTTCAGAAACGGAGTGAAATGCCAGGCTCTGTGTCTTCCTACAAGCGAGACCTCGTTTCAGGTAAACGCAGTCACTTTTCAGCTCAAACGAAGCTCTATTGTACACGAAGCTCACACGTTTCTCGCTCTTAACTGAAACGCATTGGATGTTAGAGGGCCTGTGGTTTGTATCAGTTTCAGAAGCAGAGTTGAACTAGATATGGTCCGTGTGTGTAGGAAACACAGTTCTTTTGTTCTGAGCACTCTCACGTTTCCCGCCTTATTCGAGACTCTAGAAAGCAAGAGCGTGCTTCTTGCTCTAAAGCAGAGTGTGTTTCATGGATGAGAAGTGTGCTGTGTGTTTCCCTTCAGAAACGGAGTGAAATGCCAGGCTCTGTGTCTTCCTACAAGCGAGACTTCGTTTCAGGTAAATGCAGTCACTTTTCAGCTCAAACGAAGCTCTATTGTACACGAAGCTCACACGTTTCTCGCTCTTAACTGAAACGCATTGGATGTTAGAGGGCCTGTGGTTTGTATCAGTTTCAGAAGCAGAGTTGAACTAGATATGGTCCGTGTGTGTAGGAAACACAGTTCTTTTGTTCTGAGCACTCTCACGTTTCCCGCCTTATTAGTGACTCTAGAAAGCAAGAGCGTGCTTCTTGCTCTAAAGCAGAGTGTGTTTCATGGGTGAGAAGTGTGCTGTGTGTTTCCCTTCAGAAACGGAGTGAAATGCCAGGCTCTGTGTCTTCCTACAAGCGAGACTTCGTTTCAGGTAAACGCAGTCACTTTTCAGCTCAAACGAAGCTCTATTGTACACGAAGCTCACACGTTTCTCGCTCTTAACTGAAACGCATTGGATGTTAGAGGGCCTGTGGTTTGTATCAGTTTCAGAAGCAGAGTTGAACTAGATATGGTCCGTGTGTGTAGGAAACACAGTTCTTTTGTTCTGAGCACTCTCACGTTCCCGCCGCATTCGAGACTCTAGAAAGCAAGAGCGTGCTTCTTGCTCTAAAGCAGAGTGTGTTTCATGGATGAGAAGTGTGCTGTGTGTTTCCCTTCAGAAACGGAGTGAAATGCCAGGCTCTGTGTCTTCCTACAAGCGAGACTTCGTTTCAGGTAAACGCAGTCACTTTTCAGCTCAAACGAAGCTATATTGTACACGAAGCTCACACGTTTCTCGCTCTTAACTGAAACGCATTGGATGTTAGAGGGCCTGTGGTTTGTATCAGTTTCAGAATCAGAGTTGAACTAGATATGGTCCGTGTGTGTAGGAAACACAGTTCTTTTGTTCTGAGCACTCTCACGTTTCCCGCCTTATTCGAGACTCTAGAAAGCAAGAGCGTGCTTCTTGCTCTAAAGCAGAGTGTGTTTCATGGATGAGAAGTGTGCTGTGTGTTTCCCTTCAGAAACGGAGTGAAATGCCAGGCTCTGTGTCTACCTACAAGCGAGACCTCGTTTCAGGTAAACGCAGTCACTTTTCAGCTCAAACGAAGCTCTATTGTACACGAAGCTCACACGTTTCTCGCTCTTAACTGAAACGCATTGGATGTTAGAGGGCCTGTGGTTTGTATCAGTTTCAGAAGCAGAGTTGAACTAGATATGGTCCGTGTGTGTAGGAAACACAGTTCTTTTGTTCTGAGCACTCTCACGTTTCCCGCCTTATTCGAGACTCTAGAAAGCAAGAGCGTGCTTCTTGCTCTAAAGCAGAGTGTGTTTCATGGATGAGAAGTGTGCTGTGTGTTTCCCTTCAGAAACGGAGTGAAATGCCAGGCTCTGTGTCTTCCTACAAGCGAGACTTCGTTTCAGGTAAACGCAGTCACTTTTCAGCTCAAACGAAGCTCTATTGTACACGAAGCTCACACGTTTCTCGCTCTTAACTGAAACGCATTGGATGTTAGAGGGCCTGTGGTTTGTATCAGTTTCAGAAGCAGAGTTGAACTAGATATGGTCCGTGTGTGTAGGAAACACAGTTCTTTTGTTCTGAGCACTCTCACGTTTCCCGCCTTATTCGAGACTCTAGAAAGCAAGAGCGTGCTTCTTGCTCTAAAGCAGAGTGTGTTTCATGGGTGAGAAGTGTGCTGTGTGTTTCCCTTCAGAAACGGAGTGAAATGCCAGGCTCTGTGTCTTCCTACAAGCGAGACCTCGTTTCAGGTAAACGCAGTCACTTTTCAGCTCAAACGAAGCTCTATTGTACACGAAGCTCACACGTTTCTCGCTCTTAACTGAAACGCATTGGATGTTAGAGGGCCTGTGGTTTGTATCAGTTTCAGAAGCAGAGTTGAACTAGATATGGTCCGTGTGTGTAGGAAACACAGTTCTTTTGTTCTGAGCACTCTCACGTTTCCCGCCTTATTCGAGACTCTAGAAAGCAAGAGCGTGCTTCTTGCTCTAAAGCAGAGTGTGTTTCATGGATGAGAAGTGTGCTGTGTGTTTCCCTTCAGAAACGGAGTGAAATGCCAGGCTCTGTGTCTTCCTACAAGCGAGACTTCGTTTCAGGTAAACGCAGTCACTTTTCAGCTCAAACGAAGCTCTATTGTACACGAAGCTCACACGTTTCTCGCTCTTAACTGAAACGCATTGGATGTTAGAGGGCCTGTGGTTTGTATCAGTTTCAGAAGCAGAGTTGAACTAGATATGGTCCGTGTGTGTAGGAAACACAGTTCTTTTGTTCTGAGTACTCTCACGTTTCCCGCCTTATTCGAGACTCTAGAAAGCAAGAGCGTGCTTCTTGCTCTAAAGCAGAGTGTGTTTCATGGATGAGAAGTGTGCTGTGTGTTTCCCTTCAGAAACGGAGTGAAATGCCAGGCTCTGTGTCTTCCTACAAGCGAGACTTCGTTTCAGGTAAACGCAGTCACTTTTCAGCTCAAACGAAGCTCTATTGTACACGAAGCTCACACGTTTCTCGCTCTTAACTGAAACGCATTGGATGTTAGAGGGCCTGTGGTTTGTATCACTTTCAGAAGCAGAGTTGAACTAGATATGGTCCGTGTGTGTAGGAAACACAGTTCTTTTGTTCTGAGCACTCTCACGTTTCCCGCCTTATTCGAGACTCTAGAAAGCAAGAGCGTGCTTCTTGCTCTAAAGCAGAGTGTGTTTCATGGGTGAGAAGTGTGCTGTGTGTTTCCCTTCAGAAACGGAGTGAAATGCCAGGCTCTGTGTCTTCCTACAAGCGAGACCTCGTTTCAGGTAAACGCAGTCACTTTTCAGCTCAAACGAAGCTCTATTGTACACGAAGCTCACACGTTTCTCGCTCTTAACTGAAACGCATTGGATGTTAGAGGGCCTGTGGTTTGTATCAGTTTCAGAAGCAGAGTTGAACTAGATATGGTCCGTGTGTGTAGGAAACACAGTTCTTTTGTTCTGAGCACTCTCACGTTTCCCGCCTTATTCGAGACTCTAGAAAGCAAGAGCGTGCTTCTTGCTCTAAAGCAGAGTGTGTTTCATGGATGAGAAGTGTGCTGTGTGTTTCCCTTCAGAAACGGAGTGAAATGCCAGGCTCTGTGTCTTCCTACAAGCGAGACTTCGTTTCAGGTAAACGCAGTCACTTTTCAGCTCAAACGAAGCTCTATTGTACACGAAGCTCACACGTTTCTCGCTCTTAACTGAAACGCATTGGATGTTAGAGGGCCTGTGGTTTGTATCAGTTTCAGAAGCAGAGTTGAACTAGATATGGTCCGTGTGTGTAGGAAACACAGTTCTTTTGTTCTGAGTACTCTCACGTTTCCCGCCTTATTCGAGACTCTAGAAAGCAAGAGCGTGCTTCTTGCTCTAAAGCAGAGTGTGTTTCATGGATGAGAAGTGTGCTGTGTGTTTCCCTTCAGAAACGGAGTGAAATGCCAGGCTCTGTGTCTTCCTACAAGCGAGACTTCGTTTCAGGTAAACGCAGTCACTTTTCAGCTCAAACGAAGCTATATTGTACACGAAGCTCACACGTTTCTCGCTCTTAACTGAAACGCATTGGATGTTAGAGGGCCTGTGGTTTGTATCAGTTTCAGAATCAGAGTTGAACTAGATATGGTCCGTGTGTGTAGGAAACACAGTTCTTTTGTTCTGAGCACTCTCACGTTTCCCGCCTTATTCAAGACTCTAGAAAGCAAGAGCGTGCTTCTTGCTCTAAAGCAGAGTGTGTTTCATGGATGAGAAGTGTGCTGTGTGTTTCCCTTCAGAAACGGAGTGAAATGCCAGGCTCTGTGTCTTCCTACAAGCGAGACCTCGTTTCAGGTAAACGCAGTCACTTTTCAGCTCAAACGAAGCTCTATTGTACACGAAGCTCACACGTTTCTCGCTCTTAACTGAAACGCATTGGATGTTAGAGGGCCTGTGGTTTGTATCAGTTTCAGAAGCAGAGTTGAACTAGATATGGTCCGTGTGTGTAGGAAACACAGTTCTTTTGTTCTGAGCACTCTCACGTTTC
This sequence comes from Onychomys arenicola, assembly GCA_949786405.1. Classification (NCBI taxonomy): domain Eukaryota; kingdom Metazoa; phylum Chordata; class Mammalia; order Rodentia; family Cricetidae; genus Onychomys; species Onychomys arenicola. Next base: position 73,977 of record CATKUM010000099.1, read on the forward strand.
CCGCCTTATTCGAGACTCTAGAAAGCAAGAGCGTGCTTCTTGCTCTAAAGCAGAGTGTGTTTCATGGATGAGAAGTGTGCTGTGTGTTTCCCTTCAGAAACGGAGTGAAATGCCAGGCTCTGTGTCTTCCTACAAGCGAGACTTCGTTTCAGGTAAACGCAGTCACTTTTCAGCTCAAACGAAGCTCTATTGTACACGAAGCTCACACGTTTCTCGCTCTTAACTGAAACGCATTGGATGTTAGAGGGCCTGTGGTTTGTATCAGTTTCAGAAGCAGAGTTGAACTAGATATGGTCCGTGTGTGTAGGAAACACAGTTCTTTTGTTCTGAGCACTCTCACGTTTCCCGCCTTATTCGAGACTCTAGAAAGCAAGAGCGTGCTTCTTGCTCTAAAGCAGAGTGTGTTTCATGGGTGAGAAGTGTGCTGTGTGTTTCCCTTCAGAAACGGAGTGAAATGCCAGGCTCTGTGTCTTCCTACAAGCGAGACCTCGTTTCAGGTAAACGCAGTCACTTTTCAGCTCAAACGAAGCTCTATTGTACACGAAGCTCACACGTTTCTCGCTCTTAACTGAAACGCATTGGATGTTAGAGGGCCTGTGGTTTGTATCAGTTTCAGAAGCAGAGTTGAACTAGATATGGTCCGTGTGTGTAGGAAACACAGTTCTTTTGTTCTGAGCACTCTCACGTTTCCCGCCTTATTCGAGACTCTAGAAAGCAAGAGCGTGCTTCTTGCTCTAAAGCAGAGTGTGTTTCATGGATGAGAAGTGTGCTGTGTGTTTCCCTTCAGAAACGGAGTGAAATGCCAGGCTCTGTGTCTTCCTACAAGCGAGACTTCGTTTCAGGTAAACGCAGTCACTTTTCAGCTCAAACGAAGCTCTATTGTACACGAAGCTCACACGTTTCTCGCTCTTAACTGAAACGCATTGGATGTTAGAGGGCCTGTGGTTTGTATCAGTTTCAGAAGCAGAGTTGAACTAGATATGGTCCGTGTGTGTAGGAAACACAGTTCTTTTGTTCTGAGTACTCTCACGTTTCCCGCCTTATTCGAGACTCTAGAAAGCAAGAGCGTGCTTCTTGCTCTAAAGCAGAGTGTGTTTCATGGATGAGAAGTGTGCTGTGTGTTTCCCTTCAGAAACGGAGTATATTGCCAGGCTCTGTGTCTGCCTACAACCGAGACTTCGTTTCAGGTAAACGCAGTCACTTTTCAGCTCAAACGAAGCTCTATTGTACACGAAGCTCACACGTTTCTCGCTCTTAACTGAAACGCATTGGATGTTAGAGGGCCTGTGGTTTGTATCAGTTTCAGAAGCAGAGTTGAACTAGATATGGTCCGTGTGTGTAGGAAACACAGTTCTTTTGTTCTGAGCACTCTCACGTTTCCCGCCTTATTCGAGACTCTAGAAAGCAAGAGCGTGCTTCTTGCTCTAAAGCAGAGTGTGTTTCATGGGTGAGAAGTGTGCTGTGTGTTTCCCTTCAGAAACGGAGTGAAATGCCAGGCTCTGTGTCTTCCTACAAGCGAGACCTCATTTCAGGTAAACGCAGTCACTTTTCAGCTCAAACGAAGCTCTATTGTACACGAAGCTCACACGTTTCTCGCTCTTAACTGAAACGCATTGGGTGTTAGAGGGCCTGTGGTTTGTATCAGTTTCAGAAGCAGAGTTGAACTAGATATGGTCCGTGTGTGTAGGAAACACAGTTCTTTTGTTCTGAGCACTCTCACGTTTCCCGCCTTATTCGAGACTCTAGAAAGCAAGAGCGTGCTTCTTGCTCTAAAGCAGAGTGTGTTTCATGGATGAGAAGTGTGCTGTGTGTTTCCCTTCAGAAACGGAGTGAAATGCCAGGCTCTGTGTCTTCCTACAAGCAAGACCTCGTTTCAGGTAAACGCGGTCACTTTTCAGCTCAAATGAAGCTCTATTGTACACGAAGCTCACACGTTTCTCGCTCTTAACTGAAACGCATTGGATGTTAGAGGGCCTGTGGTTTGTATCAGTTTCAGAAGCAGAGTTGAACTAGATATGGTCCGTGTGTGTAGGAAACACAGTTCTTTTGTTCTGAGCACTCTCACGTTTCCCGCCTTATTCGAGACTCTAGAAAGCAAGAGCGTGCTTCTTGCTCTAAAGCAGAGTGTGTTTCATGGATGAGAAGTGTGCTGTGTGTTTCCCTTCAGAAACGGAGTGAAATGCCAGGCTCTGTGTCTTCCTACAAGCGAGACTTCGTTTCAGGTAAACGCAGTCACTTTTCAGCTCAAACGAAGCTCTATTGTACACGAAGCTCACACGTTTCTCGCTCTTAACTGAAACGCATTGGATGTTGGAGGGCCTGTGGTTTGTATCAGTTTCAGAAGCAGAGTTGAACTAGATATGGTCCGTGTGTGTAGGAAACACAGTTCTTTTGTTCTGAGCACTCTCACGTTCCCGCCGCATTCGAGACTCTAGAAAGCAAGAGCGTGCTTCTTGCTCTAAAGCAGAGTGTGTTTCATGGATGAGAAGTGTGCTGTGTGTTTCCCTTCAGAAACGGAGTGAAATGCCAGGCTCTGTGTCTTCCTACAAGCGAGACTTCGTTTCAGGTAAACGCAGTCACTTTTCAGCTCAAACGAAGCTATATTGTACACGAAGCTCACACGTTTCTCGCTCTTAACTGAAACGCATTGGATGTTAGAGGGCCTGTGGTTTGTATCAGTTTCAGAATCAGAGTTGAACTAGATATGGTCCGTGTGTGTAGGAAACACAGTTCTTTTGTTCTGAGCACTCTCACGTTTCCCGCCTTATTCGAGACTCTAGAAAGCAAGAGCGTGCTTCTTGCTCTAAAGCAGAGTGTGTTTCATGGATGAGAAGTGTGCTGTGTGTTTCCCTTCAGAAACGGAGTGAAATGCCAGGCTCTGTGTCTTCCTACAAGCGAGACCTCGTTTCAGGTAAACACAGTCACTTTTCAGCTCAAACGAAGCTCTATTGTACACGAAGCTCACACGTTTCTCGCTCTTAACTGAAACGCATTGGATGTTAGAGGGCCTGTGGTTTGTATCAGTTTCAGAAGCAGAGTTGAACTAGATATGGTCCGTGTGTGTAGGAAACACAGTTCTTTTGTTCTGAGCACTCTCACGTTTCCCGCCTTATTCGAGACTCTAGAAAGCAAGAGCGTGCTTCTTGCTCTAAAGCAGAGTGTGTTTCATGGATGAGAAGTGTGCTGTGTGTTTCCCTTCAGAAACGGAGTGAAATGCCAGGCTCTGTGTCTTCCTACAAGCGAGACTTCGTTTCAGGTAAACGCAGTCACTTTTCAGCTCAAACGAAGCTCTATTGTACACGAAGCTCACACGTTTCTCGCTCTTAACTGAAACGCATTGGATGTTAGAGGGCCTGTGGTTTGTATCAGTTTCAGAAGCAGAGTTGAACTAGATATGGTCCGTGTGTGTAGGAAACACAGTTCTTTTGTTCTGAGCACTCTCACGTTTCCCGCCTTATTCGAGACTCTAGAAAGCAAGAGCGTGCTTCTTGCTCTAAAGCAGAGTGTGTTTCATGGGTGAGAAGTGTGCTGTGTGTTTCCCTTCAGAAACGGAGTGAAATGCCAGGCTCTGTGTCTTCCTACAAGCGAGACCTCGTTTCAGGTAAACGCAGTCACTTTTCAGCTCAAACGAAGCTCTATTGTACACGAAGCTCACACGTTTCTCGCTCTTAACTGAAACGCATTGGATGTTAGAGGGCCTGTGGTTTGTATCAGTTTCAGAAGCAGAGTTGAACTAGATATGGTCCGTGTGTGTAGGAAACACAGTTCTTTTGTTCTGAGCACTCTCACGTTTCCCGCCTTATTCGAGACTCTAGAAAGCAAGAGCGTGCTTCTTGCTCTAAAGCAGAGTGTGTTTCATGGATGAGAAGTGTGCTGTGTGTTTCCCTTCAGAAACGGAGTGAAATGCCAGGCTCTGTGTCTTCCTACAAGCGAGACTTCGTTTCAGGTAAACGCAGTCACTTTTCAGCTCAAACGAAGCTCTATTGTACACGAAGCTCACACGTTTCTCGCTCTTAACTGAAACGCATTGGATGTTAGAGGGCCTGTGGTTTGTATCAGTTTCAGAAGCAGAGTTGAACTAGATATGGTCCGTGTGTGTAGGAAACACAGTTCTTTTGTTCTGAGTACTCTCACGTTTCCCGCCTTATTCGAGACTCTAGAAAGCAAGAGCGTGCTTCTTGCTCTAAAGCAGAGTGTGTTTCATGGATGAGAAGTGTGCTGTGTGTTTCCCTTCAGAAACGGAGTATATTGCCAGGCTCTGTGTCTGCCTACAACCGAGAATTCGTTTCAGGTAAACGCAGTCACTTTTCAGCTCAAACGAAGCTCTATTGTACACGAAGCTCACACGTTTCTCGCTCTTAACTGAAACGCATTGGATGTTAGAGGGCCTGTGGTTTGTATCAGTTTCAGAAGCAGAGTTGAACTAGATATGGTCCGTGTGTGTAGGAAACACAGTTCTTTTGTTCTGAGCACTCTCACGTTTCCCGCCTTATTAGAGACTCTAGAAAGCAAGAGCGTGCTTCTTGCTCTAAAGCAGACTGTGTTTCATGGGTGAGAAGTGTGCTGTGTGTTTCCCTTCAGAAACGGAGTGAAATGCCAGGCTCTGTGTCTTCCTACAAGCGAGACTTCGTTTCAGGTAAACGCAGTCACTTTTCAGCTCAAACGAAGCTCTATTGTACACGAAGCTCACACGTTTCTCGCTCTTAACTGAAACGCATTGGATGTTAGAGGGCCTGTGGTTTGTATCAGTTTCAGAAGCAGAGTTGAACTAGATATGGTCCGTGTGTGTAGGAAACACAGTTCTTTTGTTCTGAGCACTCTCACGTTTCCCGCCTTATTCGAGACTCTAGAAAGCAAGAGCGTGCTTCTTGCTCTAAAGCAGAGTGTGTTTCATGGATGAGAAGTGTGCTGTGTGTTTCCCTTCAGAAACGGAGTGAAATGCCAGGCTCTGTGTCTTCCTACAAGCGAGACCTCGTTTCAGGTAAACGCAGTCACTTTTCAGCTCAAACGAAGCTCTATTGTACACGAAGCTCACACGTTTCTCACTCTTAACTGAAACGCATTGGATGTTAGAGGGCCTGTGGTTTGTATCAGTTTCAGAAGCAGAGTTGAACTAGATATGGTCCGTGTGTGTAGGAAACACAGTTCTTTTGTTCTGAGCACTCTCACGTTTCCCGCCTTATTCGAGACTCTAGAAAGCAAGAGCGTGCTTCATGCTCTAAAGCAGAGTGTGTTTCATGGATGAGAAGTGTGCTGTGTGTTTCCCTTCAGAAACGGAGTGAAATGCCAGGCTCTGTGTCTTCCTACAAGCGAGACTTCGTTTCAGGTAAACGCAGTCACTATTCAGCTCAAACGAAGCTCTATTGTACACGAAGCTCACACGTTTCTCGCTCTTAACTGAAACGCATTGGATGTTAGAGGGCCTGTGGTTTGTATCAGTTTCAGAAGCAGAGTTGAACTAGATATGGTCCGTGTGTGTAGGAAACACAGTTCTTTTGTTCTGAGCACTCTCACGTTTCCCGCCTTATTCGAGACTCTAGAAAGCAAGAGCGTGCTTCTTGCTCTAAAGCAGAGTGTGTTTCATGGGTGAGAAGTGTGCTGTGTGTTTCCCTTCAGAAACGGAGTGAAATGCCAGGCTCTGTGTCTTCCTACAAGCGAGACCTCGTTTCAGGTAAACGCAGTCACTTTTCAGCTCAAACGAAGCTCTATTGTACACGAAGCTCACACGTTTCTCGCTCTTAACTGAAACGCATTGGATGTTAGAGGGCCTGTCGTTTGTATCAGTTTCAGAAGCAGAGTTGAACTAGATATGGTCCGTGTGTGTAGGAAACACAGTTCTTTTGTTCTGAGCACTCTCACGTTTCCCGCCTTATTCGAGACTCTAGAAAGCAAGAGCGTGCTTCTTGCTCTAAAGCAGAGTGTGTTTCATGGATGAGAAGTGTGCTGTGTGTTTCCCTTCAGAACCGGAGTGAAATGCCAGGCTCTGTGTCTTCCTACAAGCGAGACTTCGTTTCAGGTAAACGCAGTCACTTTTCAGCTCAAACGAAGCTCTATTGTACACGAAGCTCACACGTTTCTCGCTCTTAACTGAAACGCATTGGATGTTAGAGGGCCTGTGGTTTGTATCAGTTTCAGAAGCAGAGTTGAACTAGATATGGTCCGTGTGTGTAGGAAACACAGTTCTTTTGTTCTGAGCACTCTCACGTTTCCCGCCTTATTCGAGACTCTAGAAAGCAAGAGCGTGCTTCTTGCTCTAAAGCAGAGTGTGTTTCATGGATGAGAAGTGTGCTGTGTGTTTCCCTTCAGAAACGGAGTGAAATGCCAGGCTCTGTGTCTTCCTACAAGCGAGACTTCGTTTCAGGTAAACGCAGTCACTTTTCAGCTCAAACGAAGCTCTATTGTACACGAAGCTCACACGTTTCTCGCTCTTAACTGAAACGCATTGGATGTTAGAGGGCCTGTGGTTTGTATCAGTTTCAGAAGCAGAGTTGAACTAGATATGGTCCGTGTGTGTAGGAAACACAGTTCTTTTGTTCTGAGCACTCTCACGTTTCCCGCCTTATTCGAGACTCTAGAAAGCAAGAGCGTGCTTCTTGCTCTAAAGCAGAGTGTGTTTCATGGATGAGAAGTGTGCTGTGTGTTTCCCTTCAGAAACGGAGTGAAATGCCAGGCTCTGTGTCTGCCTACAACCGAGACTTCGTTTCAGGTAAACGCAGTCACTTTTCAGCTCAAACGAAGCTCTATTGTACACGAAGCTCACACGTTTCTCGCTCTTAACTGAAACGCATTGGATGTTAGAGGGCCTGTGGTTTGTATCAGTTTCAGAAGCAGAGTTGAACTAGATATGGTCCGTGTGTGTAGGAAACACAGTTCTTTTGTTCTGAGCACTCTCACGTTTCCCGCCTTATTCGAGACTCTAGAAAGCAAGAGCGTGCTTCTTGCTCTAAAGCAGAGTGTGTTTCATGGATGAGAAGTGTGCTGTGTGTTTCCCTTCAGAAACGGAGTGAAATGCCAGGCTCTGTGTCTTCCTACAAGCGAGACTTCGTTTCAGGTAAACGCAGTCACTTTTCAGCTCAAACGAAGCTCTATTGTACACGAAGCTCACACGTTTCTCGCTCTTAACTGAAACGCATTGGATGTTAGAGGGCCTGTGGTTTGTATCAGTTTCAGAAGCAGAGTTGAACTAGATATGGTCCGTGTGTGTAGGAAACACAGTTCTTTTGTTCTGAGCACTCTCACGTTTCCCGCCTTATTCGAGACTCTAGAAAGCAAGAGCGTGCTTCTTGCTCTAAAGCAGAGTGTGTTTCATGGGTGAGAAGTGTGCTGTGTGTTTCCCTTCAGAAACGGAGTGAAATGCCAGGCTCTGTGTCTTCCTACAAGCGAGACTTCGTTTCAGGTAAACGCAGTCACTTTTCAGCTCAAACGAAGCTCTATTGTACACGAAGCTCACACGTTTCTCGCTCTTAACTGAAACGCATTGGATGTTAGAGGGCCTGTGGTTTGTATCAGTTTCAGAAGCAGAGTTGAACTAGATATGGTCCGTGTGTGTAGGAAACACAGTTCTTTTGTTCTGAGCACTCTCACGTTTCCCGCCTTATTGGAGACTCTAGAAAGCAAGAGCGTGCTTCTTGCTCTAAAGCAGAGTGTGTTTCATGGATGAGAAGTGTGCTGTGTGTTTCCCTTCAGAAACGGAGTGAAATGCCAGGCTCTGTGTCTTCCTACAAGCGAGACTTCGTTTCAGGTAAACGCAGTCACTTTTCAGCTCAAACGAAGCTCTATTGTACACGAAGCTCACACGTTTCTCGCTCTTAACTGAAACGCATTGGATGTTAGAGGGCCTGTGGTTTGTATCAGTTTCAGAAGCAGAGTTGAACTAGATATGGTCCGTGTGTGTAGGAAACACAGTTCTTTTGTTCTGAGCACTCTCACGTTTCCCGCCTTATTCGAGACTCTAGAAAGCAAGAGCGTGCTTCTTGCTCTAAAGCAGAGTGTGTTTCATGGATGAGAAGTGTGCTGTGTGTTTCCCTTCAGAAACGGAGTGAAATGCCAGGCTCTGTGTCTTCCTACAAGCGAGACTTCGTTTCAGGTAAACGCAGTCACTTTTCAGCTCAAACGAAGCTCTATTGTACACGAAGCTCACACGTTTCTCGCTCTTAACTGAAACGCATTGGATGTTAGAGGGCCTGTGGTTTGTATCAGTTTCAGAAGCAGAGTTGAACTAGATATGGTCCGTGTGTGTAGGAAACACAGTTCTTTTGTTCTGAGCACTCTCACGTTTCCCGCCTTATTCGAGACTCTAGAAAGCAAGAGCGTGCTTCTTGCTCTAAAGCAGAGTGTGTTTCATGGATGAGAAGTGTGCTGTGTGTTTCCCTTCAGAAACGGAGTGAAATGCCAGGCTCTGTGTCTTCCTACAAGCGAGACTTCGTTTCAGGTAAACGCAGTCACTTTTCAGCTCAAACGAAGCTCTATTGTACACGAAGCTCACACGTTTCTCGCTCTTAACTGAAACGCATTGGATGTTAGAGGGCCTGTGGTTTGTATCAGTTTCAGAAGCAGAGTTGAACTAGATATGGTCCGTGTGTGTAGGAAACACAGTTCTTTTGTTCTGAGTACTCTCACGTTTCCCGCCTTATTCGAGACTCTAGATTGCAAGAGCGTGCTTCTTGCTCTAAAGCAGAGTGTGTTTCATGGATGAGAAGTGTGCTGTGTGTTTCCCTTCAGAAACGGAGTGAAATGCCAGGCTCTGTGTCTTCCTACAAGCGAGACTTCGTTTCAGGTAAACGCAGTCACTTTTCAGCTCAAACGAAGCTATATTGTACACGAAGCTCACACGTTTCTCGCTCTTAACTGAAACGCATTGGATGTTAGAGGGCCTGTGGTTTGTATCAGTTTCAGAATCAGAGTTGAACTAGATATGGTCCGTGTGTGTAGGAAACACAGTTCTTTTGTTCTGAGCACTCTCACGTTTCCCGCCTTATTCGAGACTCTAGAAAGCAAGAGCGTGCTTCTTGCTCTAAAGCAGAGTGTGTTTCATGGATGAGAAGTGTGCTGTGTGTTTCCCTTCAGAAACGGAGTGAAATGCCAGGCTCTGTGTCTTCCTACAAGCGAGACCTCGTTTCAGGTAAACGCAGTCACTTTTCAGCTCAAACGAAGCTCTATTGTACACGAAGCTCACACGTTTCTCGCTCTTAACTGAAACGCATTGGATGTTAGAGGGCCTGTGGTTTGTATCAGTTTCAGAAGCAGAGTTGAACTAGATATGGTCCGTGTGTGTAGGAAACACAGTTCTTTTGTTCTGAGCACTCTCACGTTTCCCGCCTTATTCGAGACTCTAGAAAGCAAGAGCGTGCTTCTTGCTCTAAAGCAGAGTGTGTTTCATGGATGAGAAGTGTGCTGTGTGTTTCCCTTCAGAAACGGAGTGAAATGCCAGGCTCTGTGTCTTCCTACAAGCGAGACTTCCTTTCAGGTAAACGCAGTCACTTTTCAGCTCAAACGAAGCTCTATTGTACACGAAGCTCACACGTTTCTCGCTCTTAACTGAAACGCATTGGATGTTAGAGGGCCTGTGGTTTGTATCACTTTCAGAAGCAGAGTTGAACTAGATATGGTCCGTGTGTGTAGGAAACACAGTTCTTTTGTTCTGAGCACTCTCACGTTTCCCGCCTTATTCGAGACTCTAGAAAGCAAGAGCGTGCTTCTTGCTCTAAAGCAGAGTGTGTTTCATGGGTGAGAAGTGTGCTGTGTGTTTCCCTTCAGAAACGGAGTGAAATGCCAGGCTCTGTGTCTTCCTACAAGCGAGACCTCGTTTCAGGTAAACGCAGTCACTTTTCAGCTCAAACGAAGCTCTATTGTACACGAAGCTCACACGTTTCTCGCTCTTAACTGAAACGCATTGGATGTTAGAGGGCCTGTGGTTTGTATCAGTTTCAGAAGCAGAGTTGAACTAGATATGGTCCGTGTGTGTAGGAAACACAGTTCTTTTGTTCTGAGCACTCTCACGTTTCCCGCCTTATTCGAGACTCTAGAAAGCAAGAGCGTGCTTCTTGCTCTAAAGCAGAGTGTGTTTCATGGATGAGAAGTGTGCTGTGTGTTTCCCTTCAGAAACGGAGTGAAATGCCAGGCTCTGTGTCTTCCTACAAGCGAGACTTCGTTTCAGGTAAACGCAGTCACTTTTCAGCTCAAACGAAGCTCTATTGTACACGAAGCTCACACGTTTCTCGCTCTTAACTGAAACGCATTGGATGTTAGCGGGCCTGTGGTTTGTATCAGTTTCAGAAGCAGAGTTGAACTAGATATGGTACGTGTGTGTAGGAAACACAGTTCTTTTGTTCTGAGTACTCTCACGTTTCCCGCCTTATTCGAGACTCTAGAAAGCAAGAGCGTGCTTCTTGCTCTAAAGCAGAGTGTGTTTCATGGATGAGAAGTGTGCTGTGTGTTTCCCTTCAGAAACGGAGTGAAATGCCAGGCTCTGTGTCTTCCTACAAGCGAGACTTCGTTTCAGGTAAACGCAGTCACTTTTCAGCTCAAACGAAGCTATATTGTACACGAAGCTCACACGTTTCTCGCTCTTAACTGAAACGCATTGGATGTTAGAGGGCCTGTGGTTTGTATCAGTTTCAGAATCAGAGTTGAACTAGATATGGTCCGTGTGTGTAGGAAACACAGTTCTTTTGTTCTGAGCACTCTCACGTTTCCCGCCTTATTCGAGACTCTAGAAAGCAAGAGCGTGCTTCTTGCTCTAAAGCAGAGTGTGTTTCATGGATGAGAAGTGTGCTGTGTGTTTCCCTTCAGAAACGGAGTGAAATGCCAGGCTCTGTGTCTTCCTACAAGCGAGACTTCGTTTCAGGTAAACGCAGTCACTTTTCAGCTCAAACGAAGCTCTATTGTACACGAAGCTCACACGTTTCTCGCTCTTAACTGAAACGCATTGGATGTTAGAGGGCCTGTGGTTTGTATCAGTTTCAGAAGCAGAGTTGAACTAGATATGGTCCGTGTGTGTAGGAAACACAGTTCTTTTGTTCTGAGCACTCTCACGTTTCCCGCCTTATTCGAGACTCTAGAAAGCAAGAGCGTGCTTCTTGCTCTAAAGCAGAGTGTGTTTCATGGATGAGAAGTGTGCTGTGTGTTTCCCTTCAGAAACGGAGTGAAATGCCAGGCTCTGTGTCTTCCTACAAGCGAGACCTCGTTTCAGGTAAACGCAGTCACTTTTCAGCTCAAACGAAGCTCTATTGTACACGAAGCTCACACGTTTCTCGCTCTTAACTGAAACGCATTGGATGTTAGAGGGCCTGTGGTTTGTATCAGTTTCAGAAGCAGAGTTGAACTAGATATGGTCCGTGTGTGTAGGAAACACAGTTCTTTTGTTCTGAGCACTCTCACGTTTCCCGCCTTATTCGAGACTCTAGAAAGCAAGAGCGTGCTTCTTGCTCTAAAGCAGAGTGTGTTTCATGGATGAGAAGTGTGCTGTGTGTTTCCCTTCAGAAACGGAGTGAAATGCCAGGCTCTGTGTCTTCCTACAAGCGAGACTTCCTTTCAGGTAAACGCAGTCACTTTTCAGCTCAAACGAAGCTCTATTGTACACGAAGCTCACACGTTTCTCGCTCTTAACTGAAACGCATTGGATGTTAGAGGGCCTGTGGTTTGTATCACTTTCAGAAGCAGAGTTGAACTAGATATGGTCCGTGTGTGTAGGAAACACAGTTCTTTTGTTCTGAGCACTCTCACGTTTCCCGCCTTATTCGAGACTCTAGAAAGCAAGAGCGTGCTTCTTGCTCTAAAGCAGAGTGTGTTTCATGGGTGAGAAGTGTGCTGTGTGTTTCCCTTCAGAAACGGAGTGAAATGCCAGGCTCTGTGTCTTCCTACAAGCGAGACCTCGTTTCAGGTAAACGCAGTCACTTTTCAGCTCAAACGAAGCTCTATTGTACACGAAGCTCACACGTTTCTCGCTCTTAACTGAAACGCATTGGATGTTAGAGGGCCTGTGGTTTGTATCAGTTTCAGAAGCAGAGTTGAACTAGATATGGTCCGTGTGTGTAGGAAACACAGTTCTTTTGTTCTGAGCACTCTCACGTTTCCCGCCTTATTCGAGACTCTAGAAAGCAAGAGCGTGCTTCTTGCTCTAAAGCAGAGTGTGTTTCATGGATGAGAAGTGTGCTGTGTGTTTCCCTTCAGAAACGGAGTGAAATGCCAGGCTCTGTGTCTTCCTACAAGCGAGACTTCGTTTCAGGTAAACGCAGTCACTTTTCAGCTCAAACGAAGCTCTATTGTACACGAAGCTCACACGTTTCTCGCTCTTAACTGAAACGCATTGGATGTTAGCGGGCCTGTGGTTTGTATCAGTTTCAGAAGCAGAGTTGAACTAGATATGGTACGTGTGTGTAGGAAACACAGTTCTTTTGTTCTGAGTACTCTCACGTTTCCCGCCTTATTCGAGACTCTAGAAAGCAAGAGCGTGCTTCTTGCTCTAAAGCAGAGTGTGTTTCATGGATGAGAAGTGTGCTGTGTGTTTCCCTTCAGAAACGGAGTGAAATGCCAGGCTCTGTGTCTTCCTACAAGCGAGACTTCGTTTCAGGTAAACGCAGTCACTTTTCAGCTCAAACGAAGCTATATTGTACACGAAGCTCACACGTTTCTCGCTCTTAACTGAAACGCATTGGATGTTAGAGGGCCTGTGGTTTGTATCAGTTTCAGAATCAGAGTTGAACTAGATATGGTCCGTGTGTGTAGGAAACACAGTTCTTTTGTTCTGAGCACTCTCACGTTTCCCGCCTTATTCGAGACTCTAGAAAGCAAGAGCGTGCTTCTTGCTCTAAAGCAGAGTGTGTTTCATGGATGAGAAGTGTGCTGTGTGTTTCCCTTCAGAAACGGAGTGAAATGCCAGGCTCTGTGTCTTCCTACAAGCGAGACTTCGTTTCAGGTAAACGCAGTCACTTTTCAGCTCAAACGAAGCTCTATTGTACACGAAGCTCACACGTTTCTCGCTCTTAACTGAAACGCATTGGATGTTAGAGGGCCTGTGGTTTGTATCAGTTTCAGAAGCAGAGTTGAACTAGATATGGTCCGTGTGTGTAGGAAACACAGTTCTTTTGTTCTGAGCACTCTCACGTTTCCCGCCTTATTCGAGACTCTAGAAAGCAAGAGCGTGCTTCTTGCTCTAAAGCAGAGTGTGTTTCATGGGTGAGAAGTGTGCTGTGTGTTTCCCTTCAGAAACGGAGTGAAATGCCAGGCTCTGTGTCTTCCTACAAGCGAGACCTCGTTTCAGGTAAACGCAGTCACTTTTCAGCTCAAACGAAGCTCTATTGTACACGAAGCTCACACGTTTCTCGCTCTTAACTGAAACGCATTGGATGTTAGAGGGCCTGTGGTTTGTATCAGTTTCAGAAGCAGAGTTGAACTAGATATGGTCCGTGTGTGTAGGAAACACAGTTCTTTTGTTCTGAGCACTCTCACGTTTCCCGCCTTATTCGAGACTCTAGAAAGCAAGAGCGTGCTTCTTGCTCTAAAGCAGAGTGTGTTTCATGGATGAGAAGTGTGCTGTGTGTTTCCCTTCAGAAACGGAGTGAAATGCCAGGCTCTGTGTCTTCCTACAAGCGAGACTTCGTTTCAGGTAAACGCAGTCACTTTTCAGCTCAAACGAAGCTCTATTGTACACGAAGCTCACACGTTTCTCGCTCTTAACTGAAACGCATTGGATGTTAGAGGGCCTGTGGTTTGTATCAGTTTCAGAAGCAGAGTTGAACTAGATATGGTCCGTGTGTGTAGGAAACACAGTTCTTTTGTTCTGAGTACTCTCACGTTTCCCGCCTTATTCGAGACTCTAGAAAGCAAGAGCGTGCTTCTTGCTCTAAAGCAGAGTGTGTTTCATGGATGAGAAGTGTGCTGTGTGTTTCCCTTCAGAAACGGAGTATATTGCCAGGCTCTGTGTCTGCCTACAACCGAGACTTCGTTTCAGGTAAACGCAGTCACTTTTCAGCTCAAACGAAGCTCTATTGTACACGAAGCTCACACGTTTCTCGCTCTTAACTGAAACGCATTGGATGTTAGAGGGCCTGTGGTTTGTATCAGTTTCAGAAGCAGAGTTGAACTAGATATGGTCCGTGTGTGTAGGAAACACAGTTCTTTTGTTCTGAGCACTCTCACGTTTCCCGCCTTATTCGAGACTCTAGAAAGCAAGAGCGTGCTTCTTGCTCTAAAGCAGAGTGTGTTTCATGGGTGAGAAGTGTGCTGTGTGTTTCCCTTCAGAAACGGAGTGAAATGCCAGGCTCTGTGTCTTCCTACAAGCGAGACCTCATTTCAGGTAAACGCAGTCACTTTTCAGCTCAAACGAAGCTCTATTGTACACGAAGCTCACACGTTTCTCGCTCTTAACTGAAACGCATTGGGTGTTAGAGGGCCTGTGGTTTGTATCAGTTTCAGAAGCAGAGTTGAACTAGATATGGTCCGTGTGTGTAGGAAACACAGTTCTTTTGTTCTGAGCACTCTCACGTTTCCCGCCTTATTCGAGACTCTAGAAAGCAAGAGCGTGCTTCTTGCTCTAAAGCAGAGTGTGTTTCATGGATGAGAAGTGTGCTGTGTGTTTCCCTTCAGAAACGGAGTGAAATGCCAGGCTCTGTGTCTTCCTACAAGCAAGACCTCGTTTCAGGTAAACGCGGTCACTTTTCAGCTCAAATGAAGCTCTATTGTACACGAAGCTCACACGTTTCTCGCTCTTAACTGAAACGCATTGGATGTTAGAGGGCCTGTGGTTTGTATCAGTTTCAGAAGCAGAGTTGAACTAGATATGGTCCGTGTGTGTAGGAAACACAGTTCTTTTGTTCTGAGCACTCTCACGTTTCCCGCCTTATTCGAGACTCTAGAAAGCAAGAGCGTGCTTCTTGCTCTAAAGCAGAGTGTGTTTCATGGATGAGAAGTGTGCTGTGTGTTTCCCTTCAGAAACGGAGTGAAATGCCAGGCTCTGTGTCTTCCTACAAGCGAGACTTCGTTTCAGGTAAACGCAGTCACTTTTCAGCTCAAACGAAGCTCTATTGTACACGAAGCTCACACGTTTCTCGCTCTTAACTGAAACGCATTGGATGTTGGAGGGCCTGTGGTTTGTATCAGTTTCAGAAGCAGAGTTGAACTAGATATGGTCCGTGTGTGTAGGAAACACAGTTCTTTTGTTCTGAGCACTCTCACGTTCCCGCCGCATTCGAGACTCTAGAAAGCAAGAGCGTGCTTCTTGCTCTAAAGCAGAGTGTGTTTCATGGATGAGAAGTGTGCTGTGTGTTTCCCTTCAGAAACGGAGTGAAATGCCAGGCTCTGTGTCTTCCTACAAGCGAGACTTCGTTTCAGGTAAACGCAGTCACTTTTCAGCTCAAACGAAGCTATATTGTACACGAAGCTCACACGTTTCTCGCTCTTAACTGAAACGCATTGGATGTTAGAGGGCCTGTGGTTTGTATCAGTGTCAGAATCAGAGTTGAACTAGATATGGTCCGTGTGTGTAGGAAACACAGTTCTTTTGTTCTGAGCACTCTCACGTTTCCCGCCTTATTCGAGACTCTAGAAAGCAAGAGCGTGCTTCTTGCTCTAAAGCAGAGTGTGTTTCATGGATGAGAAGTGTGCTGTGTGTTTCCCTTCAGAAACGGAGTGAAATGCCAGGCTCTGTGTCTTCCTACAAGCGAGACCTCGTTTCAGGTAAACGCAGTCACTTTTCAGCTCAAACGAAGCTCTATTGTACACGAAGCTCACACGTTTCTCGCTCTTAACTGAAACGCATTGGATGTTAGAGGGCCTGTGGTTTGTATCAGTTTCAGAAGCAGAGTTGAACTAGATATGGTCCGTGTGTGTAGGAAACACAGTTCTTTTGTTCTGAGCACTCTCACGTTTCCCGCCTTATTCGAGACTCTAGAAAGCAAGAGCGTGCTTCTTGCTCTAAAGCAGAGTGTGTTTCATGGATGAGAAGTGTGCTGTGTGTTTCCCTTCAGAAACGGAGTGAAATGCCAGGCTCTGTGTCTTCCTACAAGCGAGACTTCGTTTCAGGTAAACGCAGTCACTTTTCAGCTCAAACGAAGCTCTATTGTACACGAAGCTCACACGTTTCTCGCTCTTAACTGAAACGCATTGGATGTTAGAGGGCCTGTGGTTTGTATCAGTTTCAGAAGCAGAGTTGAACTAGATATGGTCCGTGTGTGTAGGAAACACAGTTCTTTTGTTCTGAGCACTCTCACGTTTCCCGCCTTATTCGAGACTCTAGAAAGCAAGAGCGTGCTTCTTGCTCTAAAGCAGAGTGTGTTTCATGGGTGAGAAGTGTGCTGTGTGTTTCCCTTCAGAACCGGAGTGAAATGCCAGGCTCTGTGTCTTCCTACAAGCGAGACCTCGTTTCAGGTAAACGCAGTCACTTTTCAGCTCAAACGAAGCTCTATTGTACACGAAGCTCACACGTTTCTCGCTCTTAACTGAAACGCATTGGATGTTAGAGGGCCTGTGGTTTGTATCAGTTTCAGAAGCAGAGTTGAACTAGATATGGTCCGTGTGTGTAGGAAACACAGTTCTTTTGTTCTGAGCACTCTCACGTTTCCCGCCTTATTCGAGACTCTAGAAAGCAAGAGCGTGCTTCTTGCTCTAAAGCAGAGTGTGTTTCATGGATGAGAAGTGTGCTGTGTGTTTCCCTTCAGAAACGGAGTGAAATGCCAGGCTCTGTGTCTTCCTACAAGCGAGACTTCGTTTCAGGTAAACGCAGTCACTTTTCAGCTCAAACGAAGCTCTATTGTACACGAAGCTCACACGTTTCTCGCTCTTAACTGAAACGCATTGGATGTTAGAGGGCCTGTGGTTTGTATCAGTTTCAGAAGCAGAGTTGAACTAGATATGGTCCGTGTGTGTAGGAAACACAGTTCTTTTGTTCTGAGTACTCTCACGTTTCCCGCCTTATTCGAGACTCTAGAAAGCAAGAGCGTGCTTCTTGCTCTAAAGCAGAGTGTGTTTCATGGATGAGAAGTGTGCTGTGTGTTTCCCTTCAGAAACGGAGTATATTGCCAGGCTCTGTGTCTGCCTACAACCGAGAATTCGTTTCAGGTAAACGCAGTCACTTTTCAGCTCAAACGAAGCTCTATTGTACACGAAGCTCACACGTTTCTCGCTCTTAACTGAAACGCATTGGATGTTAGAGGGCCTGTGGTTTGTATCAGTTTCAGAAGCAGAGTTGAACTAGATATGGTCCGTGTGTGTAGGAAACACAGTTCTTTTGTTCTGAGCACTCTCACGTTTCCCGCCTTATTAGAGACTCTAGAAAGCAAGAGCGTGCTTCTTGCTCTAAAGCAGACTGTGTTTCATGGGTGAGAAGTGTGCTGTGTGTTTCCCTTCAGAAACGGAGTGAAATGCCAGGCTCTGTGTCTTCCTACAAGCGAGACTTCGTTTCAGGTAAACGCAGTCACTTTTCAGCTCAAACGAAGCTCTATTGTACACGAAGCTCACACGTTTCTCGCTCTTAACTGAAACGCATTGGATGTTAGAGGGCCTGTGGTTTGTATCAGTTTCAGAAGCAGAGTTGAACTAGATATGGTCCGTGTGTGTAGGAAACACAGTTCTTTTGTTCTGAGCACTCTCAGGTTTCCCGCCTTATTCGAGACTCTAGAAAGCAAGAGCGTGCTTCTTGCTCTAAAGCAGAGTGTGTTTCATGGATGAGAAGTGTGCTGTGTGTTTCCCTTCAGAAACGGAGTGAAATGCCAGGCTCTGTGTCTTCCTACAAGCGAGACCTCGTTTCAGGTAAACGCAGTCACTTTTCAGCTCAAACGAAGCTCTATTGTACACGAAGCTCACACGTTTCTCACTCTTAACTGAAACGCATTGGATGTTAGAGGGCCTGTGGTTTGTATCAGTTTCAGAAGCAGAGTTGAACTAGATATGGTCCGTGTGTGTAGGAAACACAGTTCTTTTGTTCTGAGCACTCTCACGTTTCCCGCCTTATTCGAGACTCTAGAAAGCAAGAGCGTGCTTCATGCTCTAAAGCAGAGTGTGTTTCATGGATGAGAAGTGTGCTGTGTGTTTCCCTTCAGAAACGGAGTGAAATGCCAGGCTCTGTGTCTTCCTACAAGCGAGACTTCGTTTCAGGTAAACGCAGTCACTATTCAGCTCAAACGAAGCTCTATTGTACACGAAGCTCACACGTTTCTCGCTCTTAACTGAAACGCATTGGATGTTAGAGGGCCTGTGGTTTGTATCAGTTTCAGAAGCAGAGTTGAACTAGATATGGTCCGTGTGTGTAGGAAACACAGTTCTTTTGTTCTGAGCACTCTCACGTTTCCCGCCTTATTCGAGACTCTAGAAAGCAAGAGCGTGCTTCTTGCTCTAAAGCAGAGTGTGTTTCATGGGTGAGAAGTGTGCTGTGTGTTTCCCTTCAGAAACGGAGTGAAATGCCAGGCTCTGTGTCTTCCTACAAGCGAGACCTCGTTTCAGGTAAACGCAGTCACTTTTCAGCTCAAACGAAGCTCTATTGTACACGAAGCTCACACGTTTCTCGCTCTTAACTGAAACGCATTGGATGTTAGAGGGCCTGTCGTTTGTATCAGTTTCAGAAGCAGAGTTGAACTAGATATGGTCCGTGTGTGTAGGAAACACAGTTCTTTTGTTCTGAGCACTCTCACGTTTCCCGCCTTATTCGAGACTCTAGAAAGCAAGAGCGTGCTTCTTGCTCTAAAGCAGAGTGTGTTTCATGGATGAGAAGTGTGCTGTGTGTTTCCCTTCAGAACCGGAGTGAAATGCCAGGCTCTGTGTCTTCCTACAAGCGAGACTTCGTTTCAGGTAAACGCAGTCACTTTTCAGCTCAAACGAAGCTCTATTGTACACGAAGCTCACACGTTTCTCGCTCTTAACTGAAACGCATTGGATGTTAGAGGGCCTGTGGTTTGTATCAGTTTCAGAAGCAGAGTTGAACTAGATATGGTCCGTGTGTGTAGGAAACACAGTTCTTTTGTTCTGAGCACTCTCACGTTTCCCGCCTTATTCGAGACTCTAGAAAGCAAGAGCGTGCTTCTTGCTCTAAAGCAGAGTGTGTTTCATGGATGAGAAGTGTGCTGTGTGTTTCCCTTCAGAAACGGAGTGAAATGCCAGGCTCTGTGTCTTCCTACAAGCGAGACTTCGTTTCAGGTAAACGCAGTCACTTTTCAGCTCAAACGAAGCTCTATTGTACACGAAGCTCACACGTTTCTCGCTCTTAACTGAAACGCATTGGATGTTAGAGGGCCTGTCGTTTGTATCAGTTTCAGAAGCAGAGTTGAACTAGATATGGTCCGTGTGTGTAGGAAACACAGTTCTTTTGTTCTGAGCACTCTCACGTTTCCCGCCTTATTCGAGACTCTAGAAAGCAAGAGCGTGCTTCTTGCTCTAAAGCAGAGTGTGTTTCATGGATGAGAAGTGTGCTGTGTGTTTCCCTTCAGAAACGGAGTGAAATGCCAGGCTCTGTGTCTGCCTACAACCGAGACTTCGTTTCAGGTAAACGCAGTCACTTTTCAGCTCAAACGAAGCTCTATTGTACACGAAGCTCACACGTTTCTCGCTCTTAACTGAAACGCATTGGATGTTAGAGGGCCTGTGGTTTGTATCAGTTTCAGAAGCAGAGTTGAACTAGATATGGTCCGTGTGTGTAGGAAACACAGTTCTTTTGTTCTGAGCACTCTCACGTTTCCCGCCTTATTCGAGACTCTAGAAAGCAAGAGCGTGCTTCTTGCTCTAAAGCAGAGTGTGTTTCATGGATGAGAAGTGTGCTGTGTGTTTCCCTTCAGAAACGGAGTGAAATGCCAGGCTCTGTGTCTTCCTACAAGCGAGACTTCGTTTCAGGTAAACGCAGTCACTTTTCAGCTCAAACGAAGCTCTATTGTACACGAAGCTCACACGTTTCTCGCTCTTAACTGAAACGCATTGGATGTTAGAGGGCCTGTGGTTTGTATCAGTTTCAGAAGCAGAGTTGAACTAGATATGGTCCGTGTGTGTAGGAAACACAGTTCTTTTGTTCTGAGCACTCTCACGTTTCCCGCCTTATTCGAGACTCTAGAAAGCAAGAGCGTGCTTCTTGCTCTAAAGCAGAGTGTGTTTCATGGGTGAGAAGTGTGCTGTGTGTTTCCCTTCAGAAACGGAGTGAAATGCCAGGCTCTGTGTCTTCCTACAAGCGAGACTTCGTTTCAGGTAAACGCAGTCACTTTTCAGCTCAAACGAAGCTCTATTGTACACGAAGCTCACACGTTTCTCGCTCTTAACTGAAACGCATTGGATGTTAGAGGGCCTGTGGTTTGTATCAGTTTCAGAAGCAGAGTTGAACTAGATATGGTCCGTGTGTGTAGGAAACACAGTTCTTTTGTTCTGAGCACTCTCACGTTTCCCGCCTTATTGGAGACTCTAGAAAGCAAGAGCGTGCTTCTTGCTCTAAAGCAGAGTGTGTTTCATGGATGAGAAGTGTGCTGTGTGTTTCCCTTCAGAAACGGAGTGAAATGCCAGGCTCTGTGTCTTCCTACAAGCGAGACTTCGTTTCAGGTAAACGCAGTCACTTTTCAGCTCAAACGAAGCTCTATTGTACACGAAGCTCACACGTTTCTCGCTCTTAACTGAAACGCATTGGATGTTAGAGGGCCTGTGGTTTGTATCAGTTTCAGAAGCAGAGTTGAACTAGATATGGTCCGTGTGTGTAGGAAACACAGTTCTTTTGTTCTGAGCACTCTCACGTTTCCCGCCTTATTCGAGACTCTAGAAAGCAAGAGCGTGCTTCTTGCTCTAAAGCAGAGTGTGTTTCATGGATGAGAAGTGTGCTGTGTGTTTCCCTTCAGAAACGGAGTGAAATGCCAGGCTCTGTGTCTTCCTACAAGCGAGACTTCGTTTCAGGTAAACGCAGTCACTTTTCAGCTCAAACGAAGCTCTATTGTACACGAAGCTCACACGTTTCTCGCTCTTAACTGAAACGCATTGGATGTTAGAGGGCCTGTGGTTTGTATCAGTTTCAGAAGCAGAGTTGAACTAGATATGGTCCGTGTGTGTAGGAAACACAGTTCTTTTGTTCTGAGCACTCTCACGTTTCCCGCCTTATTCGAGACTCTAGAAAGCAAGAGCGTGCTTCTTGCTCTAAAGCAGAGTGTGTTTCATGGGTGAGAAGTGTGCTGTGTGTTTCCCTTCAGAAACGGAGTGAAATGCCAGGCTCTGTGTCTTCCTACAAGCGAGACCTCGTTTCAGGTAAACGCAGTCACTTTTCAGCTCAAACGAAGCTCTATTGTACACGAAGCTCACACGTTTCTCGCTCTTAACTGAAACGCATTGGATGTTAGAGGGCCTGTGGTTTGTATCAGTTTCAGAAGCAGAGTTGAACTAGATATGGTCCGTGTGTGTAGGAAACACAGTTCTTTTGTTCTGAGCACTCTCACGTTTCCCGCCTTATTCGAGACTCTAGAAAGCAAGAGCGTGCTTCATGCTCTAAAGCAGAGTGTGTTTCATGGATGAGAAGTGTGCTGTGTGTTTCCCTTCAGAAACGGAGTGAAATGCCAGGCTCTGTGTCTTCCTACAAGCGAGACTTCGTTTCAGGTAAACGCAGTCACTTTTCAGCTCAAACGAAGCTCTATTGTACACGAAGCTCACACGTTTCTCGCTCTTAACTGAAACGCATTGGATGTTAGAGGGCCTGTGGTTTGTATCAGTTTCAGAAGCAGAGTTGAACTAGATATGGTCCGTGTGTGTAGGAAACACAGTTCTTTTGTTCTGAGCACTCTCACGTTTCCCGCCTTATTGGAGACTCTACAAAGCAAGAGCGTGCTTCTTGCTCTAAAGCAGAGTGTGTTTCATGGGTGAGAAGTGTGCTGTGTGTTTCCCTTCAGAAACGGAGTGAAATGCCAGGCTCTGTGTCTTCCTACAAGCGAGACCTCGTTTCAGGTAAACGCAGTCACTTTTCAGCTCAAAGGAAGCTCTAGTGTACACGAAGCTCACACGTTTCTCGCTCTTAACTGAAACGCATTGGATGTTAGAGGGCCTGTGGTTTGTATCAGTTTCAGAAGCAGAGTTGAACTAGATATGGTCCGTGTGTGTAGGAAACACAGTTCTTTTGTTCTGAGCACTCTCACGTTTCCCGCCTTATTCGAGACTCTAGAAAGCAAGAGCGTGCTTCTTGCTCTAAAGCAGAGTGTGTTTCATGGATGAGAAGTGTGCTGTGTATTTCCCTTCAGAAACGGAGTGAAATGCCAGGCTCTGTGTCTTCCTACAAGCGAGACTTCGTTTCAGGTAAACGCAGTCACTTTTCAGCTCAAACGAAGCTCTATTGTACACGAAGCTCACACGTTTCTCGCTCTTAACTGAAACGCATTGGATGTTAGAGGGCCTGTGGTTTGTATCAGTTTCAGAAGCAGAGTTGAACTAGATATGGTCCGTGTGTGTAGGAAACACAGTTCTTTTGTTCTGAGCACTCTCACGTTTCCCGCCTTATTCGAGACTCTAGAAAGCAAGAGCGTGCTTCTTGCTCTAAAGCAGAGTGTGTTTCATGGGTGAGAAGTGTGCTGTGTGTTTCCCTTCAGAAACGGAGTGAAATGCCAGGCTCTGTGTCTGCCTACAACCGAGACTTCGTTTCAGGTAAACGCAGTCACTTTTCAGCTCAAACGAAGCTCTATTGTACACGAAGCTCACACGTTTCTCGCTCTTAACTGAAACGCATTGGATGTTAGAGGGCCTGTGGTTTGTATCAGTTTCAGAAGCAGAGTTGAACTAGATATGGTCCGTGTGTGTAGGAAACACAGTTCTTTTGTTCTGAGCACTCTCACGTTTCCCGCCTTATTCGAGACTCTAGAAAGCAAGAGCGTGCTTCTTGCTCTAAAGCAGAGTGTGTTTCATGGATGAGAAGTGTGCTGTGTGTTTCCCTTCAGAAACGGAGTGAAATGCCAGGCTCTGTGTCTTCCTACAAGCGAGACTTCGTTTCAGGTAAACGCAGTCACTTTTCAGCTCAAACGAAGCTCTATTGTACACGAAGCTCACACGTTTCTCGCTCTTAACTGAAACGCATTGGATGTTAGAGGGCCTGTGGTTTGTATCAGTTTCAGAAGCAGAGTTGAACTAGATATGGTCCGTGTGTGTAGGAAACACAGTTCTTTTGTTCTGAGCACTCTCACGTTTCCCGCCTTATTCGAGACTCTAGAAAGCAAGAGCGTGCTTCTTGCTCTAAAGCAGAGTGTGTTTCATGGATGAGAAGTGTGCTGTGTGTTTCCCTTCAGAAACGGAGTGAAATGCCAGGCTCTGTGTCTTCCTAAAAGCGAGACCTCGTTTCAGGTAAACGCAGTCACTTTTCAGCTCAAACGAAGCTCTATTGTACACGAAGCTCACACGTTTCTCGCTCTTAACTGAAACGCATTGGATGTTAGAGGGCCTGTGGTTTGTATCAGTTTCAGAAGCAGAGTTGAACTAGATATGGTCCGTGTGTGTAGGAAACACAGTTCTTTTGTTCTGAGCACTCTCACGTTTCCCGCCTTATTCGAGACTCTAGAAAGCAAGAGCGTGCTTCTTGCTCTAAAGCAGAGTGTGTTTCATGGGTGAGAAGTGTGCTGTGTGTTTCCCTTCAGAAACGGAGTGAAATGCCAGGCTCTGTGTCTTCCTACAAGCGAGACCTCGTTTCAGGTAAACGCAGTCACTTTTCAGCTCAAACGAAGCTCTATTGTACACGAAGCTCACACGTTTCTCGCTCTTAACTGAAACGCATTGGATGTTAGAGGGCCTGTGGTTTGTATCAGTTTCAGAAGCAGAGTTGAACTAGATATGGTCCGTGTGTGTAGGAAACACAGTTCTTTTGTTCTGAGCACTCACACGTTTCCCGCCTTATTCGAGACTCTAGAAAGCAAGAGCGTGCTTCTTGCTCTAAAGCAGAGTGTGTTTCATGGATGAGAAGTGTGCTGTGTGTTTCCCTTCAGAAACGGAGTGAAATGCCAGGCTCTGTGTCTTCCTACAAGAGAGACCTCGTTTCAGGTAAACGCAGTCACTTTTCAGCTCAAACGAAGCTCTATTGTACACGAAGCTCACACGTTTCTCGCTCTTAACTGAAACGCATTGGATGTTAGAGGGCCTGTGGTTTGTATCAGTTTCAGAAGAAGAGTTGAACTAGATATGGTCCGTGTGTGTAGGAAACACAGTTCTTTTGTTCTGAGCACTCTCACGTTTCCCGCCTTATTCGAGACTCTAGAAAGCAAGAGCGTGCTTCTTGCTCTAAAGCAGAGTGTGTTTCATGGGTGAGAAGTGTGCTGTGTGTTTCCCTTCAGAAACGGAGTGAAATGCCAGGCTCTGTGTCTACCTACAAGCGAGACCTCGTTTCAGGTAAACGCAGTCACTTTTCAGCTCAAACGAAGCTCTATTGTACACGAAGCTCACACGTTTCTCGCTCTTAACTGAAACGCATTGGATGTTAGAGGGCCTGTGGTTTGTATCAGTTTCAGAAGCAGAGTTGAACTAGATATGGTCCGTGTGTGTAGGAAACACAGTTCTTTTGTTCTGAGCACTCTCACGTTTCCCGCCTTATTCGAGACTCTAGAAAGCAAGAGCGTGCTTCTTGCTCTAAAGCAGAGTGTGTTTCATGGATGAGAAGTGTGCTGTGTGTTTCCCTTCAGAAACGGAGTGAAATGCCAGGCTCTGTGTCTTCCTACAAGCGAGACTTCGTTTCAGGTAAACGCAGTCACTTTTCAGCTCAAACGAAGCTCTATTGTACACGAAGCTCACACGTTTCTCGCTCTTAACTGAAACGCATTGGATGTTAGAGGGCCTGTGGTTTGTATCAGTTTCAGAAGAAGAGTTGAACTAGATATGGTCCGTGTGTGTAGGAAACACAGTTCTTTTGTTCTGAGCACTCTCACGTTTCCCGCCTTATTCGAGACTCTAGAAAGCAAGAGCGTGCTTCATGCTCTAAAGCAGAGTGTGTTTCATGGATGAGAAGTGTGCTGTGTGTTTCCCTTCAGAAACGGAGTGAAATGCCAGGCTCTGTGTCTTCCTACAAGCGAGACTTCGTTTCAGGTAAACGCAGTCACTTTTCAGCTCAAACGAAGCTCTATTGTACACGAAGCTCACACGTTTCTCGCTCTTAACTGAAACGCACTGGATGTTAGAGGGCCTGTGGTTTGTATCAGTTTCAGAAGCAGAGTTGAACTAGATATGGTCCGTGTGTGTAGGAAACACAGTTCTTTTGTTCTGAGCACTCTCACGTTTCCCGCCTTATTCGAGACTCTAGAAAGCAAGAGCGTGCTTCTTGCTCTAAAGCAGAGTGTGTTTCATGGGTGAGAAGTGTGCTGTGTGTTTCCCTTCAGAAACGGAGTGAAATGCCAGGCTCTGTGTCTTCCTACAAGCGAGACCTCGTTTCAGGTAAACGCAGTCACTTTTCAGCTCAAAGGAAGCTCTATTGTACACGAAGCTCACACGTTTCTCGCTCTTAACTGAAACGCATTGGATGTTAGAGGGCCTGTGGTTTGTATCAGTTTCAGAAGCAGAGTTGAACTAGATATGGTCCGTGTGTGTAGGAAACACAGTTCTTTTGTTCTGAGCACTCTCACGTTTCCCGCCTTATTCGAGACTCTAGAAAGCAAGAGCGTGCTTCTTGCTCTAAAGCAGAGTGTGTTTCATGGATGAGAAGTGTGCTGTGTGTTTCCCTTCAGAAACGGAGTGAAATGCCAGGCTCTGTGTCTTCCTACAAGCGAGACTTCGTTTCAGGTAAACGCAGTCACTTTTCAGCTCAAACGAAGCTCTATTGTACACGAAGCTCACACGTTTCTCGCTCTTAACTGAAACGCATTGGATGTTAGAGGGCCTGTGGTTTGTATCAGTTTCAGAAGCAGAGTTGAACTAGATATGGTCCGTGTGTGTAGGAAACACAGTTCTTTTGTTCTGAGCACTCTCACGTTTCCCGCCTTATTCGAGACTCTAGAAAGCAAGAGCGTGCTTCTTGCTCTAAAGCAGAGTGTGTTTCATGGGTGAGAAGTGTGCTGTGTGTTTCCCTTCAGAAACGGAGTGAAATGCCAGGCTCTGTGTCTTCCTACAAGCGAGACTTCGTTTCAGGTAAACGCAGTCACTTTTCAGCTCAAACGAAGCTCTATTGTACACGAAGCTCACACGTTTCTCGCTCTTAACTGAAACGCATTGGATGTTAGAGGGCCTGTGGTTTGTATCAGTTTCAGAAGCAGAGTTGAACTAGATATGGTCCGTGTGTGTAGGAAACACAGTTCTTTTGTTCTGAGCACTCTCACGTTTCCCGCCTTATTCGAGACTCTAGAAAGCAAGAGCGTGCTTCTTGCTCTAAAGCAGAGTGTGTTTCATGGATGAGAAGTGTGCTGTGTGTTTCCCTTCAGAAACGGAGTGAAATGCCAGGCTCTGTGTCTTCCTAAAAGCGAGACCTCGTTTCAGGTAAACGCAGTCACTTTTCAGCTCAAACGAAGCTCTATTGTACACGAAGCTCACACGTTTCTCGCTCTTAACTGAAACGCATTGGATGTTAGAGGGCCTGTGGTTTGTATCAGTTTCAGAAGCAGAGTTGAACTAGATATGGTCCGTGTGTGTAGGAAACACAGTTCTTTTTTTCTGAGCACTCTCACGTTTCCCGCCTTATTCGAGACTCTAGAAAGCAAGAGCGTGCTTCTTGCTCTAAAGCAGAGTGTGTTTCATGGATGAGAAGTGTGCTGTGTGTTTCCCTTCAGAAACGGAGTGAAATGCCAGGCTCTGTGTCTTCCTACAACCGAGACTTCGTTTCAGGTAAACGCAGTCACTTTTCAGCTAAAACGAAGCTCTATTGTACACGAAGCTCACACGTTTCTCGCTCTTAACTGAAACGCATTGGATGTTAGAGGGCCTGTGGTTTGTATCAGTTTCAGAAGCAGAGTTGAACTAGATATGGTCCGTGTGTGTAGGAAACACAGTTCTTTTGTTCTGAGCACTCTCACGTTTCCCGCCTTATTCGAGACTCTAGAAAGCAAGAGCGTGCTTCTTGCTCTAAAGCAGAGTGTGTTTCATGGGTGAGAAGTGTGCTGTGTGTTTCCCTTCAGAAACGGAGTGAAATGCCAGGCTCTGTGTCTTCCTACAAGTGAGACTTCGTTTCAGGTAAACGCAGTCACTTTTCAGCTCAAACGAAGCTCTATTGTACACGAAGCTCACACGTTTCTCGCTCTTAACTGAAACGCATTGGATGTTAGAGGGCCTGTGGTTTGTATCAGTTTCAGAAGCAGAGTTGAACTAGATATGGTCCGTGTGTGTAGGAAACACAGTTCTTTTGTTCTGAGCACTCTCACGTTTCCCGCCTTATTCGAGACTCTAGAAAGCAAGAGCGTGCTTCTTGCTCTAAAGCAGAGTGTGTTTCATGGATGAGAAGTGTGCTGTGTGTTTCCCTTCAGAAACGGAGTGAAATGCCAGGCTCTGTGTCTTCCTACAAGCGAGACTTCGTTTCAGGTAAACGCAGTCACTTTTCAGCTCAAACGAAGCTCTATTGTACACGAAGCTCACACGTTTCTCGCTCTTAACTGAAACGCATTGGATGTTAGAGGGCCTGTGGTTTGTATCAGTTTCAGAAGCAGAGTTGAACTAGATATGGTCCGTGTGTGTAGGAAACACAGTTCTTTTGTTCTGAGCACTCTCACGTTTCCCGCCTTATTCGAGACTCTAGAAAGCAAGAGCGTGCTTCTTGCTCTAAAGCAGAGTGTGTTTCATGGGTGAGAAGTGTGCTGTGTGTTTCCCTTCAGAAACGGAGTGAAATGCCAGGCTCTGTGTCTTCCTACAAGCGAGACTTCGTTTCAGGTAAACGCAGTCACTTTTCAGCTCAAAGGAAGCTCTATTGTACACGAAACTCACACGTTTCTCGCTCTTAACTGAAACGCATTGGATGTTAGAGGGCCTGTGGTTTGTATCAGTTTCAGAAGCATAGTTGAACTAGATATGGTCCGTGTGTGTAGGAAACACAGTTCTTTTGTTCTGAGCACTCTCACGTTTCCCGCCTTATTCGAGACTCTAGAAAGCAAGAGCGTGCTTCTTGCTCTAAAGCAGAGTGTGTTTCATGGGTGAGAAGTGTGCTGTGTGTTTCCCTTCAGAAACGGAGTGAAATGCCAGGCTCTGTGTCTTCCTACAAGCGAGACCTCGTTTCAGGTAAACGCAGTCACTTTTCAGCTCAAACGAAGCTCTATTGTACACGAAGCTCACACGTTTCTCGCTCTTAACTGAAACGCATTGGATGTTAGAGGGCCTGTGGTTTGTATCAGTTTCAGAAGCAGAGTTGAACTAGATATGGTCCGTGTGTGTAGGAAACACAGTTCTTTTGTTCTGAGCACTCTCACGTTTCCCGCCTTATTCGAGACTCTATAAAGCAAGAGCGTGCTTCTTGCTCTAAAGCAGAGTGTGTTTCATGGATGAGAAGTGTGCTGTGTGTTTCCCTTCAGAAACGGAGTGAAATGCCAGGCTCTGTGTCTTCCTACAAGCGAGACTTCGTTTCAGGTAAACGCAGTCACTTTTCAGCTCAAACGAAGCTCTATTGTACACGAAGCTCACACGTTTCTCGCTCTTAACTGAAACGCATTGGATGTTAGAGGGCCTGTGGTTTGTATCAGTTTCAGAAGCAGAGTTGAACTAGATATGGTCCGTGTGTGTAGGAAACACAGTTCTTTTGTTCTGAGTACTCTCACGTTTCCCGCCTTATTCGAGACTCTAGAAAGCAAGAGCGTGCTTCTTGCTCTAAAGCAGAGTGTGTTTCATGGATGAGAAGTGTGCTGTGTGTTTCCCTTCAGAAACGGAGTGAATTGCCAGGCTCTGTGTCGGCCTACAACCGAGAATTCGTTTCAGGTAAACGCAGTCACTTTTCAGCTCAAACGAAGCTCTATTGTACACGAAGCTCACACGTTTCTCGCTCTTAACTGAAACGCATTGGATGTTAGAGGGCCTGTGGTTTGTATCAGTTTCAGAAGCAGAGTTGAACTAGATATGGTCCGTGTGTGTAGGAAACACAGTTCTTTTGTTCTGAGCACTCTCACGTTTCCCGCCTTATTCGAGACTCTAGAAAGCAAGAGCGTGCTTCTTGCTCTAAAGCAGAGTGTGTTTCATGGATGAGAAGTGTGCTGTGTGTTTCCCTTCAGAAACGGAGTGAAATGCCAGGCTCTGTGTCTGCCTACAACCGAGACTTCGTTTCAGGTAAACGCAGTCACTTTTCAGCTCAAACGAAGCTCTATTGTACACGAAGCTCACACGTTTCTCGCTCTTAACTGAAACGCATTGGATGTTAGAGGGCCTGTGGTTTGTATCAGTTTCAGAAGCAGAGTTGAACTAGATATGGTCCGTGTGTGTAGGAAACACAGTTCTTTTGTTCTGAGCACTCTCACGTTTCCCGCCTTATTCGAGACTCTAGAAAGCAAGAGCGTGCTTCTTGCTCTAAAGCAGAGTGTGTTTCATGGATGAGAAGTGTGCTGTGTGTTTCCCTTCAGAAACGGAGTGAAATGCCAGGCTCTGTGTCTTCCTACAAGCGAGACTTCGTTTCAGGTAAACGCAGTCACTTTTCAGCTCAAACGAAGCTCTATTGTACACGAAGCTCACACGTTTCTCGCTCTTAACTGAAACGCATTGGATGTTAGAGGGCCTGTGGTTTGTATCAGTTTCAGAAGCAGAGTTGAACTAGATATGGTCCGTGTGTGTAGGAAACACAGTTCTTTTGTTCTGAGCACTTTCACGTTTCCCGCCTTATTGGAGACTCTAGAAAGCAAGAGCGTGCTTCTTGCTCTAAAGCAGAGTGTGTTTCATGGGTGAGAAGTGTGCTGTGTGTTTCCCTTCAGAAACGGAGTGAAATGCCAGGCTCTGTGTCTTCCTACAAGCGAGACTTCGTTTCAGGTAAACGCAGTCACTTTTCAGCTCAAAGGAAGCTCTATTGTACACGAAGCTCACACGTTTCTCGCTCTTAACTGAAACGCATTGGATGTTAGAGGGCCTGTGGTTTGTATCAGTTTCAGAAGCAGAGTTGAACTAGATATGGTCCGTGTGTGTAGGAAACACAGTTCTTTTGTTCTGAGCACTCTCACGTTTCCCGCCTTATTCGAGACTCTAGAAAGCAAGAGCGTGCTTCTTGCTCTAAAGCAGAGGGTGTTTCATGGATGAGAAGTGTGCTGTGTGTTTCCCTTCAGAAACGGAGTGAAATGCCAGGCTCTGTGTCTTCCTACAAGCGAGACTTCGTTTCAGGTAAACGCAGTCACTTTTCAGCTCAAACGAAGCTCTATTGTACACGAAGCTCACACGTTTCTCGCTCTTAACTGAAACGCATTGGATGTTAGAGGGCCTGTGGTTTGTATCAGTTTCAGAAGCAGAGTTGAACTAGATATGGTCCGTGTGTGTAGGAAACACAGTTCTTTTGTTCTGAGCACTCTCACGTTTCCCGCCTTATTCGAGACTCTAGAAAGCAAGAGCGTGCTTCTTGCTCTAAAGCAGAGTGTGTTTCATGGATGAGAAGTGTGCTGTGTGTTTCCCTTCAGAAACGGAGTGAAATGCCAGGCTCTGTGTCTTCCTACAAGCGAGACTTCGTTTCAGGTAAACGCAGTCACTTTTCAGCTCAAACGAAGCTCTATTGTACACGAAGCTCACACGTTTCTCGCTCTTAACTGAAACGCATTGGATGTTAGAGGGCCTGTGGTTTGTATCAGTTTCAGAAGCAGAGTTGAACTAGATATGGTCCGTGTGTGTAGGAAACACAGTTCTTTTGTTCTGAGCACTCTCACGTTTTCCGCCTTATTCGAGACTCTAGAAAGCAAGAGCGTGCTTCTTGCTCTAAAGCAGAGTGTGTTTCATGGATGAGAAGTGTGCTGTGTGTTTCCCTTCAGAAACGGAGTGAAATGCCAGGCTCTGTGTCTTCCTACAAGCGAGACTTCGTTTCAGGTAAACGCAGTCACTTTTCAGCTCAAACGAAGCTCTATTGTACACGAAGCTCACACGTTTCTCGCTCTTAACTGAAACGCATTGGATGTTAGAGGGCCTGTGGTTTGTATCAGTTTCAGAAGCAGAGTTGAACTAGATATGGTCCGTGTGTGTAGGAAACACAGTTCTTTTGTTCTGAGCACTCTCACGTTTCCCGCCTTATTCGAGACTCTAGAAAGCAAGAGCGTGCTTCTTGCTCTAAAGCAGAGTGTGTTTCATGGATGAGAAGTGTGCTGTGTGTTTCCCTTCAGAAACGGAGTGAAATGCCAGGCTCTGTGTCTTCCTACAAGCGAGACTTCGTTTCAGGTAAACGCAGTCACTTTTCACCTCAAACGAAGCTCTATTGTACACGAAGCTCACACGTTTCTCGCTCTAAACTGAAACGCATTGGATGTTAGAGGGCCTGTGGTTTGTATCAGTTTCAGAAGCAGAGTTGAACTAGATATGGTCCGTGTGTGTAGGAAACACAGTTCTTTTGTTCAGAGCACTCTCACGTTTCCCGCCTTATTCGAGACTCTAGAAAGCAAGAGCGTGCTTCTTGCTCTAAAGCAGAGTGTGTTTCATGGATGAGAAGTGTGCTGTGTGTTTCCCTTCAGAAACGGAGTGAAATGCCAGGCTCTGTGTCTGCCTACAACCGAGACTTCGTTTCAGGTAAACGCAGTCACTTTTCAGCTCAAACGAAGCTCTATTGTACACGAAACTCACACGTTTCTCGCTCTTAACTGAAACGCATTGGATGTTAGAGGGCCTGTGGTTTGTATCAGTTTCAGAAGCAGAGTTGAACTAGATATGGTCCGTGTGTGTAGGAAACACAGTTCTTTTGTTCTGAGCACTCTCACGTTTCCCGCCTTATTCGAGACTCTAGAAAGCAAGAGCGTGCTTCTTGCTCTAAAGCAGAGTGTGTTTCATGGATGAGAAGTGTGCTGTGTGTTTCCCTTCAGAAACGGAGTGAAATGCCAGGCTCTGTGTCTGCCTACAACCGAGACTTCGTTTCAGGTAAACGCAGTCACTTTTCAGCTCAAACGAAGCTCTATTGTACACGAAGCTCACACGTTTCTCGCTCTTAACTGAAACGCATTGGATGTTAGAGGGCCTGTGGTTTGTATCAGTTTCAGAAGCAGAGTTGAACTAGATATGGTCCGTGTGTGTAGGAAACACAGTTCTTTTGTTCTGAGCACTCTCACGTTTCCCGCCTTATTCGAGACTCTAGAAAGCAAGAGCGTGCTTCTTGCTCTAAAGCAGAGTGTGTTTCATGGATGAGAAGTGTGCTGTGTGTTTCCCTTCAGAAACGGAGTGAAATGCCAGGCTCTGTGTCTTCCTACAAGCGAGACTTCGTTTCAGGTAAACGCAGTCACTTTTCAGCTCAAACGAAGCTCTATTGTACACGAAGCTCACACGTTTCTCGCTCTTAACTGAAACGCATTGGATGTTAGAGGGCCTGTGGTTTGTATCAGTTTCAGAAGCAGAGTTGAACTAGATATGGTCCGTGTGTGTAGGAAACACAGTTCTTTTGTTCTGAGCACTCTCACGTTTCCCGCCTTATTGGAGACTCTAGAAAGCAAGAGCGTGCTTCTTGCTCTAAAGCAGAGTGTGTTTCATGGGTGAGAAGTGTGCTGTGTGTTTCCCTTCAGAAACGGAGTGAAATGCCAGGCTCTGTGTCTTCCTACAAGCGAGACTTCGTTTCAGGTAAACGCAGTCACTTTTCAGCTCAAACGAAGCTCTATTGTACACGAAGCTCACACGTTTCTCGCTCTTAACTGAAACGCATTGGATGTTAGAGGGCCTGTGGTTTGTATCAGTTTCAGAAGCAGAGTTGAACTAGATATGGTCCGTGTGTGTAGGAAACACAGTTCTTTTGTTCTGAGCACTCTCACGTTTCCCGCCTTATTGGAGACTCTAGAAAGCAAGAGCGTGCTTCTTGCTCTAAAGCAGAGTGTGTTTCATGGATGAGAAGTGTGCTGTGTGTTTCCCTTCAGAAACGGAGTGAAATGCCAGTTTCTGTGTCTTCCTACAAGCGAGACTTCGTTTCAGGTAAACGCAGTCACTTTTCAGCTAAAACGAAGCTCTATTGTACACGAAGCTCACACGTTTCTCGCTCTTAACTGAAAAGCATTGGATGTTAGAGGGCCTGTGGTTTGTATCAGTTTCAGAAGCAGAGTTGAACTAGATATGGTCCGTGTGTGTTGGAAACACAGTTCTTTTGTTCTGAGCACTCTCACGTTTCCCGCCTTATTCGAGACTCTAGAAAGCAAGAGCGTGCTTCTTGCTCTAAAGCAGAGTGTGTTTCATGGATGAGAAGTGTGCTGTGTGTTTCCCTTCAGAAACGGAGTGAAATGCCAGGCTCTGTGTCTTCCTACAAGCGAGACTTCGTTTCAGGTAAACGCAGTCACTTTTCAGCTCAAACGAAGCTCTATTGTACACGAAGCTCACACGTTTCTCGCTCTTAACTGAAACGCATTGGATGTTAGAGGGCCTGTGGTTTGTATCAGTTTCAGAAGCAGAGTTGAACTAGATATGGTCCGTGTGTGTAGGAAACACAGTTCTTTTGTTCTGAGCACTCTCACGTTTCCCGCCTTATTCGAGACTCTAGAAAGCAAGAGTGTACTTCTTGCTCTAAAGCAGCGTGTGTTTCATGGGTGAGAAGTGTGCTGTGTGTTTTGCTTCAGAAACGGAGTGAAATGCCAGGCTCTGTGTCTTCCTACAAGCGAGACCTCGTTTCAGGTAAACGCAGTCACTTTTCAGCTCAAACGAAGCTCTATTGTACACGAAGCTCACACGTTTCTCGCTCTTAACTGAAACGCATTGGATGTTAGAGGGCCTGTGGTTTGTATCAGTTTCAGAAGCAGAGTTGAACTAGATATGGTCCGTGTGTGTAGGAAACACAGTTCTTTTGTTCTGAGCACTCTCACGTTTCCCGCCTTATTGGAGACTCTAGAAAGCAAGAGCGTGCTTCTTGCTCTAAAGCAGAGTGTGTTTCATGGATGAGAAGTGTGCTGTGTGTTTCCCTTCAGAAACGGAGTGAAATGCCAGGCTCTGTGTCTTCCTACAAGCAAGACTTCGTTTCAGGTAAACGCAGTCACTTTTCAGCTCAAACGAAGCTCTATTGTACACGAAGCTCACACGTTTCTCGCTCTTAACTGAAACGCATTGGATGTTAGAGGGCCTGTGGTTTGTATCAGTTTCAGAAGCAGAGTTGAACTAGATATGGTCCGTGTGTGTAGGAAACACAGTTCTTTTGTTCTGAGCACTCTCACGATACCCGCCTTATTCGAGACTCTAGAAAGCAAGAGCGTGCTTCTTGCTCTAAAGCAGAGTGTGTTTCATGGATGAGAAGTGTGCTGTGTGTTTCCCTTCAGAAACGGAGTGAAATGCCAGGCTCTGTGTCTTCCTACAAGCGAGACTTCGTTTCAGGTAAACGCAGTCACTTTTCAGCTCAAACGAAGCTCTATTGTACACGAAGCTCACACGTTTCTCGCTCTTAACTGAAACGCATTGGATGTTAGAGGGCCTGTGGTTTGTATCAGTTTCAGAAGCAGAGTTGAACTAGATATGGTCCGTGTGTGTAGGAAACACAGTTCTTTTGTTCTGAGCACTCTCACGTTTCCCGCCTTATTCGAGACTCTAGAAAGCAAGAGCGTGCTTCTTGCTCTAAAGCAGAGTGTGTTTCATGGATGAGAAGTGTGCTGTGTGTTTCCCTTCAGAAACGGAGTGAAATGCCAGGCTCTGTGTCTTCCTAAAAGCGAGACCTCGTTTCAGGTAAACGCAGTCACTTTTCAGCTCAAACGAAGCTCTATTGTACACGAAGCTCACACGTTTCTCGCTCTTAACTGAAACGCATTGGATGTTAGAGGGCCTGTCGTTTGTATCAGTTTCAGAAGCAGAGTTGAACTAGATATGGTCCGTGTGTGTAGGAAACACAGTTCTTTTGTTCTGAGCACTCTCACGTTTCCCGCCTTATTCGAGACTCTAGAAAGCAAGAGCGTGCTTCTTGCTCTAAAGCAGAGTGTGTTTCATGGATGAGAAGTGTGCTGTGTGTTTCCCTTCAGAAACGGAGTGAAATGCCAGGCTCTGTGTCTTCCTACAAGCGAGACTTCGTTTCAGGTAAACGCAGTCACTTTTCAGCTAAAACGAAGCTCTATTGTACACGAAGCTCACACGTTTCTCGCTCTTAACTGAAACGCATTGGATGTTAGAGGGCCTGTGGTTTGTATCAGTTTCAGAAGCAGAGTTGAACTAGATATGGTCCGTGTGTGTAGGAAACACAGTTCTTTTGTTCTGAGCACTCTCACGTTTCCCGCCTTATTCGAGACTCTAGAAAGCAAGAGCGTGCTTCTTGCTCTAAAGCAGAGTGTGTTTCATGGGTGAGAAGTGTGCTGTGTGTTTCCCTTCAGAAACGGAGTGAAATGCCAGGCTCTGTGTCTTCCTACAAGCGAGACTTCGTTTCAGGTAAACGCAGTCACTTTTCAGCTCAAACGAAGCTCTATTGTACACGAAACTCACACGTTTCTCGCTCTTAACTGAAACGCATTGGATGTTAGAGGGCCTGTGGTTTGTATCAGTTTCAGAAGCAGAGTTGAACTAGATATGGTCCGTGTGTGTAGGAAACACAGTTCTTTTGTTCTGAGCACTCTCACGTTTCCCGCCTTATTCGAGACTCTAGAAAGCAAGAGCGTGCTTCTTGCTCTAAAGCAGAGTGTGTTTCATGGATGAGAAGTGTGCTGTGTGTTTCCCTTCAGAAACGGAGTGAAATGCCAGGCTCTGTGTCTTCCTACAAGCGAGACCTCGTTTCAGGTAAACGCAGTCACTTTTCAGCTCAAACGAAGCTCTATTGTACACGAAGCTCACACGTTTCTCGCTCTTAACTGAAACGCATTGGATGTTAGAGGGCCTGTGGTTTGTATCAG
Organism: Onychomys arenicola; assembly: GCA_949786405.1. Lineage (NCBI taxonomy): Eukaryota > Metazoa > Chordata > Mammalia > Rodentia > Cricetidae > Onychomys > Onychomys arenicola. Next base: position 109,775 of record CATKUM010000099.1, read on the forward strand.
TTTCAGAAGCAGAGTTGAACTAGATATGGTCCGTGTGTGTAGGAAACACAGTTCTTTTGTTCTGAGCACTCTCACGTTTCCCGCCTTATTGGAGACTCTAGAAAGCAAGAGCGTGCTTCTTGCTCTAAAGCAGAGTGTGTTTCATGGATGAGAAGTGTGCTGTGTGTTTCCCTTCAGAAACGGAGTGAAATGCCAGGCTCTGTGTCTTCCTACAAGCAAGACTTCGTTTCAGGTAAAGGCAGTCACTTTTCAGCTCAAACGAAGCTCTATTGTACACGAAGCTCACACGTTTCTCGCTCTTAACTGAAACGCATTGGATGTTAGAGGGCCTGTGGTTTGTATCAGTTTCAGAAGCAGAGTTGAACTAGATATGGTCCGTGTGTGTAGGAAACACAGTTCTTTTGTTCTGAGCACTCTCACGTTTCCCGCCTTATTCGAGACTCTAGAAAGCAAGAGCGTGCTTCTTGCTCTAAAGCAGAGTGTGTTTCATGGATGAGAAGTGTGCTGTGTGTTTCCCTTCAGAAACGGAGTGAAATGCCAGGCTCTGTGTCTTCCTACAAGCGAGACTTCGTTTCAGGTAAATGCAGTCACTTTTCAGCTCAAACGAAGCTCTATTGTACAGGAAGCTCACACGTTTCTCGCTCTTAACTGAAACGCATTGGATGTTAGAGGGCCTGTGGTTTGTATCAGTTTCAGAAGCAGAGTTGAACTAGATATGGTCCGTGTGTGTAGGAAACACAGTTCTTTTGTTCTGAGCACTCTCACGTTTCCCGCCTTATTCGAGACTCTAGAAAGCAAGAGCGTGCTTCTTGCTCCAAAGCAGAGTGTGTTTCATGGATGAGAAGTGTGCTGTGTGTTTCCCTTCAGAAACGGAGTGAAATGCCAGGCTCTGTGTCTTCCTAAAAGCGAGACCTCCTTTCAGGTAAACGCAGTCACTTTTCAGCTCAAACGAAGCTCTATTGAACACGAAGCTCACACGTTTCTCGCTCTTAACTGAAACGCATTGGATGTTAGAGGGCCTGTGGTTTGTATCAGTTTCAGAAGCAGAGTTGAACTAGATATGGTCCGTGTGTGTAGGAAACACAGTTCTTTTGTTCTGAGCACTCTCACGTTTCCCGCCTTATTCGAGACTCTAGAAAGCAAGAGCGTGCTTCTTGCTCTAAAGCAGAGTGTGTTTCATGGATGAGAAGTGTGCTGTGTGTTTCCCTTCAGAAACGGAGTGAAATGCCAGGCTCTGTGTCTTCCTACAAGCGAGACTTCGTTTCAGGTAAACGCAGTCACTTTTCAGCTAAAACGAAGCTCTATTGTACACGAAGCTCACACGTTTCTCGCTCTTAACTGAAACGCATTGGATGTTAGAGGGCCTGTGGTTTGTATCAGTTTCAGAAGCAGAGTTGAACTAGATATGGTCCGTGTGTGTAGGAAACACAGTTCTTTTGTTCTGAGCACTCTCACGTTTCCCGCCTTATTCGAGACTCTAGAAAGCAAGAGCGTGCTTCTTGCTCTAAAGCAGAGTGTGTTTCATGGGTGAGAAGTGTGCTGTGTGTTTCCCTTCAGAAACGGAGTGAAATGCCAGGCTCTGTGTCTTCCTACAAGCGAGACTTCGTTTCAGGTAAACGCAGTCACTTTTCAGCTCAAACGAAGCTCTATTGTACACGAAGCTCACACGTTTCTCGCTCTTAACTGAAACGCATTGGATGTTAGAGGGCCTGTGGTTTGTATCAGTTTCAGAAGCAGAGTTGAACTAGATATGGTCCGTGTGTGTAGGAAACACAGTTCTTTTGTTCTGAGCACTCTCACGTTTCCCGCCTTATTCGAGACTCTAGAAAGCAAGAGCGTGCTTCTTGCTCTAAAGCAGAGTGTGTTTCATGGGTGAGAAGTGTGCTGTGTGTTTCCCTTCAGAAACGGAGTGAAATGCCAGGCTCTGTGTCTTCCTACAAGCGAGACTTCGTTTCAGGTAAACGCAGTCACTTTTCAGCTCAAAGGAAGCTCTATTGTACACGAAGCTCACACGTTTCTCGCTCTTAACTGAAACGCATTGGATGTTAGAGGGCCTGTGGTTTGTATCAGTTTCAGAAGCAGAGTTGAACTAGATATGGTCCGTGTGTGTAGGAAACACAGTTCTTTTGTTCTGAGCACTCTCACGTTTCCCGCCTTATTCGAGACTCTAGAAAGCAAGAGCGTACTTCTTGCTCTAAAGCAGAGTGTGTTTCATGGGTGAGAAGTGTGCTGTGTGTTTCGCTTCAGAAATGGAGTGAAATGCCAGGCTCTGTGTCTTCCTACAAGCGAGACCTCGTTTCAGGTAAACGCAGTCACTTTTCAGCTCAAACGAAGCTCTATTGTACACGAAGCTCACACGTTTCTCGCTCTTAACTGAAACGCATTGGATGTTAGAGGGCCTGTGGTTTGTATCAGTTTCAGAAGCAGAGTTGAACTAGATATGGTCCGTGTGTGTAGGAAACACAGTTCTTTTGTTCTGAGCACTCTCACGTTTCCCGCCTTATTGGAGACTCTAGAAAGCAAGAGCGTGCTTCTTGCTCTAAAGCAGAGTGTGTTTCATGGATGAGAAGTGTGCTGTGTGTTTCCCTTCAGAAACGGAGTGAAATGCCAGGCTCTGTGTCTTCCTACAAGCATGACTTCGTTTCAGGTAAACGCAGTCACTTTTCAGCTCAAACGAAGCTCTATTGTACACGAAGCTCACACGTTTCTCGCTCTTAACTGAAACGCATTGGATGTTAGAGGGCCTGTGGTTTGTATCAGTTTCAGAAGCAGAGTTGAACTAGATATGGTCCGTGTGTGTAGGAAACACAGTTCTTTTGTTCTGAGCACTCTCACGTTTCCCGCCTTATTCGAGACTCTAGAAAGCAAGAGCGTGCTTCTTGCTCTAAAGCAGAGTGTGTTTCATGGATGAGAAGTGTGCTGTGTGTTTCCCTTCAGAAACGGAGTGAAATGCCAGGCTCTGTGTCTTCCTACAAGCGAGACTTCGTTTCAGGTAAATGCAGTCACTTTTCAGCTCAAACGAAGCTCTATTGTACACGAAGCTCACACGTTTCTCGCTCTTAACTGAAACGCATTGGATGTTAGAGGGCCTGTGGTTTGTATCAGTTTCAGAAGCAGAGTTGAACTAGATATGGTCCGTGTGTGTAGGAAACACAGTTCTTTTGTTCTGAGCACTCTCACGTTTCCCGCCTTATTCGAGACTCTAGAAAGCAAGAGCGTGCTTCTTGCTCTAAAGCAGAGTGTGTTTCATGGATGAGAAGTGTGCTGTGTGTTTCCCTTCAGAAACGGAGTGAAATGCCAGGCTCTGTGTCTTCCTAAAAGCGAGACCTCGTTTCAGGTAAACGCAGTCACTTTTCAGCTCAAACGAAGCTCTATTGTACACGAAGCTCACACGTTTCTCGCTCTTAACTGAAACGCATTGGATGTTAGAGGGCCTGTGGTTTGTATCAGTTTCAGAAGCAGAGTTGAACTAGATATGGTCCGTGTGTGTAGGAAACACAGTTCTTTTGTTCTGAGCACTCTCACGTTTCCCGCCTTATTCGAGACTCTAGAAAGCAAGAGCGTGCTTCTTGCTCTAAAGCAGAGTGTGTTTCATGGATGAGAAGTGTGCTGTGTGTTTCCCTTCAGAAACGGAGTGAAATGCCAGGCTCTGTGTCTTCCTACAAGCGAGACTTCGTTTCAGGTAAACGCAGTCACTTTTCAGCTAAAACGAAGCTCTATTGTACACGAAGCTCACACGTTTCTCGCTCTTAACTGAAACGCATTGGATGTTAGAGGGCCTGTGGTTTGTATCAGTTTCAGAAGCAGAGTTGAACTAGATATGGTCCGTGTGTGTAGGAAACACAGTTCTTTTGTTCTGAGCACTCTCACGTTTCCCGCCTTATTCGAGACTCTAGAAAGCAAGAGCGTGCTTCTTGCTCTAAAGCAGAGTGTGTTTCATGGGTGAGAAGTGTGCTGTGTGTTTCCCTTCAGAAACGGAGTGAAATGCCAGGCTCTGTGTCTTCCTACAAGCGAGACTTCGTTTCAGGTAAACGCAGTCACTTTTCAGCTCAAACGAAGCTCTATTGTACACGAAACTCACACGTTTCTCGCTCTTAACTGAAACGCATTGGATGTTAGAGGGCCTGTGGTTTGTATCAGTTTCAGAAGCAGAGTTGAACTAGATATGGTCCGTGTGTGTAGGAAACACAGTTCTTTTGTTCTGAGCACTCTCACGTTTCCCGCCTTATTCGAGACTCTAGAAAGCAAGAGCGTGCTTCTTGCTCTAAAGCAGAGTGTGTTTCATGGATGAGAAGTGTGCTGTGTGTTTCCCTTCAGAAACGGAGTGAAATGCCAGGCTCTGTGTCTTCCTACAAGCGAGACTTCGTTTCAGGTAAACGCAGTCACTTTTCAGCTCAAACGAAGCTCTATTGTACACGAAGCTCACACGTTTCTCGCTCTTAACTGAAACGCATTGGATGTTAGAGGGCCTGTGGTTTGTATCAGTTTCAGAAGCAGAGTTGAACTAGATATGGTCCGTGTGTGTAGGAAACACAGTTCTTTTGTTCTGAGCACTCTCACGTTTCCCGCCTTATTCGAGACTCTAGAAAGCAAGAGCGTGCTTCTTGCTCTAAAGCAGAGTGTGTTTCATGGGTGAGAAGTGTGCTGTGTGTTTCCCTTCAGAAACGGAGTGAAATGCCAGGCTCTGTGTCTTCCTACAAGCGAGACTTCGTTTCAGGTAAACGCAGTCACTTTTCAGCTCAAAGGAAGCTCTATTGTACACGAAGCTCACACGTTTCTCGCTCTTAACTGAAACGCATTGGATGTTAGAGGGCCTGTGGTTTGTATCAGTTTCAGAAGCAGAGTTGAACTAGATATGGTCCGTGTGTGTAGGAAACACAGTTCTTTTGTTCTGAGCACTCTCACGTTTCCCGCCTTATTGGAGACTCTAGAAAGCAAGACGTGCTTCTTGCTCTAAAGCAGAGTGTGTTTCATGGATGAGAAGTGTGCTGTGTGTTTCCCTTCAGAAACGGAGTGAAATGCCAGGCTCTGTGTCTTCCTACAAGCGAGACTTCGTTTCAGGTAAATGCAGTCACTTTTCAGCTCAAACGAAGCTCTATTGTACACGAAGCTCACACGTTTCTCGCTCTTAACTGAAACGCATTGGATGTTAGAGGGCCTGTGGTTTGTATCAGTTTCAGAAGCAGAGTTGAACTAGATATGGTCCGTGTGTTTAGGAAACACAGTTCTTTTGTTCTGAGCACTCTCACGTTTCCCGCCTTATTCGAGACTCTAGAAAGCAAGAGCGTGCTTCTTGCTCTAAAGCAGAGTGTGTTTCATGGATGAGAAGTGTGCTGTGTGTTTCCCTTCAGAAACGGAGTGAAATGCCAGGCTCTGTGTCTTCCTACAAGCGAGACTTCGTTTCAGGTAAACGCAGTCACTTTTCAGCTAAAACGAAGCTCTATTGTACACGAAGCTCACACGTTTCTCGCTCTTAACTGAAACGCATTGGATGTTAGAGGGCCTGTGGTTTGTATCAGTTTCAGAAGCAGAGTTGAACTAGATATGGTCCGTGTGTGTAGGAAACACAGTTCTTTTGTTCTGAGCACTCTCACGTTTCCCGCCTTATTCGAGACTCTAGAAAGCAAGAGCGTGCTTCTTGCTCTAAAGCAGAGTGTGTTTCATGGGTGAGAAGTGTGCTGTGTGTTTCCCTTCAGAAACGGAGTGAAATGCCAGGCTCTGTGTCTTCCTACAAGCGAGACTTCGTTTCAGGTAAACGCAGTCACTTTTCAGCTCAAACGAAGCTCTATTGTACACGAAACTCACACGTTTCTCGCTCTTAACTGAAACGCATTGGATGTTAGAGGGCCTGTGGTTTGTATCAGTTTCAGAAGCAGAGTTGAACTAGATATGGTCCGTGTGTGTAGGAAACACAGTTCTTTTGTTCTGAGCACTCTCACGTTTCCCGCATTATTCGAGACTCTAGAAAGCAAGAGCGTGCTTCTTGCTCTAAAGCAGAGTGTGTTTCATGGATGAGAAGTGTGCTGTGTGTTTCCCTTCAGAAACGGAGTGAAATGCCAGGCTCTGTGTCTTCCTACAAGCGAGACCTCGTTTCAGGTAAACGCAGTCACTTTTCAGCTCAAACGAAGCTCTATTGTACACGAAGCTCACACGTTTCTCGCTCTTAACTGAAAGCATTGGATGTTAGAGGGCCTGTGGTTTGTATCAGTTTCAGAAGCAGAGTTGAACTAGATATGGTCCGTGTGTGTAGGAAACACAGTTCTTTTGTTCTGAGCACTCTCACGTTTCCCGCCTTATTCGAGACTCTAGAAAGCAAGAGCGTGCTTCTTGCTCTAAAGCAGAGTGTGTTTCATGGGTGAGAAGTGTGCTGTGTGTTTCCCTTCAGAAACGGAGTGAAATGCCAGGCTCTGTGTCTTCCTACAAGCGAGACTTCGTTTCAGGTAAACGCAGTCACTTTTCAGCTCAAACGAAGCTCTATTGTACACGAAACTCACACGTTTCTCGCTCTTAACTGAAACGCATTGGATGTTAGAGGGCCTGTGGTTTGTATCAGTTTCAGAAGCAGAGTTGAACTAGATATGGTCCGTGTGTGTAGGAAACACAGTTCTTTTGTTCTGAGCACTCTCACGTTTCCCGCCTTATTCGAGACTCTAGAAAGCAAGAGCGTGCTTCTTGCTCTAAAGCAGAGTGTGTTTCATGGATGAGAAGTGTGCTGTGTGTTTCCCTTCAGAAACGGAGTGAAATGCCAGGCTCTGTGTCTTCCTACAAGCGAGACTTCGTTTCAGGTAAACGCAGTCACTTTTCAGCTCAAACGAAGCTCTATTGTACACGAAGCTCACACGTTTCTCGCTCTTAACTGAAACGCATTGGATGTTAGAGGGCCTGTGGTTTGTATCAGTTTCAGAAGCAGAGTTGAACTAGATATGGTCCGTGTGTGTAGGAAACACAGTTCTTTTGTTCTGAGCACTCTCACGTTTCCCGCCTTATTCGAGACTCTAGAAAGCAAGAGCGTGCTTCTTGCTCTAAAGCAGAGTGTGTTTCATGGGTGAGAAGTGTGCTGTGTGTTTCCCTTCAGAAACGGAGTGAAATGCCAGGCTCTGTGTCTTCCTACAAGCGAGACTTCGTTTCAGGTAAACGCAGTCACTTTTCAGCTCAAACGAAGCTCTATTGTACACGAAGCTCACACGTTTCTCGCTCTTAACTGAAACGCATTGGATGTTAGAGGGCCTGTGGTTTGTATCAGTTTCAGAAGCAGAGTTGAACTAGATATGGTCCGTGTGTGTAGGAAACACAGTTCTTTTGTTCTGAGCACTCTCACGTTTCCCGCCTTATTGGAGACTCTAGAAAGCAAGACGTGCTTCTTGCTCTAAAGCAGAGTGTGTTTCATGGATGAGAAGTGTGCTGTGTGTTTCCCTTCAGAAACGGAGTGAAATGCCAGGCTCTGTGTCTTCCTACAAGCGAGACTTCTTTTCAGGTAAACGCAGTCACTTTTCAGCTCAAACGAAGCTCTATTGTACACGAAGCTCACACGTTTCTCGCTCTTAACTGAAACGCATTGGATGTTAGAGGGCCTGTGGTTTGTATCAGTTTCAGAAGCAGAGTTGAACTAGATATGGTCCGTGTGTGTAGGAAACACAGTTCTTTTGTTCTGAGCACTCTCACGTTTCCCGCCTTATTCGAGACTCTAGAAAGCAAGAGCGTGCTTCTTGCTCTAAAGCAGAGTGTGTTTCATGGATGAGAAGTGTGCTGTGTGTTTCCCTTCAGAAACGGAGTGAAATGCCAGGCTCTGTGTCTTCCTACAAGCGAGACTTCGTTTCAGGTAAACGCAGTCACTTTTCAGCTAAAACGAAGCTCTATTGTACACGAAGCTCACACGTTTCTCGCTCTTAACTGAAACGCATTGGATGTTAGAGGGCCTGTGGTTTGTATCAGTTTCAGAAGCAGAGTTGAACTAGATATGGTCCGTGTGTGTAGGAAACACAGTTCTTTTGTTCTGAGCACTCTCACGTTTCCCGCCTTATTCGAGACTCTAGAAAGCAAGAGCGTGCTTCTTGCTCTAAAGCAGAGTGTGTTTCATGGGTGAGAAGTGTGCTGTGTGTTTCCCTTCAGAAACGGAGTGAAATGCCAGGCTCTGTGTCTTCCTACAAGCGAGACTTCGTTTCAGGTAAACGCAGTCACTTTTCAGCTCAAACGAAGCTCTATTGTACACGAAACTCACACGTTTCTCGCTCTTAACTGAAACGCATTGGATGTTAGAGGGCCTGTGGTTTGTATCAGTTTCAGAAGCAGAGTTGAACTAGATATGGTCCGTGTGTGTAGGAAACACAGTTCTTTTGTTCTGAGCACTCTCACGTTTCCCGCATTATTCGAGACTCTAGAAAGCAAGAGCGTGCTTCTTGCTCTAAAGCAGAGTGTGTTTCATGGATGAGAAGTGTGCTGTGTGTTTCCCTTCAGAAACGGAGTGAAATGCCAGGCTCTGTGTCTTCCTACAAGCGAGACCTCGTTTCAGGTAAACGCAGTCACTTTTCAGCTCAAACGAAGCTCTATTGTACACGAAGCTCACACGTTTCTCGCTCTTAACTGAAACGCATTGGATGTTAGAGGGCCTGTGGTTTGTATCAGTTTCAGAAGCAGAGTTGAACTAGATATGGTCCGTGTGTGTAGGAAACACAGTTCTTTTGTTCTGAGCACTCTCACGTATCCCGCCATATTCGAGACTCTAGAAAGCAAGAGCGTGCTTCTTGCTCTAAAGCAGAGTGTGTTTCATGGGTGAGAAGTGTGCTGTGTGTTTCCCTTCAGAAACGGAGTGAAATGCCAGGCTCTGTGTCTTCATACAAGCGAGACTTCGTTTCAGGTAAACGCAGTCACTTTTCAGCTCAAACGAAGCTCTATTGTACACGAAACTCACACGTTTCTCGCTCTTAACTGAAACGCATTGGATGTTAGAGGGCCTGTGGTTTGTATCAGTTTCAGAAGCAGAGTTGAACTAGATATGGTCCGTGTGTGTAGGAAACACAGTTCTTTTGTTCTGAGCACTCTCACGTTTCCCGCCTTATTCGAGACTCTAGAAAGCAAGAGCGTGCTTCTTGCTCTAAAGCAGAGTGTGTTTCATGGGTGAGAAGTGTGCTGTGTGTTTCCCTTCAGAAACGGAGTGAAATGCCAGGCTCTGTGTCTTCCTACAAGCGAGACTTCGTTTCAGGTAAACGCAGTCACTTTTCAGCTCAAACGAAGCTCTATTGTACACGAAGCTCACACGTTTCTCGCTCTTAACTGAAACGCATTGGATGTTAGAGGGCCTGTGGTTTGTATCAGTTTCAGAAGCAGAGTTGAACTAGATATGGTCCGTGTGTGTAGGAAACACAGTTCTTTTGTTCTGAGCACTCTCACGTTTCCCGCCTTATTCGAGACTCTAGAAAGCAAGAGCGTGCTTCTTGCTCTAAAGCAGAGTGTGTTTCATGGGTGAGAAGTGTGCTGTGTGTTTCCCTTCAGAAACGGAGTGAAATGCCAGGCTCTGTGTCTTCCTACAAGCGAGACCTCGTTTCAGGTAAACGCAGTCACTTTTCAGCTCAAACGAAGCTCTATTGTACACGAAGCTCACACGTTTCTCGCTCTTAACTGAAACGCATTGGATGTTAGAGGGCCTGTGGTTTGTATCAGTTTCAGAAGCAGAGTTGAACTAGATATGGTCCGTGTGTGTAGGAAACACAGTTCTTTTGTTCTGAGCACTCTCACGTTTCCCGCCTTATTCGAGACTCTAGAAAGCAAGAGCGTGCTTCTTGCTCTAAAGCAGAGTGTGTTTCATGGATGAGAAGTGTGCTGTGTGTTTCCCTTCAGAAACGGAGTGAAATGCCAGGCTCTGTGTCTTCCTACAAGCGAGACTTCGTTTCAGGTAAACGCAGTCACTTTTCAGCTCAAACGAAGCTCTATTGTACACGAAGCTCACACGTTTCTCGCTCTTAACTGAAACGCATTGGATGTTAGAGGGCCTGTGGTTTGTATCAGTTTCAGAAGCAGAGTTGAACTAGATATGGTCCGTGTGTGTAGGAAACACAGTTCTTTTGTTCTGAGCACTCTCACGTTTCCCGCCTTATTCGAGACTCTAGAAAGCAAGAGCGTGCTTCTTGCTCTAAAGCAGAGTGTGTTTCATGGGTGAGAAGTGTGCTGTGTGTTTCCCTTCAGAAACGGAGTGAAATGCCAGGCTCTGTGTCTTCCTACAAGCGAGACTTCGTTTCAGGTAAACGCAGTCACTTTTCAGCTCAAACGAAGCTCTATTGTACACGAAACTCACACGTTTCTCGCTCTTAACTGAAACGCATTGGATGTTAGAGGGCCTGTGGTTTGTATCAGTTTCAGAAGCAGAGTTGAACTAGATATGGTCCGTGTGTGTAGGAAACACAGTTCTTTTGTTCTGAGCACTCTCACGTTTCCCGCCTTATTCGAGACTCTAGAAAGCAAGAGCGTGCTTCTTGCTCTAAAGCAGAGTGTGTTTCATGGATGAGAAGTGTGCTGTGTGTTTCCCTTCAGAAACGGAGTGAAATGCCAGGCTCTGTGTCTTCCTACAAGCGAGACCTCGTTTCAGGTAAACGCAGTCACTTTTCAGCTCAAACGAAGCTCTATTGTACACGAAGCTCACACGTTTCTCGCTCTTAACTGAAACGCATTGGATGTTAGAGGGCCTGTGGTTTGTATCAGTTTCAGAAGCAGAGTTGAACTAGATATGGTCCGTGTGTGTAGGAAACACAGTTCTTTTGTTCTGAGCACTCTCACGTTTCCCGCCATATTCGAGACTCTAGAAAGCAAGAGCGTGCTTCTTGCTCTAAAGCAGAGTGTGTTTCATGGGTGAGAAGTGTGCTGTGTGTTTCCCTTCAGAAACGGAGTGAAATGCCAGGCTCTGTGTCTTCCTACAAGCGAGACTTCGTTTCAGGTAAACGCAGTCACTTTTCAGCTCAAACGAAGCTCTATTGTACACGAAACTCACACGTTTCTCGCTCTTAACTGAAACGCATTGGATGTTAGAGGGCCTGTGGTTTGTATCAGTTTCAGAAGCAGAGTTGAACTAGATATGGTCCGTGTGTGTAGGAAACACAGTTCTTTTGTTCTGAGCACTCTCACGTTTCCCGCCTTATTCGAGACTCTAGAAAGCAAGAGCGTGCTTCTTGCTCTAAAGCAGAGTGTGTTTCATGGGTGAGAAGTGTGCTGTGTGTTTCCCTTCAGAAACGGAGTGAAATGCCAGGCTCTGTGTCTTCCTACAAGCGAGACTTCGTTTCAGGTAAACGCAGTCACTTTTCAGCTCAAACGAAGCTCTATTGTACACGAAGCTCACACGTTTCTCGCTCTTAACTGAAACGCATTGGATGTTAGAGGGCCTGTGGTTTGTATCAGTTTCAGAAGCAGAGTTGAACTAGATATGGTCCGTGTGTGTAGGAAACACAGTTCTTTTGTTCTGAGCACTCTCACGTTTCCCGCCTTATTCGAGACTCTAGAAAGCAAGAGCGTGCTTCTTGCTCTAAAGCAGAGTGTGTTTCATGGAGGAGAAGTGTGCTGTGTGTTTCCCTTCAGAAACGGAGTGAAATGCCAGGCTCTGTGTCTTCCTACAAGCGAGACCTCGTTTCAGGTAAACGCAGTCACTTTTCAGCTCAAACGAAGCTCTATTGTACACGAAGCTCACACGTTTCTCGCTCTTAACTGAAACGCATTGGATGTTAGAGGGCCTGTGGTTTGTATCAGTTTCAGAAGCAGAGTTGAACTAGATATGGTCCGTGTGTGTAGGAAACACAGTTCTTTTGTTCTGAGCACTCTCACGTTTCCCGCCTTATTCGAGACTCTAGAAAGCAAGAGCGTGCTTCTTGCTCTAAAGCAGAGTGTGTTTCATGGGTGAGAAGTGTGCTGTGTGTTTCCCTTCAGAAACGGAGTGAAATGCCAGGCTCTGTGTCTTCCTACAAGCGAGACCTCGTTTCAGGTAAACGCAGTCACTTTTCAGCTCAAACGAAGCTCTATTGTACACGAAGCTCACACGTTTCTCGCTCTTAACTGAAACGCATTGGATGTTAGAGGGCCTGTGGTTTGTATCAGTTTCAGAAGCAGAGTTGAACTAGATATGGTCCGTGTGTGTAGGAAACACAGTTCTTTTGTTCTGAGCACTCTCACGTTTCCCGCCTTATTCGAGACTCTAGAAAGCAAGAGCGTGCTTCTTGCTCTAAAGCAGAGTGTGTTTCATGGGTGAGAAGTGTGCTGTGTGTTTCCCTTCAGAAACGGAGTGAAATGCCAGGCTCTGTGTCTTCCTACAAGCGAGACTTCGTTTCAGGTAAACGCAGTCACTTTTCAGCTCAAAGGAAGCTCTATTGTACACGAAGCTCACACGTTTCTCGCTCTTAACTGAAACGCATTGGATGTTAGAGGGCCTGTGGTTTGTATCAGTTTCAGAAGCAGAGTTGAACTAGATATGGTCCGTGTGTGTAGGAAACACAGTTCTTTTGTTCTGAGCACTCTCACGTTTCCCGCCTTATTCGAGACTCTAGAAAGCAAGAGCGTGCTTCTTGCTCTAAAGCAGAGTGTGTTTCATGGATGAGAAGTGTGCTGTGTGTTTCCCTTCAGAAACGGAGTGAAATGCCAGGCTCTGTGTCTTCCTACAAGCGAGACCTCGTTTCAGGTAAACGCAGTCACTTTTCAGCTCAAACGAAGCTCTATTGTACACGAAGCTCACACGTTTCTCGCTCTTAACTGAAACGCATTGGATGTTAGAGGGCCTGTGGTTTGTATCAGTTTCAGAAGCAGAGTTGAACTAGATATGGTCCGTGTGTGTAGGAAACACAGTTCTTTTGTTCTGAGCACTCTCACGTTTCCCGCCATATTCGAGACTCTAGAAAGCAAGAGCGTGCTTCTTGCTCTAAAGCAGAGTGTGTTTCATGGGTGAGAAGTGTGCTGTGTGTTTCCCTTCAGAAACGGAGTGAAATGCCAGGCTCTGTGTCTTCCTACAAGCGAGACTTCGTTTCAGGTAAACGCAGTCACTTTTCAGCTCAAACGAAGCTCTATTGTACACGAAGCTCACACGTTTCTCGCTCTTAACTGAAACGCATTGGATGTTAGAGGGCCTGTGGTTTGTATCAGTTTCAGAAGCAGAGTTGAACTAGATATGGTCCGTGTGTGTAGGAAACACAGTTCTTTTGTTCTGAGCACTCTCACGTTTCCCGCCTTATTCGAGACTCTAGAAAGCAAGAGCGTGCTTCTTGCTCTAAAGCAGAGTGTGTTTCATGGAGGAGAAGTGTGCTGTGTGTTTCCCTTCAGAAACAGAGTGAAATGCCAGGCTCTGTGTCTTCCTACAAGCGAGACCTCGTTTCAGGTAAACGCAGTCACTTTTCAGCTCAAACGAAGCTCTATTGTACACGAAGCTCACACGTTTCTCGCTCTTAACTGAAACGCATTGGATGTTAGAGGGCCTGTGGTTTGTATCAGTTTCAGAAGCAGAGTTGAACTAGATATGGTCCGTGTGTGTAGGAAACACAGTTCTTTTGTTCTGAGCACTCTCACGTTTCCCGCCTTATTCGAGACTCTAGAAAGCAAGAGCGTGCTTCTTGCTCTAAAGCAGAGTGTGTTTCATGGATGAGAAGTGTGCTGTGTGTTTCCCTTCAGAAACGGAGTGAAATGCCAGGCTCTGTGTCTTCCTACAAGCGAGACTTCGTTTCAGGTAAACGCAGTCACTTTTCAGCTCAAAGGAAGCTCTATTGTACACGAAGCTCACACGTTTCTCGCTCTTAACTGAAACGCATTGGATGTTAGAGGGCCTGTGGTTTGTATCAGTTTCAGAAGCAGAGTTGAACTAGATATGGTCCGTGTGTGTAGGAAACACAGTTCTTTTGTTCTGAGCACTCTCACGTTTCCCGCCTTATTCGAGACTCTAGAAAGCAAGAGCGTGCTTCTTGCTCTAAAGCAGAGTGTGTTTCATGGGTGAGAAGTGTGCTGTGTGTTTCCCTTCAGAAACGGAGTGAAATGCCAGGCTCTGTGTCTTCCTACAAGCGAGACTTCGTTTCAGGTAAACGCAGTCACTTTTCAGCTCAAACGAAGCTCTATTGTACACGAAACTCACACGTTTCTCGCTCTTAACTGAAACGCATTGGATGTTAGAGGGCCTGTGGTTTGTATCAGTTTCAGAAGCAGAGTTGAACTAGATATGGTCCGTGTGTGTAGGAAACACAGTTCTTTTGTTCTGAGCACTCTCACGTTTCCCGCCTTATTCGAGACTCTAGAAAGCAAGAGCGTGCTTCTTGCTCTAAAGCAGAGTGTGTTTCATGGGTGAGAAGTGTGCTGTGTGTTTCCCTTCAGAAACGGAGTGAAATGCCAGGCTCTGTGTCTTCCTACAAGCGAGACTTCGTTTCAGGTAAACGCAGTCACTTTTCAGCTCAAACGAAGCTCTATTGTACACGAAGCTCACACGTTTCTCGCTCTTAACTGAAACGCATTGGATGTTAGAGGGCCTGTGGTTTGTATCAGTTTCAGAAGCAGAGTTGAACTAGATATGGTCCGTGTGTGTAGGAAACACAGTTCTTTTGTTCTGAGCACTCTCACGTTTCCCGCCTTATTCGAGACTCTAGAAAGCAAGAGCGTGCTTCTTGCTCTAAAGCAGAGTGTGTTTCATGGGTGAGAAGTGTGCTGTGTGTTTCCCTTCAGAAACGGAGTGAAATGCCAGGCTCTGTGTCTTCCTACAAGCGAGACCTCGTTTCAGGTAAACGCAGTCACTTTTCAGCTCAAACGAAGCTCTATTGTACACGAAGCTCACACGTTTCTCGCTCTTAACTGAAACGCATTGGATGTTAGAGGGCCTGTGGTTTGTATCAGTTTCAGAAGCAGAGTTGAACTAGATATGGTCCGTGTGTGTAGGAAACACAGTTCTTTTGTTCTGAGCACTCTCACGTTTCCCGCCTTATTCGAGACTCTAGAAAGCAAGAGCGTGCTTCTTGCTCTAAAGCAGAGTGTGTTTCATGGATGAGAAGTGTGCTGTGTGTTTCCCTTCAGAAACGGAGTGAAATGCCAGGCTCTGTGTCTTCCTACAAGCGAGACTTCGTTTCAGGTAAACGCAGTAACTTTTCAGCTCAAACGAAGCTCTATTGTACACGAAGCTCACACGTTTCTCGCTCTTAACTGAAACGCATTGGATGTTAGAGGGCCTGTGGTTTGTATCAGTTTCAGAAGCAGAGTTGAACTAGATATGGTCCGTGTGTGTAGGAAACACAGTTCTTTTGTTCTGAGCACTCTCACGTTTCCCGCCTTATTCGAGACTCTAGAAAGCAAGAGCGTGCTTCTTGCTCTAAAGCAGAGTGTGTTTCATGGGTGAGAAGTGTGCTGTGTGTTTCCCTTCAGAAACGGAGTGAAATGCCAGGCTCTGTGTCTTCCTACAAGCGAGACTTCGTTTCAGGTAAACGCAGTCACTTTTCAGCTCAAAGGAAGCTCTATTGTACACGAAGCTCACACGTTTCTCGCTCTTAACTGAAACGCATTGGATGTTAGAGGGCCTGTGGTTTGTATCAGTTTCAGAAGCAGAGTTGAACTAGATATGGTCCGTGTGTGTAGGAAACACAGTTCTTTTGTTCTGAGCACTCTCACGTTTCCCGCCTTATTGGAGACTCTAGAAAGCAAGAGCGTGCTTCTTGCTCTAAAGCAGAGTGTGTTTCATGGAGGAGAAGTGTGCTGTGTGTTTCCCTTCAGAAACGGAGTGAAATGCCAGGCTCTGTGTCTTCCTACAAGCGAGACTTCGTTTCAGGTAAACGCAGTCACTTTTCAGCTCAAACGAAGCTCTATTGTACACGAAGCTCACACGTTTCTCGCTCTTAACTGAAACGCATTGGATGTTAGAGGGCCTGTGGTTTGTATCAGTTTCAGAAGCAGAGTTGAACTAGATATGGTCCGTGTGTGTAGGAAACACAGTTCTTTTGTTCTGAGCACTCTCACGTTTCCCGCCTTATTCGAGACTCTAGAAAGCAAGAGCGTGCTTCTTGCTCTAAAGCAGAGTGTGTTTCATGGGTGAGAAGTGTGCTGTGTGTTTCCCTTCAGAAACGGAGTGAAATGCCAGGCTCTGTGTCTTCCTACAAGCGAGACTTCGTTTCAGGTAAACGCAGTCACTTTTCAGCTCAAACGAAGCTCTATTGTACACGAAACTCACACGTTTCTCGCTCTTAACTGAAACGCATTGGATGTTAGAGGGCCTGTGGTTTGTATCAGTTTCAGAAGCAGAGTTGAACTAGATATGGTCCGTGTGTGTAGGAAACACAGTTCTTTTGTTCTGAGCACTCTCACGTTTCCCGCCTTATTCGAGACTCTAGAAAGCAAGAGCGTGCTTCTTGCTCTAAAGCAGAGTGTGTTTCATGGATGAGAAGTGTGCTGTGTGTTTCCCTTCAGAAACGGAGTGAAATGCCAGGCTCTGTGTCTTCCTACAAGCATGACTTCGTTTCAGGTAAACGCAGTCACTTTTCAGCTCAAACGAAGCTCTATTGTACACGAAGCTCACACGTTTCTCGCTCTTAACTGAAACGCATTGGATGTTAGAGGGCCTGTGGTTTGTATCAGTTTCAGAAGCAGAGTTGAACTAGATATGGTCCGTGTGTGTAGGAAACACAGTTCTTTTGTTCTGAGCACTCTCACGTTTCCCGCCTAATTCGAGACTCTAGAAAGCAAGAGCGTGCTTCTTGCTCTAAAGCAGAGTGTGTTTCATGGATGAGAAGTGTGCTGTGTGTTTCCCTTCAGAAACGGAGTGAAATGCCAGGCTCTGTGTCTTCCTACAAGCGAGACTTCGTTTCAGGTAAACGCAGTCACTTTTCAGCTCAAACGAAGCTCTATTGTACACGAAGCTCACACGTTTCTCGCTCTTAACTGAAACGCATTGGATGTTAGAGGGCCTGTGGTTTGTATCAGTTTCAGAAGCAGAGTTGAACTAGATATGGTCCGTGTGTGTAGGAAACACAGTTCTTTTGTTCTGAGCACTCTCACGTTTCCCGCCTTATTCGAGACTCTAGAAAGCAAGAGCGTGCTTCTTGCTCTAAAGCAGAGTGTGTTTCATGGGTGAGAAGTGTGCTGTGTGTTTCCCTTCAGAAACGGAGTGAAATGCCAGGCTCTGTGTCTTCCTACAAGCGAGACTTCGTTTCAGGTAAACGCAGTCACTTTTCAGCTCAAACGAAGCTCTATTGTACACGAAACTCACACGTTTCTCGCTCTTAACTGAAACGCATTGGATGTTAGAGGGCCTGTGGTTTGTATCAGTTTCAGAAGCAGAGTTGAACTAGATATGGTCCGTGTGTGTAGGAAACACAGTTCTTTTGTTCTGAGCACTCTCACGTTTCCCGCCTTATTCGAGACTCTAGAAAGCAAGAGCGTGCTTCTTGCTCTAAAGCAGAGTGTGTTTCATGGATGAGAAGTGTGCTGTGTGTTTCCCTTCAGAAACGGAGTGAAATGCCAGGCTCTGTGTCTTCCTACAAGCGAGACCTCGTTTCAGGTAAACGCAGTCACTTTTCAGCTCAAACGAAGCTCTATTGTACACGAAGCTCACACGTTTCTCGCTCTTAACTGAAACGCATTGGATGTTAGAGGGCCTGTGGTTTGTATCAGTTTCAGAAGCAGAGTTGAACTAGATATGGTCCGTGTGTGTAGGAAACACAGTTCTTTTGTTCTGAGCACTCTCACGTTTCCCGCCTTATTCGAGACTCTAGAAAGCAAGAGCGTGCTTCTTGCTCTAAAGCAGAGTGTGTTTCATGGATGAGAAGTGTGCTGTGTGTTTCCCTTCAGAAATGGAGTGAAATGCCAGGCTCTGTGTCTTCCTACAAGCGAGACTTCGTTTCAGGTAAACGCAGTCACTTTTCAGCTAAAACGAAGCTCTATTGTACACGAAGCTCACACGTTTCTCGCTCTTAACTGAAACGCATTGGATGTTAGAGGGCCTGTGGTTTGTATCAGTTTCAGAAGCAGAGTTGAACTAGATATGGTCCGTGTGTGTAGGAAACACAGTTCTTTTGTTCTGAGCACTCTCACGTTTCCCGCCTTATTCGAGACTCTAGAAAGCAAGAGCGTGCTTCTTGCTCTAAAGCAGAGTGTGTTTCATGGATGAGAAGTGTGCTGTGTGTTTCCCTTCAGAAACGGAGTGAAATGCCAGGCTCTGTGTCTTCCTACAAGCGAGACTTCGTTTCAGGTAAACGCAGTCACTTTTCAGCTCAAACGAAGCTCTATTGTACACGAAGCTCACACGTTTCTCGCTCTTAACTGAAACGCATTGGATGTTAGAGGGCCTGTGGTTTGTATCAGTTTCAGAAGCAGAGTTGAACTAGATATGGTCCGTGTGTGTAGGAAACACAGTTCTTTTGTTCTGAGCACTCTCACGTTTCCCGCCTTATTCGAGACTCTAGAAAGCAAGAGCGTGCTTCTTGCTCTAAAGCAGAGTGTGTTTCATGGAGGAGAAGTGTGCTGTGTGTTTCCCTTCAGAAACGGAGTGAAATGCCAGGCTCTGTGTCTTCCTACAAGCGAGACCTCGTTTCAGGTAAACGCAGTCACTTTTCAGCTCAAACGAAGCTCTATTGTACACGAAGCTCACACGTTTCTCGCTCTTAACTGAAACGCATTGGATGTTAGAGGGCCTGTGGTTTGTATCAGTTTCAGAAGCAGAGTTGAACTAGATATGGTCCGTGTGTGTAGGAAACACAGTTCTTTTGTTCTGAGCACTCTCACGTTTCCCGCCTTATTCGAGACTCTAGAAAGCAAGAGCGTGCTTCTTGCTCTAAAGCAGAGTGTGTTTCATGGATGAGAAGTGTGCTGTGTGTTTCCCTTCAGAAACGGAGTGAAATGCCAGGCTCTGTGTCTTCCTACAAGCGAGACTTCGTTTCAGGTAAACGCAGTCACTTTTCAGCTCAAACGAAGCTCTATTGTACACGAAGCTCACACGTTTCTCGCTCTTAACTGAAACGCATTGGATGTTAGAGGGCCTGTGGTTTGTATCAGTTTCAGAAGCAGAGTTGAACTAGATATGGTCCGTGTGTGTAGGAAACACAGTTCTTTTGTTCTGAGCACTCTCACGTTTCCCGCCTTATTCGAGACTCTAGAAAGCAAGAGCGTGCTTCTTGCTCTAAAGCAGAGTGTGTTTCATGGGTGAGAAGTGTGCTGTGTGTTTCCCTTCAGAAACGGAGTGAAATGCCAGGCTCTGTGTCTTCCTACAAGCGAGACTTCGTTTCAGGTAAACGCAGTCACTTTTCAGCTCAAACGAAGCTCTATTGTACACGAAACTCACACGTTTCTCGCTCTTAACTGAAACGCATTGGATGTTAGAGGGCCTGTGGTTTGTATCAGTTTCAGAAGCAGAGTTGAACTAGATATGGTCCGTGTGTGTAGGAAACACAGTTCTTTTGTTCTGAGCACTCTCACGTTTCCCGCCTTATTCGAGACTCTAGAAAGCAAGAGCGTGCTTCTTGCTCTAAAGCAGAGTGTGTTTCATGGATGAGAAGTGTGCTGTGTGTTTCCCTTCAGAAACGGAGTGAAATGCCAGGCTCTGTGTCTTCCTACAAGCGAGACCTCGTTTCAGGTAAACGCAGTCACTTTTCAGCTCAAACGAAGCTCTATTGTACACGAAGCTCACACGTTTCTCGCTCTTAACTGAAACGCATTGGATGTTAGAGGGCCTGTGGTTTGTATCAGTTTCAGAAGCAGAGTTGAACTAGATATGGTCCGTGTGTGTAGGAAACACAGTTCTTTTGTTCTGAGCACTCTCACGTTTCCCGCCTTATTCGAGACTCTAGAAAGCAAGAGCGTGCTTCTTGCTCTAAAGCAGAGTGTGTTTCATGGATGAGAAGTGTGCTGTGTGTTTCCCTTCAGAAACGGAGTGAAATGCCAGGCTCTGTGTCTTCCTACAAGCGAGACTTCGTTTCAGGTAAACGCAGTCACTTTTCAGCTCAAACGAAGCTCTATTGTACACGAAGCTCACACGTTTCTCGCTCTTAACTGAAACGCATTGGATGTTAGAGGGCCTGTGGTTTGTATCAGTTTCAGAAGCAGAGTTGAACTAGATATGGTCCGTGTGTGTAGGAAACACAGTTCTTTTGTTCTGAGCACTCTCACATTTCCCGCCTTATTCGAGACTCTAGAAAGCAAGAGCGTGCTTCTTGCTCTAAAGCAGAGTGTGTTTCATGGAGGAGAAGTGTGCTGTGTGTTTCCCTTCAGAAACGGAGTGAAATGCCAGGCTCTGTGTCTTCCTACAAGCGAGACCTCGTTTCAGGTAAACGCAGTCACTTTTCAGCTCAAACGAAGCTCTATTGTACACGAAGCTCACACGTTTCTCGCTCTTAACTGAAACGCATTGGATGTTAGAGGGCCTGTGGTTTGTATCAGTTTCAGAAGCAGAGTTGAACTAGATATGGTCCGTGTGTGTAGGAAACACAGTTCTTTTGTTCTGAGCACTCTCACGTTTCCCGCCTTATTCGAGACTCTAGAAAGCAAGAGCGTGCTTCTTGCTCTAAAGCAGAGTGTGTTTCATGGATGAGAAGTGTGCTGTGTGTTTCCCTTCAGAAACGGAGTGAAATGCCAGGCTCTGTGTCTTCCTACAAGCGAGACTTCGTTTCAGGTAAACGCAGTCACTTTTCAGCTCAAACGAAGCTCTATTGTACACGAAGCTCACACGTTTCTCGCTCTTAACTGAAACGCATTGGATGTTAGAGGGCCTGTGGTTTGTATCAGTTTCAGAAGCAGAGTTGAACTAGATATGGTCCGTGTGTGTAGGAAACACAGTTCTTTTGTTCTGAGCACTCTCACGTTTCCCGCCTTATTCGAGACTCTAGAAAGCAAGAGCGTGCTTCTTGCTCTAAAGCAGAGTGTGTTTCATGGGTGAGAAGTGTGCTGTGTGTTTCCCTTCAGAAACGGAGTGAAATGCCAGGCTCTGTGTCTTCCTACAAGCGAGACTTCGTTTCAGGTAAACGCAGTCACTTTTCAGCTCAAACGAAGCTCTATTGTACACGAAACTCACACGTTTCTCGCTCTTAACTGAAACGCATTGGATGTTAGAGGGCCTGTGGTTTGTATCAGTTTCAGAAGCAGAGTTGAACTAGATATGGTCCGTGTGTGTAGGAAACACAGTTCTTTTGTTCTGAGCACTCTCACGTTTCCCGCCTTATTCGAGACTCTAGAAAGCAAGAGCGTGCTTCTTGCTCTAAAGCAGAGTGTTTCATGGGTGAGAAGTGTGCTGTGTGTTTCCCTTCAGAAACGGAGTGAAATGCCAGGCTCTGTGTCTTCCTACAAGCGAGACTTCGTTTCAGGTAAACGCAGTCACTTTTCAGCTCAAAGGAAGCTCTATTGTACACGAAGCTCACACGTTTCTCGCTCTTAACTGAAACGCATTGGATGTTAGAGGGCCTGTGGTTTGTATCAGTTTCAGAAGCAGAGTTGAACTAGATATGGTCCGTGTGTGTAGGAAACACAGTTCTTTTGTTCTGAGCACTCTCACGTTTCCCGCCTTATTCGAGACTCTAGAAAGCAAGAGCGTGCTTCTTGCTCTAAAGCAGAGTGTGTTTCATGGATGAGAAGTGTGCTGTGTGTTTCCCTTCAGAAACGGAGTGAAATGCCAGGCTCTGTGTCTGCCTACAACCGAGACTTCGTTTCAGGTAAACGCAGTCACTTTTCAGCTCAAACGAAGCTCTATTGTACACGAAGCTCACACGTTTCTCGCTCTTAACTGAAACGCATTGGATGTTAGAGGGCCTGTGGTTTGTATCAGTTTCAGAAGCAGAGTTGAACTAGATATGGTCCGTGTGTGTAGGAAACACAGTTCTTTTGTTCTGAGCACTCTCACGTTTCCCGCCTTATTCGAGACTCTAGAAAGCAAGAGCGTGCTTCTTGCTCTAAAGCAGAGTGTGTTTCATGGATGAGAAGTGTGCTGTGTGTTTCCCTTCAGAAACGGAGTGAAATGCCAGGCTCTGTGTCTGCCTACAACCGAGACTTCGTTTCAGGTAAACGCAGTCACTTTTCAGCTCAAACGAAGCTCTATTGTACACGAAGCTCACACGTTTCTCGCTCTTAACTGAAACGCATTGGATGTTAGAGGGCCTGTGGTTTGTATCAGTTTCAGAAGCAGAGTTGAACTAGATATGGTCCGTGTGTGTAGGAAACACAGTTCTTTTGTTCTGAGCACTCTCACGTTTCCCGCCTTATTCGAGACTCTAGAAAGCAAGAGCGTGCTTCTTGCTCTAAAGCAGAGTGTGTTTCATGGATGAGAAGTGTGCTGTGTGTTTCCCTTCAGAAACGGAGTGAAATGCCAGGCTCTGTGTCTTCCTACAAGCGAGACTTCGTTTCAGGTAAACGCAGTCACTTTTCAGCTCAAACGAAGCTCTATTGTACACGAAGCTCACACGTTTCTCGCTCTTAACTGAAACGCATTGGATGTTAGAGGGCCTGTGGTTTGTATCAGTTTCAGAAGCAGAGTTGAACTAGATATGGTCCGTGTGTGTAGGAAACACAGTTCTTTTGTTCTGAGCACTCTCACGTTTCCCGCCTTATTCGAGACTCTAGAAAGCAAGAGCGTGCTTCTTGCTCTAAAGCAGAGTGTGTTTCATGGGTGAGAAGTGTGCTGTGTGTTTCCCTTCAGAAACGGAGTGAAATGCCAGGCTCTGTGTCTTCCTACAAGCGAGACTTCGTTTCAGGTAAACGCAGTCACTTTTCAGCTCAAACGAAGCTCTATTGTACACGAAACTCACACGTTTCTCGCTCTTAACTGAAACGCATTGGATGTTAGAGGGCCTGTGGTTTGTATCAGTTTCAGAAGCAGAGTTGAACTAGATATGGTCCGTGTGTGTAGGAAACACAGTTCTTTTGTTCTGAGCACTCTCACGTTTCCCGCCTTATTCGAGACTCTAGAAAGCAAGAGCGTGCTTCTTGCTCTAAAGCAGAGTGTTTCATGGGTGAGAAGTGTGCTGTGTGTTTCCCTTCAGAAACGGAGTGAAATGCCAGGCTCTGTGTCTTCCTACAAGCGAGACTTCGTTTCAGGTAAACGCAGTCACTTTTCAGCTCAAAGGAAGCTCTATTGTACACGAAGCTCACACGTTTCTCGCTCTTAACTGAAACGCATTGGATGTTAGAGGGCCTGTGGTTTGTAGCAGTTTCAGAAGCAGAGTTGAACTAGATATGGTCCGTGTGTGTAGGAAACACAGTTCTTTTGTTCTGAGCACTCTCACGTTTCCCGCCTTATTCGAGACTCTAGAAAGCAAGAGCGTGCTTCTTGCTCTAAAGCAGAGTGTGTTTCATGGATGAGAAGTGTGCTGTGTGTTTCCCTTCAGAAACGGAGTGAAATGCCAGGCTCTGTGTCTTCCTACAAGCGAGACTTCGTTTCAGGTAAACGCAGTCACTTTTCAGCTCAAACGAAGCTCTATTGTACACGAAGCTCACACGTTTCTCGCTCTTAACTGAAACGCATTGGATGTTAGAGGGCCTGTGGTTTGTATCAGTTTCAGAAGCAGAGTTGAACTAGATATGGTCCGTGTGTGTAGGAAACACAGTTCTTTTGTTCTGAGCACTCTCACGTTTCCCGCCTTATTCGAGACTCTAGAAAGCAAGAGTGTGCTTCTTGCTCTAAAGCAGAGTGTGTTTCATGGATGAGAAGTGTGCTGTGTGTTTCCCTTCAGAAACGGAGTGAAATGCCAGGCATTGTGTCTTCCTACAACCGAGACCTCGTTTCAGGTAAACGCAGTCACTTTTCAGCTCAAACGAAGCTCTATTGTACACGAAGCTCACACGTTTCTCGCTCTTAACTGAAACGCATTGGATGTTAGAGGGCCTGTGGTTTGTATCAGTTTCAGAAGCAGAGTTGAACTAGATATGGTCCGTGTGTGTAGGAAACACAGTTCTTTTGTTCTGAGCACTCTCACGTTTCCCGCCTTATTCGAGACTCTAGAAAGCAAGAGCGTGCTTCTTGCTCTAAAGCAGAGTGTGTTTCATGGGTGAGAAGTGTGCTGTGTGTTTCCCTTCAGAAACGGAGTGAAATGCCAGGCTCTGTGTCTTCCTACAAGCGAGACCTCGTTTCAGGTAAACGCAGTCACTTTTCAGCTCAAATGAAGCTCTATTGTACACGAAGCTCACACGTTTCTCGCTCTTAACTGAAACGCATTGGATGTTAGAGGGCCTGTGGTTTGTATCAGTTTCAGAAGCAGAGTTGAACTAGATATGGTCCGTGTGTGTAGGAAACACAGTTCTTTTGTTCTGAGCACTCTCACGTTTCCCGCCTTATTGGAGACTCTAGAAAGCAAGAGCGTGCTTCTTGCTCTAAAGCAGAGTGTGTTTCATGGATGAGAAGTGTGCTGTGTGTTTCCCTTCAGAAACGGAGTGAAATGCCAGGCTCTGTGTCTTCCTACAAGCGAGACTTCGTTTCAGGTAAACGCAGTCACTTTTCAGCTCAAACGAAGCTCTATTGTACACGAAGCTCACACGTTTCTCGCTCTTAACTGAAACGCATTGGATGTTAGAGGGCCTGTGGTTTGTATCAGTTTCAGAAGCAGAGTTGAACTAGATATGGTCCGTGTGTGTAGGAAACACAGTTCTTTTGTTCTGAGCACTCTCACGTTTCCCGCCTTATTCGAGACTCTAGAAAGCAAGAGCGTGCTTCTTGCTCTAAAGCAGAGTGTGTTTCATGGGTGAGAAGTGTGCTGTGTGTTTCCCTTCAGAAACGGAGTGAAATGCCAGGCTCTGTGTCTTCCTACAAGCGAGACTTCGTTTCAGGTAAACGCAGTCACTTTTCAGCTCAAACGAAGCTCTATTGTACACGAAGCTCACACGTTTCTCGCTCTTAACTGAAACGCATTGGATGTTAGAGGGCCTGTGGTTTGTATCAGTTTCAGAAGCAGAGTTGAACTAGATATGGTCCGTGTGTGTAGGAAACACAGTTCTTTTGTTCTGAGCACTCTCACGTTTCCCGCCTTATTCGAGACTCTAGAAAGCAAGAGCGTGCTTCTTGCTCTAAAGCAGAGTGTGTTTCATGGGTGAGAAGTGTGCTGTGTGTTTCCCTTCAGAAACGGAGTGAAATGCCAGGCTCTGTGTCTTCCTACAAGTGAGACTTCGTTTCAGGTAAACGCAGTCACTTTTCAGCTCAAACGAAGCTCTATTGTACACGAAGCTCACACGTTTCTCGCTCTTAACTGAAACGCATTGGATGTTAGAGGGCCTGTGGTTTGTATCAGTTTCAGAAGCAGAGTTGAACTAGATATGGTCCGTGTGTGTAGGAAACACAGTTATTTTGTTCTGAGCACTCTCACGTTTCCCGCCTTATTCGAGACTCTAGAAAGCAAGAGCGTGCTTCTTGCTCTAAAGCAGAGTGTGTTTCATGGAGGAGAAGTGTGCTGTGTCTTTCCCTTCAGAAACGGAGTGAAATGCCAGGCTCTGTGTCTTCCTACAAGCGAGACTTCGTTTCAGGTAAACGCAGTCACTTTTCAGCTCAAACTATGCTCTATTGTACACAAAGCTCACACGTTTCTCGCTCTTAACTGAAACGCATTGGATGTTAGAGGGCCTGTGGTTTGTATCAGTTTCAGAAGCAGAGTTGAACTAGATATGGTCCGTGTGTGTAGGAAACACAGTTCTTTTGTTCTGAGCACTCTCACATTTCCCGCCTTATTCGAGACTCTAGAAAGCAAGAGCGTGCTTCTTGCTCTAAAGCAGAGTGTGTTTCATGGATGAGAAGTGTGCTGTGTGTTTCCCTTCAGAAACGGAGTGAAATGCCAGGCTCTGTGTCTTCCTACAAGCGAGACTTCGTTTCAGGTAAACGCAGTCACTTTTCAGCTCAAACGAAGCTCTATTGTACACGAAGCTCACACGTTTCTCGCTCTTAACTGAAACGCATTGGATGTTAGAGGGCCTGTGGTTTGTATCAGTTTCAGAAGCAGAGTTGAACTAGATATGGTCCGTGTGTGTAGGAAACACAGTTCTTTTGTTCTGAGCACTCTCACGTTTCCCGCCTTATTCGAGACTCTAGAAAGCAAGAGAGTGCTTTTTGCTCTAAAGCAGAGTGTGTTTCATGGGTGAGAAGTGTGCTGTGTGTTTCCCTTCAGAAACGGAGTGAAATGCCAGGCTCTGTGTCTTCCTACAAGCGAGACTTCGTTTCAGGTAAACGCAGTCACTTTTCAGCTCAAACGATGCTCTATTGTACACAAAGCTCACACGTTTCTCGCTCTTAACTGAAACGCATTGGATGTTAGAGGGCCTGTGGTTTGTATCAGTTTCAGAAGCAGAGTTGAACTAGATATGGTCCGTGTGTGTAGGAAACACAGTTCTTTTGTTCTGAGCACTCTCACGTTTCCCGCCTTATTCGAGACTCTAGAAAGCAAGAGAGTGCTTTTTGCTCTAAAGCAGAGTGTGTTTCATGGGTGAGAAGTGTGCTGTGTGTTTCCCTTCAGAAACGGAGTGAAATGCCAGGCTCTGTGTCTTCCTACAAGCGAGACTTCGTTTCAGGTAAACGCAGTCACTTTTCAGCTCAAACGAAGCTCTATTGTACACGAAGCTCACACGTTTCTCGCTCTTAACTGAAACGCATTGGATGTTAGAGGGCCTGTGGTTTGTATCAGTTTCAGAAGCAGAGTTGAACTAGATATGGTCCGTGTGTGTAGGAAACACAGTTCTTTTGTTCTGAGCACTCTCACGTTTCCCGCCTTATTCGAGACTCTAGAAAGCAAGAGCGTGCTTCTTGCTCTAAAGCAGAGTGTGTTTCATGGGTGAGAAGTGTGCTGTGTGTTTCCCTTCAGAAACGGAGTGAAATGCCAGGCTCTGTGTCTTCCTACAAGCGAGACTTCGTTTCAGGTAAACGCAGTCACTTTTCAGCTCAAACGAAGCTCTATTGTACACGAAGCTCACACGTTTCTCGCTCTTAACTGAAACGCATTGGATGTTAGAGGGCCTGTGGTTTGTATCAGTTTCAGAAGCAGAGTTGAACTAGATATGGTCCGTGTGTGTAGGAAACACAGTTCTTTTGTTCTGAGCACTCTCACGTTTCCCGCCTTATTCGAGACTCTAGAAAGCAAGAGCGTGCTTCTTGCTCTAAAGCAGAGTGTGTTTCATGGGTGAGAAGTGTGCTGTGTGTTTCCCTTCAGAAACGGAGTGAAATGCCAGGCTCTGTGTCTTCCTACAAGTGAGACTTCGTTTCAGGTAAACGCAGTCACTTTTCAGCTCAAACGAAGCTCTATTGTACACGAAGCTCACACGTTTCTCGCTCTTAACTGAAACGCATTGGATGTTAGAGGGCCTGTGGTTTGTATCAGTTTCAGAAGCAGAGTTGAACTAGATATGGTCCGTGTGTGTAGGAAACACAGTTATTTTGTTCTGAGCACTCTCACGTTTCCCGCCTTATTCGAGACTCTAGAAAGCAAGAGCGTGCTTCTTGCTCTAAAGCAGAGTGTGTTTCATGGAGGAGAAGTGTGCTGTGTCTTTCCCTTCAGAAACGGAGTGAAATGCCAGGCTCTGTGTCTTCCTACAAGCGAGACTTCGTTTCAGGTAAACGCAGTCACTTTTCAGCTCAAACTATGCTCTATTGTACACAAAGCTCACACGTTTCTCGCTCTTAACTGAAACGCATTGGATGTTAGAGGGCCTGTGGTTTGTATCAGTTTCAGAAGCAGAGTTGAACTAGATATGGTCCGTGTGTGTAGGAAACACAGTTCTTTTGTTCTGAGCACTCTCACATTTCCCGCCTTATTCGAGACTCTAGAAAGCAAGAGCGTGCTTCTTGCTCTAAAGCAGAGTGTGTTTCATGGATGAGAAGTGTGCTGTGTGTTTCCCTTCAGAAACGGAGTGAAATGCCAGGCTCTGTGTCTTCCTACAAGCGAGACTTCGTTTCAGGTAAACGCAGTCACTTTTCAGCTCAAACGAAGCTCTATTGTACACGAAGCTCACACGTTTCTCGCTCTTAACTGAAACGCATTGGATGTTAGAGGGCCTGTGGTTTGTATCAGTTTCAGAAGCAGAGTTGAACTAGATATGGTCCGTGTGTGTAGGAAACACAGTTCTTTGTTCTGAGCACTCTCACGTTTCCCGCCTTATTCGAGACTCTAGAAAGCAAGAGAGTGCTTTTTGCTCTAAAGCAGAGTGTGTTTCATGGGTGAGAAGTGTGCTGTGTGTTTCCCTTCAGAAACGGAGTGAAATGCCAGGCTCTGTGTCTTCCTACAAGCGAGACTTCGTTTCAGGTAAACGCAGTCACTTTTCAGCTCAAACGATGCTCTATTGTACACAAAGCTCACACGTTTCTCGCTCTTAACTGAAACGCATTGGATGTTAGAGGGCCTGTGGTTTGTATCAGTTTCAGAAGCAGAGTTGAACTAGATATGGTCCGTGTGTGTAGGAAACACAGTTCTTTTGTTCTGAGCACTCTCACGTTTCCCGCCTTATTCGAGACTCTAGAAAGCAAGAGAGTGCTTTTTGCTCTAAAGCAGAGTGTGTTTCATGGGTGAGAAGTGTGCTGTGTGTTTCCCTTCAGAAACGGAGTGAAATGCCAGGCTCTGTGTCTTCCTACAAGCGAGACTTCGTTTCAGGTAAACGCAGTCACTTTTCAGCTCAAACGAAGCTCTATTGTACACGAAGCTCACACGTTTCTCGCTCTTAACTGAAACGCATTGGATGTTAGAGGGCCTGTGGTTTGTATCAGTTTCAGAAGCAGAGTTGAACTAGATATGGTCCGTGTGTGTAGGAAACACAGTTCTTTTGTTCTGAGCACTCTCACGTTTCCCGCCTTATTCGAGACTCTAGAAAGCAAGAGCGTGCTTCTTGCTCTAAAGCAGAGTGTGTTTCATGGATGAGAAGTGTGCTGTGTGTTTCCCTTCAGAAACGGAGTGAAATGCCAGGCTCTGTGTCTTCCTACAAGCGAGACTTCGTTTCAGGTAAACGCAGTCACTTTTCAGCTCAAACGAAGCTCTATTGTACACGAAGCTCACACGTTTCTCGCTCTTAACTGAAACGCATTGGATGTTAGAGGGCCTGTGGTTTGTATCAGTTTCAGAAGCAGAGTTGAACTAGATATGGTCCGTGTGTGTAGGAAACACAGTTCTTTTGTTCTGAGCACTCTCACGTTTCCCGCCTTATTCGAGACTCTAGAAAGCAAGAGCGTGCTTCTTGCTCTAAAGCAGAGTGTGTTTCATGGATGAGAAGTGTGCTGTGTGTTTCCCTTCAGAAACGGAGTGAAATGCCAGGCTCTGTGTCTTCCTACAAGCGAGACTTCGTTTCAGGTAAACGCAGTCACTTTTCAGCTCAAACGAAGCTCTATTGTACACGAAGCTCACACGTTTCTCGCTCTTAACTGAAACGCATTGGATGTTAGAGGGCCTGTGGTTTGTATCAGTTTCAGAAGCAGAGTTGAACTAGATATGGTCCGTGTGTGTAGGAAACACAGTTCTTTTGTTCTGAGCACTCTCATGTTTCCCGCCTTATTCGAGACTCTAGAAAGCAAGAGCGTGCTTCTTGCTCTAAAGCAGAGTGTGATTCATGGATGAGAAGTGTGCTGTGTGTTTCCCTTCAGAAACGGAGTGAAATGCCAGGCTCTGTGTCTTCCTACAAGCGAGACTTCGTTTCAGGTAAACGCAGTCACTTTTCAGCTCAAACGAAGCTCTATTGTACACGAAGCTCACACGTTTCTCGCTCTTAACTGAAACGCATTGGATTTTAGAGGGCCTGTGGTTTGTATCAGTTTCAGAAGCAGAGTTGAACTAGATATGGTCCGTGTGTGTAGGAAACACAGTTCTTTTGTTCTGAGCACTCTCACGTTTCCCGCATTATTCGAGACTCTAGAAAGCAAGAGCGTGCTTCTTGCTCTAAAGCAGAGTGTGTTTCATGGATGAGAAGTGTGCTGTGTGTTTCCCTTCAGAAACGGAGTGAAATGCCAGGCTCTGTGTCTTCCTACAAGCGAGACTTCGTTTCAGGTAAACGCAGTCACTTTTCAGCTCAAACGAAGCTCTATTGTACACGAAGCTCACACGTTTCTCGCTCTTAACTGAAACGCATTGGATGTTAGAGGGCCTGTGGTTTGTATCAGTTTCAGAAGCAGAGTTGAACTAGATATGGTCCGTGTGTGTAGGAAACACAGTTCTTTTGTTCTGAGCACTCTCACGTTTCCCGCCTTATTCGAGACTCTAGAAAGCAAGAGCGTGCTTCTTGCTCTAAAGCAGAGTGTGTTTCATGGATGAGAAGTGTGCTGTGTGTTTCCCTTCAGAAACGGAGTGAAATGCCAGGCTCTGTGTCTTCCTACAAGCGAGACTTCGTTTCAGGTAAACGCAGTCACTTTTCAGCTCAAACGAAGCTCTATTGTACACGAAGCTCACACGTTTCTCGCTCTTAACTGAAACGCATTGGATGTTAGAGGGCCTGTGGTTTGTATCAGTTTCAGAAGCAGAGTTGAACTAGATATGGTCCGTGTGTGTAGGAAACACAGTTCTTTTGTTCTGAGCACTCTCACGTTTCCCGCCTTATTCGAGACTCTAGAAAGCAAGAGCGTGCTTCTTGCTCTAAAGCAGAGTGTGTTTCATGGATGAGAAGTGTGCTGTGTGTTTCCCTTCAGAAACGGAGTGAAATGCCAGGCTCTGTGTCTTGCTACAAGCGAGACTTCGTTTCAGGTAAACGCAGTCACTTTTCAGCTCAAACGAAGCTCTATTGTACACGAAGCTCACACGTTTCTCGCTCTTAACTGAAACGCATTGGATGTTAGAGGGCCTGTGGTTTGTATCAGTTTCAGAAGCAGAGTTGAACTAGATATGGTCCGTGTGTGTAGGAAACACAGTTCTTTTGTTCTGAGCACTCTCACGTTTCCCGCCTTATTCGAGACTCTAGAAAGCAAGAGCGTGCTTCTTGCTCTAAAGCAGAGTGTGTTTCATGGATGAGAAGTGTGCTGTGTGTTTCCCTTCAGAAACGGAGTGAAATGCCAGGCTCTGTGTCTTCCTACAAGCGAGACTTCGTTTCAGGTAAACGCAGTCACTTTTCAGCTCAAACGAAGCTCTATTGTACACGAAGCTCACACGTTTCTCGCTCTTAACTGAAACGCATTGGATGTTAGAGGGCCTGTGGTTTGTATCAGTTTCAGAAGCAGAGTTGAACTAGATATGGTCCGTGTGTGTAGGAAACACAGTTCTTTTGTTCTGAGCACTCTCACGTTTCCCGCCTTATTCGAGACTCTAGAAAGCAAGAGCGTGCTTCTTGCTCTAAAGCAGAGTGTGTTTCATGGATGAGATGTGTGCTGTGTGTTTCCCTTCAGAAACGGAGTGAAATGCCAGGCTCTGTGTCTTCCTACAAGCGAGATTTCGTTTCAGGTAAACGCAGTCACTTTTCAGCTCAAACGAAGCTCTATTGTACACGAAGCTCACACGTTTCTCGCTCTTAACTGAAACGCATTGGATGTTAGAGGGCCTGTGGTTTGTATCAGTTTCAGAAGCAGAGTTGAACTAGATATGGTCCGTGTGTGTAGGAAACACAGTTCTTTTGTTCTCTGCACTCTCACGTTTCCCGCCTTATTCGAGACTCTAGAAAGCAAGAGCGTGCTTCTTGCTCTAAAGCAGAGTGTGTTTCATGGATGAGAAGTGTGCTGTGTTTTTCCCTTCAGAAACGGAGTGAAATGCCAGGATCTGTGTCTTCCTACAAGCGAGACTTCGTTTCAGGTAAACGCAGTCACTTTTCAGCTCAAACGAAGCTCTATTGTACACGAAGCTCACACGTTTCTCGCTCTTAACTGAAACGCATTGGATGTTAGAGGGCCTGTGGTTTGTATCAGTTTCAGAAGCAGAGTTGAACTAGATATGGTCCGAGTGTGTAGGAAACACAGTTCTTTTGTTCTGAGCACTCTCACGTTTCCCGCCTTATTCGAGACTCTAGAAAGCAAGAGCGTGCTTCTTGCTCTAAAGCAGAGTGTGTTTCATGGATGAGAAGTGTGCTGTGTGTTTCCCTTCAGAAACGGAGTGAAATGCCAGGCTCCGTGTCTTCCTACAAGCGAGACTTCGTTTCAGGTAAACGCAGTCACTTTTCAGCTCAAACGAAGCTCTATTGTACACGAAGCTCACACGTTTCTCGCTCTTAACTGAAACGCATTGGATGTTAGAGGGCCTGTGGTTTGTATCAGTTTCAGAAGCAGAGTTGAACTAGATATGGTCCGTGTGTGTAGGAAACACAGTTCTTTTGTTCTGAGCACTCTCACGTTTCCCGCCTTATTCGAGACTCTAGAAAGCAAGAGCGTGCTTCTTGCTCTAAAGCAGAGTGTGTTTCATGGATGAGAAGTGTGCTGTGTGTTTCCCTTCAGAAACGGAGTGAAATGCCAGGCTCTGTGTCTTCCTACAAGCGAGACCTCATTTCAGGTAAACGCAGTCACTTTTCAGCTCAAACGAAGCTCTATTGTACACGAAGCTCACACGTTTCTCGCTCTTAACTGAAACGCATTGGATGTTAGAGGGCCTGTGGTTTGTATCAGTTTCAGAAGCAGAGTTGAACTAGATATGGTCCGTGTGTGTAGGAAACACAGTTCTTTTGTCCTGAGCACTCTCACGTTTCCCGCCTTATTCGAGACTCTAGAAAGCAAGAGCGTGCTTCTTGCTCTAAAGCAGAGTGTGTTTCATGGGTGAGAAGTGTGCTGTGTGTTTCCCTTCAGAAACGGAGTTCAATGCCAGGCTCTGTGTCTTCCTACAAGCGAGACTTCGTTTCAGGTAAACGCAGTCACTTTTCAGCTCAAACGAAGCTCTATTGTACACGAAGCTCACACGTTTCTCGCTCTTAACTGAAACGCATTGGATGTTAGAGGGCCTGTGGTTTGTATCAGTTTCAGAAGCAGAGTTGAACTAGATATGGTCCGTGTGTGTAGGAAACACAGTTCTTTTGTTCTGAGCACTCTCACGTTTCCCGCCTTATTCGAGACTCTAGAAAGCAAGAGCGTGCTTCTTGCTCTAAAGCAGAGTGTGTTTCATGGATGAGAAGTGTGCTGTGTGTTTCCCTTCAGAAAAGGAGTGAAATGCCAGGCTCTGTGTCTTCCTACAAGCGAGACTTCGTTTCAGGTAAACGCAGTCACTTTTCAGCTCAAACGAAGCTCTATTGTACACGAAGCTCACACGTTTCTCGCTCTTAACTGAAACGCATTGGATGTTAGAGGGCCTGTGGTTTGTATCAGTTTCAGAAGCAGAGTTGAACTAGATATGGTCCATGTGTGTAGGAAACACAGTTCTTTTGTTCTGAGCACTCTCACGTTTCCCGCCTTATTCGAGACTCTAGAAAGCAAGAGCGTGCTTCTTGCTCTAAAGCAGAGTGTGTTTCATGGATGAGAAGTGTGCTGTGTGTTTCCCTTCAGAAACGGAGTGAAATGCCAGGCTCTGTGTCTTCCTATAAGCGAGACTTCGTTTCAGGTAAACGCAGTCACTTTTCAGCTCAAACGAAGCTCTATTGTACACGAAGCTCACACGTTTCTCGCTCTTAACTGAAACGCATTGGATGTTAGAGGGCCTGTGGTTTGTATCAGTTTCAGAAGCAGAGTTGAACTAGATATGGTCCGTGTGTGTAGGAAACACAGTTCTTTTGTTCTGAGCACTCTCACGTTTCCCGCCTTATTCGAGACTCTAGAAAGCAAGAGCGTGCTTCTTGCTCTAAAGCAGAGTGTGTTTCATGGATGAGAAGTGTGCTGTGTGTTTCCCTTCAGAAACGGAGTGAAATGCCAGGCTCTGTGTCTTCCTACAAGCGAGATTTCGTTTCAGGTAAACGCAGTCACTTTTCAGCTCAAACGAAGCTCTATTGTACACGAAGCTCACACGTTTCTCGCTCTTAACTGAAACGCATTGGATGTTAGAGGGCCTGTGGTTTGTATCAGTTTCAGAAGCAGAGTTGAACTAGATATGGTCCGAGTGTGTAGGAAACACAGTTCTTTTGTTCTGAGCACTCTCACGTTTCCCGCCTTATTCGAGACTCTAGAAAGCAAGAGCGTGCTTCTTGCTCTAAAGCAGAGTGTGTTTCATGGATGAGAAGTGTGCTGTGTGTTTCCCTTCAGAAACGGAGTGAAATGCCAGGCTCCGTGTCTTCCTACAAGCGAGACTTCGTTTCAGGTAAACGCAGTCACTTTTCAGCTCAAACGAAGCTCTATTGTACACGAAGCTCACACGTTTCTCGCTCTTAACTGAAACGCATTGGATGTTAGAGGGCCTGTGGTTTGTATCAGTTTTAGAAGCAGAGTTGAACTAGATATGGTCCGTGTGTGTAGGAAACACAGTTCTTTTGTTCTGAGCACTCTCACGTTTCCCGCCTTATTCGAGACTCTAGAAAGCAAGAGCGTGCTTCTTGCTCTAAAGCAGAGTGTGTTTCATGGATGAGAAGTGTGCTGTGTGTTTCCCTTCAGAAACGGAGTGAAATGCCAGGCTCTGTGTCTTCCTACAAG
This sequence comes from Onychomys arenicola, assembly GCA_949786405.1. NCBI lineage: Eukaryota > Metazoa > Chordata > Mammalia > Rodentia > Cricetidae > Onychomys > Onychomys arenicola. The sequence goes on from CATKUM010000099.1 coordinate 144,138, forward strand.
CGAGACTTCGTTTCAGGTAAACGCAGTCACTTTTCAGCTCAAACGAAGCTCTATTGTACACGAAGCTCACACGTTTCTCGCTCTTAACTGAAAGGCATTGGATGTTAGAGGGCCTGTGGTTTGTATCAGTTTCAGAAGCAGAGTTGAACTAGATATGGTCCGTGTGTTTAGGAAACACAGTTCTTTTGTTCTGAGCACTCTCACGTTTCCCGCCGTATTCGAGACTCTAGAAAGCAAGAGCGTGCTTCTTGCTCTAAAGCAGAGTGTGTTTCATGGATGAGAAGTGTGCTGTGTGTTTCCCTTCAGAAACGGAGTGAAATGCCAGGCTCTGTGTCTTCCTACAAGCGAGAATTCGTTTCAGGTAAACGCAGTCACTTTTCAGCTCAAACGAAGCTCTATTGTACACGAAGCTCACACGTTTCTCGCTCTTAACTGAAACGCATTGGATGTTAGAGGGCCTGTGGTTTGTATCAGTTTCAGAAGCAGAGTTGAACTAGATATGGTCCGTGTGTGTAGGAAACACAGTTCTTTTGTCCTGAGCACTCTCACGTTTCCCGCCTTATTCGAGACTCTAGAAAGCAAGAGCGTGCTTCTTGCTCTAAAGCAGAGTGTGTTTCATGGGTGAGAAGTGTGCTGTGTGTTTCCCTTCAGAAACGGAGTGAAATGCCAGGCTCTGTGTCTTCCTACAAGCGAGACCTCGTTTCAGGTAAACGCAGTCACTTTTCAGCTCAAACGAAGCTCTATTGTACACGAAGCTCACACGTTTCTCGCTCTTAACTGAAACGCATTGGGTGTTAGAGGGCCTGTGGTTTGTATCAGTTTCAGAAGCAGAGTTGAACTAGATATGGTCCGTGTGTGTAGGAAACACAGTTATTTTGTTCTGAGCACTCTCACGTTTCCCGCCTTATTCGAGACTCTAGAAAGCAAGAGCGTGCTTATTGCTCTAAAGCAGAGTGTGTTTCATGGATGAGAAGTGTGCTGTGTGTTTCCCTTCAGAAACGGAGTGAAATGCTAGGCTCTGTGTCTTCCTACAAGCGAGACTTCGTTTCAGGTAAACGCAGTCACTTTTCAGCTCAAACGAAGCTCTATTGTACACGAAGCTCACACGTTTCTCGCTCTTAACTGAAACGCATTGGATGTTAGAGGGCCTGTGGTTTGTATCAGTTTCAGAAGCAGAGTTGAACTAGATATGGTCCGTGTGTGTAGGAAACACAGTTTTTTTGTTCTGAGCACTCTCACGTTTCCCGCCTTATTCGAGACTCTAGAAAGCAAGAGCGTGCTTCTTGCTCTAAAGCAGAGTGTGTTTCATGGGTGAGAAGTGTGCTGTGTGTTTCCCTTCAGAAACGGAGTTCAATGCCAGGCTCTGTGTCTTCCTACAAGCGAGACTTCGTTTCAGGTAAACGCAGTCACTTTTCAGCTCAAACGAAGCTCTATTGTACACGAAGCTCACACGTTTCTCGCTCTTAACTGAAACGCATTGGATGTTAGAGGGCCTGTGGTTTGTATCAGTTTCAGAAGCAGAGTTGAACTAGATATGGTCCGTGTGTGTAGGAAACACAGTTCTTTTGTTCTGAGCACTCTCACGTTTCCCGCCTTATTTGAGACTCTAGAAAGCAAGAGCGTGCTTCTTGCTCTAAAGCAGAGTGTGTTTCATGGATGAGAAGTGTGCTGTGTGTTTCCCTTCAGAAACGGAGTTCAATGCCAGGCTCTGTGTCTTCCTACAAGCGAGATTTCGTTTCAGGTAAACGCAGTCACTTTTCAGCTCAAACGAAGCTCTATTGTACACGAAGCTCACACGTTTCTCGCTCTTAACTGAAACGCATTGGATGTTAGAGGGCCTGTGGTTTGTATCAGTTTCAGAAGCAGAGTTGAACTAGATATGGTCCGAGTGTGTAGGAAACACAGTTCTTTTGTTCTGAGCACTCTCACGTTTCCCGCCTTATTCGAGACTCTAGAAAGCAAGAGCGTGCTTCTTGCTCTAAAGCAGAGTGTGTTTCATGGATGAGAAGTGTGCTGTGTGTTTCCCTTCAGAAACGGAGTGAAATGCCAGGCTCCGTGTCTTCCTACAAGCGAGACTTCGTTTCAGGTAAACGCAGTCACTTTTCAGCTCAAACGAAGCTCTATTGTACACGAAGCTCACACGTTTCTCGCTCTTAACTGAAACGCATTGGATGTTAGAGGGCCTGTGGTTTGTATCAGTTTTAGAAGCAGAGTTGAACTAGATATGGTCCGTGTGTGTAGGAAACACAGTTCTTTTGTTCTCTGCACTCTCACGTTTCCCGCCTTATTCGAGACTCTAGAAAGCAAGAGCGTGCTTCTTGCTCTAAAGCAGAGTGTGTTTCATGGATGAGAAGTGTGCTGTGTGTTTCCCTTCAGAAACGGAGTGAAATGCCAGGCTCTGTGTCTTCCTACAAGCGAGACTTCGTTTCAGGTAAACGCAGTCACTTTTCAGCTCAAACGAAGCTCTATTGTACACGAAGCTCACACGTTTCTCGCTCTTAACTGAAACGCATTGGATGTTAGAGGGCCTGTGGTTTGTATCAGTTTCAGAAGCAGAGTTGAACTAGATATGGTCCGTGTGTTTAGGAAACACAGTTCTTTTGTTCTGAGCACTCTCACGTTTCCCGCCTTATTGGAGACTCTAGAAAGCAAGAGCGTGCTTCTTGCTCTAAAGCAGAGTGTGTTTCATGGATGAGAAGTGTGCTGTGTGTTTCCCTTCAGAAACGGAGTGAAATGCCAGGCTCTGTGTCTTCCTACAAGCGAGAATTCGTTTCAGGTAAACGCAGTCACTTTTCAGCTCAAACGAAGCTCTATTGTACACGAAGCTCACACGTTTCTCGCTCTTAACTGAAACGCATTGGATGTTAGAGGGCCTGTGGTTTGTATCAGTTTCAGAAGCAGAGTTGAACTAGATATGGTCCGTGTGTGTAGGAAACACAGTTCTTTTGTTCTGAGCACTCTCACGTTTCCCGCCTTTTTCGAGACTCTAGAAAGCAAGAGCGTGCTTCTTGCTCTAAAGCAGAGTGTGTTTCATGGGTGAGAAGTGTGCTGTGTGTTTCCCTTCAGAAACGGAGTGAAATGCCAGGCTCTGTGTCTTCCTACAAGCGAGACCTCGTTTCAGGTAAACGCAGTCACTTTTCAGCTCAAACGAAGCTCTATTGTACACGAAGCTCACACGTTTCTCGCTCTTAACTGAAACGCATTGGGTGTTAGAGAGCCTGTGGTTTGTATCAGTTTCAGAAGCAGAGTTGAACTAGATATGGTCCGTGTGTGTAGGAAACACAGTTATTTTGTTCTGAGCACTCTCACGTTTCCCGCCTTATTCGAGACTCTAGAAAGCAAGAGCGTGCTTATTGCTCTAAAGCAGAGTGTGTTTCATGGATGAGAAGTGTGCTGTGTGTTTCCCTTCAGAAACGGAGTGAAATGCCAGGCTCTGTGTCTTCCTACAAGCGAGACTTCGTTTCAGGTAAACGCAGTCACTTTTCAGCTCAAACGAAGCTCTATTGTACACGAAGCTCACACGTTTCTCGCTCTTAACTGAAACGCATTGGATGTTAGAGGGCCTGTGGTTTGTATCAGTTTTAGAAGCAGAGTTGAACTAGATATGGTCCGTGTGTGTAGGAAACACAGTTCTTTTGTTCTGAGCACTCTCACGTTTCCCGCCTTATTCGAGACTCTAGAAAGCAAGAGCGTGCTTCTTGCTCTAAAGCAGAGTATGTTTCATGGATGAGAAGTGTGCTGTGTGTTTCCCTTCAGAAACGGAGTGTAATGCCAGGCTCTGTGTCTTTCTACAAGCGAGACTTCGTTTCAGGTAAACGCAGTCACTTTTCAGCTCAAACGAAGCTCTATTGTACACGAAGCTCACACGTTTCTCGCTCTTAACTGAAACGCATTGGATGTTAGAGGGCCTGTGGTTTGTATCAGTTTCAGAAGCAGAGTTGAACTAGATATGGTCCGTGTGTGTAGGAAACACAGTTCTTTTGTTCTGAGCACTCTCACGTTTCCCGCCTTATTCGAGACTCTAGAAAGCAAGAGCGTGCTTCTTGCTCTAAAGCAGAGTGTGTTTCATGGATGAGAAGTGTGCTGTGTGTTTCCCTTCAGAAACGGAGTTCAATGCCAGGCTCTGTGTCTTCCTACAAGCGAGACTTTTTTTCAGGTAAACGCAGTCACTTTTCAGCTCAAACGAAGCTCTATTGTACACGAAGCTCACACATTTCTCGCTCTTAACTGAAACGCATTGGATGTTAGAGGGCCTGTGGTTTGTATCAGTTTCAGAAGCAGAGTTGAACTAGATATGGTCTGTGTGTGTAGGAAACACAGTTCTTTTGTTCTGAGCACTCTCACGTTTCCCGCCTTATTCGAGACTCTAGAAAGCAAGAGCGTGCTTCTTGCTCTAAAGCAGAGTGTGTTTCATGGATGAGCAGTGTGCTGTGTGTTTCCCTTCAGAAACGGAGTTCAATGCCAGGCTCTGTGTCTTCCTACAAGCGAGACTTCGTTTCAGGTAAACGCAGTCACTTTTCAGCTCAAACGAAGCTCTATTGTACACGAAGCTCACACGTTTCTCGCTCTTAACTGAAACGCATTGGATGTTAGAGGGCCTGTGGTTTGTATCAGTTTCAGAAGCAGAGTTGAACTAGATATGGTCCGTGTGTGTAGGAAACACAGTTCTTTTGTTCTGAGCACTCTCACGTTTCCCGCCTTATTCGAGACTCTAGAAAGCAAGAGCGTGCTTCTTGCTCTAAAGCAGAGTGTGTTTCATGGATGAGAAGTGTGCTGTGTGTTTCCCTTCAGAAACGGAGTGAAATGTCAGGCTCTGTGTCTTCCTACAAGCGAGACTTCGTTTCAGGTAAACGCAGTCACTTTTCAGCTCAAACGAAGCTCTATTGTACACGAAGCTCACACGTTTCTCGCTCTTAACTGAAACGCATTGGATGTTAGAGGGCCTGTGGTTTGTATCAGTTTCAGAAGCAGAGTTGAACTAGATATGGTCCGTGTGTGTAGGAAACACAGTTCTTTTGTTCTGAGCACTCTCACGTTTCCCGCCTTATTCGAGACTCTAGAAAGCAAGAGCGTGCTTCTTGCTCTAAAGCAGAGTGTGTTTCATGGATGAGAAGTGTGCTGTGTGTTTCCCTTCAGAAACGGAGTGAAATGCCAGGCTCTGTGTCTTCCTACAAGCGAGACTTCGTTTCAGGTAAACGCAGTCACTTTTCAGCTCAAATGAAGCTCTATTGTACACGAAGTTCACACGTTTCTCGCTCTTAACTGAAACGCATTGGATGTTAGAGGGCCTGTGGTTTGTATCAGTTTCAGAAGCAGAGTTGAACTAGATATGGTCCGTGTGTGTAGGAAACACAGTTCTTTAGTTCTGAGCACTCTCACGTTTCCCGCCTTATTCGAGACTCTAGAAAGCAAGAGCGTGCTTCTTGCTCTAAAGCAGAGTGTGTTTCATGGATGAGAAGTGTGCTGTGTGTTTCCCTTCAGAAACGGAGTGAAATGCCAGGCTCTGTGTCTTCCTACAAGCGAGACTTCGTTTCAGGTAAACGCAGTCACTTTTCAGCTCAAACGAAGCTCTATTGTACACGAAGCTCACACGTTTCTCGCTCTTAACTGAAACGCATTGGATGTTAGAGGGCCTGTGGTTTGTATCAGTTTCAGAAGCAGAGTTGAACTAGATATGGTCCGTGTGTGTAGGAAACACAGTTCTTTTGTTCTGAGCACTCTCACGTTTCCCGCCTTATTCGAGACTCTAGAAAGCAAGAGCGTGCTTCTTGCTCTAAAGCAGAGTGTGTTTCATGGATGAGAAGTGTGCTGTGTGTTTCCCTTCAGAAACGGAGTGAAATGCCAGGCTCTGTGTCTTCCTACAAGCGAGATTTCGTTTCAGGTAAACGCAGTCACTTTTCAGCTCAAACGAAGCTCTATTGTACACGAAGCTCACACGTTTCTCGCTCTTAACTGAAACGCATTGGATGTTAGAGGGCCTGTGGTTTGTATCAGTTTCAGAAGCAGAGTTGAACTAGATATGGTCCGAGTGTGTAGGAAACACAGTTCTTTTGTTCTGAGCACTCTCACGTTTCCCGCCTTATTCGAGATTCTAGAAAGCAAGAGCGTGCTTCTTGCTCTAAAGCAGAGTGTGTTTCATGGATGAGAAGTGTGCTGTGTGTTTCCCTTCAGAAACGGAGTGAAATGCCAGGCTCCGTGTCTTCCTACAAGCGAGACTTCGTTTCAGGTAAACGCAGTCACTTTTCAGCTCAAACGAAGCTCTATTGTACACGAAGCTCACACGTTTCTCGCTCTTAACTGAAACGCATTGGATGTTAGAGGGCCTGTGGTTTGTATCAGTTTTAGAAGCAGAGTTGAACTAGATATGGTCCGTGTGTGTAGGAAACACAGTTCTTTTGTTCTCTGCACTCTCACGTTTACCGCCTTATTCGAGACTATAGAAAGCAAGAGCGTGCTTCTTGCTCTAAAGCAGAGTGTGTTTCATGGATGAGAAGTGTGCTGTGTGTTTCCCTTCAGAAACGGAGTGAAATGCCAGGCTCTGTGTCTTCCTACAAGCGAGACTTCGTTTCAGGTAAACGCAGTCACTTTTCAGCTCAAACGAAGCTCTATTGTACACGAAGCTCACACGTTTCTCGCTCTTAACTGAAAGGCATTGGATGTTAGAGGGCCTGTGCTTTGTATCAGTTTCAGAAGCAGAGTTGAACTAGATATGGTCCGTGTGTTTAGGAAACACAGTTCTTTTGTTCTGAGCACTCTCACGTTTCCCGCCTTATTGGAGACTCTAGAAAGCAAGAGCGTGCTTCTTGCTCTAAAGCAGAGTGTGTTTCATGGATGAGAAGTGTGCTGTGTGTTTCCCTTCAGAAACGGAGTGAAATGCCAGGCTCTGTGTCTTCCTACAAGCGAGAATTCGTTTCAGGTAAACGCAGTCACTTTTCAGCTCAAACGAAGCTCTATTGTACACGAAGCTCACACGTTTCTCGCTCTTAACTGAAACGCATTGGATGTTAGAGGGCCTGTGGTTTGTATCAGTTTCAGAAGCAGAGTTGAACTAGATATGGTCCGTGTGTGTAGGAAACACAGTTCTTTTGTTCTGAGCACTCTCACGTTTCCCGCCTTATTCGAGACTCTAGAAAGCAAGAGCGTGCTTCTTGCTCTAAAGCAGAGTGTGTTTCATGGATGAGAAGTGTGCTGTGTGTTTCCCTTCAGAAACGGAGTGAAATGCCAGGCTCTGTGTCTTCCTACAAGCGAGACTTCGTTTCAGGTAAACGCAGTCACTTTTCAGCTCAAACGAAGCTCTATTGTACACGAAGCTCACACGTTTCTCGCTCTTAACTGAAACGCATTGGATGTTAGAGGGCCGGTGGTTTGTATCAGTTTCAGAAGCAGAGTTGAACTAGATATGGTCCGTGTGTGTAGGAAACACAGTTCTTTTGTTCTGAGCACTCTCACGTTTCCCGCCTTATTCGAGACTCTAGAAAGCAAGAGCGTGCTTCTTGCTCTAAAGCAGAGTGTGTTTCATGGGTGAGAAGTGTGCTGTGTGTTTCCCTTCAGAAACGGAGTTCAATGCCAGGCTCTGTGTCTTCCTACAAGCGAGACTTCGTTTCAGGTAAACGCAGTCACTTTTCAGCTCAAACGAAGCTCTATTGTACACGAAGCTCACACGTTTCTCGCTCTTAACTGAAACGCATTGGATGTTAGAGGGCCTGTGGTTTGTATCAGTTTCAGAAGCAGAGTTGAACTAGATATGGTCCGTGTGTGTAGGAAACACAGTTCTTTTGTTCTGAGCACTCTCACGTTTCCCGCCTTATTCGAGACTCTAGAAAGCAAGAGCGTGCTTCTTGCTCTAAAGCAGAGTGTGTTTCATGGATGAGAATTGTGCTGTGTGTTTCCCTTCAGAAACGGAGTTCAATGCCAGGCTCTGTGTCTTCCTACAAGCGAGACTTTTTTCAGGTAAACGCAGTCACTTTTCAGCTGAAACGAAGCTCTATTGTACACGAAGCTCACACGTTTCTCGCTCTTAACTGAAACGCATTGGATGTTAGAGGGCCTGTGGTTTGTATCAGTTTCAGAAGCAGAGTTGAACTAGATATGGTCCGTGTGTGTAGGAAACACAGTTCTTTTGTTCTGAGCACTCTCACGTTTCCCGCCTTATTCGAGACTCTAGAAAGCAAGAGCGTGCTTCTTGCTCTAAAGCAGAGTGTGTTTCATGGATGAGCAGTGTGCTGTGTGTTTCCCTTCAGAAACGGAGTGAAATGCCAGGCTCTGTGTCTTCCTACAAGCAAGACTTCGTTTCAGGTAAACACAGTCACTTTTCAGCTCAAACGAAGCTCTATTGTACACGAAGCTCACATGTTTCTCGCTCTTAACTGAAACGCATTGGATGTTAGAGGGCCTGTGGTTTGTATCAGTTTCAGAAGCAGAGTTGAACTAGATATGGTCCGTGTGTGTAGGAAACACAGTTCTTTTGTTCTGAGCACTCTCACATTTCCCGCCTTATTCGAGACTCTAGAAAGCAAGAGCGTGCTTCTTGCTCTAAAGCAGAGTGTGTTTCATGGATGAGAAGTGTGCTGTGTGTTTCCCTTCAGAAACGGAGTGAAATGCCAGGCTCTGTGTCTTCCTACAAGCGAGACTTCGTTTCAGGTAAACGCAGTCACTTTTCAGCTCAAACGAAGCTCTATTGTACACGAAGCTCACACGTTTCTCGCTCTTAACTGAAACGCATTGGATGTTAGAGGGCCTGTGGTTTGTATCAGTTTCAGAAGCAGAGTTGAACTAGATATGGTCCGTGTGTGTAGGAAACACAGTTCTTTTGTTCTGAGCACTCTCACGTTTCCCGCCTTATTCGAGACTCTAGAAAGCAAGAGCGTGCTTCTTGCTCTAAAGCAGAGTGTGTTTCATGGATGAGAAGTGTGCTGTGTGTTTCCCTTCAGAAACGGAGTGAAATGCCAGGCTCCGTGTCTTCCTACAAGCGAGACTTCGTTTCAGGTAAACGCAGTCACTTTTCAGCTCAAACGAAGCTCTATTGTACACGAAGCTCACACGTTTCTCGCTCTTAACTGAAACGCATTGGATGTTAGAGGGCCTGTGGTTTGTATCAGTTTCAGAAGCAGAGTTGAACTAGATATGGTCCGTGTGTGTAGGAAACACAGTTCTTTTGTTCTCTGCACTCTCACGTTTCCCGCCTTATTCGAGACTCTAGAAAGCAAGAGCGTGCTTCTTGCTCTAAAGCAGAGTGTGTTTCATGGATGAGAAGTGTGCTGTGTGTTTCCCTTCAGAAACGGAGTGAAATGCCAGGCTCTGTGTCTTCCTACAAGCGAGACTTCGTTTCAGGTAAACGCAGTCACTTTTCAGCTCAAACGAAGCTCTATTGTACACGAAGCTCACACGTTTCTCGCTCTTAACTGAAAGGCATTGGATGTTAGAGGGCCTGTGGTTTGTATCAGTTTCAGAAGCAGAGTTGAACTAGATATGGTCCGTGTGTTTAGGAAACACAGTTCTTTTGTTCTGAGCACTCTCACGTTTCCCGCCTTATTGGAGACTCTAGAAAGCAAGAGCGTGCTTCTTGCTCTAAAGCAGAGTGTGTTTCATGGATGAGAAGTGTGCTGTGTGTTTCCCTTCAGAAACGGAGTGAAATGCCAGGCTCTGTGTCGTCCTACAAGCGAGAATTCGTTTCAGGTAAACGCAGTCACTTTTCAGCTCAAACGAAGCTCTATTGTACACGAAGCTCACACGTTTCTCGCTCTTAACTGAAACGCATTGGATGTTAGAGGGCCTGTGGTTTGTATCAGTTTCAGAAGCAGAGTTGAACTAGATATGGTCCGTGTGTGTAGGAAACACAGTTCTTTTGTCCTGAGCACTCTCACGTTTCCCGCCTTATTCGAGACTCTAGAAAGCAAGAGCGTGCTTCTTGCTCTAAAGCAGAGTGTGTTTCATGTGTGAGAAGTGTGCTGTGTGTTTCCCTTCAGAAACGGAGTGAAATGCCAGGCTCTGTGTCTTCCTACAAGCGAGACCTCGTTTCAGGTAAACGCAGTCACTTTTCAGCTCAAACGAAGCTCTATTGTACACGAAGCTCACACGTTTCTCGCTCTTAACTGAAACGCATTGGGTGTTAGAGGGCCTGTGGTTTGTATCAGTTTCAGAAACAGAGTTGAACTAGATATGGTCCGTGTGTGTAGGAAACACAGTTATTTTGTTCTGAGCACTCTCACGTTTCCCGCCTTATTCGAGACTCTAGAAAGCAAGAGCGTGCTTATTGCTCTAAAGCAGAGTGTGTTTCATGGATGAGAAGTGTGCTGTGTGTTTCCCTTCAGAAACGGAGTGAAATGCCAGGCTCTGTGTCTTCCTACAAGCGAGACTTCGTTTCAGGTAAACGCAGTCACTTTTCAGCTCAAACGAAGCTCTATTGTACACGAAGCTCACACGTTTCTCGCTCTTAACTGAAACGCATTGGATGTTAGAGGGCCTGTGGTTTGTATCAGTTTCAGAAGCAGAGTTGAACTAGATATGGTCCGTGTGTGTAGGAAACACAGTTCTTTTGTTCTGAGCACTCTCACGTTTCCCGCCTTATTCGAGACTCTAGAAAGCAAGAGCGTGCTTCTTGCTCTAAAGCAGAGTGTGTTTCATGGATGAGAAGTGTGCTGTGTGTTTCCCCTCAGAAACGGAGTGAAATGCCAGGCTCTGTGTCTTCCTACAAGCGAGACTTCGTTTCAGGTAAACGCAGTCACTTTTCAGCTCAAACGAAGCTCTATTGTACACGAAGCTTACACGTTTCTCGCTCTTAACTGAAACGCATTGGATGTTAGAGGGCCTGTGGTTTGTATCAGTTTCAGAAGCAGAGTTGAACTATATATGGTCCGTGTGTGTAGGAAACACAGTTCTTTTGTTCTGAGCACTCTCACGTTTCCCGCCTTATTCGAGACTCTAGAAAGCAAGAGCGTGCTTCTTGCTCTAAAGCAGAGTGTGTTTCATGGGTGAGAAGTGTGCTGTGTGTTTCCCTTCAGAAACGGAGTGAAATGCCAGGCTCTGTGTCTTCCTACAAGCGAGACTTCGTTTCAGGTAAACGCAGTCACTTTTCAGCTCAAACGAAGCTCTATTGTACACGAAGCTCACACGTTTCTCGCTCTTAACTGAAAGGCATTGGATGTTAGAGGGCCTGTGGTTTGTATCAGTTTCAGAAGCAGAGTTGAACTAGATATGGTCCGTGTGTGTAGGAAACACAGTTCTTTTGTTCTGAGCACTCTCACGTTTCCCGCCTTATTCGAGACTCTAGAAAGCAAGAGCGTGCTTCTTGCTCTAAAGCAGAGTGTGTTTCATGGATGAGAAGTGTGCTGTGTGTTTCCCTTCAGAAACGGAGTGAAATGCAAGGCTCTGTGTCTTCCTACAAGCGAGACTTTGTTTCAGGTAAACGCAGTCACTTTTCAGCTCAAACGAAGCTCTATTGTACACGAAGCTCACACGTTTCTCGCTCTTAACTGAAACGCATTGGATGTTAGAGGGCCTGTGGTTTGTATCAGTTTCAGAAGCAGAGTTGAACTAGATATGGTCCGTGTGTGTAGGAAACACAGTTCTTTTGTTCTGAGCACTCTCACGTTTCCCGCCTTATTCGAGACTCTAGAAAGCAAGGGCGTGCTTCTTGCTCTAAAGCAGAGTGTGTTTCATGGATGAGCAGTGTGCTGTGTGTTTCCCTTCAGAAACGGAGTGAAATGCCAGGCTCTGTGTCTTCCTACAAGCAAGACTTCGTTTCAGGTAAACACAGTCACTTTTCAGCTCAAACGAAGCTCTATTGTACACGAAGCTCACACGTTTCTCGCTCTTAACTGAAACGCATTGGATGTTAGAGGGCCTGTGGTTTGTATCAGTTTCAGAAGCAGAGTTGAACTAGATATGGTCCGTGTGTGTAGGAAACACAGTTCTTTTGTTCTGAGCACTCTCACGTTTCCCGCCTTATTCGAGACTCTAGAAAGCAAGAGCGTGCTTCTTGCTCTAAAGCAGAGTGTGTTTCATGGGTGAGAAGTGTGCTGTGTGTTTCCCTTCAGAAACGGAGTGAAATGCCAGGCTCTGTGTCTTCCTACAAGCGAGACTTCGTTTCAGGTAAACGCAGTCACTTTTCAGCTCAAACGAAGCTCTATTGTACACGAAGCTCACACGTTTTTCGCTCTTAACTGAAACGCATTGGATGTTAGAGGGCCTGTGGTTTGTATCAGTTTCAGAAGCAGAGTTGAACTAGATATGGTCCGTGTGTGTAGGAAACACAGTTCTTTTGTTCTGAGCACTCTCACGTTTCCCGCCTTATTCGAGACTCTAGAAAGCAAGAGCGTGCTTCTTGCTCTAAAGCAGAGTGTGTTTCATGGATGAGAAGTGTGCTGTGTGTTTCCCTTCAGAAACGGAGTGAAATGCCAGGCTCTGTGTCTTCCTACAAGCGAGACTTCGTTTCAGGTAAACGCAGTCACTTTTCAGCTCAAACGAAGCTCTATTGTGCACGAAGTTCACACGTTTCTCGCTCTTAACTGAAACGCATTGGATGTTAGAGGGCCTGTGGTTTGTATCAGTTTCAGAAGCAGAGTTGAACTAGATATGGTCCGTGTGTGTAGGAAACACAGTTCTTTTGTTCTGACACTCTCACGTTTCCCGCCTTATTCGAGACTCTAGAAAGCAAGAGCGTGCTTCTTGCTCTAAAGCAGAGTGTGTTTCATGGATGAGAAGTGTGCTGTGTGTTTCCCTTCAGAAACGGAGTGAAATGCCAGGCTCCGTGTCTTCCTACAAGCGAGACTTCGTTTCAGGTAAACGCAGTCACTTTTCAGCTCAAAGGAAGCTCTATTGTACACGAAGCTCACACGTTTCTCGCTCTTAACTGAAACGCATTGGATGTTAGAGGGCCTGTGGTTTGTATCAGTTTCAGAAGCAGAGTTGAACTAGATATGGTCCGAGTGTGTTGGAAACACAGTTCTTTTGTTCTGAGCACTCTCACGTTTCCCGCCTTATTCGAGACTCTAGAAAGCAAGAGCGTGCTTCTTGCTCTAAAGCAGAGTGTGTTTCATGGATGAGAAGTGTGCTGTGTGTTTCCCTTCAGAAACGGAGTGAAATGCCAGGCTCCGTGTCTTCCTACAAGCGAGACTTCGTTTCAGGTAAACGCAGTCACTTTTCAGCTCAAACGAAGCTCTATTGTACACGAAGCTCACACGTTTCTCGCTCTTAACTGAAATGCATTGGATGTTAGAGGGCCTGTGGTTTGTATCAGTTTCAGAAGCAGAGTTGAACTAGATATGGTCCGTGTGTGTAGGAAACACAGTTCTTTTGTTCTGAGCACTCTCACGTTTCCCGCCTTATTGGAGACTCTAGAAAGCAAGAGTGTGCTTCTTGCTCTAAAGCAGAGTGTGTTTCATGGATGAGAAGTGTGCTGTGTGTTTCCCTTCAGAAACGGAGTGAAATGCCAGGCTCTGTGTCTTCCTACAAGCGAGACTTCGTTTCAGGTAAACGCAGTCACTTTTCAGCTCAAACGAAGCTCTATTGTACACGAAGCTCACACGTTTCTTGCTCTTAACTGAAAGGCATTGGATGTTAGAGGGCCTGTGGTTTGTAGCAGTTTCAGAAGCAGAGTTGAACTAGATATGGTCCGTGTGTGTAGGAAACACAGTTCTTTTGTTCTGAGCACTCTCACGTTTCCCGCCTTATTCGAGACTCTAGAAAGCAAGAGCGTGCTTCTTGCTCTAAAGCAGAGTGTGTTTCATGGATGAGAAGTGTGCTGTGTGTTTCCCTTCAGAAACGGAGTGAAATGCCAGGCTCTGTGTCTTCCTACAAGCGAGAATTCGTTTCAGGTAAACGCAGTCACTTTTCAGCTCAAACGAAGCTCTATTGTACACGAAGCTCACACGTTTCTCGCTCTTAACTGAAACGCATTGGATGTTAGAGGGCCTGTGGTTTGTATCAGTTTCAGAAGCAGAGTTGAACTAGATATGGTCCGTGTGTGTAGGAAACACAGTTCTTTTGTCCTGAGCACTCTCACGTTTCCCGCCTTATTCGAGACTCTAGAAAGCAAGAGCGTGCTTCTTGCTCTAAAGCAGAGTGTGTTTCATGGGTGAGAAGTGTGCTGTGTGTTTCCCTTCAGAAACGGAGTGAAATGCCAGGCTCTGTGTCTTCCTACAAGCGAGACCTCGTTTCAGGTAAACGCAGTCACTTTTCAGCTCAAACGAAGCTCTATTGTACACGAAGCTCACACGTTTCTCGCTCTTAACTGAAACGCATTGGGTGTTAGAGGGCCTGTGGTTTGTATCAGTTTCAGAAGCAGAGTTGAACTAGATATGGTCCGTGTGTGTAGGAAACACAGTTCTTTTGTTCTGAGCACTCTCACGTTTCCCGCCTTATTCGAGACTCTAGAAAGCAAGAGCGTGCTTCTTGCTCTAAAGCAGAGTGTGTTTCATGGGTGAGAAGTGTGCTGTGTGTTTCCCTTCAGTAACGGAGTTCAATGCCAGGCTCTGTGTCTTCCTACAAGCGAGACTTCGTTTCAGGTAAACGCAGTCACTTTTCAGCTCAAACGAAGCTCTATTGTACACGAAGCTCACACGTTTCTCGCTCTTAACTGAAACGCATTGGATGTTAGAGGGCCTGTGGTTTGTATCAGTTTCAGAAGCAGAGTTGAACTAGATATGGTCCGTGTGTGTAGGAAACACAGTTCTTTTGTTCTGAGCACTCTCACGTTTCCCGCCTTATTCGAGACTCTAGAAAGCAAGAGCGTGCTTCTTGCTCTAAAGCAGAGTGTGTTTCATGGATGAGAAGTGTGCTGTGTGTTTCCCTTCAGAAACGGAGTTCAATGCCAGGCTCTGTGTCTTCCTACAAGCGAGACTTTTTTTCAGGTAAACGCAGTCACTTTTCAGCTCAAACGAAGCTCTATTGTACACGAAGCTCACACATTTCTCGCTCTTAACTGAAACGCATTGGATGTTAGAGGGCCTGTGGTTTGTATCAGTTTCAGAAGCAGAGTTGAACTAGATATGGTCTGTGTGTGTAGGAAACACAGTTCTTTTGTTCTGAGCACTCTCACGTTTCCCGCCTTATTCGAGACTCTAGAAAGCAAGAGCGTGCTTCTTGCTCTAAAGCAGAGTGTGTTTCATGGATGAGCAGTGTGCTGTGTGTTTCCCTTCAGAAACGGAGTTCAATGCCAGGCTCTGTGTCTTCCTACAAGCGAGACTTCGTTTCAGGTAAACGCAGTCACTTTTCAGCTCAAACGAAGCTCTATTGTACACGAAGCTCACACGTTTCTCGCTCTTAACTGAAACGCATTGGATGTTAGAGGGCCTGTGGTTTGTATCAGTTTCAGAAGCAGAGTTGAACTAGATATGGTCCGTGTGTGTAGGAAACACAGTTCTTTTGTCCTGAGCACTCTCACGTTTCCCGCCTTATTCGAGACTCTAGAAAGCAAGAGCGTGCTTATTGCTCTAAAGCAGAGTGTGTTTCATGGATGAGAAGTGTGCTGTGTGTTTCCCTTCAGAAACGGAGTGAAATGCCAGGCTCTGTGTCTTCCTACAAGCGAGACTTCGTTTCAGGTAAACGCAGTCACTTTTCAGCTCAAACGAAGCTCTATTGTACACGAAGCTCACACGTTTCTCGCTCTTAACTGAAACGCATTGGATGTTAGAGGGCCTGTGGTTTGTATCAGTTTCAGAAGCAGAGTTGAACTAGATATGGTCCGTGTGTGTAGGAAACACAGTTCTTTTGTTCTGAGCACTCTCACGTTTCCCGCCTTATTCGAGACTCTAGAAAGCAAGAGCGTGCTTCTTGCTCTAAAGCAGAGTGTGTTTCATGGATGAGAAGTGTGCTGTGTGTTTCCCTTCAGAAACGGAGTGAAATGCCAGGCTCTGTGTCTTCCTACAAGCGAGACTTCGTTTCAGGTAAACGCA
This sequence comes from Onychomys arenicola, assembly GCA_949786405.1. NCBI lineage: Eukaryota > Metazoa > Chordata > Mammalia > Rodentia > Cricetidae > Onychomys > Onychomys arenicola. The sequence goes on from CATKUM010000099.1 coordinate 160,031, forward strand.
GTCACTTTTCAGCTCAAACGAAGCTCTATTGTACACGAAGTTCACACGTTTCTCGCTCTTAACTGAAACGCATTGGATGTTAGAGGGCCTGTGGTTTGTATCAGTTTCAGAAGCAGAGTTGAACTAGATATGGTCCGTGTGTGTAGGAAACACAGTTCTTTAGTTCTGAGCACTCTCACGTTTCCCGCCTTATTCGAGACTCTAGAAAGCAAGAGCGTGCTTCTTGCTCTAAAGCAGAGTGTGTTTCATGGATGAGAAGTGTGCTGTGTGTTTCCCTTCAGAAACGGAGTGAAATGCCAGGCTCTGTGTCTTCCTACAAGCGAGACTTCGTTTCAGGTAAACGCAGTCACTTTTCAGCTCAAACGAAGCTCTATTGTACACGAAGCTCACACGTTTCTCGCTCTTAACTGAAACGCATTGGATGTTAGAGGGCCTGTGGTTTGTATCAGTTTCAGAAGCAGAGTTGAACTAGATATGGTCCGTGTGTGTAGGAAACACAGTTCTTTTGTTCTGAGCACTCTCACGTTTCCCGCCTTATTCGAGACTCTAGAAAGCAAGAGCGTGCTTCTTGCTCTAAAGCAGAGTGTGTTTCATGGATGAGAAGTGTGCTGTGTGTTTCCCTTCAGAAACGGAGTGAAATGCCAGGCTCTGTGTCTTCCTACAAGCGAGATTTCGTTTCAGGTAAACGCAGTCACTTTTCAGCTCAAACGAAGCTCTATTGTACACGAAGCTCACACGTTTCTCGCTCTTAACTGAAACGCATTGGATGTTAGAGGGCCTGTGGTTTGTATCAGTTTCAGAAGCAGAGTTGAACTAGATATGGTCCGAGTGTGTAGGAAACACAGTTCTTTTGTTCTGAGCACTCTCACGTTTCCCGCCTTATTCGAGACTCTAGAAAGCAAGAGCGTGCTTCTTGCTCTAAAGCAGAGTGTGTTTCATGGATGAGAAGTGTGCTGTGTGTTTCCCTTCAGAAACGGAGTGAAATGCCAGGCTCTGTGTCTTCCTACAAGCGAGAATTCGTTTCAGGTAAACGCAGTCACTTTTCAGCTCAAACGAAGCTCTATTGTACACGAAGCTCACACGTTTCTCGCTCTTAACTGAAACGCATTGGATGTTAGAGGGCCTGTGGTTTGTATCAGTTTCAGAAGCAGAGTTGAACTAGATATGGTCCGTGTGTGTAGGAAACACAGTTCTTTTGTCCTGAGCACTCTCACGTTTCCCGCCTTATTCGAGACTCTAGAAAGCAAGAGCGTGCTTCTTGCTCTAAAGCAGAGTGTGTTTCATGTGTGAGAAGTGTGCTGTGTGTTTCCCTTCAGAAACGGAGTGAAATGCCAGGCTCTGTGTCTTCCTACAAGCGAGACCTCGTTTCAGGTAAACGCAGTCACTTTTCAGCTCAAACGAAGCTCTATTGTACACGAAGCTCACACGTTTCTCGCTCTTAACTGAAACGCATTGGGTGTTAGAGGGCCTGTGGTTTGTATCAGTTTCAGAAGCAGAGTTGAACTAGATATGGTCCGTGTGTGTAGGAAACACAGTTATTTTGTTCTGAGCACTCTCACGTTTCCCGCCTTATTCGAGACTCTAGAAAGCAAGAGCGTGCTTATTGCTCTAAAGCAGAGTGTGTTTCATGGATGAGAAGTGTGCTGTGTGTTTCCCTTCAGAAACGGAGTGAAATGCCAGGCTCTGTGTCTTCCTACAAGCGAGACTTCGTTTCAGGTAAACGCAGTCACTTTTCAGCTCAAACGAAGCTCTATTGTACACGAAGCTCACACGTTTCTCGCTCTTAATTGAAACGCATTGGATGTTAGAGGGCCTGTGGTTTGTATCAGTTTCAGAAGCAGAGTTGAACTAGATATGGTCCGTGTGTGTAGGAAACACAGTTCTTTTGTTCTGAGCACTCTCACGTTTCCCGCCTTATTCGAGACTCTAGAAAGCAAGAGCGTGCTTCTTGCTCTAAAGCAGAGTGTGTTTCATGGATGAGAAGTGTGCTGTGTGTTTCCCTTCAGAAACGGAGTGAAATGCCAGGCTCTGTGTCTTCCTACAAGCGAGACTTCGTTTCAGGTAAACGCAGTCACTTTTCAGCTCAAACGAAGCTCTATTGTACACGAAGCTCACACGTTTCTCGCTCTTAACTGAAACGCATTGGATGTTAGAGGGCCTGTGGTTTGTATCAGTTTCAGAAGCAGAGTTGAACTAGATATGGTCCGTGTGTGTAGGAAACACAGTTCTTTTGTTCTGAGCACTCTCACGTTTCCCGCCTTATTCGAGACTCTAGAAAGCAAGAGCGTGCTTCTTGCTCTAAAGCAGAGTGTGTTTCATGGGTGAGAAGTGTGCTGTGTGTTTCCCTTCAGAAACGGAGTGAAATGCCAGGCTCTGTGTCTTCCTACAAGCGAGACTTCGTTTCAGGTAAACGCAGTCACTTTTCAGCTCAAACGAAGCTCTATTGTACACGAAGCTCACACGTTTTTCGCTCTTAACTGAAACGCATTGGATGTTAGAGGGCCTGTGGTTTGTATCAGTTTCAGAAGCAGAGTTGAACTAGATATGGTCCGTGTGTGTAGGAAACACAGTTCTTTTGTTCTGAGCACTCTCACGTTTCCCGCCTTATTCGAGACTCTAGAAAGCAAGAGCGTGCTTCTTGCTCTAAAGCAGAGTGTGTTTCATGGATGAGAAGTGTGCTGTGTGTTTCCCTTCAGAAACGGAGTGAAATGCCAGGCTCTGTGTCTTCCTACAAGCGAGACTTCGTTTCAGGTAAACGCAGTCACTTTTCAGCTCAAACGAAGCTCTATTGTGCACGAAGTTCACACGTTTCTCGCTCTTAACTGAAACGCATTGGATGTTAGAGGGCCTGTGGTTTGTATCAGTTTCAGAAGCAGAGTTGAACTAGATATGGTCCGTGTGTGTAGGAAACACAGTTCTTTTGTTCTGACACTCTCACGTTTCCCGCCTTATTCGAGACTCTAGAAAGCAAGAGCGTGCTTCTTGCTCTAAAGCAGAGTGTGTTTCATGGATGAGAAGTGTGCTGTGTGTTTCCCTTCAGAAACGGAGTGAAATGCCAGGCTCCGTGTCTTCCTACAAGCGAGACTTCGTTTCAGGTAAACGCAGTCACTTTTCAGCTCAAAGGAAGCTCTATTGTACACGAAGCTCACACGTTTCTCGCTCTTAACTGAAACGCATTGGATGTTAGAGGGCCTGTGGTTTGTATCAGTTTCAGAAGCAGAGTTGAACTAGATATGGTCCGAGTGTGTTGGAAACACAGTTCTTTTGTTCTGAGCACTCTCACGTTTCCCGCCTTATTCGAGACTCTAGAAAGCAAGAGCGTGCTTCTTGCTCTAAAGCAGAGTGTGTTTCATGGATGAGAAGTGTGCTGTGTGTTTCCCTTCAGAAACGGAGTGAAATGCCAGGCTCCGTGTCTTCCTACAAGCGAGACTTCGTTTCAGGTAAACGCAGTCACTTTTCAGCTCAAACGAAGCTCTATTGTACACGAAGCTCACACGTTTCTCGCTCTTAACTGAAATGCATTGGATGTTAGAGGGCCTGTGGTTTGTATCAGTTTCAGAAGCAGAGTTGAACTAGATATGGTCCGTGTGTGTAGGAAACACAGTTCTTTTGTTCTGAGCACTCTCACGTTTCCCGCCTTATTGGAGACTCTAGAAAGCAAGAGTGGGCTTCTTGCTCTAAAGCAGAGTGTGTTTCATGGATGAGAAGTGTGCTGTGTGTTTCCCTTCAGAAACGGAGTGAAATGCCAGGCTCTGTGTCTTCCTACAAGCGAGACTTCGTTTCAGGTAAACGCAGTCACTTTTCAGCTCAAACGAAGCTCTATTGTACACGAAGCTCACACGTTTCTCGCTCTTAACTGAAAGGCATTGGATGTTAGAGGGCCTGTGGTTTGTAGCAGTTTCAGAAGCAGAGTTGAACTAGATATGGTCCGTGTGTGTAGGAAACACAGTTCTTTTGTTCTGAGCACTCTCACGTTTCCCGCCTTATTCGAGACTCTAGAAAGCAAGAGCGTGCTTCTTGCTCTAAAGCAGAGTGTGTTTCATGGATGAGAAGTGTGCTGTGTGTTTCCCTTCAGAAACGGAGTGAAATGCCAGGCTCTGTGTCTTCCTACAAGCGAGAATTCGTTTCAGGTAAACGCAGTCACTTTTCAGCTCAAACGAAGCTCTATTGTACACGAAGCTCACACGTTTCTCGCTCTTAACTGAAACGCATTGGATGTTAGAGGGCCTGTGGTTTGTATCAGTTTCAGAAGCAGAGTTGAACTAGATATGGTCCGTGTGTGTAGGAAACACAGTTCTTTTGTCCTGAGCACTCTCACGTTTCCCGCCTTATTCGAGACTCTAGAAAGCAAGAGCGTGCTTCTTGCTCTAAAGCAGAGTGTGTTTCATGGGTGAGAAGTGTGCTGTGTGTTTCCCTTCAGAAACGGAGTGAAATGCCAGGCTCTGTGTCTTCCTACAAGCGAGACCTCGTTTCAGGTAAACGCAGTCACTTTTCAGCTCAAACGAAGCTCTATTGTACACGAAGCTCACACGTTTCTCGCTCTTAACTGAAACGCATTGGGTGTTAGAGGGCCTGTGGTTTGTATCAGTTTCAGAAGCAGAGTTGAACTAGATATGGTCCGTGTGTGTAGGAAACACAGTTCTTTTGTTCTGAGCACTCTCACGTTTCCCGCCTTATTCGAGACTCTAGAAAGCAAGAGCGTGCTTCTTGCTCTAAAGCAGAGTGTGTTTCATGGGTGAGAAGTGTGCTGTGTGTTTCCCTTCAGTAACGGAGTTCAATGCCAGGCTCTGTGTCTTCCTACAAGCGAGACTTCGTTTCAGGTAAACGCAGTCACTTTTCAGCTCAAACGAAGCTCTATTGTACACGAAGCTCACACGTTTCTCGCTCTTAACTGAAACGCATTGGATGTTAGAGGGCCTGTGGTTTGTATCAGTTTCAGAAGCAGAGTTGAACTAGATATGGTCCGTGTGTGTAGGAAACACAGTTCTTTTGTTCTGAGCACTCTCACGTTTCCCGCCTTATTCGAGACTCTAGAAAGCAAGAGCGTGCTTCTTGCTCTAAAGCAGAGTGTGTTTCATGGATGAGAAGTGTGCTGTGTGTTTCCCTTCAGAAACGGAGTTCAATGCCAGGCTCTGTGTCTTCCTACAAGCGAGACTTTTTTTCAGGTAAACGCAGTCACTTTTCAGCTCAAACGAAGCTCTATTGTACACGAAGCTCACACATTTCTCGCTCTTAACTGAAACGCATTGGATGTTAGAGGGCCTGTGGTTTGTATCAGTTTCAGAAGCAGAGTTGAACTAGATATGGTCTGTGTGTGTAGGAAACACAGTTCTTTTGTTCTGAGCACTCTCACGTTTCCCGCCTTATTCGAGACTCTAGAAAGCAAGAGCGTGCTTCTTGCTCTAAAGCAGAGTGTGTTTCATGGATGAGCAGTGTGCTGTGTGTTTCCCTTCAGAAACGGAGTTCAATGCCAGGCTCTGTGTCTTCCTACAAGCGAGACTTCGTTTCAGGTAAACGCAGTCACTTTTCAGCTCAAACGAAGCTCTATTGTACACGAAGCTCACACGTTTCTCGCTCTTAACTGAAACGCATTGGATGTTAGAGGGCCTGTGGTTTGTATCAGTTTCAGAAGCAGAGTTGAACTAGATATGGTCCGTGTGTGTAGGAAACACAGTTCTTTTGTCCTGAGCACTCTCACGTTTCCCGCCTTATTCGAGACTCTAGAAAGCAAGAGCGTGCTTATTGCTCTAAAGCAGAGTGTGTTTCATGGATGAGAAGTGTGCTGTGTGTTTCCCTTCAGAAACGGAGTGAAATGCCAGGCTCTGTGTCTTCCTACAAGCGAGACTTCGTTTCAGGTAAACGCAGTCACTTTTCAGCTCAAACGAAGCTCTATTGTACACGAAGCTCACACGTTTCTCGCTCTTAACTGAAACGCATTGGATGTTAGAGGGCCTGTGGTTTGTATCAGTTTCAGAAGCAGAGTTGAACTAGATATGGTCCGTGTGTGTAGGAAACACAGTTCTTTTGTTCTGAGCACTCTCACGTTTCCCGCCTTATTCGAGACTCTAGAAAGCAAGAGCGTGCTTCTTGCTCTAAAGCAGAGTGTGTTTCATGGATGAGAAGTGTGCTGTGTGTTTCCCTTCAGAAACGGAGTGAAATGCCAGGCTCTGTGTCTTCCTACAAGCGAGACTTCGTTTCAGGTAAACGCAGTCACTTTTCAGCTCAAACGAAGCTCTATTGTACACGAAGTTCACACGTTTCTCGCTCTTAACTGAAACGCATTGGATGTTAGAGGGCCTGTGGTTTGTATCAGTTTCAGAAGCAGAGTTGAACTAGATATGGTCCGTGTGTGTAGGAAACACAGTTCTTTAGTTCTGAGCACTCTCACGTTTCCCGCCTTATTCGAGACTCTAGAAAGCAAGAGCGTGCTTCTTGCTCTAAAGCAGAGTGTGTTTCATGGATGAGAAGTGTGCTGTGTGTTTCCCTTCAGAAACGGAGTGAAATGCCAGGCTCTGTGTCTTCCTACAAGCGAGACTTCGTTTCAGGTAAACGCAGTCACTTTTCAGCTCAAACGAAGCTCTATTGTACACGAAGCTCACACGTTTCTCGCTCTTAACTGAAACGCATTGGATGTTAGAGGGCCTGTGGTTTGTATCAGTTTCAGAAGCAGAGTTGAACTAGATATGGTCCGTGTGTGTAGGAAACACAGTTCTTTTGTTCTGAGCACTCTCACGTTTCCCGCCTTATTCGAGACTCTAGAAAGCAAGAGCGTGCTTCTTGCTCTAAAGCAGAGTGTGTTTCATGGATGAGAAGTGTGCTGTGTGTTTCCCTTCAGAAACGGAGTGAAATGCCAGGCTCTGTGTCTTCCTACAAGCGAGATTTCGTTTCAGGTAAACGCAGTCACTTTTCAGCTCAAACGAAGCTCTATTGTACACGAAGCTCACACGTTTCTCGCTCTTAACTGAAACGCATTGGATGTTAGAGGGCCTGTGGTTTGTATCAGTTTCAGAAGCAGAGTTGAACTAGATATGGTCCGAGTGTGTAGGAAACACAGTTCTTTTGTTCTGAGCACTCTCACGTTTCCCGCCTTATTCGAGACTCTAGAAAGCAAGAGCGTGCTTCTTGCTCTAAAGCAGAGTGTGTTTCATGGATGAGAAGTGTGCTGTGTGTTTCCCTTCAGAAACGGAGTGAAATGCCAGGCTCTGTGTCTTCCTACAAGCGAGAATTCGTTTCAGGTAAACGCAGTCACTTTTCAGCTCAAACGAAGCTCTATTGTACACGAAGCTCACACGTTTCTCGCTCTTAACTGAAACGCATTGGATGTTAGAGGGCCTGTGGTTTGTATCAGTTTCAGAAGCAGAGTTGAACTAGATATGGTCCGTGTGTGTAGGAAACACAGTTCTTTTGTCCTGAGCACTCTCACGTTTCCCGCCTTATTCGAGACTCTAGAAAGCAAGAGCGTGCTTCTTGCTCTAAAGCAGAGTGTGTTTCATGTGTGAGAAGTGTGCTGTGTGTTTCCCTTCAGAAACGGAGTGAAATGCCAGGCTCTGTGTCTTCCTACAAGCGAGACCTCGTTTCAGGTAAACGCAGTCACTTTTCAGCTCAAACGAAGCTCTATTGTACACGAAGCTCACACGTTTCTCGCTCTTAACTGAAACGCATTGGGTGTTAGAGGGCCTGTGGTTTGTATCAGTTTCAGAAGCAGAGTTGAACTAGATATGGTCCGTGTGTGTAGGAAACACAGTTATTTTGTTCTGAGCACTCTCACGTTTCCCGCCTTATTCGAGACTCTAGAAAGCAAGAGCGTGCTTATTGCTCTAAAGCAGAGTGTGTTTCATGGATGAGAAGTGTGCTGTGTGTTTCCCTTCAGAAACGGAGTGAAATGCCAGGCTCTGTGTCTTCCTACAAGCGAGACTTCGTTTCAGGTAAACGCAGTCACTTTTCAGCTCAAACGAAGCTCTATTGTACACGAAGCTCACACGTTTCTCGCTCTTAATTGAAACGCATTGGATGTTAGAGGGCCTGTGGTTTGTATCAGTTTCAGAAGCAGAGTTGAACTAGATATGGTCCGTGTGTGTAGGAAACACAGTTCTTTTGTTCTGAGCACTCTCACGTTTCCCGCCTTATTCGAGACTCTAGAAAGCAAGAGCGTGCTTCTTGCTCTAAAGCAGAGTGTGTTTCATGGATGAGAAGTGTGCTGTGTGTTTCCCTTCAGAAACGGAGTGAAATGCCAGGCTCTGTGTCTTCCTACAAGCGAGACTTCGTTTCAGGTAAACGCAGTCACTTTTCAGCTCAAACGAAGCTCTATTGTACACGAAGCTCACACGTTTCTCGCTCTTAACTGAAACGCATTGGATGTTAGAGGGCCTGTGGTTTGTATCAGTTTCAGAAGCAGAGTTGAACTAGATATGGTCCGTGTGTGTAGGAAACACAGTTCTTTTGTTCTGAGCACTCTCACGTTTCCCGCCTTATTCGAGACTCTAGAAAGCAAGAGCGTGCTTCTTGCTCTAAAGCAGAGGGTGTTTCATGGGTGAGAAGTGTGCTGTGTGTTTCCCTTCAGAAACGGAGTTCAATGCCAGGCTCTGTGTCTTCCTACAAGCGAGACTTCGTTTCAGGTAAACGCAGTCACTTTTCAGCTCAAACGAAGCTCTATTGTACACGAAGCTCACACGTTTCTCGCTCTTAACTGAAACGCATTGGATGTTAGAGGGCCTGTGGTTTGTATCAGTTTCAGAAGCAGAGTTGAACTAGATATGGTCCGTGTGTGTAGGAAACACAGTTCTTTTGTTCTGAGCACTCTCACGTTTCCCGCCTTATTCGAGACTCTAGAAAGCAAGAGCGTGCTTCTTGCTCTAAAGCAGAGTGTGTTTCATGGATGAGAAGTGTGCTGTGTGTTTCCCTTCAGAAACGGAGTTCAATGCCAGGCTCTGTGTCTTCCTACAAGCGAGACTTTGTTTCAGGTAAACGCAGTCACTTTTCAGCTGAAACGAAGCTCTATTGTACACGAAGCTCACACGTTTCTCGCTCTTAACTGAAACGCATTGGATGTTAGAGGGCCTGTGGTTTGTATCAGTTTCAGAAGCAGAGTTGAACTAGATATGGTCCGTGTGTGTAGGAAACACAGTTCTTTTGTTCTGAGCACTCTCACGTTTCCCGCCTTATTCGAGACTCTAGAAAGCAAGAGCGTGCTTCTTGCTCTAAAGCAGAGTGTGTTTCATGGATGAGCAGTGTGCTGTGTGTTTCCCTTCAGAAACGGAGTGAAATGCCAGGCTCTGTGTCTTCCTACAAGCAAGACTTCGTTTCAGGTAAACACAGTCACTTTTCAGCTCAAAGGAAGCTCTATTGTACACGAAGCTCACATGTTTCTCGCTCTTAACTGAAACGCATTGGATGTTAGAGGGCCTGTGGTTTGTATCAGTTTCAGAAGCAGAGTTGAACTAGATATGGTCCGTGTGTGTAGGAAACACAGTTCTTTTGTTCTGAGCACTCTCACGTTTCCCGCCTTATTCGAGACTCTAGAAAGCAAGAGCGTGCTTCTTGCTCTAAAGCAGAGTGTGTTTCATGGATGAGAAGTGTGCTGTGTGTTTCCCTTCAGAAACGGAGTGAAATGCCAGGCTCTGTGTCTTCCTACAAGCGAGACTTCGTTTCAGGTAAACGCAGTCACTTTTCAGCTCAAACGAAGCTCTATTGTACACGAAGCTCACACGTTTCTCGCTCTTAACTGAAACGCATTGGATGTTAGAGGGCCTGTGGTTTGTATCAGTTTCAGAAGCAGAGTTGAACTAGATATGGTCCGTGTGTGTAGGAAACACAGTTCTTTTGTTCTGAGCACTCTCACGTTTCCCGCCTTATTCGAGACTCTAGAAAGCAAGAGCGTGCTTCTTGCTCTAAAGCAGAGTGTGTTTCATGGATGAGAAGTGTGCTGTGTGTTTCCCTTCAGAAACGGAGTGAAATGCCAGGCTCCGTGTCTTCCTACAAGCGAGACTTCGTTTCAGGTAAACGCAGTCACTTTTCAGCTCAAACGAAGCTCTATTGTACACGAAGCTCACACGTTTCTCGCTCTTAACTGAAACGCATTGGATGTTAGAGGGCCTGTGGTTTGTATCAGTTTCAGAAGCAGAGTTGAACTAGATATGGTCCGAGTGTGTTGGAAACACAGTTCTTTTGTTCTGAGCACTCTCACGTTTCCCGCCTTATTCGAGACTCTAGAAAGCAAGAGCGTGCTTCTTGCTCTAAAGCAGAGTGTGTTTCATGGATGAGAAGTGTGCTGTGTGTTTCCCTTCAGAAACGGAGTGAAATGCCAGGCTCCGTGTCTTCCTACAAGCGAGACTTCGTTTCAGGTAAACGCAGTCACTTTTCAGCTCAAACGAAGCTCTATTGTACACGAAGCTCACACGTTTCTCGCTCTTAACTGAAATGCATTGGATGTTAGAGGGCCTGTGGTTTGTATCAGTTTCAGAAGCAGAGTTGAACTAGATATGGTCCGTGTGTGTAGGAAACACAGTTCTTTTGTTCTGAGCACTCTCACGTTTCCCGCCTTATTGGAGACTCTAGAAAGCAAGAGCGTGCTTCTTGCTCTAAAGCAGAGTGTGTTTCATGGATGAGAAGTGTGCTGTGTGTTTCCCTTCAGAAACGGAGTGAAATGCCAGGCTCTGTGTCTTCCTACAAGCGAGACTTCGTTTCAGGTAAACGCAGTCACTTTTCAGCTCAAACGAAGCTCTATTGTACACGAAGCTCACACGTTTCTCGCTCTTAACTGAAACGCATTGGATGTTAGAGGGCCTGTGGTTTGTATCAGTTTCAGAAGCAGAGTTGAACTAGATATGGTCCGTGTGTGTAGGAAACACAGTTCTTTTGTTCTGAGCACTCTCACGTTTCCCGCCTTATTGGAGACTCTAGAAAGCAAGAGCGTGCTTCTTGCTCTAAAGCAGAGTGTGTTTCATGGATGAGAAGTGTGCTGTGTGTTTCCCTTCAGAAACGGAGTGAAATGCCAGGCTCTGTGTCTTCCTACAAGCGAGACTTCGTTTCAGGTAAACGCAGTCACTTTTCAGCTCAAACGAAGCTCTATTGTACACGAAGCTCACACGTTTCTCGCTCTTAACTGAAAGGCATTGGATGTTAGAGGGCCTGTGGTTTGTATCAGTTTCAGAAGCAGAGTTGAACTAGATATGGTCCGTGTGTGTAGGAAACACAGTTCTTTTGTTCTGAGCACTCTCACGTTTCCCGCCTTATTGGAGACTCTAGAAAGCAAGAGCGTGCTTCTTGCTCTAAAGCAGAGTGTGTTTCATGGATGAGAAGTGTGCTGTGTGTTTCCCTTCAGAAACGGAGTGAAATGCCAGGCTCTGTGTCTTCCTACAAGCGAGAATTCGTTTCAGGTAAACGCAGTCACTTTTCAGCTCAAACGAAGCTCTATTGTACACGAAGCTCACACGTTTCTCGCTCTTAACTGAAACGCATTGGATGTTAGAGGGCCTGTGGTTTGTATCAGTTTCAGAAGCAGAGTTGAACTAGATATGGTCCGTGTGTGTAGGAAACACAGTTCTTTTGTCCTGAGCACTCTCACGTTTCCCGACTTATTCGAGACTCTAGAAAGCAAGAGCGTGCTTCTTGCTCTAAAGCAGAGTGTGTTTCATGTGTGAGAAGTGTGCTGTGTGTTTCCCTTCAGAAACGGAGTGAAATGCCAGGCTCTGTGTCTTCCTACAAGCGAGACCTCGTTTCAGGTAAACGCAGTCACTTTTCAGCTCAAACGAAGCTCTATTGTACACGAAGCTCACACGTTTCTCGCTCTTAACTGAAACGCATTGGGTGTTAGAGGGCCTGTGGTTTGTATCAGTTTCAGAAGCAGAGTTGAACTAGATATGGTCCGTGTGTGTAGGAAACACAGTTATTTTGTTCTGAGCACTCTCACGTTTCCCGCCTTATTCGAGACTCTAGAAAGCAAGAGCGTGCTTATTGCTCTAAAGCAGAGTGTGTTTCATGGATGAGAAGTGTGCTGTGTGTTTCCCTTCAGAAACGGAGTGAAATGCCAGGCTCTGTGTCTTCCTACAAGCGAGACTTCGTTTCAGGTAAACGCAGTCACTTTTCAGCTCAAACGAAGCTCTATTGTACACGAAGCTCACACGTTTCTCGCTCTTAACTGAAACGCATTGGATGTTAGAGGGCCTGTGGTTTGTATCAGTTTCAGAAGCAGAGTTGAACTAGATATGGTCCGTGTGTGTAGGAAACACAGTTCTTTTGTTCTGAGCACTCTCACGTTTCCCGCCTTATTCGAGACTCTAGAAAGCAAGAGCGTGCTTCTTGCTCTAAAGCAGAGTGTGTTTCATGGATGAGAAGTGTGCTGTGTGTTTCCCTTCAGAAACGGAGTGAAATGCCAGGCTCTGTGTCTTCCTACAAGCGAGACTTCGTTTCAGGTAAACGCAGTCACTTTTCAGCTCAAACGAAGCTCTATTGTACACGAAGCTTACACGTTTCTCGCTCTTAACTGAAACGCATTGGATGTTAGAGGGCCTGTGGTTTGTATCAGTTTCAGAAGCAGAGTTGAACTAGATATGGTCCGTGTGTGTAGGAAACACAGTTCTTTTGTTCTGAGCACTCTCACGTTTCCCGCCTTATTCGAGACTCTAGAAAGCAAGAGCGTGCTTCTTGCTCTAAAGCAGAGTGTGTTTCATGGGTGAGAAGTGTGCTGTGTGTTTCCCTTCAGAAACGGAGTGAAATGCCAGGCTCTGTGTCTTCCTACAAGCGAGACTTCGTTTCAGGTAAACGCAGTCACTTTTCAGCTCAAACGAAGCTCTATTGTACACGAAGCTCACACGTTTCTCGCTCTTAACTGAAAGGCATTGGATGTTAGAGGGCCTGTATTTTGTATCAGTTTCAGAAGCAGAGTTGAACTAGATATGGTCCGTGTGTGTAGGAAACACAGTTCTTTTGTTCTGAGCACTCTCAGGTTTCCCGCCTTATTCGAGACTCTAGAAAGCAAGAGCGTGCTTCTTGCTCTAAAGCAGAGTGTGTTTCATGGATGAGAAGTGTGCTGTGTGTTTCCCTTCAGAAACGGAGTGAAATGCCAGGCTCTGTGTCTTCCTACAAGCGAGACTTTGTTTCAGGTAAACGCAGTCACTTTTCAGCTCAAACGAAGCTCTATTGTACACGAAGCTCACACGTTTCTCGCTCTTAACTGAAACGCATTGGATGTTAGAGGGCCTGTGGTTTGTATCAGTTTCAGAAGCAGAGTTGAACTAGATATGGTCCGTGTGTGTAGGAAACACAGTTCTTTTGTTCTGAGCACTCTCACGTTTCCCGCCTTATTCGAGACTCTAGAAAGCAAGGGCGTGCTTCTTGCTCTAAAGCAGAGTGTGTTTGATGGATGAGCAGTGTGCTGTGTGTTTCCCTTCAGAAACGGAGTGAAATGCCAGGCTCTGTGTCTTCCTACAAGCAAGACTTCGTTTCAGGTAAACACAGTCACTTTTCAGCTCAAACGAAGCTCTATTGTACACGAAGCTCACACGTTTCTCGCTCTTAACTGAAACGCATTGGATGTTAGAGGGCCTGTGGTTTGTATCAGTTTCAGAAGCAGAGTTGAACTAGATATGGTCCGTGTGTGTAGGAAACACAGTTCTTTTGTTCTGAGCACTCTCACGTTTCCCGCCTTATTCGAGACTCTAGAAAGCAAGAGCGTGCTTCTTGCTCTAAAGCAGAGTGTGTTTCATGGGTGAGAAGTGTGCTGTGTGTTTCCCTTCAGAAACGGAGTGAAATGCCAGGCTCTGTGTCTTCCTACAAGCGAGACTTCGTTTCAGGTAAACGCAGTCACTTTTCAGCTCAAAGGAAGCTCTATTGTACACGAAGCTCACACGTTTCTCGCTCTTAACTGAAACGCATTGGATGTTAGAGGGCCTGTGGTTTGTATCAGTTTCAGAAGCAGAGTTGAACTAGATATGGTCCGTGTGTGTAGGAAACACAGTTCTTTTGTTCTGAGCACTCTCACGTTTCCCGCCTTATTCGAGACTCTAGAAAGCAAGAGCGTGCTTCTTGCTCTAAAGCAGAGTGTGTTTCATGGATGAGAAGTGTGCTGTGTGTTTCCCTTCAGAAACGGAGTGAAATGCCAGGCTCTGTGTCTTCCTACAAGCGAGACTTCGTTTCAGGTAAACGCAGTCACTTTTCAGCTCAAACGAAGCTCTATTGTACACGAAGCTCACACGTTTCTCGCTCTTAACTGAAACGCATTGGATGTTAGAGGGCCTGTGGTTTGTATCAGTTTCAGAAGCAGAGTTGAACTAGATATGGTCCGTGTGTGTAGGAAACACAGTTCTTTTGTTCTGAGCACTCTCACGTTTCCCGCCTTATTGGAGACTCTAGAAAGCAAGAGCGTGCTTCTTGCTCTAAAGCAGAGTGTGTTTCATGGATGAGAAGTGTGCTGTGTGTTTCCCTTCAGAAACGGAGTGAAATGCCAGGCTCTGTGTCTTCCTACAAGCGAGACTTCGTTTCAGGTAAACGCAGTCACTTTTCAGCTCAAACGAAGCTCTATTGTACACGAAGCTCACACGTTTCTCGCTCTTAACTGAAAGGCATTGGATGTTAGAGGGCCTGTGGTTTGTATCAGTTTCAGAAGCAGAGTTGAACTAGATATGGTCCGTGTGTTTAGGAAACACAGTTCTTTTGTTCTGAGCACTCTCACGTTTCCCGCCTTATTGGAGACTCTAGAAAGCAAGAGCGTGCTTCTTGCTCTAAAGCAGAGTGTGTTTCATGGATGAGAAGTGTGCTGTGTGTTTCCCTTCAGAAACGGAGTGAAATGCCAGGCTCTGTGTCTTCCTACAAGCGAGAATTCGTTTCAGGTAAACGCAGTCACTTTTCAGCTCAAACGAAGCTCTATTGTACACGAAGCTCACACGTTTCTCGCTCTTAACTGAAACGCATTGGATGTTAGAGGGCCTGTGGTTTGTATCAGTTTCAGAAGCAGAGTTGAACTAGATATGGTCCGTGTGTGTAGGAAACACAGTTCTTTTGTCCTGAGCACTCTCACGTTTCCCGCCTTATTCGAGACTCTAGAAAGCAAGAGCGTGCTTCTTGCTCTAAAGCAGAGTGTGTTTCATGTGTGAGAAGTGTGCTGTGTGTTTCCCTTCAGAAACGGAGTGAAATGCCAGGCTCTGTGTCTTCCTACAAGCGAGACCTCGTTTCAGGTAAACGCAGTCACTTTTCAGCTCAAACGAAGCTCTATTGTACACGAAGCTCACACGTTTCTCGCTCTTAACTGAAACGCATTGGGTATTAGAGGGCCTGTGGTTTGTATCAGTTTCAGAAGCAGAGTTGAACTAGATATGGTCCGTGTGTGTAGGAAACACAGTTATTTTGTTCTGAGCACTCTCACGTTTCCCGCCTTATTCGAGACTCTAGAAAACAAGAGCGTGCTTATTGCTCTAAAGCAGAGTGTGTTTCATGGATGAGAAGTGTGCTGTGTGTTTCCCTTCAGAAACGGAGTGAAATGCCAGGCTCTGTGTCTTCCTACAAGCGAGACTTCGTTTCAGGTAAACGCAGTCACTTTTCAGCTCAAACGAAGCTCTATTGTACACGAAGCTCACACGTTTCTCGCTCTTAACTGAAACGCATTGGATGTTAGAGGGCCTGTGGTTTGTATCAGTTTCAGAAGCAGAGTTGAACTAGATATGGTCCGTGTGTGTAGGAAACACAGTTCTTTTGTTCTGAGCACTCTCACGTTTCCCGCCTTATTCGAGACTCTAGAAAGCAAGAGCGTGCTTCTTGCTCTAAAGCAGAGTGTGTTTCATGGATGAGAAGTGTGCTGTGTGTTTCCCTTCAGAAACGGAGTGAAATGCCAGGCTCTGTGTCTTCCTACAAGCGAGACTTCGTTTCAGGTAAACGCAGTCACTTTTCAGCTCAAACGAAGCTCTATTGTACACGAAGCTTACACGTTTCTCGCTCTTAACTGAAACGCATTGGATGTTAGAGGGCCTGTGGTTTGTATCAGTTTCAGAAGCAGAGTTGAACTAGATATGGTCCGTGTGTGTAGGAAACACAGTTCTTTTGTTCTGAGCACTCTCACGTTTCCCGCCTTATTCGAGACTCTAGAAAGCAAGAGCGTGCTTCTTGCTCTAAAGCAGAGTGTGTTTCATGGGTGAGAAGTGTGCTGTGTGTTTCCCTTCAGAAACGGAGTGAAATGCCAGGCTCTGTGTCTTCCTACAAGCGAGACTTCGTTTCAGGTAAACGCAGTCACTTTTCAGCTCAAACGAAGCTCTATTGTACACGAAGCTCACACGTTTCTCGCTCTTAACTGAAAGGCATTGGATGTTAGAGGGCCTGTATTTTGTATCAGTTTCAGAAGCAGAGTTGAACTAGATATGGTCCGTGTGTGTAGGAAACACAGTTCTTTTGTTCTGAGCACTCTCAGGTTTCCCGCCTTATTCGAGACTCTAGAAAGCAAGAGCGTGTTTCTTGCTCTAAAGCAGAGTGTGTTTCATGGATGAGAAGTGTGCTGTGTGTTTCCCTTCAGAAACGGAGTTCAATGCCAGGCTCTGTGTCTTCCTACAAGCGAGACTTTGTTTCAGGTAAACGCAGTCACTTTTCAGCTCAAACGAAGCTCTATTGTACACGAAGCTCACACGTTTCTCGCTCTTAACTGAAACGCATTGGATGTTAGAGGGCCTGTGGTTTGTATCAGTTTCAGAAGCAGAGTTGAACTAGATATGGTCCGTGTGTGTAGGAAACACAGTTCTTTTGTTCTGAGCACTCTCACGTTTCCCGCCTTATTCGAGACTCTAGAAAGCAAGGGCGTGCTTCTTGCTCTAAAGCAGAGTGTGTTTCATGGATGAGCAGTGTGCTGTGTGTTTCCCTTCAGAAACGGAGTGAAATGCCAGGCTCTGTGTCTTCCTACAAGCAAGACTTCGTTTCAGGTAAACACAGTCACTTTTCAGCTCAAACGAAGCTCTATTGTACACGAAGCTCACACGTTTCTCGCTCTTAACTGAAACGCATTGGATGTTAGAGGGCCTGTGGTTTGTATCAGTTTCAGAAGCAGAGTTGAACTAGATATGGTCCGTGTGTGTAGGAAACACAGTTATTTTGTTCTGAGCACTCTCACGTTTCCCGCCTTATTCGAGACTCTAGAAAGCAAGAGCGTGCTTATTGCTCTAAAGCAGAGTGTGTTTCATGGATGAGAAGTGTGCTGTGTGTTTCCCTTCAGAAACGGAGTGAAATGCCAGGCTCTGTGTCTTCCTACAAGCGAGACTTCGTTTCAGGTAAACGCAGTCACTTTTCAGCTCAAACGAAGCTCTATTGTACACGAAGCTCACACGTTTCTCGCTCTTAACTGAAACGCATTGGATGTTAGAGGGCCTGTGGTTTGTATCAGTTTCAGAAGCAGAGTTGAACTAGATATGGTCCGTGTGTGTAGGAAACACAGTTCTTTTGTTCTGAGCACTCTCACGTTTCCCGCCTTATTCGAGACTCTAGAAAGCAAGAGCGTGCTTCTTGCTCTAAAGCAGAGTGTGTTTCATGGATGAGAAGTGTGCTGTGTGTTTCCCTTCAGAAACGGAGTGAAATGCCAGGCTCTGTGTCTTCCTACAAGTGAGACTTCGTTTCAGGTAAACGCAGTCACTTTTCAGCTCAAACGAAGCTCTATTGTACACGAAGCTCACACGTTTCTCGCTCTTAACTGAAACGCATTGGATGTTAGAGGGCCTGTGGTTTGTATCAGTTTCAGAAGCAGAGTTGAACTAGATATGGTCCGTGTGTGTAGGAAACACAGTTCTTTTGTTCTGAGCACTCTCACGTTTCCCGCCTTATTCGAGACTCTAGAAAGCAAGAGCGTGCTTCTTGCTCTAAAGCAGAGTGTGTTTCATGGGTGAGAAGTGTGCTGTGTGTTTCCCTTCAGAAACGGAGTGAAATGCCAGGCTCTGTGTCTTCCTACAAGCGAGACTTCGTTTCATGTAAAAGCAGTCACTTTTCAGCTCAAACGAAGCTCTATTGTACACGAAGCTCACAGGTTTCTCGCTCTTAACTGAAACGCATTGGATGTTAGAGGGCCTGTGGTTTGTATCAGTTTCAGAAGCAGAGTTGAACTAGATATGGTCCGTGTGTGTAGGAAACACAGTTCTTTTGTTCTGAGCACTCTCACGTTTCCCGCATTATTCGAGACTCTAGAAAGTAAGAGCATGCTTCTTGCTCTAAAGCAGAGTGTGTTTCATGGAGGAGAAGTGTGCTGTGTGTTTCCCTTCAGAAACGGAGTGAAATGCCAGGCTCTGTGTCTTCCTACAAGCGAGACTTCGTTTCAGGTAAACGCAGTCACTTTTCAGCTCAAACGATGCTCTATTGTACACGAAGCTCACACGTTTCTCGCTCTTAACTGAAACGCATTGGATGTTAGAGGGCCTGTGGTTTGTATCAGTTTCAGAAGCAGAGTTGAACTAGATATGGTCCGTGTGTGTAGGAAACACAGTTCTTTTGTTCTGAGCTCTCTCACATTTCCCGCCTTATTCGAGACTCTAGAAAGCAAGAGCGTGCTTCTTGCTCTAAAGCAGAGTGTGTTTCATGGATGAGAAGTGTGCTGTGTGTTTCCCTTCAGAAACGGAGTGAAATGCCAGGCTCTGTGTCTTCCTACAAGCGAGACTTCGTTTCAGGTAAACGCAGTCACTTTTCAGCTCAAACGAAGCTCTATTGTACACGAAGCTCACACGTTTCTCGCTCTTAACTGAAACGCATTGGATGTTAGAGGGCCTGTGGTTTGTATCAGTTTCAGAAGCAGAGTTGAACTAGATATGGTCCGTGTGTGTAGGAAACACAGTTCTTTTGTTCTGAGCACTCTCACGTTTCCCGCCTTATTCGAGACTCTAGAAAGCAAGAGCGTGCTTCTTGCTCTAAAGCAGAGAGTGTTTCATGGGTGAGAAGTGTGCTGTGTGTTTCCCTTCAGAAACGGAGTGAAATGCCAGGCTCTGTGTCTTCCTACAAGCGAGACTTCGTTTCAGGTAAACGCAGTCACTTTTCAGCTCAAACGAAGCTCTATTGTACACGAAGCTCACACGTTTCTCGCTCTTAACTGAAACGCATTGGATGTTAGAGGGCCTGTGGTTTGTATCAGTTTCAGAAGCAGAGTTGAACTAGATATGGTCCGTGTGTGTAGGAAACACAGTTCTTTTGTTCTGAGCACTCTCACGTTTCCCGCCTTATTCGAGACTCTAGAAAGCAAGAGCGTGCTTCTTGCTCTAAAGCAGAGTGTGTTTCATGGATGAGAAGTGTGCTGTGTGTTTCCCTTCAGAAACGGAGTGAAATGCCAGGCTCTGTGTCTTCCTACAAGCGAGACTTCGTTTCAGGTAAACGCAGTCACTTTTCAGCTCAAACGAAGCTCTATTGTACACGAAGCTCACACGTTTCTCGCTCTTAACTGAAACGCATTGGATGTTAGAGGGCCTGTGGTTTGTATCAGTTTCAGAAGCAGAGTTGAACTAGATATGGTCCGTGTGTGTAGGAAACACAGTTCTTTTGTTCTGAGCACTCTCACGTTTCCCGCCTTATTCGAGACTCTAGAAAGCAAGAGCGTGCTTCTTGCTCTAAAGCAGAATGTGTTTCATGGATGAGAAGTGTGCTGTGTGTTTCCCTTCAGAAACGGAGTGAAATGCCAGGCTCTGTGTCTTCCTACAAGCGAGACTTCGTTTCAGGTAAACGCAGTCACTTTTCAGCTCAAACGAAGCTCTATTGTACACGAAGCTCACACGTTTCTCGCTCTTAACTGAAACGCATTGGATGTTAGAGGGCCTGTGGTTTGTATCAGTTTCAGAAGCAGAGTTGAACTAGATATGGTCCGTGTGTGTAGGAAACACAGTTCTTTTGTTCTGAGCACTCTCACGTTTCCCGCCTTATTCGAGACTCTAGAAAGCAAGAGCGTGCTTCTTGCTCTAAAGCAGAGTGTGTTTCATGGATGAGAAGTGTGCTGTGTGTTTCCCTTCAGAAACGGAGTGAAATGCCAGGCTCTGTGTCTTCCTACAAGCGAGACTTCGTTTCAGGTAAACGCAGTCACTTTTCAGCTCAAACGAAGCTCTATTGTACACGAAGCTCACACGTTTCTCGCTCTTAACTGAAACGCATTGGATGTTAGAGGGCCTGTGGTTTGTATCAGTTTCAGAAGCAGAGTTGAACTAGATATGGTCCGTGTGTGTAGGAAACACAGTTCTTTTGTTCTGAGCACTCTCACGTTTCCCGCCTTATTCGAGACTCTAGAAAGCAAGAGCGTGCTTCTTGCTCTAAAGCAGAGTGTGTTTCATGGATGAGAAGTGTGCTGTGTGTTTCCCTTCAGAAACGGAGTGAAATGCCAGGCTCTGTGTCTTCCTACAAGCGAGACTTCGTTTCAGGTAAACGCAGTCACTTTTCAGCTCAAACGAAGCTCTATTGTACACGAAGCTCACACGTTTCTCGCTCTTAACTGAAACGCATTGGATGTTAGAGGGCCTGTGGTTTGTATCAGTTTCAGAAGCAGAGTTGAACTAGATATGGTCCGTGTGTGTAGGAAACACAGTTCTTTTGTTCTGAGCACTCTCACGTTTCCCGCCTTATTCGAGACTCTAGAAAGCAAGAGCGTGCTTCTTGCTCTAAAGCAGAGTGTGTTTCATGGATGAGAAGTGTGCTGTGTGTTTCCCTTCAGAAACGGAGTGAAATGCCAGGCTCTGTGTCTTCCTACAAGCGAGACTTCGTTTCAGGTAAACGCAGTCACTTTTCAGCTCAAACGAAGCTCTATTGTACACGAAGCTCACACGTTTCTCGCTCTTAACTGAAACGCATTGGATGTTAGAGGGCCTGTGGTTTGTATCAGTTTCAGAAGCAGAGTTGAACTAGATATGGTCCGTGTGTGTAGGAAACACAGTTCTTTTGTTCTGAGCACTCTCACGTTTCCCGCCTTATTCGAGACTCTAGAAAGCAAGAGCGTGCTTCTTGCTCTAAAGCAGAGTGTGTTTCATGGATGAGAAGTGTGCTGTGTGTTTCCCTTCAGAAACGGAGTGAAATGCCAGGCTCTGTGTCTTCCTACAAGCGAGACTTCGTTTCAGGTAAACGCAGTCACTTTTCAGCTCAAAGGAAGCTCTATTGTACACGAAGCTCACACGTTTCTCGCTCTTAACTGAAACGCATTGGATGTTAGAGGGCCTGTGGTTTGTATCAGTTTCAGAAGCAGAGTTGAACTAGATATGGTCCGTGTGTGTAGGAAACACAGTTCTTTTGTTCTGAGCACTCTCACGTTTCCCGCCTTATTCGAGACTCTAGAAAGCAAGAGCGTGCTTCTTGCTCTAAAGCAGAGTGTGTTTCATGGGTGAGAAGTGTGCTGTGTGTTTCCCTTCAGAAACGGAGTGAAATGCCAGGCTCTGTGTCTTCCTACAAGCGAGACTTCGTTTCAGGTAAACGCAGTCACTTTTCAGCTCAAACGAAGCTCTATTGTACACGAAGCTCACACGTTTCTCGCTCTTAACTGAAACGCATTGGATGTTAGAGGGCCTGTGGTTTGTATCAGTTTCAGAAGCAGAGTTGAACTAGATATGGTCCGTGTGTGTAGGAAACACAGTTCTTTTGTTCTGAGCACTCTCACGTTTCCCGCCTTATTCGAGACTCTAGAAAGCAAGAGCGTGCTTCTTGCTCTAAAGCAGAGTGTGTTTCATGGATGAGAAGTGTGCTGTGTGTTTCCCTTCAGAAACGGAGTGAAATGCCAGGCTCTGTGTCTTCCTACAAGCGAGACTTCGTTTCAGGTAAACGCAGTCACTTTTCAGCTCAAACGAAGCTCTATTGTACACGAAGCTCACACGTTTCTCGCTCTTAACTGAAACGCATTGGATGTTAGAGGGCCTGTGGTTTGTATCAGTTTCAGAAGCAGAGTTGAACTAGATATGGTCCGTGTGTGTAGGAAACACAGTTCTTTTGTTCTGAGCACTCTCACGTTTCCCGCCTTATTCGAGACTCTAGAAAGCAAGAGCGTGCTTCTTGCTCTAAAGCAGAGTGTGTTTCATGGATGAGAAGTGTGCTGTGTGTTTCCCTTCAGAAACGGAGTGAAATGCCAGGCTCTGTGTCTTCCTACAAGCGAGACTTCGTTTCAGGTAAACGCAGTCACTTTTCAGCTCAAACGAAGCTCTATTGTACACGAAGCTCACACGTTTCTCGCTCTTAACTGAAACGCATTGGATGTTAGAGGGCCTGTGGTTTGTATCAGTTTCAGAAGCAGAGTTGAACTAGATATGGTCCGTGTGTGTAGGAAACACAGTTCTTTTGTTCTGAGCACTCTCACGTTTCCCGCCTTATTCGAGACTCTAGAAAGCAAGAGCGTGCTTCTTGCTCTAAAGCAGAGTGTGTTTCATGGATGAGAAGTGTGCTGTGTGTTTCCCTTCAGAAACGGAGTGAAATGCCAGGCTCTGTGTCTTCCTACAAGCGAGACTTCGTTTCAGGTAAACGCAGTCACTTTTCAGCTCAAACGAAGCTCTATTGTACACGAAGCTCACACGTTTCTCGCTCTTAACTGAAACGCATTGGATGTTAGAGGGCCTGTGGTTTGTATCAGTTTCAGAAGCAGAGTTGAACTAGATATGGTCCGTGTGTGTAGGAAACACAGTTCTTTTGTTCTGAGCACTCTCACGTTTCCCGCCTTATTCGAGACTCTAGAAAGCAAGAGCGTGCTTCTTGCTCTAAAGCAGAGTGTGTTTCATGGATGAGAAGTGTGCTGTGTGTTTCCCTTCAGAAACGGAGTGAAATGCCAGGCTCTGTGTCTTCCTACAAGCGAGACTTCGTTTCAGGTAAACGCAGTCACTTTTCAGCTCAAACGAAGCTCTATTGTACACGAAGCTCACACGTTTCTCGCTCTTAACTGAAACGCATTGGATGTTAGAGGGCCTGTGGTTTGTATCAGTTTCAGAAGCAGAGTTGAACTAGATATGGTCCGTGTGTGTAGGAAACACAGTTCTTTTGTTCTGAGCACTCTCACGTTTCCCGCCTTATTCGAGACTCTAGAAAGCAAGAGCGTGCTTCTTGCTCTAAAGCAGAGTGTGTTTCATGGATGAGAAGTGTGCTGTGTGTTTCCCTTCAGAAACGGAGTGAAATGCCAGGCTCTGTGTCTTCCTACAAGCGAGACTTTGTTTCAGGTAAACCCAGTCACTTTTCAGCTCAAACGAAGCTCTATTGTACACGAAGCTCACACGTTTCTCGCTCTTAACTGAAACGCATTGGATGTTAGAGGGCCTGTGGTTTGTATCAGTTTCAGAAGCAGAGTTGAACTAGATATGGTCCGTGTGTGTAGGAAACACAGTTCTTTTGTTCTGAGCACTCTCACGTTTCCCGCCTTATTCGAGACTCTAGAAAGCAAGAGCGTGCTTCTTGCTCTAAAGCAGAGTGTGTTTCATGGATGAGAAGTGTGCTGTGTGTTTCCCTTCAGAAACGGAGTGAAATGCCAGGCTCTGTGTCTTCCTACAAGCGAGATTTCGTTTCAGGTAAACGCAGTCACTTTTCAGCTCAAACGAAGCTCTATTGTACACGAAGCTCACACGTTTCTCGCTCTTAACTGAAACGCATTGGATTTTAGAGGGCCTGTGGTTTGTATCAGTTTCAGAAGCAGAGTTGAACTAGATATGGTCCGAGTGTGTAGGAAACACAGTTCTTTTGTTCTGAGCACTCTCACGTTTCCCGCCTTATTCGAGACTCTAGAAAGCAAGAGCGTGCTTCTTGCTCTAAAGCAGAGTGTGTTTCATGGATGAGAAGTGTGCTGTGTGTTTCCCTTCAGAAACGGAGTGAAATGCCAGGCTCCGTGTCTTCCTACAAGCGAGACTTCGTTTCAGGTAAACGCAGTCACTTTTCAGCTCAAACGAAGCTCTATTGTACACGAAGCTCACACGTTTCTCGCTCTTAACTGAAACGCATTGGATGTTAGAGGGCCTGTGGTTTGTATCAGTTTCAGAAGCAGAGTTGAACTAGATATGGTCCGTGTGTGTAGGAAACACAGTTCTTTTGTTCTGAGCACTCTCACGTTTCCCGCCTTATTCGAGACTCTAGAAAGCAAGAGCGTGCTTCTTGCTCTAAAGCAGAGTGTGTTTCATGGATGAGAAGTGTGCTGTGTGTTTCCCTTCAGAAACGGAGTGAAATGCCAGGCTCTGTGTCTTCCTACAAGCGAGACTTCGTTTCAGGTAAACGCAGTCACTTTTCAGCTCAAACGAAGCTCTATTGTACACGAAGCTCACACGTTTCTCGCTCTTAACTGAAACGCATTGGATGTTAGAGGGCCTGTGGTTTGTATCAGTTTCAGAAGCAGAGTTGAACTAGATATGGTCCGTGTGTGTAGGAAACACAGTTCTTTTGTTCTGAGCACTCTCACGTTTCCCGCCTTATTCGAGACTCTAGAAAGCAAGAGCGTGCTTCTTGCTCTAAAGCAGAGTGTGTTTCATGGATGAGAAGTGTGCTGTGTGTTTCCCTTCAGAAACGGAGTGAAATGCCAGGCTCTGTGTCTTCCTACAAGCGAGACTTTGTTTCAGGTAAACCCAGTCACTTTTCAGCTCAAACGAAGCTCTATTGTACACGAAGCTCACACGTTTCTCGCTCTTAACTGAAACGCATTGGATGTTAGAGGGCCTGTGGTTTGTATCAGTTTCAGAAGCAGAGTTGAACTAGATATGGTCCGTGTGTGTAGGAAACACAGTTCTTTTGTTCTGAGCACTCTCACGTTTCCCGCCTTATTCGAGACTCTAGAAAGCAAGAGCGTGCTTCTTGCTCTAAAGCAGAGTGTGTTTCATGGATGAGAAGTGTGCTGTGTGTTTCCCTTCAGAAACGGAGTGAAATGCCAGGCTCTGTGTCTTCCTACAAGCGAGATTTCGTTTCAGGTAAACGCAGTCACTTTTCAGCTCAAACGAAGCTCTATTGTACACGAAGCTCACACGTTTCTCGCTCTTAACTGAAACGCATTGGATGTTAGAGGGCCTGTGGTTTGTATCAGTTTCAGAAGCAGAGTTGAACTAGATATGGTCCGAGTGTGTAGGAAACACAGTTCTTTTGTTCTGAGCACTCTCACGTTTCCCGCCTTATTCGAGACTCTAGAAAGCAAGAGCGTGCTTCTTGCTCTAAAGCAGAGTGTGTTTCATGGATGAGAAGTGTGCTGTGTGTTTCCCTTCAGAAACGGAGTGAAATGCCAGGCTCCGTGTCTTCCTACAAGCGAGACTTCGTTTCAGGTAAACGCAGTCACTTTTCAGCTCAAACGAAGCTCTATTGTACACGAAGCTCACACGTTTCTCAATCTTAACTGAAACGCATTGGATGTTAGAGGGCCTGTGGTTTGTATCAGTTTCAGAAGCAGAGTTGAACTAGATATGGTCCATGTGTGTAGGAAACACAGTTCTTTTGTTCTCTGCACTCTCACGTTTCCTGCCTTATTCGAGACTCTAGAAAGCAAGAGCGTGCTTCTTGCTCTAAAGCAGAGTGTGTTTCATGGATGAGAAGTGTGCTGTGTGTTTCCCTTCAGAAACGGAGTGAAATGCCAGGATCTGTGTCTTCCTACAAGCGAGACTTCGTTTCAGGTAAACGCAGTCACTTTTCAGCTCAAACGAAGCTCTATTGTACAGGAAGCTCACACGTTTCTCGCTCTTAACTGAAACGCATTGGATGTTAGAGGGCCTGTGGTTTGTATCAGTTTCAGAAGCAGAGTTGAACTAGATATGGTCCGAGTGTGTAGGAAACACAGTTCTTTTGTTCTGAGCACTCTCACGTTTCCCGCCTTATTCGAGACTCTAGAAAGCAAGAGCGTGCTTCTTGCTCTAAAGCAGAGTGTGTTTCATGGATGAGAAGTGTGCTGTGTGTTTCCCTTCAGAAACGGAGTGAAATGCCAGGCTCTGTGTCTTCCTACAAGCGAGACTTCGTTTCAGGTAAACGCAGTCACTTTTCAGCTCAAACGAAGCTCTATTGTACACGAAGCTCACACGTTTCTCGCTCTTAACTGAAACGCATTGGATGTTAGAGGGCCTGTGGTTTGTATCAGTTTCAGAAGCAGAGTTGAACTAGATATGGTCCGTGTGTGTAGGAAACACAGTTCTTTTGTTCTGAGCACTCTCACGTTTCCCGCCTTATTCGAGACTCTAGAAAGCAAGAGCGTGCTTCTTGCTCTAAAGCAGAGTGTGTTTCATGGATGAGAAGTGTGCTGTGTGTTTCCCTTCAGAAACGGAGTGAAATGCCAGGCTCTGTGTCTTCCTACAAGCGAGACCTCGTTTCAGGTAAACGCAGTCACTTTTCAGCTCAAACGAAGCTCTATTGTACACGAAGCTCACACGTTTCTCGCACTTAACTGAAACGAATTGGATGTTAGAGGGCCTGTGGTTTGTATCAGTTTCAGAAGCAGAGTTGAACTAGATATGGTCCGTGTGTGTAGGAAACACAGTTCTTTTGTTCTGAGCACTCTCACGTTCCCGCCTTATTCGAGACTCTAGAAAGCAAGAGCGTGCTTCTTGCTCTAAAGCAGAGTGTGTTTCATGGATGAGAAGTGTGCTCTGTGTTTCCCTTCAGAAACGGAGTGAAATGCCAGGCTCTGTGTCTTCCTACAAGCGAGACTTCGTTTCAGGTAAACGCAGTCACTTTTCAGCTCAAACGAAGCTCTATTGTACACGAAGCTCACACGTTTCTCGCTCTTAACTGAAACGCATTGGATGTTAGAGGGCCTGTGGTTTGTATCAGTTTCAGAAGCAGAGTTGAACTAGATATGGTCCGTGTGTGTAGGAAACACAGTTCTTTTGTTCTGAGCACTCTCACGTTTCCCGCCTTATTCGAGAATCTAGAAAGCAAGAGCGTGCTTCTTGCTCTAAAGCAGAGTGTGTTTCATGGATGAGAAGTGTGCTGTGTGTTTCCCTTCAGAAACGGAGTGAAATGCCAGGCTCTGTGTCTTCCTACAAGCGAGACTTCGTTTCAGGTAAACGCAGTCACTTTTCAGCTCAAACGAAGCTCTATTGTACACGAAGCTCACACGTTTCTCGCTCTTAACTGAAACGCATTGGATGTTAGAGGGCCTGTGGTTTGTATCAGTTTCAGAAGCAGAGTTGAACTAGATATGGTCCGTGTGTGTAGGAAACACAGTTCTTTTGTTCTGAGCACTCTCACGTTTCCCGCCTTATTCGAGACTCTAGAAAGCAAGAGCGTGCTTCTTGCTCTAAAGCAGAGTGTGTTTCATGGGTGAGAAGTGTGCTGTGTGTTTCCCTTCAGAAACGGAGTGAAATGCCAGGCTCTGTGTCTTCCTACAAGCGAGACTTCGTTTCAGGTAAACGCAGTCACTTTTCAGCTCAAACGAAGCTCTATTGTACATGAAGCTCACACGTTTCTCGCTCTTAACTGAAACGCATTGGATGTTAGAGGGCCTGTGGTTTGTATCAGTTTCAGCAGCAGAGTTGAACTAGATATGGTCCGTGTGTGTAGGAAACACAGTTCTTTTGTCCTGAGCACTCTCACGTTTCCCGCCTTATTCGAGACTCTAGAAAGCAAGAGCGTGCTTCTTGCTCTAAAGCAGAGTGTGTTTCATGGATGAGAAGTGTGCTGTGTGTTTCCCTTCAGAAAAGGAGTGAAATGCCAGGCTCTGTGTCTTCCTACAAGCGAGACTTCGTTTCAGGTAAACGCAGTCACTTTTCAGCTCAAATGAAGCTCTATTGTACACGAAGCTCACACGTTTCTCGCTCTTAACTGAAACGCATTGGATGTTAGAGGGCCTGTGGTTTGTATCAGTTTCAGAAGCAGAGTTGAACTAGATATGGTCCATGTGTGTAGGAAACACAGTTCTTTTGTTCTGAGCACTCTCACGTTTCCCGCCTTATTCGAGACTCTAGAAAGCAAGAGCGTGCTTCTTGCTCTAAAGCAGAGTGTGTTTCATGGATGAGAAGTGTGCTGTGTGTTTCCCTTCAGAAACGGAGTGAAATGCCAGGCTCTGTGTCTTCCTACAAGCGAGACTTCGTTTCAGGTAAACGCAGTCACTTTTCAGCTCAAACGAAGCTCTATTGTACACGAAGCTCACACGTTTCTCGCTCTTAACTGAAACGCATTGGATGTTAGAGGGCCTGTGGTTTGTATCAGTTTCAGAAGCAGAGTTGAACTAGATATGGTCCGTGTGTGTAGGAAACACAGTTCTTTTGTTCTGAGCACTCTCACGTTTCCCGCCTTATTCGAGACTCTAGAAAGCAATAGCGTGCTTCTTGCTCTAAAGCAGAGTGTGTTTCATGGATGAGAAGTGTGCTGTGTGTTTCCCTTCAGAAACGGAGTGAAATGCCAGGCTCTGTGTCTTCCTACAAGCGAGACTTCGTTTCAGGTAAACGCAGAACTTTTCAGCTCAAACGAAGCTCTATTGTACACGAAGCTCACACGTTTCTCGCTCTTAACTGAAACGCATTGGATGTTAGAGGGCCTGTGGTTTGTATCAGTTTCAGCAGCAGAGTTGAACTAGATATGGTCCGTGTGTGTAGGAAACACAGTTCTTTTGTCCTGAGCACTCTCACGTTTCCCGCCTTATTCGAGACTCTAGAAAGCAAGAGCGTGCTTCTTGCTCTAAAGCAGAGTGTGTTTCATGGATGAGAAGTGTGCTGTGTGTTTCCCTTCAGAAAAGGAGTGAAATGCCAGGCTCTGTGTCTTCCTACAAGCGAGACTTCGTTTCAGGTAAACGCAGTCACTTTTCAGCTCAAATGAAGCTCTATTGTACACGAAGCTCACACGTTTCTCGCTCTTAACTGAAACGCATTGGATGTTAGAGGGCCTGTGGTTTGTATCAGTTTCAGAAGCAGAGTTGATCTAGATATGGTCCATGTGTGTAGGAAACACAGTTCTTTTGTTCTGAGCACTCTCACGTTTCCCGCCTTATTCGAGACTCTAGAAAGCAAGAGCGTGCTTCTTGCTCTAAAGCAGAGTGTGTTTCATGGATGAGAAGTGTGCTGTGTGTTTCCCTTCAGAAACGGAGTGAAATGCCAGGCTCTGTGTCTTCCTACAAGCGAGACTTCGTTTCAGGTAAACGCAGTCACTTTTCAGCTCAAACGAAGCTCTATTGTACACGAAGCTCACACGTTTCTCGCTCTTAACTGAAACGCATTGGATGTTAGAGGGCCTGTGGTTTGTATCAGTTTCAGAAGCAGAGTTGAACTAGATATGGTCCGTGTGTGTAGGAAACACAGTTCTTTTGTTCTGAGCACTCTCACGTTTCCCGCCTTATTCGAGACTCTAGAAAGCAAGAGCGTGCTTCTTGCTCTAAAGCAGAGTGTGTTTCATGGATGAGAAGTGTGCTGTGTGTTTCCCTTCAGAAACGGAGTTCAATGCCAGGCTCTGTGTCTTCCTACAAGCGAGACTTCGTTTCAGGTAAACGCAGTCACTTTTCAGCTCAAACGAAGCTCTATTGTACACGAAGCTCACACGTTTCTCGCTCTTAACTGAAACGCATTGGATGTTAGAGGGCCTGTGGTTTGTATCAGTTTCAGAAGCAGAGTTGAACTAGATATGGTCCGTGTGTGTAGGAAACACAGTTCTTTTGTTCTGAGCACTCTCACGTTTCCCGCCTTATTCGAGACTCTAGAAAGCAAGAGCGTGCTTCTTGCTCTAAAGCAGAGTGTGTTTCATGGATGAGAAGTGTGCTGTGTGTTTCCCTTCAGAAACGGAGTGAAATGCCAGGCTCTGTGTCTTCCTACAAGCGAGATTTCGTTTCAGGTAAACGCAGTCACTTTTCAGCTCAAACGAAGCTCTATTGTACACGAAGCTCACACGTTTCTCGCTCTTAACTGAAACGCATTGGATGTTAGAGGGCCTGTGGTTTGTATCAGTTTCAGAAGCAGAGTTGAACTAGATATGGTCCGTGTGTGTAGGAAACACAGTTCTTTTGTTCTGAGCACTCTCACGTTTCCCGCCTTATTCGAGACTCTAGAAAGCAAGAGCGTGCTTCTTGCTCTAAAGCAGAGTGTGTTTCATGGGTGAGAAGTGTGCTGTGTGTTTCCCTTCAGAAACGGAGTGAAATGCCAGGCTCTGTGTCTTCCTACAAGCGAGACTTCGTTTCAGGTAAACGCAGTCACTTTTCAGCTCAAACGAAGCTCTATTGTACACGAAGCTCACACGTTTCTCGCTCTTAACTGAAACGCATTGGATGTTAGAGGGCCTGTGGTTTGTATCAGTTTCAGCAGCAGAGTTGAACTAGATATGGTCCGTGTGTGTAGGAAACACAGTTCTTTTGTCCTGAGCACTCTCACGTTTCCCGCCTTATTCGAGACTCTAGAAAGCAAGAGCGTGCTTCTTGCTCTAAAGCAGAGTGTGTTTCATGGATGAGAAGTGTGCTGTGTGTTTCCCTTCAGAAAAGGAGTGAAATGCCAGGCTCTGTGTCTTCCTACAAGCGAGACTTCGTTTCAGGTAAACGCAGTCACTTTTCAGCTCAAATGAAGCTCTATTGTACACGAAGCTCACACGTTTCTCGCTCTTAACTGAAACGCATTGGATGTTAGAGGGCCTGTGGTTTGTATCAGTTTCAGAAGCAGAGTTGATCTAGATATGGTCCATGTGTGTAGGAAACACAGTTCTTTTGTTCTGAGCACTCTCACGTTTCCCGCCTTATTCGAGACTCTAGAAAGCAAGAGCGTGCTTCTTGCTCTAAAGCAGAGTGTGTTTCATGGATGAGAAGTGTGCTGTGTGTTTCCCTTCAGAAACGGAGTGAAATGCCAGGCTCTGTGTCTTCCTACAAGCGAGACTTCGTTTCAGGTAAACGCAGTCACTTTTCAGCTCAAACGAAGCTCTATTGTACACGAAGCTCACACGTTTCTCGCTCTTAACTGAAACGCATTGGATGTTAGAGGGCCTGTGGTTTGTATCAGTTTCAGAAGCAGAGTTGAACTAGATATGGTCCGTGTGTGTAGGAAACACAGTTCTTTTGTTCTGAGCACTCTCACGTTTCCCGCCTTATTCGAGACTCTAGAAAGCAAGAGCGTGCTTCTTGCTCTAAAGCAGAGTGTGTTTCATGGATGAGAAGTGTGCTGTGTGTTTCCCTTCAGAAACGGAGTTCAATGCCAGGCTCTGTGTCTTCCTACAAGCGAGACTTCGTTTCAGGTAAACGCAGTCACTTTTCAGCTCAAACGAAGCTCTATTGTACACGAAGCTCACACGTTTCTCGCTCTTAACTGAAACGCATTGGATGTTAGAGGGCCTGTGGTTTGTATCAGTTTCAGAAGCAGAGTTGAACTAGATATGGTCCGTGTGTGTAGGAAACACAGTTCTTTTGTTCTGAGCACTCTCACGTTTCCCGCCTTATTCGAGACTCTAGAAAGCAAGAGCGTGCTTCTTGCTCTAAAGCAGAGTGTGTTTCATGGATGAGAAGTGTGCTGTGTGTTTCCCTTCAGAAACGGAGTGAAATGCCAGGCTCTGTGTCTTCCTACAAGCGAGATTTCGTTTCAGGTAAACGCAGTCACTTTTCAGCTCAAACGAAGCTCTATTGTACACGAAGCTCACACGTTTCTCGCTCTTAACTGAAACGCATTGGATGTTAGAGGGCCTGTGGTTTGTATCAGTTTCAGAAGCAGAGTTGAACTAGATATGGTCCGAGTGTGTAGGAAACACAGTTCTTTTGTTCTGAGCACTCTCACGTTTCCCGCCTTATTCGAGACTCTAGAAACCAAGAGCGTGCTTCTTGCTCTAAAGCAGAGTGTGTTTCATGGATGAGAAGTGTGCTGTGTGTTTCCCTTCAGAAACGGAGTGAAATGCCAGGCTCCGTGTCTTCCTACAAGCGAGACTTCGTTTCAGGTAAACGCAGTCACTTTTCAGCTCAAACGAAGCTCTATTGTACACGAAGCTCACACGTTTCTCGCTCTTAACTGAAACGCATTGGATGTTAGAGGGCCTGTGGTTTGTATCAGTTTCAGAAGCAGAGTTGAACTAGATATGGTCCGTGTGTGTAGGAAACACAGTTCTTTTGTTCTGAGCACTCTCACGTTTCCCGCCTTATTCGAGACTCTAGAAAGCAAGAGCGTGCTTCTTGCTCTAAAGCAGAGTGTGTTTCATGGATGAGAAGTGTGCTGTGTGTTTCCCTTCAGAAACGGAGTGAAATGCCAGGCTCTGTGTCTTCCTACAAGCGAGACTTTGTTTCAGGTAAACCCAGTCACTTTTCAGCTCAAACGAAGCTCTATTGTACACGAAGCTCACACGTTTCTCGCTCTTAACTGAAACGCATTGGATGTTAGAGGGCCTGTGGTTTGTATCAGTTTCAGAAGCAGAGTTGAACTAGATATGGTCCGTGTGTGTAGGAAACACAGTTCTTTTGTTCTGAGCACTCTCACGTTTCCCGCCTTATTCGAGACTCTAGAAAGCAAGAGCGTGCTTCTTGCTCTAAAGCAGAGTGTGTTTCATGGATGAGAAGTGTGCTGTGTGTTTCCCTTCAGAAACGGAGTGAAATGCCAGGCTCTGTGTCTTCCTACAAGCGAGATTTCGTTTCAGGTAAACGCAGTCACTTTTCAGCTCAAACGAAGCTCTATTGTACACGAAGCTCACACGTTTCTCGCTCTTAACTGAAACGCATTGGATGTTAGAGGGCCTGTGGTTTGTATCAGTTTCAGAAGCAGAGTTGAACTAGATATGGTCCGAGTGTGTAGGAAACACAGTTCTTTTGTTCTGAGCACTCTCACGTTTCCCGCCTTATTCGAGACTCTAGAAAGCAAGAGCGTGCTTCTTGCTCTAAAGCAGAGTGTGTTTCATGGATGAGAAGTGTGCTGTGTGTTTCCCTTCAGAAACGGAGTGAAATGCCAGGCTCCGTGTCTTCCTACAAGCGAGACTTCGTTTCAGGTAAACGCAGTCACTTTTCAGCTCAAACGAAGCTCTATTGTACACGAAGCTCACACGTTTCTCAATCTTAACTGAAACGCATTGGATGTTAGAGGGCCTGTGGTTTGTATCAGTTTCAGAAGCAGAGTTGAACTAGATATGGTCCATGTGTGTAGGAAACACAGTTCTTTTGTTCTCTGCACTCTCACGTTTCCTGCCTTATTCGAGACTCTAGAAAGCAAGAGCGTGCTTCTTGCTCTAAAGCAGAGTGTGTTTCATGGATGAGAAGTGTGCTGTGTGTTTCCCTTCAGAAACGGAGTGAAATGCCAGGATCTGTGTCTTCCTACAAGCGAGACTTCGTTTCAGGTAAACGCAGTCACTTTTCAGCTCAAACGAAGCTCTATTGTACAGGAAGCTCACACGTTTCTCGCTCTTAACTGAAACGCATTGGATGTTAGAGGGCCTGTGGTTTGTATCAGTTTCAGAAGCAGAGTTGCACTAGATATGGTCCGAGTGTGTAGGAAACACAGTTCTTTTGTTCTGAGCACTCTCACGTTTCCCGCCTTATTCGAGACTCTAGAAAGCAAGAGCGTGCTTCTTGCTCTAAAGCAGAGTGTGTTTCATGGATGAGAAGTGTGCTGTGTGTTTCCCTTCAGAAACGGAGTGAAATGCCAGGCTCTGTGTCTTCCTACAAGCGAGACTTCGTTTCAGGTAAACGCAGTCACTTTTCAGCTCAAACGAAGCTCTATTGTACACGAAGCTCACACGTTTCTCGCTCTTAACTGAAACGCATTGGATGTTAGAGGGCCTGTGGTTTGTATCAGTTTCAGAAGCAGAGTTGAACTAGATATGGTCCGTGTGTGTAGGAAACACAGTTCTTTTGTTCTGAGCACTCTCACGTTTCCCGCCTTATTCGAGACTCTAGAAAGCAAGAGCGTGCTTCTTGCTCTAAAGCAGAGTGTGTTTCATGGATGAGAAGTGTGCTGTGTGTTTCCCTTCAGAAACGGAGTGAAATGCCAGGCTCTGTGTCTTCCTACAAGCGAGACCTCGTTTCAGGTAAACGCAGTCACTTTTCAGCTCAAACGAAGCTCTATTGTACACGAAGCTCACACGTTTCTCGCACTTAACTGAAACGAATTGGATGTTAGAGGGCCTGTGGTTTGTATCAGTTTCAGAAGCAGAGTTGAACTAGATATGGTCCGTGTGTGTAGGAAACACAGTTCTTTTGTCCTGAGCACTCTCACGTTTCCCGCCTTATTCGAGACTCTAGAAAGCAAGAGCGTGCTTCTTGCTCTAAAGCAGAGTTTGTTTCATGGGTGAGAAGTGTGCTGTGTGTTTCCCTTCAGAAACGGAGTGAAATGCCAGGCTCTGTGTCTTCCTACAAGCGAGACCTCGTTTCAGGTAAACGCAGTCACTTTTCAGCTCAAACGAAGCTCTATTGTACACGAAGCTCACACGTTTCTCGCTCTTAACTGAAACGCATTGGGTGTTAGAGGGCCTGTGGTTTGTATCAGTTTCAGAAGCAGAGTTGAACTAGATATGGTCCGTGTGTGTAGGAAACACAGTTCTTTTGTTCTGAGCACTCTCACGTTCCCGCCTTATTCGAGACTCTAGAAAGCAAGAGCGTGCTTCTTGCTCTAAAGCAGAGTGTGTTTCATGGATGAGAAGTGTGCTCTGTGTTTCCCTTCAGAAACGGAGTGAAATGCCAGGCTCTGTGTCTTCCTACAAGCGAGACTTCGTTTCAGGTAAACGCAGTCACTTTTCAGCTCAAACGAAGCTCTATTGTACACGAAGCTCACACGTTTCTCGCTCTTAACTGAAACGCATTGGATGTTAGAGGGCCTGTGGTTTGTATCAGTTTCAGAAGCAGAGTTGAACTAGATATGGTCCGTGTGTGTAGGAAACACAGTTCTTTTGTTCTGAGCACTCTAACGTTTCCCGCCTTATTCGAGAATCTAGAAAGCAAGAGCGTGCTTCTTGCTCTAAAGCAGAGTGTGTTTCATGGATGAGAAGTGTGCTGTGTGTTTCCCTTCAGAAACGGAGTGAAATGCCAGGCTCTGTGTCTTCCTACAAGCGAGACTTCGTTTCAGGTAAACGCAGTCACTTTTCAGCTCAAACGAAGCTCTATTGTACACGAAGCTCACACGTTTCTCGCTCTTAACTGAAACGCATTGGATGTTAGAGGGCCTGTGGTTTGTATCAGTTTCAGAAGCAGAGTTGAACTAGATATGGTCCGTGTGTGTAGGAAACACAGTTCTTTTGTTCTGAGCACTCTCACGTTTCCCGCCTTATTCGAGACTCTAGAAAGCAAGAGCGTGCTTCTTGCTCTAAAGCAGAGTGTGTTTCATGGGTGAGAAGTGTGCTGTGTGTTTCCCTTCAGAAACGAAGTGAAATGCCAGGCTCTGTGTCTTCCTACAAGCGAGACTTCGTTTCAGGTAAACGCAGTCACTTTTCAGCTCAAACGAAGCTCTATTGTACATGAAGCTCACACGTTTCTCGCTCTTAACTGAAACGCATTGGATGTTAGAGGGCCTGTGGTTTGTATCAGTTTCAGCAGCAGAGTTGAACTAGATATGGTCCGTGTGTGTAGGAAACACAGTTCTTTTGTTCTGAGCACTCTCACGTTTCCCGCCTTATTCGAGACTCTAGAAAGCAAGAGCGTGCTTCTTGCTCTAAAGCAGAGTGTGTTTCATGGATGAGAAGTGTGCTGTGTGTTTCCCTTCAGAAAAGGAGTGAAATGCCAGGCTCTGTGTCTTCCTACAAGCGAGACTTCGTTTCAGGTAAACGCAGTCACTTTTCAGCTCAAATGAAGCTCTATTGTACACGAAGCTCACACGTTTCTCGCTCTTAACTGAAACGCATTGGATGTTAGAGGGCCTGTGGTTTGTATCAGTTTCAGAAGCAGAGTTGAACTAGATATGGTCCATGTGTGTAGGAAACACAGTTCTTTTGTTCTGAGCACTCTCACGTTTCCCGCCTTATTCGAGACTCTAGAAAGCAAGAGCGTGCTTCTTGCTCTAAAGCAGAGTGTGTTTCATGGATGAGAAGTGTGCTGTGTGTTTCCCTTCAGAAACGGAGTGAAATGCCAGGCTCTGTGTCTTCCTACAAGCGAGACTTCGTTTCAGGTAAACGCAGTCACTTTTCAGCTCAAACGAAGCTCTATTGTACACGAAGCTCACACGTTTCTCGCTCTTAACTGAAACGCATTGGATGTTAGAGGGCCTGTGGTTTGTATCAGTTTCAGAAGCAGAGTTGAACTAGATATGGTCCGTGTGTGTAGGAAACACAGTTCTTTTGTTCTGAGCACTCTCACGTTTCCCGCCTTATTCGAGACTCTAGAAAGCAATAGCGTGCTTCTTGCTCTAAAGCAGAGTGTGTTTCATGGATGAGAAGTGTGCTGTGTGTTTCCCTTCAGAAACGGAGTGAAATGCCAGGCTCTGTGTCTTCCTACAAGCGAGACTTCGTTTCAGGTAAACGCAGTCACTTTTCAGCTCAAACGAAGCTCTATTGTACACGAAGCTCACACGTTTCTCGCTCTTAACTGAAACGCATTGGATGTTAGAGGGCCTGTGGTTTGTATCAGTTTCAGAAGCAGAGTTGAACTAGATATGGTCCGTGTGTGTAGGAAACACAGTTCTTTTGTTCTGAGCACTCTCACGTTTCCCGCCTTATTCGAGACTCTAGAAAGCAAGAGCGTGCTTCTTGCTCTAAAGCAGAGTGTGTTTCATGGGTGAGAAGTGTGCTGTGTGTTTCCCTTCAGAAACGGAGTGAAATGCCAGGCTCTGTGTCTTCCTACAAGCGAGACTTCGTTTCAGGTAAACGCAGTCACTTTTCAGCTCAAATGAAGCTCTATTGTACACGAAGCTCACACGTTTCTCGCTCTTAACTGAAACGCATTGGATGTTAGAGGGCCTGTGGTTTGTATCAGTTTCAGCAGCAGAGTTGAACTAGATATGGTCCGTGTGTGTAGGAAACACAGTTCTTTTGTCCTGAGCACTCTCACGTTTCCCGCCTTATTCGAGACTCTAGAAAGCAAGAGCGTGCTTCTTGCTCTAAAGCAGAGTGTGTTTCATGGATGAGAAGTGTGCTGTGTGTTTCCCTTCAGAAAAGGAGTGAAATGCCAGGCTCTGTGTCTTCCTACAAGCGAGACTTCGTTTCAGGTAAACGCAGTCACTTTTCAGCTCAAATGAAGCTCTATTGTACACGAAGCTCACACGTTTCTCGCTCTTAACTGAAACGCATTGGATGTTAGAGGGCCTGTGGTTTGTATCAGTTTCAGAAGCAGAGTTGAACTAGATATGGTCCATGTGTGTAGGAAACACAGTTCTTTTGTTCTGAGCACTCTCACGTTTCCCGCCTTATTCGAGACTCTAGAAAGCAAGAGCGTGCTTCTTGCTCTAAAGCAGAGTGTGTTTCATGGATGAGAAGTGTGCTGTGTGTTTCCCTTCAGAAACGGAGTGAAATGCCAGGCTCTGTGTCTTCCTACAAGCGAGACTTCGTTTCAGGTAAACGCAGTCACTTTTCAGCTCAAACGAAGCTCTATTGTACACGAAGCTCACACGTTTCTCGCACTTAACTGAAACGAATTGGATGTTAGAGGGCCTGTGGTTTGTATCAGTTTCAGAAGCAGAGTTGAACTAGATATGGTCCGTGTGTGTAGGAAACACAGTTCTTTTGTCCTGAGCACTCTCACGTTTCCCGCCTTATTCGAGACTCTAGAAAGCAAGAGCGTGCTTCTTGCTCTAAAGCAGAGTGTGTTTCATGGGTGAGAAGTGTGCTGTGTGTTTCCCTTCAGAAACGGAGTGAAATGCCAGGCTCTGTGTCTTCCTACAAGCGAGACCTCGTTTCAGGTAAACGCAGTCACTTTTCAGCTCAAACGAAGCTCTATTGTACACGAAGCTCACACGTTTCTCGCTCTTAACTGAAACGCATTGGGTGTTAGAGGGCCTGTGGTTTGTATCAGTTTCAGAAGCAGAGTTGAACTAGATATGGTCCGTGTGTGTAGGAAACACAGTTCTTTTGTTCTGAGCACTCTCACGTTCCCGCCTTATTCGAGACTCTAGAAAGCAAGAGCGTGCTTCTTGCTCTAAAGCAGAGTGTGTTTCATGGATGAGAAGTGTGCTCTGTGTTTCCCTTCAGAAACGGAGTGAAATGCCAGGCTCTGTGTCTTCCTACAAGCGAGACTTCGTTTCAGGTAAACGCAGTCACTTTTCAGCTCAAACGAAGCTCTATTGTACACGAAGCTCACACGTTTCTCGCTCTTAACTGAAACGCATTGGATGTTAGAGGGCCTGTGGTTTGTATCAGTTTCAGAAGCAGAGTTGAACTAGATATGGTCCGTGTGTGTAGGAAACACAGTTCTTTTGTTCTGAGCACTCTCACGTTTCCCGCCTTATTCGAGACTCTAGAAAGCAAGAGCGTGCTTCTTGCTCTAAAGCAGAGTGTGTTTCATGGATGAGAAGTGTGCTGTGTGTTTCCCTTCAGAAACGGAGTGAAATGCCAGGCTCTGTGTCTTCCTACAAGCGAGACTTCGTTTCAGGTAAACGCAGTCACTTTTCAGCTCAAACGAAGCTCTATTGTACACGAAGCTCACACGTTTCTCGCTCTTAACTGAAACGCATTGGATGTTAGAGGGCCTGTGGTTTGTATCAGTTTCAGAAGCAGAGTTGAACTAGATATGGTCCGTGTGTGTAGGAAACACAGTTCTTTTGTTCTGAGCACTCTCACGTTTCCCGCCTTATTCGAGACTCTAGAAAGCAAGAGCGTGCTTCTTGCTCTAAAGCAGAGTGTGTTTCATGGGTGAGAAGTGTGCTGTGTGTTTCCCTTCAGAAACGGAGTGAAATGCCAGGCTCTGTGTCTTCCTACAAGCGAGACTTCGTTTCAGGTAAACGCAGTCACTTTTCAGCTCAAACGAAGCTCTATTGTACATGAAGCTCACACGTTTCTCGCTCTTAACTGAAACGCATTGGATGTTAGAGGGCCTGTGGTTTGTATCAGTTTCAGCAGCAGAGTTGAACTAGATATGGTCCGTGTGTGTAGGAAACACAGTTCTTTTGTTCTGAGCACTCTCACGTTTCCCGCCTTATTCGAGACTCTAGAAAGCAAGAGCGTGCTTCTTGCTCTAAAGCAGAGTGTGTTTCATGGATGAGAAGTGTGCTGTGTGTTTCCCTTCAGAAAAGGAGTGAAATGCCAGGCTCTGTGTCTTCCTACAAGCGAGACTTCGTTTCAGGTAAACGCAGTCACTTTTCAGCTCAAATGAAGCTCTATTGTACACGAAGCTCACACGTTTCTCGCTCTTAACTGAAACGCATTGGATGTTAGAGGGCCTGTGGTTTGTATCAGTTTCAGAAGCAGAGTTGAACTAGATATGGTCCATGTGTGTAGGAAACACAGTTCTTTTGTTCTGAGCACTCTCACGTTTCCCGCCTTATTCGAGACTCTAGAAAGCAAGAGCGTGCTTCTTGCTCTAAAGCAGAGTGTGTTTCATGGATGAGAAGTGTGCTGTGTGTTTCCCTTCAGAAACGGAGTGAAATGCCAGGCTCTGTGTCTTCCTACAAGCGAGACTTCGTTTCAGGTAAACGCAGTCACTTTTCAGCTCAAACGAAGCTCTATTGTACACGAAGCTCACACGTTTCTCGCTCTTAACTGAAACGCATTGGATGTTAGAGGGCCTGTGGTTTGTATCAGTTTCAGAAGCAGAGTTGAACTAGATATGGTCCGTGTGTGTAGGAAACACAGTTCTTTTGTTCTGAGCACTCTCACGTTTCCCGCCTTATTCGAGACTCTAGAAAGCAATAGCGTGCTTCTTGCTCTAAAGCAGAGTGTGTTTCATGGATGAGAAGTGTGCTGTGTGTTTCCCTTCAGAAACGGAGTGAAATGCCAGGCTCTGTGTCTTCCTACAAGCGAGACTTCGTTTCAGGTAAACGCAGTCACTTTTCAGCTCAAACGAAGCTCTATTGTACACGAAGCTCACACGTTTCTCGCTCTTAACTGAAACGCATTGGATGTTAGAGGGCCTGTGGTTTGTATCAGTTTCAGAAGCAGAGTTGAACTAGATATGGTCCGTGTGTGTAGGAAACACAGTTCTTTTGTTCTGAGCACTCTCACGTTTCCCGCCTTATTCGAGACTCTAGAAAGCAAGAGCGTGCTTCTTGCTCTAAAGCAGAGTGTGTTTCATGGGTGAGAAGTGTGCTGTGTGTTTCCCTTCAGAAACGGAGTGAAATGCCAGGCTCTGTGTCTTCCTACAAGCGAGACTTCGTTTCAGGTAAACGCAGTCACTTTTCAGCTCAAACGAAGCTCTATTGTACACGAAGCTCACACGTTTCTCGCTCTTAACTGAAACGCATTGGATGTTAGAGGGCCTGTGGTTTGTATCAGTTTCAGCAGCAGAGTTGAACTAGATATGGTCCGTGTGTGTAGGAAACACAGTTCTTTTGTCCTGAGCACTCTCACGTTTCCCGCCTTATTCGAGACTCTAGAAAGCAAGAGCGTGCTTCTTGCTCTAAAGCAGAGTGTGTTTCATGGATGAGAAGTGTGCTGTGTGTTTCCCTTCAGAAAAGGAGTGAAATGCCAGGCTCTGTGTCTTCCTACAAGCGAGACCTCGTTTCAGGTAAACGCAGTCACTTTTCAGCTCAAACGAAGCTCTATTGTACACGAAGCTCACACGTTTCTCGCTCTTAACTGAAACGCATTGGGTGTTAGAGGGCCTGTGGTTTGTATCAGTTTCAGAAGCAGAGTTGAACTAGATATGGTCCGTGTGTGTAGGAAACACAGTTCTTTTGTTCTGAGCACTCTCACGTTTCCCGCCTTATTCGAGACTCTAGAAAGCAAGAGCGTGCTTCTTGCTCTAAAGCAGAGTGTGTTTCATGGATGAGAAGTGTGCTCTGTGTTTCCCTTCAGAAACGGAGTGAAATGCCAGGCTCTGTGTCTTCCTACAAGCGAGACTTCGTTTCAGGTAAACGCAGTCACTTTTCAGCTCAAACGAAGCTCTATTGTACACGAAGCTCACACGTTTCTCGCTCTTAACTGAAACGCATTGGATGTTAGAGGGCCTGTGGTTTGTATCAGTTTCAGAAGCAGAGTTGAACTAGATATGGTCCGTGTGTGTAGGAAACACAGTTCTTTTGTTCTGAGCACTCTCACGTTTCCCGCCTTATTCGAGAATCTAGAAAGCAAGAGCGTGCTTCTTGCTCTAAAGCAGAGTGTGTTTCATGGATGAGAAGTGTGCTGTGTGTTTCCCTTCAGAAACGGAGTGAAATGCCAGGCTCTGTGTCTTCCTACAAGCGAGACTTCGTTTCAGGTAAACGCAGTCACTTTTCAGCTCAAACGAAGCTCTATTGTACACGAAGCTCACACGTTTCTCGCTCTTAACTGAAACGCATTGGATGTTAGAGGGCCTGTGGTTTGTATCAGTTTCAGAAGCAGAGTTGAACTAGATATGGTCCGTGTGTGTAGGAAACACAGTTCTTTTGTTCTGAGCACTCTCACGTTTCCCGCCTTATTCGAGACTCTAGAAAGCAAGAGCGTGCTTCTTGCTCTAAAGCAGAGTGTGTTTCATGGGTGAGAAGTGTGCTGTGTGTTTCCCTTCAGAAACGGAGTGAAATGCCAGGCTTCCTACAAGCGAGACTTCGTTTCAGGTAAACGCAGTCACTTTTCAGCTCAAACGAAGCTCTATTGTACACGAAGCTCACACGTTTCTCGCTCTTAACTGAAACGCATTGGATGTTAGAGGGCCTGTGGTTTGTATCAGTTTCAGCAGCAGAGTTGAACTAGATGTGGTCCGTGTGTGTAGGAAACACAGTTCTTTTGTTCTGAGCACTCTCACGTTTCCCGCCTTATTCGAGACTCTAGAAAGCAAGAGCGTGCTTCTTGCTCTAAAGCAGAGTGTGTTTCATGGATGAGAAGTGTGCTGTGTGTTTCCCTTCAGAAAAGGAGTGAAATGCCAGGCTCTGTGTCTTCCTACAAGCGAGACTTCGTTTCAGGTAAACACAGTCACTTTTCAGCTCAAATGAAGCTCTATTGTACACGAAGCTCACACGTTTCTCGCTCTTAACTGAAACGCATTGGATGTTAGAGGGCCTGTGGTTTGTATCAGTTTCAGAAGCAGAGTTGAACTAGATATGGTCCGTGTGTGTAGGAAACACAGTTCTTTTGTTCTGAGCACTCTCACGTTTCCCGCCTTATTCGAGACTCTAGAAAGCAAGAGCGTGCTTCTTGCTCTAAAGCAGAGTGTGTTTCATGGGTGAGAAGTGTGCTGTGTGTTTCCCTTCAGAAACGGAGTGAAATGCCAGGCTCTGTGTCTTCC
Organism: Onychomys arenicola; assembly: GCA_949786405.1. Taxonomy (NCBI): domain Eukaryota; kingdom Metazoa; phylum Chordata; class Mammalia; order Rodentia; family Cricetidae; genus Onychomys; species Onychomys arenicola. Next base: position 202,077 of record CATKUM010000099.1, read on the forward strand.
TACAAGCGAGACTTCGTTTCAGGTAAACGCAGTCACTTTTCAGCTCAAACGAAGCTCTATTGTACACGAAGCTCACACGTTTCTCGCTCTTAACTGAAACGCATTGGATGTTAGAGGGCCTGTGGTTTGTATCAGTTTCAGAAGCAGAGTTGAACTAGATATGGTCCGTGTGTGTAGGAAACACAGTTCTTTTGTTCTGAGCACTCTCACGTTTCCCGCCTTATTCGAGACTCTAGAAAGCAAGAGCGTGCTTCTTGCTCTAAAGCAGAGTGTGTTTCATGGATGAGAAGTGTGCTGTGTGTTTCCCTTCAGAAACGGAGTTCAATGCCAGGCTCTGTGTCTTCCTACAAGCGAGACTTTGTTTCAGGTAAACGCAGTCACTTTTCAGGTCAAACGAAGCTCTATTGTACACGAAGCTCACACGTTTCTCGCTCTTAACTGAAACGCATTGGATGTTAGAGGGCCTGTGGTTTGTATCAGTTTCAGAAGCAGAGTTGAACTAGATATGGTCCGTGTGTGTAGGAAACACAGTTCTTTTGTTCTGAGCACTCTCACGTTTCCCGCCTTATTCGAGACTCTAGAAAGCAAGAGCGTGCTTCTTGCTCTAAAGCAGAGTGTGTTTCATGGATGAGAAGTGTGCTGTGTGTTTCCCTTCAGAAACGGAGTTCAATGCCAGGCTCTGTGTCTTCCTACAAGCGAGACTTCGTTTCAGGTAAACGCAGTCACTTTTCAGCTCAAACGAAGCTCTATTGTACACGAAGCTCACACGTTTCTCGCTCTTAACTGAAACGCATTGGATGTTAGAGGGCCTGTGGTTTGTATCAGTTTCAGAAGCAGAGTTGAACTAGATATGGTCCGTGTGTGTAGGAAACACAGTTCTTTTGTTCTGAGCACTCTCACGTTTCCCGCCTTATTCGAGACTCTAGAAAGCAAGAGCGTGCTTCTTGCTCTAAAGCAGAGTGTGTTTCATGGATGAGAAGTGTGCTGTGTGTTTCCCTTCAGAAACGGAGTTCAATGCCAGGCTCTGTGTCTTCCTACAAGCGAGACTTCGTTTCAGGTAAACGCAGTCACTTTTCAGCTCAAACGAAGCTCTATTGTACACGAAGCTCACACGTTTCTCGCTCTTAACTGAAACGCATTGGATGTTAGAGGGCCTGTGGTTTGTATCAGTTTCAGAAGCAGAGTTGAACTAGATATGGTCCGTGTGTGTAGGAAACACAGTTCTTTTGTTCTGAGCACTCTCACGTTTCCCGCCTTATTCGAGACTCTAGAAAGCAAGAGCGTGCTTCTTGCTCTAAAGCAGAGTGTGTTTCATGGATGAGAAGTGTGCTGTGTGTTTCCCTTCAGAAACGGAGTGAAATGCCAGGCTCTGTGTCTTCCTACAAGCGAGACTTCGTTTCAGGTAAACGCAGTCACTTTTCAGCTCAAACGAAGCTCTATTGTACACGAAGCTCACACGTTTCTCGCTCTTAACTGAAACGCATTGGATGTTAGAGGGCCTGTGGTTTGTATCAGTTTCAGAAGCAGAGTTGAACTAGATATGGTCCGTGTGTGTAGGAAACACAGTTCTTTTGTTCTGAGCACTCTCACGTTTCCCGCCTTATTCGAGACTCTAGAAAGCAAGAGCGTGCTTCTTGCTCTAAAGCAGAGTGTGTTTCATGGATGAGAAGTGTGCTGTGTGTTTCCCTTCAGAAACGGAGTTCAATGCCAGGCTCTGTGTCTTCCTACAAGCGAGACTTCGTTTCAGGTAAACGCAGTCACTTTTCAGCTCAAACGAAGCTCTATTGTACACGAAGCTCACACGTTTCTCGCTCTTAACTGAAACGCATTGGATGTTAGAGGGCCTGTGGTTTGTATCAGTTTCAGAAGCAGAGTTGAACTAGATATGGTCCGTGTGTGTAGGAAACACAGTTCTTTTGTTCTGAGCACTCTCACGTTTCCCGCCTTATTCGAGACTCTAGAAAGCAAGAGCGTGCTTCTTGCTCTAAAGCAGAGTGTGTTTCATGGATGAGAAGTGTGCTGTGTGTTTCCCTTCAGAAACGGAGTGAAATGCCAGGCTCTGTGTCTTCCTACAAGCGAGACTTCGTTTCAGGTAAACGCAGTCACTTTTCAGCTCAAACGAAGCTCTATTGTACACGAAGCTCACACGTTTCTCGCTCTTAACTGAAACGCATTGGATGTTAGAGGGCCTGTGGTTTGTATCAGTTTCAGAAGCAGAGTTGAACTAGATATGGTCCGTGTGTGTAGGAAACACAGTTCTTTTGTTCTGAGCACTCTCACGTTTCCCGCCTTATTCGAGACACTAGAAAGCAAGAGCGTGCTTCTTGCTCTAAAGCAGAGTGTGTTTCATGGGTGAGAAGTGTGCTGTGTGTTTCCCTTCAGAAACGGAGTGAAATGCCAGGCTCTGTGTCTTCCTACAAGCGAGACTTCGTTTCAGGTAAACGCAGTCACTTTTCAGCTCAAACGAAGCTCTATTGTACACGAAGCTCACACGTTTCTCGCTCTTAACTGAAACGCATTGGATGTTAGAGGGCCTGTGGTTTGTATCAGTTTCAGAAGCAGAGTTGAACTAGATATGGTCCGTGTGTGTAGGAAACACAGTTCTTTTGTTCTGAGCACTCTCACGTTTCCCGCCTTATTCGAGACTCTAGAAAGCAAGAGCGTGCTTCTTGCTCTAAAGCAGAGTGTGTTTCATGGATGAGAAGTGTGCTGTGTGTTTCCCTTCAGAAACGGAGTGAAATGCCAGGCTCTGTGTCTTCCTACAAGCGAGACTCCTTTTCAGGTAAACGCAGTCACTTTTCAGCTCAAACGAAGCTCTATTGTACACGAAGCTCACACGTTTCTCGCTCTTAACTGAAACGCATTGGATGTTAGAGGGCCTGTGGTTTGTATCAGTTTCAGAAGCAGAGTTGAACTAGATATGGTCCGTGTGTGTAGGAAACACAGTTATTTTGTTCTGAGCACTCTCACGTTTCCCGCCTTATTCGAGACTCTAGAAAGCAAGAGCGTGCTTCTTGCTCTAAAGCAGAGTGTGTTTCATGGATGAGAAGTGTGCTGTGTGTTTCCCTTCAGAAACGGAGTGAAATGCCAGGCTCTGTGTCTTCCTACAAGCGAGACTTCGTTTCAGGTAAACGCAGTCACTTTTCAGCTCAAACGAAGCTCTATTGTACACGAAGCTCACACGTTTCTCGCTCTTAACTGAAACACATTGGATGTTAGAGGGCCTGTGGTTTGTATCAGTTTCAGAAGCAGAGTTGAACTAGATATGGTCCGTGTGTGTAGGAAACACAGTTCTTTTGTTCTGATCACTCTCACGTTTCCCGCCTTATTCGAGACTCTAGAAAGCAAGAGCGTGTTTCTTGCTCTAAAGCAGAGTGTGTTTCATGGGTGAGAAGTGTGCTGTGTGTTTCCCTTCAGAAACGGAGTGAAATGCCAGGCTCTGTGTCTTCCTACAAGCGAGACTTCGTTTCAGGTAAACGCAGTCACTTTTCAGCTCAAACGAAGCTCTATTGTACACGAAGCTCACACGTTTCTCGCTCTTAACTGAAACGCATTGGATGTTAGAGGGCCTGTGGTTTGTATCAGTTTCAGAAGCAGAGTTGAACTAGATATGGTCCGTGTGTGTAGGAAACACAGTTCTTTTGTTCTGAGCACTCTCACGTTTCCCGCCTTATTCGAGACTCTAGAAAGCAAGAGCGTGCTTCTTGCTCTAAAGCAGAGTGTGTTTCATGGATGAGAAGTGTGCTGTGTGTTTCCCTTCAGAAACGGAGTTCAATGCCAGGCTCTGTGTCTTCCTACAAGCGAGACTTTGTTTCAGGTAAACGCAGTCACTTTTCAGCTCAAACGAAGCTCTATTGTACACGAAGCTCACACGTTTCTCGCTCTTAACTGAAACGCATTGGATGTTAGAGGGCCTGTGGTTTGTATCAGTTTCAGAAGCAGAGTTGAACTAGATATGGTCAGTGTGTGTAGGAAACACAGTTCTTTTGTTCTGAGCACTCTCACGTTTCCCGCCTTATTTGAGACTCTAGAAAGCAAGAGCGTGCTTCTTGCTCTAAAGCAGAGTGTGTTTCATGGATGAGAAGTGTGCTGTGTGTTTCCCTTCAGAAACGGAGTGAAATGCCAGGCTCTGTGTCTTCCTACAAGCGAGACTTCGTTTCAGGTAAACGCAGTCACTTTTCAGCTCAAACGAAGCTCTATTGTACACGAAGCTCACACGTTTCTCGCTCTTAACTGAAACGCATTGGATGTTAGAGGGCCTGTGGTTTGTATCAGTTTCAGAAGCAGAGTTGAACTAGATATGGTCCGTGTGTGTAGGAAACACAGTTCTTTTGTTCTGAGCACTCTCACGTTTCCCGCCTTATTCGAGACTCTAGAAAGCAAGAGCGTGCTTCTTGCTCTAAAGCAGAGTGTGTTTCATGGATGAGAAGTGTGCTGTGTGTTTCCCTTCAGAAACGGAGTTCAATGCCAGGCTCTGTGTCTTCCTACAAGCGAGACTTCGTTTCAGGTAAACGCAGTCACTTTTCAGCTCAAACGAAGCTCTATTGTACACGAAGCTCACACGTTTCTCGCTCTTAACTGAAACGCATTGGATGTTAGAGGGCCTGTGGTTTGTATCAGTTTCAGAAGCAGAGTTGAACTAGATATGGTCCGTGTGTGTAGGAAACACAGTTCTTTTGTTCTGAGCACTCTCACGTTTCCCGCCTTATTCGAGACTCTAGAAAGCAAGAGCGTGCTTCTTGCTCTAAAGCAGAGTGTGTTTCATGGATGAGAAGTGTGCTGTGTGTTTCCCTTCAGAAACGGAGTTCAATGCCAGGCTCTGTGTCTTCCTACAAGCGAGACTTCGTTTCAGGTAAACGCAGTCACTTTTCAGCTCAAACGAAGCTCTATTGTACACGAAGCTCACACGTTTCTCGCTCTTAACTGAAACGCATTGGATGTTAGAGGGCCTGTGGTTTGTATCAGTTTCAGAAGCAGAGTTGAACTAGATATGGTCCGTGTGTGTAGGAAACACAGTTCTTTTGTTCTGAGCACTCTCACGTTTCCCGCCTTATTCGAGACTCTAAAGCAAGAGCGTGCTTCTTGCTCTAAAGCAGAGTGTGTTTCATGGATGAGAAGTGTGCTGTGTGTTTCCCTTCAGAAACGGAGTGAAATGCCAGGCTCTGTGTCTTCCTACAAGCGAGACTTCGTTTCAGGTAAACGCAGTCACTTTTCAGCTCAAACGAAGCTCTATTGTACACGAAGCTCACACGTTCCTCGCTCTTAACTGAAACGCATTGGATGTTAGAGGGCCTGTGGTTTGTATCAGTTTCAGAAGCAGAGTTGAACTAGATATGGTCCGTGTGTGTAGGAAACACAGTTCTTTTGTTCTGAGCACTCTCACGTTTCCCGCCTTATTCGAGACTCTAGAAAGCAAGAGCGTGCTTCTTGCTCTAAAGCAGAGTGTGTTTCATGGATGAGAAGTGTGCTGTGTGTTTCCCTTCAGAAACGGAGTGAAATGCCAGGCTCCATGTCTTCCTACAAGCGAGACTTCGTTTCAGGTAAACGCAGTCACTTTTCAGCTCAAACGAAGCTCTATTGTACACGAAGCTCACACGTTTCTCGCTCTTAACTGAAACGCATTGGATGTTAGAGGGCCTGTGGTTTGTATCAGTTTCAGAAGCAGAGTTGAACTAGATATGGTCCGAGTGTGTTGGAAACACAGTTCTTTTGTTCTGAGCACTCTCACGTTTCCCGCCTTATTCGAGACTCTAGAAAGCAAGAGCGTGCTTCTTGCTCTAAAGCAGAGTGTGTTTCATGGATGAGAAGTGTGCTGTGTGTTTCCCTTCATAAATGGAGTGAAATGCCAGGCTCTGTGTCTTCCTACAAGCGAGACTTCGTTTCAGGTAAACGCAGTCACTTTTCAGCTCAAAGGAAGCTCTATTGTACACGAAGCTCACACGTTTCTCGCTCTTAACTGAAACGCATTGGATGTTAGAGGGCCTGTGGTTTGTATCAGTTTCAGAAGCAGAGTTGAACTAGATATGGTCCGTGTGTGTAGGAAACACAGTTCTTTTGTTCTGAGCACTCTCACGTTTCCCGCCTTATTGGAGACTCTAGAAAGCAAGAGCATGCTTCTTGCTCTAAAGCAGAGTGTGTTTCATGGATGAGAAGTGTGCTGTGTGTTTCCCTTCAGAAACGGAGTGAAATGCCAGGCTCCATGTCTTCCTACAAGCGAGACTTCGTTTCAGGTAAACGCAGTCACTTTTCAGCTCAAACGAAGCTCTATTGTACACGAAGCTCACACGTTTCTCGCTCTTAACTGAAACGCATTGGATGTTAGAGGGCCTGTGGTTTGTATCAGTTTCAGAAGCAGAGTTGAACTAGATATGGTCCGAGTGTGTTGGAAACACAGTTCTTTTGTTCTGAGCACTCTCACGTTTCCCGCCTTATTCGAGACTCTAGAAAGCAAGAGCGTGCTTCTTGCTCTAAAGCAGAGTGTGTTTCATGGATGAGAAGTGTGCTGTGTGTTTCCCTTCATAAATGGAGTGAAATGCCAGGCTCTGTGTCTTCCTACAAGCGAGACTTCGTTTCAGGTAAACGCAGTCACTTTTCAGCTCAAACGAAGCTCTATTGTACACGAAGCTCACACGTTTCTCGCTCTTAACTGAAACGCATTGGATGTTAGAGGGCCTGTGGTTTGTATCAGTTTCAGAAGCAGAGTTGAACTAGATATGGTCCGTGTGTGTAGGAAACACAGTTCTTTTGTTCTGAGCACTCTCACGTTTCCCGCCTTATTGGAGACTCTAGAAAGCAAGAGCATGCTTCTTGCTCTAAAGCAGAGTGTGTTTCATGGATGAGAAGTGTGCTGTGTGTTTCCCTTCAGAAACGGAGTGAAATGCCAGGCTCTGTGTCTTCCTACAAGCGAGACTTCGTTTCAGGTAAACGCAGTCACTTTTCAGCTCAAACGAAGCTCTATTGTACACGAAGCTCACACGTTTCTCGCTCTTAACTGAAACGCATTGGATGTTAGAGGGCCTGTGGTTTGTATCAGTTTCAGAAGCAGAGTTGAACTAGATATGGTCCGTGTGTGTAGGAAACACAGTTCTTTTGTTCTGAGCACTCTCACGTTTCCCGCCTTATTCGAGACTCTAGAAAGCAAGAGCGTGCTTCTTGCTCTAAAGCAGAGTGTGTTTCATGGATGAGAAGTGTGCTGTGTGTTTCCCTTCAGAAACGGAGTGAAATGCCAGGCTCTGTGTCTTCCTACAAGCGAGACTTCGTTTCAGGTAAACGCAGTCACTTTTCAGCTCAAACGAAGCTCTATTGTACACGAAGCTCACACGTTTCTCGCTCTTAACTGAAACGCATTGGATGTTAGAGGGCCTGTGGTTTGTATCAGTTTCAGAAGCAGAGTTGAACTAGATATGGTCCGTGTGTGTAGGAAACACAGTTCTTTTGTTCTGAGCACTCTCACGTTTCCCGCCTTATTCGAGACTCTAGAAAGCAAGAGCGTGCTTCTTGCTCTAAAGCAGAGTGTGTTTCATGAATGAGAAGTGTGCTGTGTGTTTCCCTTCAGAAACGGAGTGAAATGCCAGGCTCTGTGTCTTCCTACAAGCGAGATTTCGTTTCAGGTAAACGCAGTCACTTTTCAGCTCAAACGAAGCTCTATTGTACACGAAGCTCACACGTTTCTCGCTCTTAACTGAAACGCATTGGATGTTAGAGGGCCTGTGGTTTGTATCAGTTTCAGAAGCAGAGTTGAACTAGATATGGTCCGAGTGTGTAGGAAACACAGTTCTTTTGTTCTGAGCACTCTCACGTTTCCCGCCTTATTCGAGACTCTAGAAAGCAAGAGCGTGCTTCTTGCTCTAAAGCAGAGAGTGTTTCATGGATGAGAAGTGTGCTGTGTGTTTCCCTTCAGAAACGGAGTGAAATGCCAGGCTCCGTGTCTTCCTACAAGCGAGACTTCGTTTCAGGTAAACGCAGTCACTTTTCAGCTCAAACGAAGCTCTATTGTACACGAAGCTCACACGTTTCTCGCTCTTAACTGAAACGCATTGGATGTTAGAGGGCCTGTGGTTTGTATCAGTTTCAGAAGCAGAGTTGAACTAGATATGGTCCGTGTGTGTAGGAAACACAGTTCTTTTGTTCTCTGCACTCTCACGTTTCCCGCCTTATTCGAGACTCTAGAAAGCAAGAGCGTGCTTCTTGCTCTAAAGCAGAGTGTGTTTCATGGATGAGAAGTGTGCTGTGTGTTTCCCTTCAGAAACGGAGTGAAATGCCAGGCTCTGTGTCTTCCTACAAGCGAGACTTCGTTTCAGGTAAACGCAGTCACTTTTCAGCTCAAACGAAGCTCTATTGTACACGAAGCTCACACGTTTCTCGCTCTTAACTGAAACGCATTGGATGTTAGAGGGCCTGTGGTTTGTATCAGTTTCAGAAGCAGAGTTGAACTAGATATGGTCCGTGTGTGTAGGAAACACAGTTCTTTTGTTCTGAGCACTCTCACGTTTCCCGCCTTATTGGAGACTCTAGAAAGCAAGAGCGTGCTTCTTGCTCTAAAGCAGAGTGTGTTTCATGGATGAGAAGTGTGCTGTGTGTTTCCCTTCAGAAACGGAGTTCAATGCCAGGCTCTGTGTCTTCCTACAAGCGAGACTTCGTTTCAGGTAAACGCAGTCACTTTTCAGCTCAAACGAAGCTCTATTGTACACGAAGCTCACACGTTTCTCGCTCTTAACTGAAACGCATTGGATGTTAGAGGGCCTGTGGTTTGTATCAGTTTCAGAAGCAGAGTTGAACTAGATATGGTCCGTGTGTGTAGGAAACACAGTTCTTTTGTCCTGAGCACTCTCACGTTTCCCGCCTTATTCGAGACTCTAGAAAGCAAGAGCGTGCTTCTTGCTCTAAAGCAGAGTGTGTTTCATGGGTGAGAAGTGTGCTGTGTGTTTCCCTTCAGAAACGGAGTGAAATGCCAGGCTTTGTGTCTTCCTACAAGCGAGACCTCGTTTCAGGTAAACGCAGTCTCTTTTCAGCTCAAACAAAGCTCTATTGTACACGAAGCTCACACGTTTCTCGCTCTTCACTGAAACGCATTGGGTGTTAGAGGGCCTGTGGTTTGTATCAGTTTCAGAAGCAGAGTTGAAAGAGATATGGTCCGTGTGTGTAGGAAACACAGTTATTTTGTTCTGAGCACTCTCACGTTTCCCGCCTTATTCGAGACTCTAGAAAGCAAGAGCGTGCTTATTGCTCTAAAGCAGAGTGTGTTTCATGGATGAGAAGTGTGCTCTGTGTTTCCCTTCAGAAACGGAGTGAAATGCCAGGCTCTGTGTCTTCCTACAAGCGAGACTTCGTTTCAGGTAAACGCAGTCACTTTTCAGCTCAAACGAAGCTCTATTGTACACGAAGCTCACACGTTTCTCGCTCTTAACTGAAACGCATTGGATGTTAGAGGGCCTGTGGTTTGTATCAGTTTCAGAAGCAGAGTTGAACTAGATATGGTCCGTGTGTGTAGGAAACACAGTTCTTTTGTTCTGAGCACTCTCACGTTTCCCGCCTTATTCGAGACTCTAGAAATCAAGAGCGTGCTTCTTGCTCTAAAGCAGAGTGTGTTTCATGGGTGAGAAGTGTGCTGTGTGTTTCCCTTCAGAAACGGAGTGAAATGCCAGGCTCCGTGTCTTCCTACAAGCGAGACTTCGTTTCAGGTAAACGCAGTCACTTTTCAGCTCAAACGAAGCTCTATTGTACACGAAGCTCACACGTTTCTCGCTCTTAACTGAAACGCATTGGATGTTAGAGGGCCTGTGGTTTGTATCAGTTTCAGAAGCAGAGTTGAACTAGATATGGTCCGAGTGTGTTGGAAACACAGTTCTTTTGTTCTGAGCACTCTCACGTTTCCCGCCTTATTCGAGACTCTAGAAAGCAAGAGCGTGCTTCTTGCTCTAAAGCAGAGTGTGTTTCATGGATGAGAAGTGTGCTGTGTGTTTCCCTTCATAAATGGAGTGAAATGCCAGGCTCTGTGTCTTCCTACAAGCGAGACTTCGTTTCAGGTAAACGCAGTCACTTTTCAGCTCAAAGGAAGCTCTATTGTACACGAAGCTCACACGTTTCTCGCTCTTAACTGAAACGCATTGGATGTTAGAGGGCCTGTGGTTTGTATCAGTTTCAGAAGCAGAGTTGAACTAGATATGGTCCGTGTGTATAGGAAACACAGTTCTTTTGTTCTGAGCACTCTCACGTTTCCCGCCTTATTGGAGACTCTAGAAAGCAAGAGCGTGCTTCTTGCTCTAAAGCAGAGTGTGTTTCATGGATGAGAAGTGTGCTGTGTGTTTCCCTTCAGAAACGGAGTGAAATGCCAGGCTCTGTGTCTTCCTACAAGCGAGACTTCGTTTCAGGTAAACGCAGTCACTTTTCAGCTCAAACGAAGCTCTATTGTACACGAAGCTCACACGTTTCTCGCTCTTAACTGAAACGCATTGGATGTTAGAGGGCCTGTGGTTTGTATCAGTTTCAGAAGCAGAGTTGAACTAGATATGGTCCGTGTGTGTAGGAAACACAGTTCTTTTGTTCTGAGCACTCTCACGTTTCCCGCCTTATTCGAGACTCTAGAAAGCAAGAGCGTGCTTCTTGCTCTAAAGCAGAGTGTGTTTCATGGATGAGAAGTGTGCTGTGTGTTTCCCTTCAGAAACGGAGTGAAATGCCAGGCTCTGTGTCTTCCTACAAGCGAGACTTCGTTTCAGGTAAACGCAGTCACTTTTCAGCTCAAACGAAGCTCTATTGTACACGAAGCTCACACGTTTCTCGCTCTTAACTGAAACGCATTGGATGTTAGAGGGCCTGTGGTTTGTATCAGTTTCAGAAGCAGAGTTGAACTAGATATGGTCCGTGTGTGTAGGAAACACAGTTCTTTTGTTCTGAGCACTCTCACGTTTCCCGCCTTATTCGAGACTCTAGAAAGCAAGAGCGTGCTTCTTGCTCTAAAGCAGAGTGTGTTTCATGAATGAGAAGTGTGCTGTGTGTTTCCCTTCAGAAACGGAGTGAAATGCCAGGCTCTGTGTCTTCCTACAAGCGAGATTTCGTTTCAGGTAAACACAGTCACTTTTCAGCTCAAACGAAGCTCTATTGTACACGAAGCTCACACGTTTCTCGCTCTTAACTGAAACGCATTGGATGTTAGAGGGCCTGTGGTTTGTATCAGTTTCAGAAGCAGAGTTGAACTAGATATGGTCCGAGTGTGTAGGAAACACAGTTCTTTTGTTCTGAGCACTCTCACGTTTCCCGCCTTATTCGAGACTCTAGAAAGCAAGAGCGTGCTTCTTGCTCTAAAGCAGAGAGTGTTTCATGGATGAGAAGTGTGCTGTGTGTTTCCCTTCAGAAACGGAGTGAAATGCCAGGCTCCGTGTCTTCCTACAAGCGAGACTTCGTTTCAGGTAAACGCAGTCACTTTTCAGCTCAAACGAAGCTCTATTGTACACGAAGCTCACACGTTTCTCGCTCTTAACTGAAACGCATTGGATGTTAGAGGGCCTGTGGTTTGTATCAGTTTCAGAAGCAGAGTTGAACTAGATATGGTCCGTGTGTGTAGGAAACACAGTTCTTTTGTTCTCTGCACTCTCACGTTTCCCGCCTTATTCGAGACTCTAGAAAGCAAGAGCGTGCTTCTTGCTCTAAAGCAGAGTGTGTTTCATGGATGAGAAGTGTGCTGTGTGTTTCCCTTCAGAAACGGAGTGAAATGCCAGGCTCTGTGTCTTCCTACAAGCGAGACTTCGTTTCAGGTAAACGCAGTCACTTTTCAGCTCAAACGAAGCTCTATTGTACACGAAGCTCACACGTTTCTCGCTCTTAACTGAAACGCATTGGATGTTAGAGGGCCTGTGGTTTGTATCAGTTTCAGAAGCAGAGTTGAACTAGATATGGTCCGTGTGTGTAGGAAACACAGTTCTTTTGTTCTGAGCACTCTCACGTTTCCCGCCTTATTGGAGACTCTAGAAAGCAAGAGCGTGCTTCTTGCTCTAAAGCAGAGTGTGTTTCATGGATGAGAAGTGTGCTGTGTGTTTCCCTTCAGAAACGGAGTTCAATGCCAGGCTCTGTGTCTTCCTACAAGCGAGACTTCGTTTCAGGTAAACGCAGTCACTTTTCAGCTCAAACGAAGCTCTATTGTACACGAAGCTCACACGTTTCTCGCTCTTAACTGAAACGCATTGGATGTTAGAGGGCCTGTGGTTTGTATCAGTTTCAGAAGCAGAGTTGAACTAGATATGGTCCGTGTGTGTAGGAAACACAGTTCTTTTGTCCTGAGCACTCTCACGTTTCCCGCCTTATTCGAGACTCTAGAAAGCAAGAGCGTGCTTCTTGCTCTAAAGCAGAGTGTGTTTCATGGGTGAGAAGTGTGCTGTGTGTTTCCCTTCAGAAACGGAGTGAAATGCCAGGCTTTGTGTCTTCCTACAAGCGAGACCTCGTTTCAGGTAAACGCAGTCTCTTTTCAGCTCAAACAAAGCTCTATTGTACACGAAGCTCACACGTTTCTCGCTCTTCACTGAAACGCATTGGGTGTTAGAGGGCCTGTGGTTTGTATCAGTTTCAGAAGCAGAGTTGAAAGAGATATGGTCCGTGTGTGTAGGAAACACAGTTATTTTGTTCTGAGCACTCTCACGTTTCCCGCCTTATTCGAGACTCTAGAAAGCAAGAGCGTGCTTATTGCTCTAAAGCAGAGTGTGTTTCATGGATGAGAAGTGTGCTCTGTGTTTCCCTTCAGAAACGGAGTGAAATGCCAGGCTCTGTGTCTTCCTACAAGCGAGACTTCGTTTCAGGTAAACGCAGTCACTTTTCAGCTCAAACGAAGCTCTATTGTACACGAAGCTCACACGTTTCTCGCTCTTAACTGAAACGCATTGGATGTTAGAGGGCCTGTGGTTTGTATCAGTTTCAGAAGCAGAGTTGAACTAGATATGGTCCGTGTGTGTAGGAAACACAGTTCTTTTGTTCTGAGCACTCTCACGTTTCCCGCCTTATTCGAGACTCTAGAAATCAAGAGCGTGCTTCTTGCTCTAAAGCAGAGTGTGTTTCATGGGTGAGAAGTGTGCTGTGTGTTTCCCTTCAGAAACGGAGTTCAATGCCAGGCTCTGTGTCTTCCTACAAGCGAGACTTCGTTTCAGGTAAACGCAGTCACTTTTCAGCTCAAACGAAGCTCTATTGTACACGAAGCTCACACGTTTCTCGCTCTTAACTGAAACGCATTGGATGTTAGTGGGCCTGTGGTTTGTATCAGTTTCAGCAGCAGAGTTGAACTAGATATGGTCCGTGTGTGTAGGAAACACAGTTCTTTTGTTCTGAGCACTCTCACGTTTCCCGCCTTATTCGAGACTCTAGAAAGCAAGAGCGTGCTTCTTGCTCTAAAGCAGAGTGTGTTTCATGGATGAGAAGTGTGCTGTGTGTTTCCCTTCAGAAAAGGAGTGAAATGCCAGGCTCTGTGTCTTCCTACAAGCGAGACTTCGTTTCAGGTAAACGCAGTCACTTTTCAGCTCAAACGAAGCTCTATTGTACACGAAGCTCACACGTTTCTCGCTCTTAACTGAAACGCATTGGATGTTAGAGGGCCTGTGGTTTGTATCAGTTTCAGAAGCAGAGTTGAACTAGATATGGTCCGTGTGTGTAGGAAACACAGTTCTTTTGTTCTGAGCACTCTCACGTTTCCCGCCTTATTCGAGACTCTAGAAAGCAAGAGCGTGCTTCTTGCTCTAAAGCAGAGTGTGTTTCATGGATGAGAAGTGTGCTGTGTGTTTCCCTTCAGAAACGGAGTGAAATGCCAGGCTCTGTGTCTTCCTACAAGCGAGACTTCGTTTCAGGTAAACGCAGTCACTTTTCAGCTCAAACGAAGCTCTATTGTACACGAAGCTCACACGTTTCTCGCTCTTAACTGAAACGCATTGGATGTTAGAGGGCCTGTGGTTTGTATCAGTTTCAGAAGCAGAGTTGAACTAGATATGGTCCGTGTGTGTAGGAAACACAGTTCTTTTGTTCTGAGCACTCTCACGTTTCCCGCCTTATTCGAGACTCTAGAAAGCAAGAGCGTGCTTCTTGCTCTAAAGCAGAGTGTGTTTCATGGATGAGAAGTGTGCTGTGTGTTTCCCTTCAGAAACGGAGTTCAATGCCAGGCTCTGTGTCTTCCTACAAGCGAGACTTCGTTTCAGGTAAACGCAGTCACTTTTCAGCTCAAACGAAGCTCTATTGTACACGAAGCTCACACGTTTCTCGCTCTTAACTGAAACGCATTGGATGTTAGAGGGCCTGTGGTTTGTATCAGTTTCAGAAGCAGAGTTGAACTAGATATGGTCCGTGTGTGTAGGAAACACAGTTCTTTTGTTCTGAGCACTCTCACGTTTCCCGCCTTATTGGAGACTCTAGAAAGCAAGAGCGTGCTTCTTGCTCTAAAGCAGAGTGTGTTTCATGGATGAGAAGTGTGCTGTGTGTTTCCCTTCAGAAACGGAGTGAAATGCCAGGCTCTGTGTCTTCCTACAAGCGAGACTTCGTTTCAGGTAAACGCAGTCACTTTTCAGCTCAAACGAAGCTCTATTGTACACGAAGCTCACACGTTTCTCGCTCTTAACTGAAACGCATTGGATGTTAGAGGGCCTGTGGTTTGTATCAGTTTCAGAAGCAGAGTTGAACTAGATATGGTCCGTGTGTGTAGGAAACACAGTTCTTTTGTTCTGAGCACTCTCACGTTTCCCGCCTTATTCGAGACTCTAGAAAGCAAGAGCGTGCTTCTTGCTCTAAAGCAGAGTGTGTTTCATGGATGAGAAGTGTGCTGTGTGTTTCCCTTCAGAAACGGAGTGAAATGCCAGGCTCCGTGTCTTCCTACAAGCGAGACTTCGTTTCAGGTAAACGCAGTCACTTTTCAGCTCAAACGAAGCTCTATTGTACACGAAGCTCACACGTTTCTCGCTCTTAACTGAAACGCATTGGATGTTAGAGGGCCTGTGGTTTGTATCAGTTTCAGAAGCAGAGTTGAACTAGATATGGTCCGAGTGTGTTGGAAACACAGTTCTTTTGTTCTGAGCACTCTCACGTTTCCCGCCTTATTCGAGACTCTAGAAAGCAAGAGCGTGCTTCTTGCTCTAAAGCAGAGTGTGTTTCATGGATGAGAAGTGTGCTGTGTGTTTCCCTTCAGAAACGGAGTGAAATGCCAGGCTCCATGTCTTCCTACAAGCGAGACTTCGTTTCAGGTAAACGCAGTCACTTTTCAGCTCAAACGAAGCTCTATTGTACTCGAAGCTCACACGTTTCTCGCTCTTAACTGAAATGCATTGGATGTTAGAGGGCCTGTGGTTTGTATCAGTTTCAGAAGCAGAGTTGAACTAGATATGGTCCGTGTGTGTAGGAAACACAGTTCTTTTGTTCTGAGCACTCTCACGTTTCCCGCCTTATTGGAGACTCTAGAAAGCAAGAGCGTGCTTCTTGCTCTAAAGCAGAGTGTGTTTCATGGATGAGAAGTGTGCTGTGTGTTTCCCTTCAGAAACGGAGTGAAATGCCAGGCTCTGTGTCTTCCTACAAGCGAGACTTCGTTTCAGGTAAACGCAGTCACTTTTCAGCTCAAACGAAGCTCTATTGTACACGAAGCTCACACGTTTCTCGCTCTTAACTGAAACGCATTGGATGTTAGAGGGCCTGTGGTTTGTATCAGTTTCAGAAGCAGAGTTGAACTAGATATGGTCCGTGTGTGTAGGAAACACAGTTCTTTTGTTCTGAGCACTCTCACGTTTCCCGCCTTATTCGAGACTCTAGAAAGCAAGAGCGTGCTTCTTGCTCTAAAGCAGAGTGTGTTTCATGGGTGAGAAGTGTGCTGTGTGTTTCCCTTCAGAAACGGAGTGAAATGCCAGGCTCTGTGTCTTCCTACAAGCGAGACTTCGTTTCAGGTAAACGCAGTCACTTTTCAGCTCAAACGAAGCTCTATTGTACACGAAGCTCACACGTTTCTCGCTCTTAACTGAAACGCATTGGATGTTAGAGGGCCTGTGGTTTGTATCAGTTTCAGAAGCAGAGTTGAACTAGATATGGTCCGTGTGTGTAGGAAACACAGTTCTTTTGTTCTGAGCACTCTCACGTTTCCCGCCTTATTCGAGACTCTAGAAAGCAAGAGCGTGCTTCTTGCTCTAAAGCAGAGTGTGTTTCATGGATGAGAAGTGTGCTGTGTGTTTCCCTTCAGAAACGGAGTGAAATGCCAGGCTCTGTGTCTTCCTACAAGCGAGACTTCGTTTCAGGTAAACGCAGTCACTTTTCAGCTCAAACGAAGCTCTATTGTACACGAAGCTCACACGTTTCTCGCTCTTAACTGAAACGCATTGGATGTTAGAGGGCCTGTGGTTTGTATCAGTTTCAGAAGCAGAGTTGAACTAGATATGGTCCGTGTGTGTAGGAAACACAGTTCTTTTGTTCTGAGCACTCTCACGTTTCCCGCCTTATTCGAGACTCTAGAAAGCAAGAGCGTGCTTCTTGCTCTAAAGCAGAGTGTGTTTCATGGATGAGAAGTGTGCTGTGTGTTTCCCTTCAGAAACGGAGTGAAATGCCAGGCTCTGTGTCTTCCTACAAGCGAGACTTCGTTTCAGGTAAACGCAGTCACTTTTCAGCTCAAACGAAGCTCTATTGTACACGAAGCTCACACGTTTCTCGCTCTTAACTGAAACGCATTGGATGTTAGAGGGCCTGTGGTTTGTATCAGTTTCAGAAGCAGAGTTGAACTAGATATGGTCCGTGTGTGTAGGAAACACAGTTCTTTTGTTCTGAGCACTCTCACGTTTCCCGCCTTATTCGAGACTCTAGAAAGCAAGAGTTTGCTTCTTGCTCTAAAGCAGAGTGTGTTTCATGGATGAGAAGTGTGCTGTGTGTTTCCCTTCAGAAACGGAGTTCAATGCCAGGCTCCGTGTCTTCCTACAAGCGAGACTTCGTTTCAGGTAAACGCAGTCACTTTTCAGCTCAAACGAAGCTCTTTTGTACACGAAGCTCACACGTTTCTCGCTCTTAACTGAAACGCATTGGATGTTAGAGGGCCTGTGGTTTGTATCAGTTTCAGAAGCAGAGTTGAACTAGATATGGTCCGTGTGTGTAGGAAACACAGTTCTTTTGTTCTGAGCACTCTCACGTTTCCCGCCTTATTCGAGACTCTAGAAAGCAAGAGCGTGCTTCTTGCTCTAAAGCAGAGTGTGTTTCATGGATGAGAAGTGTGCTGTGTGTTTCCCTTCAGAAACGGAGTGAAATGCCAGGCTCTGTGTCTTCCTACAAGCGAGACTTCGTTTCAGGTAAACGCAGTCACTTTTCAGCTCAAACGAAGCTCTATTGTACACGAAGCTCACACGTTTCTCGCTCTTAACTGAAACGCATTGGATGTTAGAGGGCCTGTGGTTTGTATCAGTTTCAGAAGCAGAGTTGAACTAGATATGGTCCGTGTGTGTAGGAAACACAGTTCTTTTGTTCTGAGCACTCTCACGTTTCCCGCCTTATTCGAGACTCTAGAAAGCAAGAGCGTGCTTCTTGCTCTAAAGCAGAGTGTGTTTCATGGATGAGAAGTGTGCTGTGTGTTTCCCTTCAGAAACGGAGTGAAATGCCAGGCTCTGTGTCTTCCTACAAGCGAGACTTCGTTTCAGGTAAACGCAGTCACTTTTCAGCTCAAACGAAGCTCTATTGTACACGAAGCTCACACGTTTCTCGCTCTTAACTGAAACGCATTGGATGTTAGAGGGCCTGTGGTTTGTATCAGTTTCAGAAGCAGAGTTGAACTAGATATGGTCCGTGTGTGTAGGAAACACAGTTCTTTTTTTCTGAGCACTCTCACGTTTCCCGCCTTATTCGAGACTCTAGAAAGCAAGAGCGTGCTTCTTGCTCTAAAGCAGAGTGTGTTTCATGGATGAGAAGTGTGCTGTGTGTTTCCCTTCAGAAACGGAGTGAAATGCCAGGCTCTGTGTCTTCCTACAAGCGAGACTTCGTTTCAGGTAAACGCAGTCACTTTTCAGCTCAAACGAAGCTCTATTGTACACGAAGCTCACACGTTTCTCGCTCTTAACTGAAACGCATTGGATGTTAGAGGGCCTGTGGTTTGTATCAGTTTCAGAAGCAGAGTTGAACTAGATATGGTCCGTGTGTGTAGGAAACACAGTTCTTTTGTTCTGAGCACTCTCACGTTTCCCGCCTTATTCGAGACTCTAGAAAGCAAGAGCTTGCTTCTTGCTCTAAAGCAGAGTGTGTTTCATGGATGAGAAGTGTGCTGTGTGTTTCCCTTCAGAAACGGAGTTCAATGCCAGGCTCCGTGTCTTCCTACAAGCGAGACTTCGTTTCAGGTAAACGCAGTCACTTTTCAGCTCAAACGAAGCTCTTTTGTACACGAAGCTCACACGTTTCTCGCTCTTAACTGAAACGCATTGGATGTTAGAGGGCCTGTGGTTTGTATCAGTTTCAGAAGCAGAGTTGAACTAGATATGGTCCGTGTGTGTAGGAAACACAGTTCTTTTGTTCTGAGCACTCTCACGTTTCCCGCCTTATTCGAGACTCTAGAAAGCAAGAGCGTGCTTCTTGCTCTAAAGCAGAGTGTGTTTCATGGATGAGAAGTGTGCTGTGTGTTTCCCTTCAGAAACGGAGTGAAATGCCAGGCTCTGTGTCTTCCTACAAGCGAGACTTCGTTTCAGGTAAACGCAGTCACTTTTCAGCTCAAACGAAGCTCTATTGTACACGAAGCTCACACGTTTCTCGCTCTTAACTGAAACGCATTGGATGTTAGAGGGCCTGTGGTTTGTATCAGTTTCAGAAGCAGAGTTGAACTAGATATGGTCCGTGTGTGTAGGAAACACAGTTCTTTTGTTCTGAGCACTCTCACGTTTCCCGCCTTATTCGAGACTCTAGAAAGCAAGAGCGTGCTTCTTGCTCTAAAGCAGAGTGTGTTTCATAGATGAGAAGTGTGCTGTGTGTTTCCCTTCAGAAACGGAGTGAAATGCCAGGCTCTGTGTCTTTCTACAAGCGAGACTTCGTTTCAGGTAAACGCAGTCACTTTTCAGCTCAAACGAAGCTCTATTGTACACGAAGCTCACACGTTTCTCGCTCTTAACTGAAACGCATTGGATGTTAGAGGGCCTGTGGTTTGTATCAGTTTCAGAAGCAGAGTTGAACTAGATATGGTCCGTGTGTGTAGGAAACACAGTTCTTTTGTTCTGAGCACTCTCACGTTTCCCGCCTTATTCGAGACTCTAGAAAGCAAGAGCGTGCTTCTTGCTCTAAAGCAGAGTGTGTTTCATGGATGAGAAGTGTGCTGTGTGTTTCCCTTCAGAAACGGAGTGAAATGCCAGGCTCTGTGTCTTCCTACAAGCGAGATTTCGTTTCAGGTAAACGCAGTCACTTTTCAGCTCAAACGAAGCTCTATTGTACACGAAGCTCACACGTTTCTCGCTCTTAACTGAAACGCATTGGATGTTAGAGGGCCTGTGGTTTGTATCAGTTTCAGAAGCAGAGTTGAACTAGATATGGTCCGAGTGTGTAGGAAACACAGTTCTTTTGTTCTGAGCACTCTCACGTTTCCCGCCTTATTCGAGACTCTAGAAAGCAAGAGCTTGCTTCTTGCTCTAAAGCAGAGTGTGTTTCATGGATGAGAAGTGTGCTGTGTGTTTCCCTTCAGAAACGGAGTGAAATGCCAGGCTCCGTGTCTTCCTACAAGCGAGACTTCGTTTCAGGTAAACGCAGTCACTTTTCAGCTCAAACGAAGCTCTATTTTACACGAACCTCACACGTTTCTCGCTCTTAACTGAAACGCATTGGATGTTAGAGGGCCTGTGGTTTGTATCAGTTTCAGAAGCAGAGTTGAACTAGATATGGTCCGTGTGTGTAGGAAACACAGTTCTTTTGTTCTCTGCACTCTCACGTTTCCCGCCTTATTCGAGACTCTAGAAAGCAAGAGCGTGCTTCTTGCTCTAAAGCACAGTGTGTTTCATGGATGAGAAGTGTGCTGTGTGTTTCCCTTCAGAAACGGAGTGAAATGCCAGGCTCTGTGTCTTCCTACAAGCGAGACTTCGTTTCAGGTAAACGCAGTCACTTTTCAGCTCAAACGAAGCTCTATTGTACACGAAGCTCACACGTTTCTCGCTCTTAACTGAAAGGCATTGGATGTTAGAGGGCCTGTGGTTTGTATCAGTTTCAGAAGCAGAGTTGAACTAGATATGGTCCGTGTGTTTAGGAAACACAGTTCTTTTGTTCTGAGCACTCTCACGTTT
The DNA here is from genome assembly GCA_949786405.1 of Onychomys arenicola. Classification (NCBI taxonomy): domain Eukaryota; kingdom Metazoa; phylum Chordata; class Mammalia; order Rodentia; family Cricetidae; genus Onychomys; species Onychomys arenicola. The sequence goes on from CATKUM010000099.1 coordinate 222,299, forward strand.
CCCGCCTTATTGGAGACTCTAGAAAGCAAGAGCGTGCTTCTTGCTCTAAAGCAGAGTGTGTTTCATGGATGAGAAGTGTGCTGTGTGTTTCCCTTCAGAAACGGAGTGAAATGCCAGGCTCTGTGTCTTCCTACAAGCGAGAATTCGTTTCAGGTAAACGCAGTCACTTTTCAGCTCAAACGAAGCTCTATTGTACACGAAGCTCACACGTTTCTCGCTCTTAACTGAAACGCATTGGATGTTAGAGGGCCTGTGGTTTGTATCAGTTTCAGAAGCAGAGTTGAACTAGATATGGTCCGTGTGTGTAGGAAACACAGTTCTTTTGTCCTGAGCACTCTCACGTTTCCCGCCTTATTCGAGACTCTAGAAAGCAAGAGCGTGCTTCTTGCTCTAAAGCAGAGTGTGTTTCATGGGTGAGAAGTGTGCTGTGTGTTTCCCTTCAGAAACGGAGTGAAATGCCAGGCTCTGTGTCTTCCTACAAGCGAGACCTCGTTTCAGGTAAACGCAGTCACTTTTCAGCTCAAACGAAGCTCTATTGTACACGAAGCTCACACGTTTCTCGCTCTTAACTGAAACGCATTGGGTGTTAGAGGGCCTGTGGTTTGTATCAGTTTCAGAAGCAGAGTTGAACTAGATATGGTCCGTGTGTGTAGGAAACACAGTTCTTTTGTTCTGAGCACTCTCACGTTTCCCGCCTTATTCGAGACTCTAGAAAGCAAGAGCGTGCTTCTTGCTCTAAAGCAGAGTGTGTTTCATGGATTAGAAGTGTGCTGTGTGTTTCCCTTCAGAAACGGAGTGAAATGCCAGGCTCTGTGTCTTCCTACAAGCGAGACTTCGTTTCAGGTAAACGCAGTCACTTTTCAGCTCAAACGAAGCTCTATTGTACACGAAGCTCACACGTTTCTCGCTCTTAACTGAAACGCATTGGATGTTAGAGGGCCTGTGGTTTGTATCAGTTTCAGAAGCAGAGTTGAACTAGATATGGTCCGTGTGTGTAGGAAACACAGTTCTTTTGTTCTGAGCACTCTCACGTTTCCCGCCTTATTCGAGACTCTAGAAAGCAAGAGCGTGCTTCTTGCTCTAAAGCAGAGTGTGTTTCATGGATGAGAAGTGTGCTGTGTGTTTCCCTTCAGAAACGGAGTGAAATGCCAGGCTCTGTGTCTTCCTACAAGCGAGACTTCGTTTCAGGTAAACGCAGTCACTTTTCAGCTCAAACGAAGCTCTATTGTACACGAAGCTCACACGTTTCTCGCTCTTAACTGAAACGCATTGGATGTTAGAGGGCCTGTGGTTTGTATCAGTTTCAGAAGCAGAGTTGAACTAGATATGGTCCGTGTGTGTAGGAAACACAGTTCTTTTGTTCTGAGCACTCTCACGTTTCCCGCCTTATTCGAGACTCTAGAAAGCAAGAGCGTGCTTCTTGCTCTAAAGCAGAGTGTGTTTCATGGATGAGAAGTGTGCTGTGTGTTTCCCTTCAGAAACGGAGTGAAATGCCAGGCTCCGTGTCTTCCTACAAGCGAGACTTCGTTTCAGGTAAACGCAGTCACTTTTCAGCTCAAACGAAGCTCTATTGTACACGAAGCTCACACGTTTCTCGCTCTTAACTGAAACGCATTGGATGTTAGAGGGCCTGTGGTTTGTATCAGTTTCAGAAGCAGAGTTGAACTAGATATGGTCCGTGTGTGTAGGAAACACAGTTCTTTTGTTCTGAGCACTCTCACGTTTCCCGCCTTATTCGAGACTCTAGAAAGCAAGAGCGTGCTTCTTGCTCTAAAGCAGAGTGTGTTTCATGGATGAGAAGTGTGCTGTGTGTTTCCCTTCAGAAACGGAGTTCAATGCCAGGCTCTGTGTCTTCCTACAAGCGAGACTTTGTTTCAGGTAAACGCAGTCACTTTTCAGCTCAAACGAAGCTCTATTGTACACGAAGCTCACACGTTTCTCGCTCTTAACTGAAACGCATTGGATGTTAGAGGGCCTGTGGTTTGTATCAGTTTCAGAAGCAGAGTTGAACTAGATATGGTCCGTGTGTGTAGGAAACACAGTTCTTTTGTTCTGAGCACTCTCACGTTTCCCGCCTTATTCGAGACTCTAGAAAGCAAGAGCGTGCTTCTTGCTCTAAAGCAGAGTGTGTTTCATGGATGAGAAGTGTGCTGTGTGTTTCCCTTCAGAAACGGAGTGAAATGCCAGGCTCTGTGTCTTCCTACAAGCGAGACTTCGTTTCAGGTAAACGCAGTCACTTTTCAGCTCAAACGAAGCTCTATTGTACACGAAGCTCACACGTTTCTCGCTCTTAACTGAAACGCATTGGATGTTAGAGGGCCTGTGGTTTGTATCAGTTTCAGAAGCAGAGTTGAACTAGATATGGTCCGTGTGTGTAGGAAACACAGTTCTTTTGTTCTGAGCACTCTCACGTTTCCCGCCTTATTCGAGACTCTAGAAAGCAAGAGCGTGCTTCTTGCTCTAAAGCAGAGTGTGTTTCATGGATGAGAAGTGTGCTGTGTGTTTCCTTCAGAAACGGAGTTCAATGCCAGGCTCTGTGTCTTCCTACAAGCGAGACTTCGTTTCAGGTAAACGCAGTCACTTTTCAGCTCAAACGAAGCTCTATTGTACACGAAGCTCACACGTTTCTCGCTCTTAACTGAAACGCATTGGATGTTAGAGGGCCTGTGGTTTGTATCAGTTTCAGAAGCAGAGTTGAACTAGATATGGTCCGTGTGTGTAGGAAACACAGTTCTTTTGTTCTGAGCACTCTCACGTTTCCCGCCTTATTCGAGACTCTAGAAAGCAAGAGCGTGCTTCTTGCTCTAAAGCAGAGTGTGTTTCATGGATGAGAAGTGTGCTGTGTGTTTCCCTTCAGAAACGGAGTGAAATGCCAGGCTCTGTGTCTTCCTACAAGCGAGACTTCGTTTCAGGTAAACGCAGTCACTTTTCAGCTCAAACGAAGCTCTATTGTACACGAAGTTCACACGTTTCTCGCTCTTAACTGAAACGCATTGGATGTTAGAGGGCCTGTGGTTTGTATCAGTTTCAGAAGCAGAGTTGAACTAGATATGGTCCGTGTGTGTAGGAAACACAGTTCTTTTGTTCTGAGCACTCTCACGTTTCCCGCCTTATTCGAGACTCTAGAAAGCAAGAGCGTGCTTCTTGCTCTAAAGCAGAGTGTGTTTCATGGATGAGAAGTGTGCTGTGTGTTTCCCTTCAGAAACGGAGTGAAATGCCAGGCTCCGTGTCTTCCTACAAGCGAGACTTCGTTTCAGGTAAACGCAGTCACTTTTCAGCTCAAACGAAGCTCTATTGTACACGAAGCTCACACGTTTCTCGCTCTTAACTGAAACGCATTGGATGTCAGAGGGCCTGTGGTTTGTATCAGTTTCAGAAGCAGAGTTGAACTAGATATGGTCCGAGTGTGTTGGAAACACAGTTCTTTTGTTCTGAGCACTCTCACGTTTCCCGCCTTATTCGAGACTCTAGAAAGCAAGAGCGTGCTTCTTGCTCTAAAGCAGAGTGTGTTTCATGGATGAGAAGTGTGCTGTGTGTTTCCCTTCAGAAACGGAGTGAAATGCCAGGCTCCGTGTCTTCCTACAAGCGAGACTTCGTTTCAGGTAAACGCAGTCACTTTTCAGCTCAAACGAAGCTCTATTGTACACGAAGCTCACACGTTTCTCGCTCTTAACTGAAATGCATTGGATGTTAGAGGGCCTGTGGTTTGTATCAGTTTCAGAAGCAGAGTTGAACTAGATATGGTCCGTGTGTGTAGGAAACACAGTTCTTTTGTTCTGAGCACTCTCACGTTTCCCGCCTTATTGGAGACTCTAGAAAGCAAGAGCGTGCTTCTTGCTCTAAAGCAGAGTGTGTTTCATGGATGAGAAGTGTGCTGTGTGTTTCCCTTCAGAAACGGAGTGAAATGCCAGGCTCTGTGTCTTCCTACAAGCGAGACTTCGTTTCAGGTAAACGCAGTCACTTTTCAGCTCAAACGAAGCTCTATTGTACACGAAGCTCACACGTTTCTCGCTCTTAACTGAAACGCATTGGATGTTAGAGGGCCTGTGGTTTGTATCAGTTTCAGAAGCAGAGTTGAACTAGATATGGTCCGTGTGTGTAGGAAACACAGTTCTTTTGTTCTGAGCACTCTCACGTTTCCCGCCTTATTCGAGACTCTAGAAAGCAAGAGCGTGCTTCTTGCTCTAAAGCAGAGTGTGTTTCATGGATGAGAAGTGTGCTGTGTGTTTCCCTTCAGAAACGGAGTGAAATGCCAGGCTCCGTGTCTTACTACAAGCGAGACTTCGTTTCAGGTAAACGCAGTCACTTTTCAGCTCAAACGAAGCTCTATTGTACACGAAGCTCACACGTTTCTCGCTCTTAACTGAAATGCATTGGATGTCAGAGGGCCTGTGGTTTGTATCAGTTTCAGAAGCAGAGTTGAACTAGATATGGTCCGAGTGTGTTGGAAACACAGTTCTTTTGTTCTGAGCACTCTCACGTTTCCCGCCTTATTCGAGACTCTAGAAAGCAAGAGCGTGCTTCTTGCTCTAAAGCAGAGTGTGTTTCATGGATGAGAAGTGTGCTGTGTGTTTCCCTTCAGAAACGGAGTGAAATGCCAGGCTCCGTGTCTTCCTACAAGCGAGACTTCGTTTCAGGTAAACGCAGTCACTTTTCAGCTCAAACGAAGCTCTATTGTACACGAAGCTCACACGTTTCTCGCTCTTAACTGAAATGCATTGGATGTTAGAGGGCCTGTGGTTTGTATCAGTTTCAGAAGCAGAGTTGAACTAGATATGGTCCGTGTGTGTAGGAAACACAGTTCTTTTGTTCTGAGCACTCTCACGTTTCCCGCCTTATTGGAGACTCTAGAAAGCAAGAGCGTGCTTCTTGCTCTAAAGCAGAGTGTGTTTCATGGATGAGAAGTGTGCTTTGTGTTTCCCTTCAGAAACGGAGTGAAATGCCAGGCTCTGTGTCTTGCTACAAGCGAGACTTCGTTTCAGGTAAACGCAGTCACTTTTCAGCTCAAACGAAGCTCTGTTGTACACGAAGCTCACACGTTTCTCGCTCTTAACTGAAACGCATTGGATGTTAGAGGGCCTGTGGTTTGTATCAGTTTCAGAAGCAGAGTTGAACTAGATATGGTCCGTGTGTGTAGGAAACACAGTTCTTTTGTTCTGAGCACTCTCACGTTTCCCGCCTTATTGGAGACTCTAGAAAGCAAGAGCGTGCTTCTTGCTCTAAAGCAGAGTGTGTTTCATGGATGAGAAGTGTGCTGTGTGTTTCCCTTCAGAAACGGAGTGAAATGCCAGGCTCTGTGTCTTCCTACAAGCGAGACTTTGTTTCAGGTAAACGCAGTCACTTTTCAGCTCAAACGAAGCTCTATTATACACGAAGCTCACACGTTTCTCGCTCTTAACTGAAACGCATTGGATGTTAGAGGGCCTGTGGTTTGTATCAGTTTCAGAAGCAGAGTTGAACTAGATATGGTCTGTGTGTGTAGGAAACACAGTTCTTTTGTCCTGAGCACTCTCACGGTTCCCGCCTTATTCGAGACTCTAGAAAGCAAGAGCGTGCTTCTTGCTCTAAAGCAGAGTGTGTTTCATGGGTGAGAAGTGTGCTGTGTGTTTCCCTTCAGAAACGGAGTGAAATGCCAGGCTCTGTGTCTTCCTACAAGCGAGACCTCGTTTCAGGTAAACGCAGTCACTTTTCAGCTCAAACGAAGCTCTATTGTACACGAAGCTCACACGTTTCTCGCTCTTAACTGAAACGCATTGGATGTTAGAGGGCCTGTGGTTTGTATCAGTTTCAGAAGCAGAGTTGAACTAGATATGGTCCGTGTGTGTAGGAAACACAGTTCTTTTGTTCTGAGCACTCTCACGTTTCCCGCCTTATTCGAGACTCTAGAAAGCAAGAGCGTGCTTCTTGCTCTAAAGCAGAGTGTGTTTCATGGATGAGAAGTGTGCTGTGTGTTTCCCTTCAGAAACGGAGTGAAATGCCAGGCTCCGTGTCTTCCTACAAGCGAGACTTCGTTTCAGGTAAACGCAGTCACTTTTCAGCTCAAACGAAGCTCTATTGTACACGAAGCTCACACGTTTCTCGCTCTTAACTGAAACGCATTGGATGTCAGAGGGCCTGTGGTTTGTATCAGTTTCAGAAGCAGAGTTGAACTAGATATGGTCCGAGTGTGTTGGAAACACAGTTCTTTTGTTCTGAGCACTCTCACGTTTCCCGCCTTATTCGAGACTCTAGAAAGCAAGAGCGTGCTTCTTGCTCTAAAGCAGAGTGTGTTTCATGGATGAGAAGTGTGCTGTGTGTTTCCCTTCAGAAACGGAGTGAAATGCCAGGCTCAGTGTCTTCCTACAAGCGAGACTTCGTTTCAGGTAAACGCAGTCACTTTTCAGCTCAAACGAAGCTCTATTGTACACGAAGCTCACACGTTTCTCGCTCTTAACTGAAATGCATTGGATGTTAGAGGGCCTGTGGTTTGTATCAGTTTCAGAAGCAGAGTTGAACTAGATATGGTCCGTGTGTGTAGGAAACACAGTTCTTTTGTTCTGAGCACTCTCACGTTTCCCGCCTTATTGGAGACTCTAGAAAGCAAGAGCGTGCTTCTTGCTCTAAAGCAGAGTGTGTTTCATGGATGAGAAGTGTGCTGTGTGTTTCCCTTCAGAAACGGAGTGAAATGCCAGGCTCTGTGTCTTCCTACAAGCGAGACTTCGTTTCAGGTAAACGCAGTCACTTTTCAGCGCAAACGAAGCTCTATTGTACACGAAGCTCACACGTTTCTCGCTCTTAACTGAAACGCATTGGATGTTAGAGGGCCTGTGGTTTGTATCAGTTTCAGAAGCAGAGTTGAACTAGATATGGTCCGTGTGTGTAGGAAACACAGTTCTTTTGTTCTGAGCACTCTCACGTTTCCCGCCTTATTCGAGACTCTAGAAAGCAAGAGCGTGCTTCTTGCTCTAAAGCAGAGTGTGTTTCATGGGTGAGAAGTGTGCTGTGTGTTTCCCTTCAGAAACGGAGTGAAATGCCAGGCTCTGTGTCTTCCTACAAGCGAGACTTCGTTTCAGGTAAACGCAGTCACTTTTCAGCTCAAATGAAGCTATATTGTACACGAAGCTCACACGTTTCTCGCTCTTAACTGAAACGCATTGGATGTTAGAGGGCCTGTGGTTTGTATCAGTTTCAGAAGCAGAGTTGAACTAGATATGGTCCGTGTGTGTAGGAAACACAGTTCTTTTGTTCTGAGCACTCTCACGTTTCCCGCCTTATTCGAGACTCTAGAAAGCAAGAGCGTGCTTCTTGCTCTAAAGCAGAGTGTGTTTCATGGATGAGAAGTGTGCTGTGTGTTTCCCTTCAGAAACGGAGTTCAATGCCAGGCTCTGTGTCTTCCTACAAGCGAGACTTTGTTTCAGGTAAACGCAGTCACTTTTCAGCTCAAACGAAGCTCTATTGTACACGAAGCTCACACGTTTCTCGCTCTTAACTGAAACGCATTGGATGTTAGAGGGCCTGTGGTTTGTATCAGTTTCAGAAGCAGAGTTGAACTAGATATGGTCCGTGTGTGTAGGAAACACAGTTCTTTTGTTCTGAGCACTCTCACGTTTCCCGCCTTATTCGAGACTCTAGAAAGCAAGAGCGTGCTTCTTGCTCTAAAGCAGAGTGTGTTTCATGGATGAGAAGTGTGCTGTGTGTTTCCCTTCAGAAACGGAGTGAAATGCCAGGCTCTGTGTCTTCCTACAAGCGAGACTTCGTTTCAGGTAAACGCAGTCACTTTTCAGCTCAAACGAAGCTCTATTGTACACGAAGCTCACACGTTTCTCGCTCTTAACTGAAACGCATTGGATGTTAGAGGGCCTGTGGTTTGTATCAGTTTCAGAAGCAGAGTTGAACTAGATATGGTCCGTGTGTGTAGGAAACACAGTTCTTTTGTTCTGAGCACTCTCACGTTTCCCGCCTTATTCGAGACTCTAGAAAGCAAGAGCGTGCTTCTTGCTCTAAAGCAGAGTGTGTTTCATGGATGAGAAGTGTGCTGTGTGTTTCCTTCAGAAACGGAGTTCAATGCCAGGCTCTGTGTCTTCCTACAAGCGAGACTTCGTTTCAGGTAAACGCAGTCACTTTTCAGCTCAAACGAAGCTCTATTGTACACGAAGCTCACACGTTTCTCGCTCTTAACTGAAACGCATTGGATGTTAGAGGGCCTGTGGTTTGTATCAGTTTCAGAAGCAGAGTTGAACTAGATAAGGTCCGTGTGTGTAGGAAACACAGTTCTTTTGTTCTGAGCACTCTCACGTTTCCCGCCTTATTCGAGACTCTAGAAAGCAAGAGCGTGCTTCTTGCTCTAAAGCAGAGTGTGTTTCATGGATGAGAAGTGTGCTGTGTGTTTCCCTTCAGAAACGGAGTGAAATGCCAGGCTCTGTGTCTTCCTACAAGCGAGACTTCGTTTCAGGTAAACGCAGTCACTTTTCAGCTCAAACGAAGCTCTATTGTACACGAAGTTCACACGTTTCTCGCTCTTAACTGAAACGCATTGGATGTTAGAGGGCCTGTGGTTTGTATCAGTTTCAGAAGCAGAGTTGAACTAGATATGGTCCGTGTGTGTAGGAAACACAGTTCTTTTGTTCTGAGCACTCTCACGTTTCCCGCCTTATTCGAGACTCTAGAAAGCAAGAGCGTGCTTCTTGCTCTAAAGCAGAGTGTGTTTCATGGATGAGAAGTGTGCTGTGTGTTTCCCTTCAGAAACGGAGTGAAATGCCAGGCTCCGTGTCTTCCTACAAGCGAGACTTCGTTTCAGGTAAACGCAGTCACTTTTCAGCTCAAACGAAGCTCTATTGTACACGAAGCTCACACGTTTCTCGCTCTTAACTGAAACGCATTGGATGTCAGAGGGCCTGTGGTTTGTATCAGTTTCAGAAGCAGAGTTGAACTAGATATGGTCCGAGTGTGTTGGAAACACAGTTCTTTTGTTCTGAGCACTCTCACGTTTCCCGCCTTATTCGAGACTCTAGAAAGCAAGAGCGTGCTTCTTGCTCTAAAGCAGAGTGTGTTTCATGGATGAGAAGTGTGCTGTGTGTTTCCCTTCAGCAACGGAGTGAAATGCCAGGCTCTGTGTCTTCCTACAAGCGAGACTTCGTTTCAGGTAAACGCAGTCACTTTTCAGCTCAAACGAAGCTCTATTGTACACGAAGCTCACACGTTTCTCGCTCTTAACTGAAACGCATTGGATGTTAGAGGGCCTGTGGTTTGTATCAGTTTCAGAAGCAGAGTTGAACTAGATATGGTCCGTGTGTGTAGGAAACACAGTTCTTTTGTTCTGAGCACTCTCACGTTTCCCGCCTTATTCGAGACTCTAGAAAGCAAGAGCGTGCTTCTTGCTCTAAAGCAGAGTGTGTTTCATGGATGAGAAGTGTGCTGTGTGTTTCCCTTCAGAAACGGAGTGAAATGCCAGGCTCCGTGTCTTCCTACAAGCGAGACTTCGTTTCAGGTAAACGCAGTCACTTTTCAGCTCAAACGAAGCTCTATTGTACACGAAGCTCACACGTTTCTCGCTCTTAACTGAAACGCATTGGATGTCAGAGGGCCTGTGGTTTGTATCAGTTTCAGAAGCAGAGTTGAACTAGATATGGTCCGAGTGTGTTGGAAACACAGTTCTTTTGTTCTGAGCACTCTCACGTTTCCCGCCTTATTCGAGACTCTAGAAAGCAAGAGCGTGCTTCTTGCTCTAAAGCAGAGTGTGTTTCATGGATGAGAAGTGTGCTGTGTGTTTCCCTTCAGAAACGGAGTGAAATGCCAGGCTCCGTGTCTTCCTACAAGCGAGACTTCGTTTCAGGTAAACGCAGTCACTTTTCAGCTCAAACGAAGCTCTATTGTACACGAAGCTCACACGTTTCTCGCTCTTAACTGAAATGCATTGGATGTTAGAGGGCCTGTGGTTTGTATCAGTTTCAGAAGCAGAGTTGAACTAGATATGGTCCGTGTGTGTAGGAAACACAGTTCTTTTGTTCTGAGCACTCTCACGTTTCCCGCCTTATTGGAGACTCTAGAAAGCAAGAGCGTGCTTCTTGCTCTAAAGCAGAGTGTGTTTCATGGATGAGAAGTGTGCTTTGTGTTTCCCTTCAGAAACGGAGTGAAATGCCAGGCTCTGTGTCTTGCTACAAGCGAGACTTCGTTTCAGGTAAACGCAGTCACTTTTCAGCTCAAACGAAGCTCTATTGTACACGAAGCTCACACGTTTCTCGCTCTTAACTGAAACGCATTGGATGTTAGAGGGCCTGTGGTTTGTATCAGTTTCAGAAGCAGAGTTGAACTAGATATGGTCCGTGTGTGTAGGAAACACAGTTCTTTTGTTCTGAGCACTCTCACGTTTCCCGCCTTATTGGAGACTCTAGAAAGCAAGAGCGTGCTTCTTGCTCTAAAGCAGAGTGTGTTTCATGGATGAGAAGTGTGCTGTGTGTTTCCCTTCAGAAACGGAGTGAAATGCCAGGCTCTGTGTCTTCCTACAAGCGAGACTTTGTTTCAGGTAAACGCAGTCACTTTTCAGCTCAAACGAAGCTCTATTATACACGAAGCTCACACGTTTCTCGCTCTTAACTGAAACGCATTGGATGTTAGAGGGCCTGTGGTTTGTATCAGTTTCAGAAGCAGAGTTGAACTAGATATGGTCCGTGTGTGTAGGAAACACAGTTCTTTTGTCCTGAGCACTCTCACGTTTCCCGCCTTATTCGAGACTCTAGAAAGCAAGAGCGTGCTTCTTGCTCTAAAGCAGAGTGTGTTTCATGGGTGAGAAGTGTGCTGTGTGTTTCCCTTCAGAAACGGAGTGAAATGCCAGGCTCTGTGTCTTCCTACAAGCGAGACCTCGTTTCAGGTAAACGCAGTCACTTTTCAGCTCAAACGAAGCTCTATTGTACACGAAGCTCACACGTTTCTCGCTCTTAACTGAAACGCATTGGATGTTAGAGGGCCTGTGGTTTGTATCAGTTTCAGAAGCAGAGTTGAACTAGATATGGTCCGTGTGTGTAGGAAACACAGTTCTTTTGTTCTGAGCACTCTCACGTTTCCCGCCTTATTCGAGACTCTAGAAAGCAAGAGCGTGCTTCTTGCTCTAAAGCAGAGTGTGTTTCATGGATGAGAAGTGTGCTGTGTGTTTCCCTTCAGAAACGGAGTGAAATGCCAGGCTCCGTGTCTTCCTACAAGCGAGACTTCGTTTCAGGTAAACGCAGTCACTTTTCAGCTCAAACGAAGCTCTATTGTACACGAAGCTCACACGTTTCTCGCTCTTAACTGAAACGCATTGGATGTCAGAGGGCCTGTGGTTTGTATCAGTTTCAGAAGCAGAGTTGAACTAGATATGGTCCGAGTGTGTTGGAAACACAGTTCTTTTGTTCTGAGCACTCTCACGTTTCCCGCCTTATTCGAGACTCTAGAAAGCAAGAGCGTGCTTCTTGCTCTAAAGCAGAGTGTGTTTCATGGATGAGAAGTGTGCTGTGTGTTTCCCTTCAGAAACGGAGTGAAATGCCAGGCTCAGTGTCTTCCTACAAGCGAGACTTCGTTTCAGGTAAACGCAGTCACTTTTCAGCTCAAACGAAGCTCTATTGTACACGAAGCTCACACGTTTCTCGCTCTTAACTGAAATGCATTGGATGTTAGAGGGCCTGTGGTTTGTATCAGTTTCAGAAGCAGAGTTGAACTAGATATGGTCCGTGTGTGTAGGAAACACAGTTCTTTTGTTCTGAGCACTCTCACGTTTCCCGCCTTATTGGAGACTCTAGAAAGCAAGAGCGTGCTTCTTGCTCTAAAGCAGAGTGTGTTTCATGGATGAGAAGTGTGCTGTGTGTTTCCCTTCAGAAACGGAGTGAAATGCCAGGCTCTGTGTCTTCCTACAAGCGAGACTTCGTTTCAGGTAAACGCAGTCACTTTTCAGCGCAAACGAAGCTCTATTGTACACGAAGCTCACACGTTTCTCGCTCTTAACTGAAACGCATTGGATGTTAGAGGGCCTGTGGTTTGTATCAGTTTCAGACGCAGAGTTGAACTAGATATGGTCCGTGTGTGTAGGAAACACAGTTCTTTTGTTCTGAGCACTCTCACGTTTCCCGCCTTATTCGAGACTCTAGAAAGCAAGAGCGTGCTTCTTGCTCTAAAGCAGAGTGTGTTTCATGGATGAGAAGTGTGCTGTGTGTTTCCCTTCAGAAACGGAGTGAAATGCCAGGCTCCGTGTCTTCCTACAAGCGAGACTTCGTTTCAAGTAAACGCAGTCACTTTTCAGCTCAAACGAAGCTCTATTGTACACGAAGCTCACACGTTTCTCGCTCTTAACTGAAACGCATTGGATGTCAGAGGGCCTGTGGTTTGTATCAGTTTCAGAAGCAGAGTTGAACTAGATATGGTCCGAGTGTGTTGGAAACACAGTTCTTTTGTTCTGAGCACTCTCACGTTTCCCGCCTTATTCGAGACTCTAGAAAGCAAGAGCGTGCTTCTTGCTCTAAAGCAGAGTGTGTTTCATGGATGAGAAGTGTGCTGTGTGTTTCCCTTCGGAAACGGAGTGAAATGCCAGGCTCCGTGTCTTCCTACAAGCGAGACTTCGTTTCAGGTAAACGCAGTCACTTTTCAGCTCAAACGAAGCTCTATTGTACACGAAGCTCACACGTTTCTCGCTCTTAACTGAAATGCATTGGATGTTAGAGGGCCTGTGGTTTGTATCAGTTTCAGAAGCAGAGTTGAACTAGATATGGTCCGTGTGTGTAGGAAACACAGTTCTTTTGTTCTGAGCACTCTCACGTTTCCCGCCTTATTGGAGACTCTAGATAGCAAGAGCGTGCTTCTTGCTCTAAAGCAGAGTGTGTTTCATGGATGAGAAGTGTGCTGTGTGTTTCCCTTCAGCAACGGAGTGAAATGCCAGGCTCTGTGTCTTCCTACAAGCGAGACTTCGTTTCAGGTAAACGCAGTCACTTTTCAGCTCAAACGAAGCTCTATTGTACACGAAGCTCACACGTTTCTCGCTCTTAACTGAAACGCATTGGATGTTAGAGGGCCTGTGGTTTGTATCAGTTTCAGAAGCAGAGTTGAACTAGATATGGTCCGTGTGTGTAGGAAACACAGTTCTTTTGTTCTCTGCACTCTCACGTTTCCCGCCTTATTCGAGACTCTAGAAAGCAAGAGCGTGCTTCTTGCTCTAAAGCAGAGTGTGTTTCATGGATGAGAAGTGTGCTGTGTGTTTCACTTCAGAAACGGAGTGAAATGCCAGGCTCTGTGTCTTCCTACAAGCGAGACTTCGTTTCAGGTAAACGCAGTCACTTTTCAGCTCAAACGAAGCTCTATTGTACACGAAGCTCACACGTTTCTCGCTCTTAACTGAAACGCATTGGATGTTAGAGGGCCTGTGGTTTGTATCAGTTTCAGAAGCAGAGTTGAACTAGATATGGTCCGTGTGTGTAGGAAACACAGTTCTTTTGTTCTGAGCACTCTCACGTTTCCCGCCTTATTCGAGACTCTAGAAAGCAAGAGCGTGCTTCTTGCTCTAAAGCAGAGTGTGTTTCATGGATGAGAAGTGTGCTGTGTGTTTCCCTTCAGAAACGGAGTGAAATGCCAGGCTCTGTGTCTTCCTACAAGCGAGACTTCGTTTCAGGTAAACGCAGTCACTTTTCAGCTCAAACGAAGCTCTATTGTACACGAAGCTCACACGTTTCTCGCTCTTAACTGAAACGCATTGGATGTTAGAGGGCCTGTGGTTTGTATCAGTTTCAGAAGCAGAGTTGAACTAGATATGGTCCGTGTGTAGGAAACACAGTTCTTTTGTTCTGAGCACTCTCACGTTTCCCGCCTTATTCGAGACTCTAGAAAGCAAGAGCGTGCTTCTTGCTCTAAAGCAGAGTGTGTTTCATGGATGAGAAGTGTGCTGTGTGTTTCCCTTCAGAAACGGAGTGAAATGCCAGGCTCTGTGTCTTCCTACAAGCGAGACTTCGTTTCAGGTAAACGCAGTCACTTTTCAGCTCAAACGAAGCTCTATTGTACACGAAGCTCACACGTTTCTCGCTCTTAACTGAAACGCATTGGATGTTAGAGGGCCTGTGGTTTGTATCAGTTTCAGAAGCAGAGTTGAACTAGATATGGTCCGTGTGTGTAGGAAACACAGTTCTTTTGTTCTGAGCACTCTCACGTTTCCCGCCTTATTCGAGACTCTAGAAAGCAAGAGCGTGCTTCTTGCTCTAAAGCAGAGTGTGTTTCATGGATGAGAAGTGTGCTGTGTGTTTCCCTTCAGAAACGGAGTGAAATGCCAGGCTCTGTGTCTTCCTACAAGCGAGACTTCGTTTCAGGTAAACGCAGTCACTTTTCAGCTCAAACGAAGCTCTATTGTACACGAAGCTCACACGTTTCTCGCTCTTAACTGAAACGCATTGGATGTTAGAGGGCCTGTGGTTTGTATCAGTTTCAGAAGCAGAGTTGAACTAGATATGGTCCGTGTGTGTAGGAAACACAGTTCTTTTGTTCTGAGCACTCTCACGTTTCCCGCCTTATTCGAGACTCTAGAAAGCAAGAGCGTGCTTCTTGCTCTAAAGCAGAGTGTGTTTCATGAATGAGAAGTGTGCTGTGTGTTTCCCTTCAGAAACGGAGTGAAATGCCAGGCTCTGTGTCTTCCTACAAGCGAGATTTCGTTTCAGGTAAACGCAGTCACTTTTCAGCTCAAACGAAGCTCTATTGTACACGAAGCTCACACGTTTCTCGCTCTTAAATGAAACGCATTGGATGTTAGAGGGCCTGTGGTTTGTATCAGTTTCAGAAGCAGAGTTGAACTAGATATGGTCCGAGTGTGTAGGAAACACAGTTCTTTTGTTCTGAGCACTCTCACGTTTCCTGCCTTATTTGAGACTCTAGAAAGCAAGAGCGTGCTTCTTGCTCTAAAGCAGAGTGTGTTTCATGGATGAGAAGTGTGCTGTGTGTTTCCCTTCAGAAACGGAGTGAAATGCCAGGCTCCGTGTCTTCCTACAAGCGAGACTTCGTTTCAGGTAAACGCAGTCACTTTTCAGCTCAAACGAAGCTCTATTGTACACGAAACTCACACGTTTCTCGCTCTTAACTGAAACGCATTGGATGTTACAGGGCCTGTGGTTTGTATCAGTTTCAGAAGCAGAGTTGAACTAGATATGGTCCGTGTGTGTAGGAAACACAGTTCTTTTGTTCTCTGCACTCTCACGTTTCCCGCCTTATTCGAGACTCTAGAAAGCAAGAGCGTGCTTCTTGCTCTAAAGCAGAGTGTGTTTCATGGATGAGAAGTGTGCTGTGTGTTTCACTTCAGAAACGGAGTGAAATGCCAGGCTCTGTGTCTTCCTACAAGCGAGACTTCGTTTCAGGTAAACGCAGTCACTTTTCAGCTCAAACGAAGCTCTATTGTACACGAAGCTCACACGTTTCTCGCTCTTAACTGAAACGCATTGGATGTTAGAGGGCCTGTGGTTTGTATCAGTTTCAGAAGCAGAGTTGAACTAGATATGGTCCGTGTGTGTAGGAAACACAGTTCTTTTGTTCTGAGCACTCTCACGTTTCCCGCCTTATTGGAGACTCTAGAAAGCAAGAGCGTGCTTCTTGCTCTAAAGCAGAGTGTGTTTCATGGATGAGAAGTGTGCTGTGTGTTTCCCTTCAGAAACGGAGTTCAATGCCAGGCTCTGTGTCTTCCTACAAGCAAGACTTTGTTTCAGGTAAACGCAGTCACTTTTCAGCTCAAACGAAGCTCTATTGTACACGAAGCTCACACGTTTCTCGCTCTTAACTGAAACGCATTGGATGTTAGAGGGCCTGTGGTTTGTATCAGTTTCAGAAGCAGAGTTGAACTAGATATGGTCCGTGTGTGTAGGAAACACAGTTCTTTTGTCCTGAGCACTCTCACGTTTCCTGCCTTATTCGAGACTCTAGAAAGCAAGAGCGTGCTTCTTGCTCTAAAGCAGAGTGTGTTTCATGGGTGAGAAGTGTGCTGTGTGTTTCACTTCAGAAACGGAGTGAAATGCCTGGCTTTGTGTCTTCCTACAAGCGAGACCTCCTTTCAGGTAAACGCAGTCACTTTTCAGCTCAAACAAAGCTCTATTGTACACGAAGCTCACACGTTTCTCGCTCTTCACTGAAACGCATTGGGTGTTAGAGGGCCTGTGGTTTGTATCAGTTTCAGAAGCAGAGTTGAACTAGATATGGTCCGTGTGTGTAGGAAACACAGTTCTTTTGTTCTGAGCACTCTCACGTTTCCCGCCTTATTCGAGACTCTAGAAAGCAAGAGCGTGCTTATTGCTCTAAAGCAGAGTGTGTTTCATGGATGAGAAGTGTGCTCTGTGTTTCCCTTCAGAAACGGAGTGAAATGCCAGGCTCTGTGTCTTCCTACAAGCGAGACTTCGTTTCAGGTAAACGCAGTCACTTTTCAGCTCAAACGAAGCTCTATTGTACACGAAGCTCACACGTTTTTCGCTCTTAACTGAAACGCATTGGATGTTAGAGGGCCTGTGGTTTGTATCAGTTTCAGAAGCAGAGTTGAACTAGATATGGTCCGTGTGTGTAGGAAACACAGTTCTTTTGTTCTGAGCACTCTCACGTTTCCCGCCTTATTCGAGACTCTAGAAAGCAAGAGCGTGCTTCTTGCTCTAAAGCAGAGTGTGTTTCATGGATGAGAAGTGTGCTGTGTGTTTCCCTTCAGAAACGGAGTGAAATGCCAGGCTCTGTGTCTTCCTACAAGCGAGACTTCGTTTCAGGTAAACGCAGTCACTTTTCAGCTCAAACGAAGCTCTATTGTACACGAAGCTCACACGTTTCTCGCTCTTAACTGAAACGCATTGGATGTTAGAGGGCCTGTGGTTTGTATCAGTTTCAGAAGCAGAGTTGAACTAGATATGGTCCGTGTGTGTAGGAAACACAGTTCTTTTGTTCTGAGCACTCTCACGTTTCCCGCCTTATTCGAGACTCTAGAAAGCAAGAGCGTGCTTCTTGCTCTAAAGCAGAGTGTGTTTCATGGGTGAGAAGTGTGCTGTGTGTTTCCCTTCAGAAACGGAGTTCAATGCCAGGCTCTGTGTCTTCCTACAAGCGAGACTTCGTTTCAGGTAAACGCAGTCACTTTTCAGCTCAAACGAAGCTCTATTGTACACGAAGCTCACACGTTTCTCGCTCTTAACTGAAACGCATTGGATGTTAGAGGGCCTGTGGTTTGTATCAGTTTCAGCAGCAGAGTTGAACTAGATATGGTCCGTGTGTGTAGGAAACACAGTTCTTTTGTTCTGAGCACTCTCACGTTTCCCGCCTTATTCGAGACTCTAGAAAGCAAGAGCGTGCTTCTTGCTCTAAAGCAGAGTGTGTTTCATGGGTGAGAAGTGTGCTGTGTGTTTCCCTTCAGAAAAGGAGTGAAATGCCAGGCTCTGTGTCTTCCTACAAGCGAGACTTCGTTTCAGGTAAACGCAGTCACTTTTCAGCTCAAACGAAGCTCTATTGTACACGAAGCTCACACGTTTCTCGCTCTTAACTGAAACGCATTGGATGTTAGAGGGCCTGTGGTTTGTATCAGTTTCAGAAGCAGAGTTGAACTAGATATGGTCCGTGTGTGTAGGAAACACAGTTCTTTTGTTCTGAGCACTCTCACGTTTCCCGCCTTATTCGAGACTCTAGAAAGCAAGAGCGTGCTTCTTGCTCTAAAGCAGAGTGTGTTTCATGGATGAGAAGTGTGCTGTGTGTTTCCCTTCAGAAACGGAGTGAAATGCCAGGCTCTGTGTCTTCCTACAAGCGAGACTTCGTTTCAGGTAAACGCAGTCGTCACTTTTCAGCTCAAACGAAGCTCTATTGTACACGAAGCTCACACGTTTCTCGCTCTTAACTGAAACGCATTGGATGTTAGAGGGCCTGTGGTTTGTATCAGTTTCAGAAGCAGAGTTGAACTAGATATGGTCCGTGTGTGTAGGAAACACAGTTCTTTTGTTCTGAGCACTCTCACGTTTCCCGCCTTATTCGAGACTCTAGAAAGCAAGAGCGTGCTTTTTGCTCTAAAGCAGAGTGTGTTTCATGGATGAGAAGTGTGCTGTGTGTTTCCCTTCAGAAACGGAGTGAAATGCCAGGCTCTGTGTCTTCCTACAAGCGAGACTTCGTTCCAGGTAAACGCAGTCACTTTTCAGATCAAACGAAGCTCTATTGTACACGAAGCTCACACGTTTCTCGCTCTTAACTGAAACGCATTGGATGTTAGAGGGCCTGTGGTTTGTATCAGTTTCAGAAGCAGAGTTGAACTAGATATGGTCCGTGTGTGTAGGAAACACAGTTCTTTTGTTCTGAGCACTCTCACGTTTCCCGCCTTATTCGAGACTCTAGAAAGCAAGAGCGTGCTTCTTGCTCTAAAGCAGAGTGTGTTTCATGGATGAGAAGTGTGCTGTGTGTTTCCCTTCAGAAAAGGAGTTCAATGCCAGGCTCTGTGTCTTCCTACAAGCGAGACTTCGTTTCAGGTAAACACAGTCACTTTTCAGCTCAAACGAAGCTCTATTGTACACGAAGCTCACACGTTTCTCGCTCTTAACTGAAACGCATTGGATGTTAGAGGGCCTGTGGTTTGTATCAGTTTCAGAAGCAGAGTTGAACTAGATATGGTCCGTGTGTGTAGGAAACACAGTTCTTTTGTTCTGAGCACTCTCACGTTTCCCGCCTTATTCGAGACTCTAGAAAGCAAGAGCGTGCTTCTTGCTCTAAAGCAGAGTGTGTTTCATGGATGAGAAGTGTGCTGTGTGTTTCCCTTCAGAAACGGAGTGAAATGCCAGGCTCTGTGTCTTCCTACAAGCGAGACTTCGTTTCAGGTAAACGCAGTCACTTTTCAGCTCAAACGAAGCTCTATTGTACACGAAGCTCACACGTTTCTCGCTCTTAACTGAAACGCATTGGATGTTAGAGGGCCTGTGGTTTGTATCAGTTTCAGAAGCAGAGTTGAACTAGATATGGTCCGTGTGTGTAGGAAACACAGTTCTTTTGTTCTGAGCACTCTCACGTTTCCCGCCTTATTCGAGACTCTAGAAAGCATGAGCGTGCTTCTTGCTCTAAAGCAGAATGTGTTTCATGGATGAGAAGTGTGCTGTGTGTTTCCCTTCAGAAACGGAGTGAAATGCCAGGCTCCGTGTCTTCCTACAAGCGAGACTTCGTTTCAGGTAAACGCAGTCACTTTTCAGCTCAAACGAAGCTCTATTGTACACGAAGCTCACACGTTTCTCGCTCTTAACTGAAACGCATTGGATGTTAGAGGGCCTGTGGTTTGTATCAGTTTCAGAAGCAGAGTTGAACTAGATATGGTCCGAGTGTGTTGGAAACACAGTTCTTTTGTTCTGAGCACTCTCACGTTTCCCGCCTTATTCGAGACTCTAGAAAGCAAGAGCGTGCTTCTTGCTCTAAAGCAGAGTGTGTTTCATGGATGAGAAGTGTGCTGTGTGTTTGCCTTCAGAAATGGAGTGAAATGCCAGGCTCCATGTCTTCCTACAAGCGAGACTTCGTTTCAGGTAAACGCAGTCACTTTTCAGCTCAAACGAAGCTCTATTGTACACGAAGCTCACACGTTTCTCGCTCTTAACTGAAATGCATTGGATGTTAGAGGGCCTGTGGTTTGTATCAGTTTCAGAAGCAGAGTTGAACTAGATATGGTCCGTGTGTGTAGGAAACACAGTTCTTTTGTTCTGAGCACTCTCACGTTTCCCGCCTTATTCGAGACTCTAGAAAGCAAGAGCTTGCTTCTTGCTCTAAAGCAGAGTGTGTTTCATGGATGAGAAGTGTGCTGTGTGTTTCCCTTCAGAAACGGAGTGAAATGCCAGGCTCCGTGTCTTCCTACAAGCGAGACTTCGTTTCAGGTAAACGCAGTCACTTTTCAGCTCAAACGAAGCTCTTTTGTACACGAAGCTCACACGTTTCTCGCTCTTAACTGAAACGCATTGGATGTTAGAGGGCCTGTGGTTTGTATCAGTTTCAGAAGCAGAGTTGAACTAGATATGGTCCGTGTGTGTAGGAAACACAGTTCTTTTGTTCTGAGCACTCTCACGTTTCCCGCCTTATTCGAGACTCTAGAAAGCAAGAGCGTGCTTCTTGCTCTAAAGCAGAGTGTGTTTCATGGATGAGAAGTGTGCTGTGTGTTTCCCTTCAGAAACGGAGTGAAATGCCAGGCTCTGTGTCTTCCTACAAGCGAGACTTCGTTTCAGGTAAACGCAGTCACTTTTCAGCTCAAACGAAGCTCTATTGTACACGAAGCTCACACGTTTCTCGCTCTTAACTGAAACGCATTGGATGTTAGAGGGCCTGTGGTTTGTATCAGTTTCAGAAGCAGAGTTGAACTAGATATGGTCCGTGTGTGTAGGAAACACAGTTCTTTTGTTCTGAGCACTCTCACGTTTCCCGCCTTATTCGAGACTCTAGAAAGCAAGAGCGTGCTTCTTGCTCTAAAGCAGAGTGTGTTTCATGGATGAGAAGTGTGCTGTGTGTTTCCCTTCAGAAACGGAGTGAAATGCCAGGCTCCGTGTCTTCCTACTAGCGAGACTTCGTTTCAGGTAAACGCAGTCACTTTTCAGCTCAAACGAAGCTCTATTGTACACGAAGCTCACCCGTTTCTCGCTCTTAACTGAAACGCATTGGTTGTTAGAGGGCCTGTGGTTTGTATCAGTTTCAGAAGCAGAGTTGAACTAGATATGGTCCGTGTGTGTAGGAAACACAGTTCTTTTGTTCTGAGCACTCTCACGTTTCCCACCTTATTCCAGACTCTAGAAAGCAAGAGCGTGCTTCTTGCTCTAAAGCAGAGTGTGTTTCATGGATGAGAAGTGTGCTGTGTGTTTCCCTTCAGAAACGGAGTGAAATGCCAGGCTCCGTGTCTTCCTACAAGCGAGACTTCGTTTCAGGTAAACGCAGTCACTTTTCAGCTCAAACGAAGCTCTATTATACACGAAGCTCACACGTTTCTCGCTCTTAACTGAAACGCATTGGATGTTAGAGGGCCTGTGGTTTGTATCAGTTTCAGAAGCAGAGTTGAACTAGATATGGTCCGTGTGTGTAGGAAACACAGTTCTTTTGTTCTGAGCACTCTCACGTTTCCCGCCTTATTCGAGACTCTAGAAAGCAAGAGCGTGCTTCTTGCTCTAAAGCAGAGTGTGTTTCATGGATGAGAAGTGTGCTGTGTGTTTCCCTTCAGAAACGGAGTGAAATGCCAGGCTCTGTGTCTTCCTACAAGCGAGACTTCGTTTCAGGTAAACGCAGTCACTTTTCAGCTCAAACGAAGCTCTATTGTACACGAAGCTCACACGTTTCTCGCTCTTAACTGAAACGCATTGGATGTTAGAGGGCCTGTGGTTTGTATCAGTTTCAGAAGCAGAGTTGAACTAGATATGGTCCGTGTGTGTAGGAAACACAGTTCTTTTGTTCTGAGCACTCTCACGTTTCCCGCCTTATTCGAGACTCTAGAAAGCAAGAGCGTGCTTCTTGCTCTAAAGCAGAGTGTGTTTCATGGGTGAGAAGTGTGCTGTGTGTTTCCCTTCAGAAACGGAGTTCAATGCCAGGCTCTGTGTCTTCCTACAAGCGAGACTTCGTTTCAGGTAAACGCAGTCACTTTTCAGCTCAAACGAAGCTCTATTGTACACGAAGCTCACACGTTTCTCGCTCTTAACTGAAACGCATTGGATGTTAGAGGGCCTGTGGTTTGTATCAGTTTCAGCAGCAGAGTTGAACTAGATATGGTCCGTGTGTGTAGGAAACACAGTTCTTTTGTTCTGAGCACTCTCACGTTTCCCGCCTTATTCGAGACTCTAGAAAGCAAGAGCGTGCTTCTTGCTCTAAAGCAGAGTGTGTTTCATGGATGAGAAGTGTGCTGTGTGTTTCCCTTCAGAAAAGGAGTGAAATGCCAGGCTCTGTGTCTTCCTACAAGCGAGACTTCGTTTCAGGTAAACGCAGTCACTTTTCAGCTCAAACGAAGCTCTATTGTACACGAAGCTCACACGTTTCTCGCTCTTAACTGAAACGCATTGGATGTTAGAGGGCCTGTGGTTTGTATCAGTTTCAGAAGCAGAGTTGAACTAGATATGGTCCGTGTGTGTAGGAAACACAGTTCTTTTGTTCTGAGCACTCTCACGTTTCCCGCCTTATTCGAGACTCTAGAAAGCAAGAGCGTGCTTCTTGCTCTAAAGCAGAGTGTGTTTCATGGATGAGAAGTGTGCTGTGTGTTTCCCTTCAGAAACGGAGTGAAATGCCAGGCTCTGTGTCTTCCTACAAGCGAGACTTCGTTTCAGGTAAACGCAGTCGTCACTTTTCAGCTCAAACGAAGCTCTATTGTACACGAAGCTCACACGTTTCTCGCTCTTAACTGAAACGCATTGGATGTTAGAGGGCCTGTGGTTTGTATCAGTTTCAGAAGCAGAGTTGAACTAGATATGGTCCGTGTGTGTAGGAAACACAGTTCTTTTGTTCTGAGCACTCTCACGTTTCCCGCCTTATTCGAGACTCTAGAAAGCAAGAGCGTGCTTTTTGCTCTAAAGCAGAGTGTGTTTCATGGATGAGAAGTGTGCTGTGTGTTTCCCTTCAGAAACGGAGTGAAATGCCAGGCTCTGTGTCTTCCTACAAGCGAGACTTCGTTTCAGGTAAACGCAGTCACTTTTCAGCTCAAACGAAGCTCTATTGTACACGAAGCTCACACGTTTCTCGCTCTTAACTGAAACGCATTGGATGTTAGAGGGCCTGTGGTTTGTATCAGTTTCAGAAGCAGAGTTGAACTAGATATGGTCCGTGTGTGTAGGAAACACAGTTCTTTTGTTCTGAGCACTCTCACGTTTCCCGCCTTATTCGAGACTCTAGAAAGCAAGAGCGTGCTTCTTGCTCTAAAGCAGAGTGTGTTTCATGGATGAGAAGTGTGCTGTGTGTTTCCCTTCAGAAACGGAGTTCAATGCCAGGCTCTGTGTCTTCCTACAAGCGAGACTTCGTTTCAGGTAAACACAGTCACTTTTCAGCTCAAACGAAGCTCTATTGTACACGAAGCTCACACGTTTCTCGCTCTTAACTGAAACGCATTGGATGTTAGAGGGCCTGTGGTTTGTATCAGTTTCAGAAGCAGAGTTGAACTAGATATGGTCCGTGTGTGTAGGAAACACAGTTCTTTTGTTCTGAGCACTCTCACGTTTCCCGCCTTATTCGAGACTCTAGAAAGCAAGAGCGTGCTTCTTGCTCTAAAGCAGAGTGTGTTTCATGGATGAGAAGTGTGCTGTGTGTTTCCCTTCAGAAACGGAGTGAAATGCCAGGCTCTGTGTCTTCCTACAAGCGAGACTTCGTTTCAGGTAAACGCAGTCACTTTTCAGCTCAAACGAAGCTCTATTGTACACGAAGCTCACACGTTTCTCGCTCTTAACTGAAACGCATTGGATGTTAGAGGGCCTGTGGTTTGTATCAGTTTCAGAAGCAGAGTTGAACTAGATATGGTCCGTGTGTGTAGGAAACACAGTTCTTTTGTTGTGAGCACTCTCACGTTTCCCGCCTTATTCGAGACTCTAGAAAGCATGAGCGTGCTTCTTGCTCTAAAGCAGAATGTGTTTCATGGATGAGAAGTGTGCTGTGTGTTTCCCTTCAGAAACGGAGTGAAATGCCAGGCTCCGTGTCTTCCTACAAGCGAGACTTCGTTTCAAGTAAACGCAGTCACTTTTCAGCTCAAACGAAGCTCTATTGTACACGAAGCTCACACGTTTCTCGCTCTTAACTGAAACGCATTGGATGTCAGAGGGCCTGTGGTTTGTATCAGTTTCAGAAGCAGAGTTGAACTAGATATGGTCCGAGTGTGTTGGAAACACAGTTCTTTTGTTCTGAGCACTCTCACGTTTCCCGCCTTATTCGAGACTCTAGAAAGCAAGAGCGTGCTTCTTGCTCTAAAGCAGAGTGTGTTTCATGGATGAGAAGTGTGCTGTGTGTTTGCCTTCAGAAATGGAGTGAAATGCCAGGCTCCATGTCTTCCTACAAGCGAGACTTCGTTTCAGGTAAACGCAGTCACTTTTCAGCTCAAACGAAGCTCTATTGTACACGAAGCTCACACGTTTCTCGCTCTTAACTGAAATGCATTGGATGTTAGAGGGCCTGTGGTTTGTATCAGTTTCAGAAGCAGAGTTGAACTAGATATGGTCCGTGTGTGTAGGAAACACAGTTCTTTTGTTCTGAGCACTCTCACGTTTCCCGCCTTATTCGAGACTCTAGAAAGCAAGAGCTTGCTTCTTGCTCTAAAGCAGAGTGTGTTTCATGGATGAGAAGTGTGCTGTGTGTTTCCCTTCAGAAACGGAGTGAAATGCCAGGCTCCGTGTCTTCCTACAAGCGAGACTTCGTTTCAGGTAAACGCAGTCACTTTTCAGCTCAAACGAAGCTCTTTTGTACACGAAGCTCACACGTTTCTCGCTCTTAACTGAAACGCATTGGATGTTAGAGGGCCTGTGGTTTGTATCAGTTTCAGAAGCAGAGTTGAACTAGATATGGTCCGTGTGTGTAGGAAACACAGTTCTTTTGTTCTGAGCACTCTCACGTTTCCCGCCTTATTAGAGACTCTAGAAAGCAAGAGCGTGCTTCTTGCTCTAAAGCAGAGTGTGTTTCATGGATGAGAAGTGTGCTGTGTGTTTCCCTTCAGAAACGGAGTGAAATGCCAGGCTCTGTGTCTTCCTACAAGCGAGACTTCGTTTCAGGTAAACGCAGTCACTTTTCAGCTCAAACGAAGCTCTATTGTACACGAAGCTCACACGTTTCTCGCTCTTAACTGAAACGCATTGGATGTTAGAGGGCCTGTGGTTTGTATCAGTTTCAGAAGCAGAGTTGAACTAGATATGGTCCGTGTGTGTAGGAAACACAGTTCTTTTGTTCTGAGCACTCTCACGTTTCCCGCCTTATTCGAGACTCTAGAAAGCAAGAGCGTGCTTCTTGCTCTAAAGCAGAGTGTGTTTCATGGATGAGAAGTGTGCTGTGTGTTTCCCTTCAGAAACGGAGTGAAATGCCAGGCTCCGTGTCTTCCTACTAGCGAGACTTCGTTTCAGGTAAACGCAGTCACTTTTCAGCTCAAACGAAGCTCTATTGTACACGAAGCTCACCCGTTTCTCGCTCTTAACTGAAACGCATTGGTTGTTAGAGGGCCTGTGGTTTGTATCAGTTTCAGAAGCAGAGTTGAACTAGATATGGTCCGTGTGTGTAGGAAACACAGTTCTTTTGTTCTGAGCACTCTCACGTTTCCCACCTTATTCCAGACTCTAGAAAGCAAGAGCGTGCTTCTTGCTCTAAAGCAGAGTGTGTTTCATGGATGAGAAGTGTGCTGTGTGTTTCCCTTCAGAAACGGAGTGAAATGCCAGGCTCCGTGTCTTCCTACAAGCGAGACTTCGTTTCAGGTAAACGCAGTCACTTTTCAGCTCAAACGAAGCTCTATTATACACGAAGCTCACACGTTTCTCGCTCTTAACTGAAACGCATTGGATGTTAGAGGGCCTGTGGTTTGTATCAGTTTCAGAAGCAGAGTTGAACTAGATATGGTCCGTGTGTGTAGGAAACACAGTTCTTTTGTTCTGAGCACTCTCACGTTTCCCGCCTTATTCGAGACTCTAGAAAGCAAGAGCGTGCTTCTTGCTCTAAAGCAGAGTGTGTTTCATGGATGAGAAGTGTGCTGTGTGTTTCCCTTCAGAAACGGAGTGAAATGCCAGGCTCTGTGTCTTCCTACAAGCGAGACTTCGTTTCAGGTAAACGCAGTCACTTTTCAGCTCAAACGAAGCTCTATTGTACACGAAGCTCACACGTTTCTCGCTCTTAAATGAAACGCATTGGATGTTAGAGGGCCTGTGGTTTGTATCAGTTTCAGAAGCAGAGTTGAACTAGATATGGTCCGTGTGTGTAGGAAACACAGTTCTTTTGTTCTGAGCACTCTCACGTTTCCCGCCTTATTCGAGACTCTAGAAAGCAAGAGCGTGCTTCTTGCTCTAAAGCAGAGTGTGTTTCATGGATGAGAAGTGTGCTGTGTGTTTCCCTTCAGAAACGGAGTGAAATGCCAGGCTCTGTGTCTTCCTACAAGCGAGACTTCGTTTCAGGTAAACGCAGTCGTCACTTTTGAGCTCAAACGAACCTCTATTGTACACGAAGCTCACACGTTTCTCGCTCTTAACTGAAACGCATTGGATGTTAGAGGGCCTGTGGTTTGTATCAGTTTCAGAAGCAGAGTTGAACTAGATATGGTCCGTGTGTGTAGGAAACACAGTTCTTTTGTTCTGAGCACTCTCACGTTTCCCGCCTTATTCGAGACTCTAGAAAGCAAGAGCGTGCTTCTTGCTCTAAAGCAGAGTGTGTTTCATGGATGAGAAGTGTGCTGTGTGTTTCCCTTCAGAAACGGAGTGAAATGCCAGGCTCTGTGTCTTCCTACAAGCGAGACTTCGTTTCAGGTAAACGCAGTCACTTTTCAGCTCAAACGAAGCTCTATTGTACACGAAGCTCACACGTTTCTCGCTCTTAACTGAAACGCATTGGATGTTAGAGGGCCTGTGGTTTGTATCAGTTTCAGAAGCAGAGTTGAACTAGATATGGTCCGTGTGTGTAGGAAACACAGTTCTTTTGTTCTGAGCACTCTCACGTTTCCCGCCTTATTCGAGACTCTAGAAAGCAAGAGCGTGCTTCTTGCTCTAAAGCAGAGTGTGTTTCATGGATGAGAAGTGTGCTGTGTGTTTCCCTTCAGAAACGGAGTGAAATGCCAGGCTCTGTGTCTTCCTACAAGCGAGACTTCGTTTCAGGTAAACGCAGTCACTTTTCAGCTCAAACGAAGCTCTATTGTACACGAAGCTCACACGTTTCTCGCTCTTAACTGAAACGCATTGGATGTTAGAGGGCCTGTGGTTTGTATCAGTTTCAGAAGCAGAGTTGAACTAGATATGGTCCGTGTGTGTAGGAAACACAGTTCTTTTGTTCTGAGCACTCTCACGTTTCCCGCCTTATTCGAGACTCTAGAAAGCAAGAGCGTGCTTCTTGCTCTAAAGCAGAGTGTGTTTCATGGGTGAGAAGTGTGCTGTGTGTTTCCCTTCAGAAACGGAGTGAAATGCCAGGCTCTGTGTCTTCCTACAAGCGAGACTTCGTTTCAGGTAAACGCAGTCACTTTTCAGCTCAAACGAAGCTCTATTGTACACGAAGCTCACCCGTTTCTCGCTCTTAACTGAAACGCATTGGATGTTAGAGAGCCTGTGGTTTGTATCAGTTTCAGAAGCAGAGTTGAACTAGATATGGTCCGTGTGTGTAGGAAACACAGTTCTTTTGTTCTGAGCACTCTCACGTTTCCCGCCTTATTCGAGACTCTAGAAAGCAAGAGCGTGCTTCTTGCTCTAAAGCAGAGTGTGTTTCATGGGTGAGAAGTGTGCTGTGTGTTTCCCTTCAGAAACGGAGTGAAATGCCAGGCTCTGTGTCTTCCTACAAGCGAGACTTCGTTTCAGGTAAACGCAGTCACTTTTCA
Organism: Onychomys arenicola; assembly: GCA_949786405.1. Lineage (NCBI taxonomy): Eukaryota > Metazoa > Chordata > Mammalia > Rodentia > Cricetidae > Onychomys > Onychomys arenicola. The sequence continues at coordinate 249,732 of CATKUM010000099.1, forward strand.
GCTCAAACGAAGCTCTATTGTACACGAAGCTCACACGTTTCTCGCTCTTAACTGAAACGCATTGGATGTTAGAGGGCCTGTGGTTTGTATCAGTTTCAGAAGCAGAGTTGAACTAGATATGGTCCGTGTGTGTAGGAAACACAGTTCTTTTGTTCTGAGCACTCTCACGTTTCCCGCCTTATTCGAGACTCTAGAAAGCAAGAGCGTGCTTCTTGCTCTAAAGCAGAGTGTGTTTCATGGATGAGAAGTGTGCTGTGTGTTTCCCTTCAGAAACGGAGTGAAATGCCAGGCTCTGTGTCTTCCTACAAGCGAGACTTCGTTTCAGGTAAACGCAGTCACTTTTCAGCTCAAACGAAGCTCTATTGTACACGAAGCTCACACGTTTCTCGCTCTTAACTGAAACGCATTGGATGTTAGAGGGCCTGTGGTTTGTATCAGTTTCAGAAGCAGAGTTGAACTAGATATGGTCCGTGTGTGTAGGAAACACAGTTCTTTTGTTCTGAGCACTCTCACGTTTCCCGCCTTATTCGAGACTCTAGAAAGCAAGAGCGTGCTTCTTGCTCTAAAGCAGAGTGTGTTTCATGGATGAGAAGTGTGCTGTGTGTTTCCCTTCAGAAACGGAGTGAAATGCCAGGCTCTGTGTCTTCCTACAAGCGAGACTTCGTTTCAGGTAAACGCAGTCACTTTTCAGCTCAAACGAAGCTCTATTGTACACGAAGCTCACACGTTTCTCGCTCTTAACTGAAACGCATTGGATGTTAGAGGGCCTGTGGTTTGTATCAGTTTCAGAAGCAGAGTTGAACTAGATATGGTCCGTGTGTGTAGGAAACACAGTTCTTTTGTTCTGAGCACTCTCACGTTTCCCGCCTTATTCGAGACTCTAGAAAGCAAGAGCGTGCTTCTTGCTCTAAAGCAGAGTGTGTTTCATGGATGAGAAATGTGCTGTGTGTTTCCCTTCAGAAACGGAGTGAAATGCCAGGCTCTGTGTCTTCCTACAAGCGAGACTTCGTTTCAGGTAAACGCAGTCACTTTTCAGCTCAAACGAAGCTCTATTGTACACGAAGCTCACACGTTTCTCGCTCTTAACTGAAACGCATTGGATGTTAGAGGGCCTGTGGTTTGTATCAGTTTCAGAAGCAGAGTTGAACTAGATATGGTCCGTGTGTGTAGGAAACACAGTTCTTTTGTTCTGAGCACTCTCACATTTCCCGCCTTATTCGAGACTCTAGAAAGCAAGAGCGTGCTTCTTGCTCTAAAGCAGAGTGTGTTTCATGGGTGAGAAGTGTGCTGTGTGTTTCCCTTCAGAAACGGAGTGAAATGCCAGGCTCTGTGTCTTCCTACAAGCGAGACTTCGTTTCAGGTAAACGCAGTCACTTTTCAGCTCAAACGAAGCTCTATTGTACACGAAGCTCACACGTTTCTCGCTCTTAACTGAAACGCATTGGATGTTAGAGGGCCTGTGGTTTGTATCAGTTTCAGAAGCAGAGTTGAACTAGATATGGTCCGTGTGTGTAGGAAACACAGTTCTTTTGTTCTGAGCACTCTCACGTTTCCCGCCTTATTCGAGACTCTAGAAAGCAAGAGCCTGCTTCTTGCTCTAAAGCAGAGTGTGTTTCATGGATGAGAAGTGTGCTGTGTGTTTCCCTTCAGAAACGGAGTGAAATGCCAGGCTCTGTGTCTTCCTACAAGCGAGACCTCGTTTCAGGTAAACGCAGTCACTTTTCAGCTCAAACGAAGCTCTATTGTACACGAAGCTCACACGTTTCTCGCTCTTAACTGAAACGCATTGGATGTTAGAGGGCCTGTGGTTTGTATCAGTTTCAGAAGCAGAGTTGAACTAGATATGGTCCGTGTGTGTAGGAAACACAGTTCTTTTGTTCTGAGCACTCTCACGTTTCCCGCCTTATTCGAGACTCTAGAAAGCAAGAGCGTGCTTCTTGCTCTAAAGCAGAGTGTGTTTCATGGGTGAGAAGTGTGCTGTGTGTTTCCCTTCAGAAACGGAGTGAAATGCCAGGCTCTGTGTCTTCCTACAAGCGAGACTTCGTTTCAGGTAAACGCAGTCACTTTTCAGCTCAAACGAAGCTCTATTGTACACGAAGCTCACCCGTTTCTCGCTCTTAACTGAAACGCATTGGATGTTAGAGGGCCTGTGGTTTGTATCAGTTTCAGAAGCAGAGTTGAACTAGATATGGTCCGTGTGTGTAGGAAACACAGTTCTTTTGTTCTGAGCACTCTCACGTTTCCCGCCTTATTCGAGACTCTAGAAAGCAAGAGCGTGCTTCTTGCTCTAAAGCAGAGTGTGTTTCATGGGTGAGAAGTGTGCTGTGTGTTTCCCTTCAGAAACGGAGTGAAATGCCAGGCTCTGTGTCTTCCTACAAGCGAGACTTCGTTTCAGGTAAACGCAGTCACTTTTCAGCTCAAACGAAGCTCTATTGTACACGAAGCTCACACGTTTCTCGCTCTTAACTGAAACGCATTGGATGTTAGAGGGCCTGTGGTTTGTATCAGTTTCAGAAGCAGAGTTGAACTAGATATGGTCCGTGTGTGTAGGAAACACAGTTCTTTTGTTCTGAGCACTCTCACGTTTCCCGCCTTATTCGAGACTCTAGAAAGCAAGAGCGTGCTTCTTGCTCTAAAGCAGAGTGTGTTTCATGGATGAGAAGTGTGCTGTGTGTTTCCCTTCAGAAACGGAGTGAAATGCCAGGCTCTGTGTCTTCCTACAAGCGAGACTTCGTTTCAGGTAAACGCAGTCACTTTTCAGCTCAAACGAAGCTCTATTGTACACGAAGCTCACACGTTTCTCGCTCTTAACTGAAACGCATTGGATGTTAGAGGGCCTGTGGTTTGTATCAGTTTCAGAAGCAGAGTTGAACTAGATATGGTCCGTGTGTGTAGGAAACACAGTTCTTTTGTTCTGAGCACTCTCACGTTTCCCGCCTTATTCGAGACTCTAGAAAGCAAGAGCGTGCTTCTTGCTCTAAAGCAGAGTGTGTTTCATGGGTGAGAAGTGTGCTGTGTGTTTCCCTTCAGAAATGGAGTGAAATGCCAGGCTCTGTGTCTTCCTACAAGCGAGACTTCGTTTCAGGTAAACGCAGTCACTTTTCAGCTCAAACGAAGCTCTATTGTACACGAAGCTCACACGTTTCTCGCTCTTAACTGAAACGCATTGGATGTTAGAGGGCCTGTGGTTTGTATCAGTTTCAGAAGCAGAGTTGAACTAGATATGGTCCGTGTGTGTAGGAAACACAGTTCTTTTGTTCTGAGCACTCTCACGTTTCCCGCCTTATTCGAGACTCTAGAAAGCAAGAGCGTGCTTCTTGCTCTAAAGCAGAGTGTGTTTCATGGATGAGAAGTGTGCTGTGTGTTTCCCTTCAGAAACGGAGTGAAATGCCAGGCTCTGTGTCTTCCTACAAGCGAGACTTCGTTTCAGGTAAACGCAGTCACTTTTCAGCTCAAACGAAGCTCTATTGTACACGAAGCTCACCCGTTTCTCGCTCTTAACTGAAACGCATTGGATGTTAGAGGGCCTGTGGTTTGTATCAGTTTCAGAAGCAGAGTTGAACTAGATATGGTCCGTGTGTGTAGGAAACACAGTTCTTTTGTTCTGAGCACTCTCACGTTTCCCGCCTTATTCGAGACTCTAGAAAGCAAGAGCGTGCTTCTTGCTCTAAAGCAGAGTGTGTTTCATGGATGAGAAGTGTGCTGTGTGTTTCCCTTCAGAAACAGAGTGAAATGCCAGGCTCTGTGTCTTCCTACAAGCGAGACTTCGTTTCAGGTAAACGCAGTCACTTTTCAGCTCAAACGAAGCTCTATTGTACACGAAGCTCACACGTTTCTCGCTCTTAACTGAAACGCATTGGATGTTAGAGGGCCTGTGGTTTGTATCAGTTTCAGAAGCAGAGTTGAACTAGATATGGTCCGTGTGTGTAGGAAACACAGTTCTTTTGTTCTGAGCACTCTCACGTTTCCCGCCTTATTCGAGACTCTAGAAAGCAAGAGCGTGCTTCTTGCTCTAAAGCAGAGTGTGTTTCATGGGTGAGAAGTGTGCTGTGTGTTTCCCTTCAGAAACGGAGTGAAATGCCAGGCTCTGTGTCTTCCTACAAGCGAGACTTCGTTTCAGGTAAACGCAGTCACTTTTCAGCTCAAACGAAGCTCTATTGTACACGAAGCTCACACGTTTCTCGCTCTTAACTGAAACGCATTGGATGTTAGAGGGCCTGTGGTTTGTATCAGTTTCAGAAGCAGAGTTGAACTAGATATGGTCCGTGTGTGTAGGAAACACAGTTCTTTTGTTCTGAGCACTCTCACGTTTCCCGCCTTATTCGAGACTCTAGAAAGCAAGAGCGTGCTTCTTGCTCTAAAGCAGAGTGTGTTTCATGGATGAGAAGTGTGCTGTGTGTTTCCCTTCAGAAACGGAGTGAAATGCCAGGCTCTGTGTCTTCCTACAAGCGAGACTTCGTTTCAGGTAAACGCAGTCACTTTTCAGCTCAAACGAAGCTCTATTGTACACGAAGCTCACACGTTTCTCGCTCTTAACTGAAACGCATTGGATGTTAGAGGGCCTGTGGTTTGTATCAGTTTCAGAAGCAGAGTTGAACTAGATATGGTCCGTGTGTGTAGGAAACACAGTTCTTTTGTTCTGAGCACTCTCACGTTTCCCGCCTTATTCGAGACTCTAGAAAGCAAGAGCGTGCTTCTTGCTCTAAAGCAGAGTGTGTTTCATGGATGAGAAGTGTGCTGTGTGTTTCCCTTCAGAAACGGAGTGAAATGCCAGGCTCTGTGTCTTCCTACAAGCGAGACCTCGTTTCAGGTAAACGCAGTCACTTTTCAGCTCAAACGAAGCTCTATTGTACACGAAGCTCACACGTTTCTCGCTCTTAACTGAAACGCATTGGATGTTAGAGGGCCTGTGGTTTGTATCAGTTTCAGAAGCAGAGTTGAACTAGATATGGTCCGTGTGTGTAGGAAACACAGTTCTTTTGTTCCGAGCACTCTCACGTTTCCCGCCTTATTCGAGACTCTAGAAAGCAAGAGCGTGCTTCTTGCTCTAAAGCAGAGTGTGTTTCATGGATGAGAAGTGTGCTGTGTGTTTCCCTTCAGAAACGGAGTGAAATGCCAGGCTCTGTGTCTTCCTACAAGCGAGACTTCGTTTCAGGTAAACGCAGTCACTTTTCAGCTCAAACGAAGCTCTATTGTACACGAAGCTCACACGTTTCTCGCTCTTAACTGAAACGCATTGGATGTTAGAGGGCCTGTGGTTTGTATCAGTTTCAGAAGCAGAGTTGAACTAGATATGGTCCGTGTGTGTAGGAAACACAGTTCTTTTGTTCTGAGCACTCTCACGTTTCCCGCCTTATTCGAGACTCTAGAAAGCAAGAGCGTGCTTCTTGCTCTAAAGCAGAGTGTGTTTCATGGATGAGAAGTGTGCTGTGTGTTTCCCTTCAGAAACGGAGTGAAATGCCAGGCTCTGTGTCTTCCTACAAGCGAGACTTCGTTTCAGGTAAACGCAGTCACTTTTCAGCTCAAACGAAGCTCTATTGTACACGAAGCTCACCCGTTTCTCGCTCTTAACTGAAACGCATTGGATGTTAGAGGGCCTGTGGTTTGTATCAGTTTCAGAAGCAGAGTTGAACTAGATATGGTCCGTGTGTGTAGGAAACACAGTTCTTTTGTTCTGAGCACTCTCACGTTTCCCGCCTTATTCGAGACTCTAGAAAGCAAGAGCGTGCTTCTTGCTCTAAAGCAGAGTGTGTTTCGTGGGTGAGAAGTGTGCTGTGTGTTTCCCTTCAGAAACGGAGTGAAATGCCAGGCTCTGTGTCTTCCTACAAGCGAGACTTCGTTTCAGGTAAACGCAGTCACTTTTCAGCTCAAACGAAGCTCTATTGTACACGAAGCTCACACGTTTCTCGCTCTTAACTGAAACGCATTGGATGTTAGAGGGCCTGTGGTTTGTATCAGTTTCAGAAGCAGAGTTGAACTAGATATGGTCCGTGTGTGTAGGAAACACAGTTCTTTTGTTCTGAGCACTCTCACGTTTCCCGCCTTATTCGAGACTCTAGAAAGCAAGAGCGTGCTTCTTGCTCTAAAGCAGAGTGTGTTTCATGGATGAGAAGTGTGCTGTGTGTTTCCCTTCAGAAACGGAGTGAAATGCCAGGCTCTGTGTCTTCCTACAAGCGAGACTTCGTTTCAGGTAAACGCAGTCACTTTTCAGCTCAAACGAAGCTCTATTGTACACGAAGCTCACACGTTTCTCGCTCTTAACTGAAACGCATTGGATGTTAGAGGGCCTGTGGTTTGTATCAGTTTCAGAAGCAGAGTTGAACTAGATATGGTCCGTGTGTGTAGGAAACACAGTTCTTTTGTTCTGAGCACTCTCACGTTTCCCGCCTTATTCGAGACTCTAGAAAGCAAGAGCGTGCTTCTTGCTCTAAAGCAGAGTGTGTTTCATGGGTGAGAAGTGTGCTGTGTGTTTCCCTTCAGAAACGGAGTGAAATGCCAGGCTCTGTGTCTTCCTACAAGCGAGACTTCGTTTCAGGTAAACGCAGTCACTTTTCAGCTCAAACGAAGCTCTATTGTACACGAAGCTCACACGTTTCTCGCTCTTAACTGAAACGCATTGGATGTTAGAGGGCCTGTGGTTTGTATCAGTTTCAGAAGCAGAGTTGAACTAGATATGGTCCGTGTGTGTAGGAAACACAGTTCTTTTGTTCTGAGCACTCTCACGTTTCCCGCCTTATTCGAGACTCTAGAAAGCAAGAGCGTGCTTCTTGCTCTAAAGCAGAGTGTGTTTCATGGATGAGAAGTGTGCTGTGTGTTTCCCTTCAGAAACGGAGTGAAATGCCAGGCTCTGTGTCTTCCTACAAGCGAGACTTCGTTTCAGGTAAACGCAGTCACTTTTCAGCTCAAACGAAGCTCTATTGTACACGAAGCTCACACGTTTCTCGCTCTTAACTGAAACGCATTGGATGTTAGAGGGCCTGTGGTTTGTATCAGTTTCAGAAGCAGAGTTGAACTAGATATGGTCCGTGTGTGTAGGAAACACAGTTCTTTTGTTCTGAGCACTCTCACGTTTCCCGCCTTATTCGAGACTCTAGAAAGCAAGAGCGTGCTTCTTGCTCTAAAGCAGAGTGTGTTTCATGGATGAGAAGTGTGCTGTGTGTTTCCCTTCAGAAACGGAGTGAAATGCCAGGCTCTGTGTCTTCCTACAAGCGAGACTTCGTTTCAGGTAAACGCAGTCACTTTTCAGCTCAAACGAAGCTCTATTGTACACGAAGCTCACACGTTTCTCGCTCTTAACTGAAACGCATTGGATGTTAGAGGGCCTGTGGTTTGTATCAGTTTCAGAAGCAGAGTTGAACTAGATATGGTCCGTGTGTGTAGGAAACACAGTTCTTTTGTTCTGAGCACTCTCACGTTTCCCGCCTTATTCGAGACTCTAGAAAGCAAGAGCGTGCTTCTTGCTCTAAAGCAGAGTGTGTTTCATGGGTGAGAAGTGTGCTGTGTGTTTCCCTTCAGAAACGGAGTGAAATGCCAGGCTCTGTGTCTTCCTACAAGCGAGACTTCATTTCAGGTAAACGCAGTCACTTTTCAGCTCAAACGAAGCTCTATTGTACACGAAGCTCACCCGTTTCTCGCTCTTAACTGAAACGCATTGGATGTTAGAGAGCCTGTGGTTTGTATCAGTTTCAGAAGCAGAGTTGAACTAGATATGGTCCGTGTGTGTAGGAAACACAGTTCTTTTGTTCTGAGCACTCTCACGTTTCCCGCCTTATTCGAGACTCTAGAAAGCAAGAGCGTGCTTCTTGCTCTAAAGCAGAGTGTGTTTCATGGGTGAGAAGTGTGCTGTGTGTTTCCCTTCAGAAACGGAGTGAAATGCCAGGCTCTGTGTCTTCCTACAAGCGAGACTTCGTTTCAGGTAAACGCAGTCACTTTTCAGCTCAAACGAAGCTCTATTGTACACGAAGCTCACACGTTTCTCGCTCTTAACTGAAACGCATTGGATGTTAGAGGGCCTGTGGTTTGTATCAGTTTCAGAAGCAGAGTTGAACTAGATATGGTCCGTGTGTGTAGGAAACACAGTTCTTTTGTTCTGAGCACTCTCACGTTTCCCGCCTTATTCGAGACTCTAGAAAGCAAGAGCGTGCTTCTTGCTCTAAAGCAGAGTGTGTTTCATGGATGAGAAGTGTGCTGTGTGTTTCCCTTCAGAAACGGAGTGAAATGCCAGGCTCTGTGTCTTCCTACAAGCGAGACTTCGTTTCAGGTAAACGCAGTCACTTTTCAGCTCAAACGAAGCTCTATTGTACACGAAGCTCACACGTTTCTCGCTCTTAACTGAAACGCATTGGATGTTAGAGGGCCTGTGGTTTGTATCAGTTTCAGAAGCAGAGTTGAACTAGATATGGTCCGTGTGTGTAGGAAACACAGTTCTTTTGTTCTGAGCACTCTCACGTTTCCCGCCTTATTCGAGACTCTAGAAAGCAAGAGCGTGCTTCTTGCTCTAAAGCAGAGTGTGTTTCATGGATGAGAAGTGTGCTGTGTGTTTCCCTTCAGAAACGGAGTGAAATGCCAGGCTCTGTGTCTTCCTACAAGCGAGACTTCGTTTCAGGTAAACGCAGTCACTTTTCAGCTCAAACGAAGCTCTATTGTACACGAAGCTCACACGTTTCTCGCTCTTAACTGAAACGCATTGGATGTTAGAGGGCCTGTGGTTTGTATCAGTTTCAGAAGCAGAGTTGAACTAGATATGGTCCGTGTGTGTAGGAAACACAGTTCTTTTGTTCTGAGCACTCTCACGTTTCCCGCCTTATTCGAGACTCTAGAAAGCAAGAGCGTGCTTCTTGCTCTAAAGCAGAGTGTGTTTCATGGATGAGAAATGTGCTGTGTGTTTCCCTTCAGAAACGGAGTGAAATGCCAGGCTCTGTGTCTTCCTACAAGCGAGACTTCGTTTCAGGTAAACGCAGTCACTTTTCAGCTCAAACGAAGCTCTATTGTACACGAAGCTCACACGTTTCTCGCTCTTAACTGAAACGCATTGGATGTTAGAGGGCCTGTGGTTTGTATCAGTTTCAGAAGCAGAGTTGAACTAGATATGGTCCGTGTGTGTAGGAAACACAGTTCTTTTGTTCTGAGCACTCTCACATTTCCCGCCTTATTCGAGACTCTAGAAAGCAAGAGCGTGCTTCTTGCTCTAAAGCAGAGTGTGTTTCATGGGTGAGAAGTGTGCTGTGTGTTTCCCTTCAGAAACGGAGTGAAATGCCAGGCTCTGTGTCTTCCTACAAGCGAGACTTCGTTTCAGGTAAACGCAGTCACTTTTCAGCTCAAACGAAGCTCTATTGTACACGAAGCTCACACGTTTCTCGCTCTTAACTGAAACGCATTGGATGTTAGAGGGCCTGTGGTTTGTATCAGTTTCAGAAGCAGAGTTGAACTAGATATGGTCCGTGTGTGTAGGAAACACAGTTCTTTTGTTCTGAGCACTCTCACGTTTCCCGCCTTATTCGAGACTCTAGAAAGCAAGAGCCTGCTTCTTGCTCTAAAGCAGAGTGTGTTTCATGGATGAGAAGTGTGCTGTGTGTTTCCCTTCAGAAACGGAGTGAAATGCCAGGCTCTGTGTCTTCCTACAAGCGAGACCTCGTTTCAGGTAAACGCAGTCACTTTTCAGCTCAAACGAAGCTCTATTGTACACGAAGCTCACACGTTTCTCGCTCTTAACTGAAACGCATTGGATGTTAGAGGGCCTGTGGTTTGTATCAGTTTCAGAAGCAGAGTTGAACTAGATATGGTCCGTGTGTGTAGGAAACACAGTTCTTTTGTTCTGAGCACTCTCACGTTTCCCGCCTTATTCGAGACTCTAGAAAGCAAGAGCGTGCTTCTTGCTCTAAAGCAGAGTGTGTTTCATGGGTGAGAAGTGTGCTGTGTGTTTCCCTTCAGAAACGGAGTGAAATGCCAGGCTCTGTGTCTTCCTACAAGCGAGACTTCGTTTCAGGTAAACGCAGTCACTTTTCAGCTCAAACGAAGCTCTATTGTACACGAAGCTCACCCGTTTCTCGCTCTTAACTGAAACGCATTGGATGTTAGAGGGCCTGTGGTTTGTATCAGTTTCAGAAGCAGAGTTGAACTAGATATGGTCCGTGTGTGTAGGAAACACAGTTCTTTTGTTCTGAGCACTCTCACGTTTCCCGCCTTATTCGAGACTCTAGAAAGCAAGAGCGTGCTTCTTGCTCTAAAGCAGAGTGTGTTTCATGGGTGAGAAGTGTGCTGTGTGTTTCCCTTCAGAAACGGAGTGAAATGCCAGGCTCTGTGTCTTCCTACAAGCGAGACTTCGTTTCAGGTAAACGCAGTCACTTTTCAGCTCAAACGAAGCTCTATTGTACACGAAGCTCACACGTTTCTCGCTCTTAACTGAAACGCATTGGATGTTAGAGGGCCTGTGGTTTGTATCAGTTTCAGAAGCAGAGTTGAACTAGATATGGTCCGTGTGTGTAGGAAACACAGTTCTTTTGTTCTGAGCACTCTCACGTTTCCCGCCTTATTCGAGACTCTAGAAAGCAAGAGCGTGCTTCTTGCTCTAAAGCAGAGTGTGTTTCATGGATGAGAAGTGTGCTGTGTGTTTCCCTTCAGAAACGGAGTGAAATGCCAGGCTCTGTGTCTTCCTACAAGCGAGACTTCGTTTCAGGTAAACGCAGTCACTTTTCAGCTCAAACGAAGCTCTATTGTACACGAAGCTCACACGTTTCTCGCTCTTAACTGAAACGCATTGGATGTTAGAGGGCCTGTGGTTTGTATCAGTTTCAGAAGCAGAGTTGAACTAGATATGGTCCGTGTGTGTAGGAAACACAGTTCTTTTGTTCTGAGCACTCTCACGTTTCCCGCCTTATTCGAGACTCTAGAAAGCAAGAGCGTGCTTCTTGCTCTAAAGCAGAGTGTGTTTCATGGGTGAGAAGTGTGCTGTGTGTTTCCCTTCAGAAATGGAGTGAAATGCCAGGCTCTGTGTCTTCCTACAAGCGAGACTTCGTTTCAGGTAAACGCAGTCACTTTTCAGCTCAAACGAAGCTCTATTGTACACGAAGCTCACACGTTTCTCGCTCTTAACTGAAACGCATTGGATGTTAGAGGGCCTGTGGTTTGTATCAGTTTCAGAAGCAGAGTTGAACTAGATATGGTCCGTGTGTGTAGGAAACACAGTTCTTTTGTTCTGAGCACTCTCACGTTTCCCGCCTTATTCGAGACTCTAGAAAGCAAGAGCCTGCTTCTTGCTCTAAAGCAGAGTGTGTTTCATGGATGAGAAGTGTGCTGTGTGTTTCCCTTCAGAAACGGAGTGAAATGCCAGGCTCTGTGTCTTCCTACAAGCGAGACCTCGTTTCAGGTAAACGCAGTCACTTTTCAGCTCAAACGAAGCTCTATTGTACACGAAGCTCACACGTTTCTCGCTCTTAACTGAAACGCATTGGATGTTAGAGGGCCTGTGGTTTGTATCAGTTTCAGAAGCAGAGTTGAACTAGATATGGTCCGTGTGTGTAGGAAACACAGTTCTTTTGTTCTGAGCACTCTCACGTTTCCCGCCTTATTCGAGACTCTAGAAAGCAAGAGCGTGCTTCTTGCTCTAAAGCAGAGTGTGTTTCATGGGTGAGAAGTGTGCTGTGTGTTTCCCTTCAGAAACGGAGTGAAATGCCAGGCTCTGTGTCTTCCTACAAGCGAGACTTCGTTTCAGGTAAACGCAGTCACTTTTCAGCTCAAACGAAGCTCTATTGTACACGAAGCTCACCCGTTTCTCGCTCTTAACTGAAACGCATTGGATGTTAGAGGGCCTGTGGTTTGTATCAGTTTCAGAAGCAGAGTTGAACTAGATATGGTCCGTGTGTGTAGGAAACACAGTTCTTTTGTTCTGAGCACTCTCACGTTTCCCGCCTTATTCGAGACTCTAGAAAGCAAGAGCGTGCTTCTTGCTCTAAAGCAGAGTGTGTTTCATGGGTGAGAAGTGTGCTGTGTGTTTCCCTTCAGAAACGGAGTGAAATGCCAGGCTCTGTGTCTTCCTACAAGCGAGACTTCGTTTCAGGTAAACGCAGTCACTTTTCAGCTCAAACGAAGCTCTATTGTACACGAAGCTCACACGTTTCTCGCTCTTAACTGAAACGCATTGGATGTTAGAGGGCCTGTGGTTTGTATCAGTTTCAGAAGCAGAGTTGAACTAGATATGGTCCGTGTGTGTAGGAAACACAGTTCTTTTGTTCTGAGCACTCTCACGTTTCCCGCCTTATTCGAGACTCTAGAAAGCAAGAGCGTGCTTCTTGCTCTAAAGCAGAGTGTGTTTCATGGATGAGAAGTGTGCTGTGTGTTTCCCTTCAGAAACGGAGTGAAATGCCAGGCTCTGTGTCTTCCTACAAGCGAGACTTCGTTTCAGGTAAACGCAGTCACTTTTCAGCTCAAACGAAGCTCTATTGTACACGAAGCTCACACGTTTCTCGCTCTTAACTGAAACGCATTGGATGTTAGAGGGCCTGTGGTTTGTATCAGTTTCAGAAGCAGAGTTGAACTAGATATGGTCCGTGTGTGTAGGAAACACAGTTCTTTTGTTCTGAGCACTCTCACGTTTCCCGCCTTATTCGAGACTCTAGAAAGCAAGAGCGTGCTTCTTGCTCTAAAGCAGAGTGTGTTTCATGGGTGAGAAGTGTGCTGTGTGTTTCCCTTCAGAAACGGAGTGAAATGCCAGGCTCTGTGTCTTCCTACAAGCGAGACTTCGTTTCAGGTAAACGCAGTCACTTTTCAGCTCAAACGAAGCTCTATTGTACACGAAGCTCACACGTTTCTCGCTCTTAACTGAAACGCATTGGATGTTAGAGGGCCTGTGGTTTGTATCAGTTTCAGAAGCAGAGTTGAACTAGATATGGTCCGTGTGTGTAGGAAACACAGTTCTTTTGTTCTGAGCACTCTCACGTTTCCCGCCTTATTCGAGACTCTAGAAAGCAAGAGCGTGCTTCTTGCTCTAAAGCAGAGTGTGTTTCATGGATGAGAAGTGTGCTGTGTGTTTCCCTTCAGAAACGGAGTGAAATGCCAGGCTCTGTGTCTTCCTACAAGCGAGACTTCGTTTCAGGTAAACGCAGTCACTTTTCAGCTCAAACGAAGCTCTATTGTACACGAAGCTCACACGTTTCTCGCTCTTAACTGAAACGCATTGGATGTTAGAGGGCCTGTGGTTTGTATCAGTTTCAGAAGCAGAGTTGAACTAGATATGGTCCGTGTGTGTAGGAAACACAGTTCTTTTGTTCTGAGCACTCTCACGTTTCCCGCCTTATTCGAGACTCTAGAAAGCAAGAGCGTGCTTCTTGCTCTAAAGCAGAGTGTGTTTCATGGATGAGAAGTGTGCTGTGTGTTTCCCTTCAGAAACAGAGTGAAATGCCAGGCTCTGTGTCTTCCTACAAGCGAGACTTCGTTTCAGGTAAACGCAGTCACTTTTCAGCTCAAACGAAGCTCTATTGTACACGAAGCTCACACGTTTCTCGCTCTTAACTGAAACGCATTGGATGTTAGAGGGCCTGTGGTTTGTATCAGTTTCAGAAGCAGAGTTGAACTAGATATGGTCCGTGTGTGTAGGAAACACAGTTCTTTTGTTCTGAGCACTCTCACGTTTCCCGCCTTATTCGAGACTCTAGAAAGCAAGAGCGTGCTTCTTGCTCTAAAGCAGAGTGTGTTTCATGGGTGAGAAGTGTGCTGTGTGTTTCCCTTCAGAAACGGAGTGAAATGCCAGGCTCTGTGTCTTCCTACAAGCGAGACTTCGTTTCAGGTAAACGCAGTCACTTTTCAGCTCAAACGAAGCTCTATTGTACACGAAGCTCACACGTTTCTCGCTCTTAACTGAAACGCATTGGATGTTAGAGGGCCTGTGGTTTGTATCAGTTTCAGAAGCAGAGTTGAACTAGATATGGTCCGTGTGTGTAGGAAACACAGTTCTTTTGTTCTGAGCACTCTCACGTTTCCCGCCTTATTCGAGACTCTAGAAAGCAAGAGCGTGCTTCTTGCTCTAAAGCAGAGTGTGTTTCATGGATGAGAAGTGTGCTGTGTGTTTCCCTTCAGAAACAGAGTGAAATGCCAGGCTCTGTGTCTTCCTACAAGCGAGACTTCGTTTCAGGTAAACGCAGTCACTTTTCAGCTCAAACGAAGCTCTATTGTACACGAAGCTCACACGTTTCTCGCTCTTAACTGAAACGCATTGGATGTTAGAGGGCCTGTGGTTTGTATCAGTTTCAGAAGCAGAGTTGAACTAGATATGGTCCGTGTGTGTAGGAAACACAGTTCTTTTGTTCTGAGCACTCTCACGTTTCCCGCCTTATTCGAGACTCTAGAAAGCAAGAGCGTGCTTCTTGCTCTAAAGCAGAGTGTGTTTCATGGGTGAGAAGTGTGCTGTGTGTTTCCCTTCAGAAACGGAGTGAAATGCCAGGCTCTGTGTCTTCCTACAAGCGAGACTTCGTTTCAGGTAAACGCAGTCACTTTTCAGCTCAAACGAAGCTCTATTGTACACGAAGCTCACACGTTTCTCGCTCTTAACTGAAACGCATTGGATGTTAGAGGGCCTGTGGTTTGTATCAGTTTCAGAAGCAGAGTTGAACTAGATATGGTCCGTGTGTGTAGGAAACACAGTTCTTTTGTTCTGAGCACTCTCACGTTTCCCGCCTTATTCGAGACTCTAGAAAGCAAGAGCGTGCTTCTTGCTCTAAAGCAGAGTGTGTTTCATGGATGAGAAGTGTGCTGTGTGTTTCCCTTCAGAAACGGAGTGAAATGCCAGGCTCTGTGTCTTCCTACAAGCGAGACTTCGTTTCAGGTAAACGCAGTCACTTTTCAGCTCAAACGAAGCTCTATTGTACACGAAGCTCACACGTTTCTCGCTCTTAACTGAAACGCATTGGATGTTAGAGGGCCTGTGGTTTGTATCAGTTTCAGAAGCAGAGTTGAACTAGATATGGTCCGTGTGTGTAGGAAACACAGTTCTTTTGTTCTGAGCACTCTCACGTTTCCCGCCTTATTCGAGACTCTAGAAAGCAAGAGCGTGCTTCTTGCTCTAAAGCAGAGTGTGTTTCATGGATGAGAAGTGTGCTGTGTGTTTCCCTTCAGAAACGGAGTGAAATGCCAGGCTCTGTGTCTTCCTACAAGCGAGACCTCGTTTCAGGTAAACGCAGTCACTTTTCAGCTCAAACGAAGCTCTATTGTACACGAAGCTCACACGTTTCTCGCTCTTAACTGAAACGCATTGGATGTTAGAGGGCCTGTGGTTTGTATCAGTTTCAGAAGCAGAGTTGAACTAGATATGGTCCGTGTGTGTAGGAAACACAGTTCTTTTGTTCCGAGCACTCTCACGTTTCCCGCCTTATTCGAGACTCTAGAAAGCAAGAGCGTGCTTCTTGCTCTAAAGCAGAGTGTGTTTCATGGATGAGAAGTGTGCTGTGTGTTTCCCTTCAGAAACGGAGTGAAATGCCAGGCTCTGTATCTTCCTACAAGCGAGACTTCGTTTCAGGTAAACGCAGTCACTTTTCAGCTCAAACGAAGCTCTATTGTACACGAAGCTCACACGTTTCTCGCTCTTAACTGAAACGCATTGGATGTTAGAGGGCCTGTGGTTTGTATCAGTTTCAGAAGCAGAGTTGAACTAGATATGGTCCGTGTGTGTAGGAAACACAGTTCTTTTGTTCTGAGCACTCTCACGTTTCCCGCCTTATTCGAGACTCTAGAAAGCAAGAGCGTGCTTCTTGCTCTAAAGCAGAGTGTGTTTCATGGATGAGAAGTGTGCTGTGTGTTTCCCTTCAGAAACGGAGTGAAATGCCAGGCTCTGTGTCTTCCTACAAGCGAGACTTCGTTTCAGGTAAACGCAGTCACTTTTCAGCTCAAACGAAGCTCTATTGTACACGAAGCTCACCCGTTTCTCGCTCTTAACTGAAACGCATTGGATGTTAGAGGGCCTGTGGTTTGTATCAGTTTCAGAAGCAGAGTTGAACTAGATATGGTCCGTGTGTGTAGGAAACACAGTTCTTTTGTTCTGAGCACTCTCACGTTTCCCGCCTTATTCGAGACTCTAGAAAGCAAGAGCGTGCTTCTTGCTCTAAAGCAGAGTGTGTTTCGTGGGTGAGAAGTGTGCTGTGTGTTTCCCTTCAGAAACGGAGTGAAATGCCAGGCTCTGTGTCTTCCTACAAGCGAGACTTCGTTTAGGTAAACGCAGTCACTTTTCAGCTCAAACGAAGCTCTATTGTACACGAAGCTCACACGTTTCTCGCTCTTAACTGAAACGCATTGGATGTTAGAGGGCCTGTGGTTTGTATCAGTTTCAGAAGCAGAGTTGAACTAGATATGGTCCGTGTGTGTAGGAAACACAGTTCTTTTGTTCTGAGCACTCTCACGTTTCCCGCCTTATTCGAGACTCTAGAAAGCAAGAGCGTGCTTCTTGCTCTAAAGCAGAGTGTGTTTCATGGATGAGAAGTGTGCTGTGTGTTTCCCTTCAGAAACGGAGTGAAATGCCAGGCTCTGTGTCTTCCTACAAGCGAGACTTCGTTTCAGGTAAACGCAGTCACTTTTCAGCTCAAACGAAGCTCTATTGTACACGAAGCTCACACGTTTCTCGCTCTTAACTGAAACGCATTGGATGTTAGAGGGCCTGTGGTTTGTATCAGTTTCAGAAGCAGAGTTGAACTAGATATGGTCCGTGTGTGTAGGAAACACAGTTCTTTTGTTCTGAGCACTCTCACGTTTCCCGCCTTATTCGAGACTCTAGAAAGCAAGAGCGTGCTTCTTGCTCTAAAGCAGAGTGTGTTTCATGGGTGAGAAGTGTGCTGTGTGTTTCCCTTCAGAAACGGAGTGAAATGCCAGGCTCTGTGTCTTCCTACAAGCGAGACTTCGTTTCAGGTAAACGCAGTCACTTTTCAGCTCAAACGAAGCTCTATTGTACACGAAGCTCACACGTTTCTCGCTCTTAACTGAAACGCATTGGATGTTAGAGGGCCTGTGGTTTGTATCAGTTTCAGAAGCAGAGTTGAACTAGATATGGTCCGTGTGTGTAGGAAACACAGTTCTTTTGTTCTGAGCACTCTCACGTTTCCCGCCTTATTCGAGACTCTAGAAAGCAAGAGCGTGCTTCTTGCTCTAAAGCAGAGTGTGTTTCATGGATGAGAAGTGTGCTGTGTGTTTCCCTTCAGAAACGGAGTGAAATGCCAGGCTCTGTGTCTTCCTACAAGCGAGACTTCGTTTCAGGTAAACGCAGTCACTTTTCAGCTCAAACGAAGCTCTATTGTACACGAAGCTCACACGTTTCTCGCTCTTAACTGAAACGCATTGGATGTTAGAGGGCCTGTGGTTTGTATCAGTTTCAGAAGCAGAGTTGAACTAGATATGGTCCGTGTGTGTAGGAAACACAGTTCTTTTGTTCTGAGCACTCTCACGTTTCCCGCCTTATTCGAGACTCTAGAAAGCAAGAGCGTGCTTCTTGCTCTAAAGCAGAGTGTGTTTCATGGATGAGAAGTGTGCTGTGTGTTTCCCTTCAGAAACGGAGTGAAATGCCAGGCTCTGTGTCTTCCTACAAGCGAGACTTCGTTTCAGGTAAACGCAGTCACTTTTCAGCTCAAACGAAGCTCTATTGTACACGAAGCTCACACGTTTCTCGCTCTTAACTGAAACGCATTGGATGTTAGAGGGCCTGTGGTTTGTATCAGTTTCAGAAGCAGAGTTGAACTAGATATGGTCCGTGTGTGTAGGAAACACAGTTCTTTTGTTCTGAGCACTCTCACGTTTCCCGCCTTATTCGAGACTCTAGAAAGCAAGAGCGTGCTTCTTGCTCTAAAGCAGAGTGTGTTTCATGGATGAGAAGTGTGCTGTGTGTTTCCCTTCAGAAACGGAGTGAAATGCCAGGCTCTGTGTCTTCCTACAAGCGAGATTTCGTTTCAGGTAAACGCAGTCACTTTTCAGCTCAAACGAAGCTCTATTGTACACGAAGCTCACACGTTTCTCGCTCTTAACTGAAACGCATTGGATGTTAGAGGGCCTGTGGTTTGTATCAGTTTCAGAAGCAGAGTTGAACTAGATATGGTCCGTGTGTGTAGGAAACACAGTTCTTTTGTTCTGAGCACTCTCACGTTTCCCGCCTTATTCGAGACTCTAGAAAGCAAGAGCGTGCTTCTTGCTCTAAAGCAGAGTGTGTTTCATGGATGAGAAGTGTGCTGTGTGTTTCCCTTCAGAAACGGAGTGAAATGCCAGGCTCTGTGTCTTCCTACAAGCAAGACCTCGTTTCAGGTAAACGCAGTCACTTTTCAGCTCAAACGAAGCTCTATTGTACACGAAGCTCACACGTTTCTCGCTCTTAACTGAAACGCATTGGATGTTAGAGGGCCTGTGGTTTGTATCAGTTTCAGAAGCAGAGTTGAACTAGATATGGTCCGTGTGTGTAGGAAACACAGTTCTTTTGTTCCGAGCACTCTCACGTTTCCCGCCTTATTCGAGACTCTAGAAAGCAAGAGCGTGCTTCTTGCTCTAAAGCAGAGTGTGTTTCATGGATGAGAAGTGTGCTGTGTGTTTCCCTTCAGAAACGGAGTGAAATGCCAGGCTCTGTGTCTTCCTACAAGCGAGACTTCGTTTCAGGTAAACGCAGTCACTTTTCAGCTCAAACGAAGCTCTATTGTACACGAAGCTCACACGTTTCTCGCTCTTAACTGAAACGCATTGGATGTTAGAGGGCCTGTGGTTTGTATCAGTTTCAGAAGCAGAGTTGAACTAGATATGGTCCGTGTGTGTAGGAAACACAGTTCTTTTGTTCTGAGCACTCTCACGTTTCCCGCCTTATTCGAGACTCTAGAAAGCAAGAGCGTGCTTCTTGCTCTAAAGCAGAGTGTGTTTCATGGGTGAGAAGTGTGCTGTGTGTTTCCCTTCAGAAACGGAGTGAAATGCCAGGCTCTGTGTCTTCCTACAAGCGAGACTTCGTTTCAGGTAAACGCAGTCACTTTTCAGCTCAAACGAAGCTCTATTGTACACGAAGCTCACACGTTTCTCGCTCTTAACTGAAACGCATTGGATGTTAGAGGGCCTGTGGTTTGTATCAGTTTCAGAAGCAGAGTTGAACTAGATATGGTCCGTGTGTGTAGGAAACACAGTTCTTTTGTTCTGAGCACTCTCACGTTTCCCGCCTTATTCGAGACTCTAGAAAGCAAGAGCGTGCTTCTTGCTCTAAAGCAGAGTGTGTTTCATGGATGAGAAGTGTGCTGTGTGTTTCCCTTCAGAAACGGAGTGAAATGCCAGGCTCTGTGTCTTCCTACAAGCGAGACTTCGTTTCAGGTAAACGCAGTCACTTTTCAGCTCAAACGAAGCTCTATTGTACACGAAGCTCACACGTTTCTCGCTCTTAACTGAAACGCATTGGATGTTAGAGGGCCTGTGGTTTGTATCAGTTTCAGAAGCAGAGTTGAACTAGATATGGTCCGTGTGTGTAGGAAACACAGTTCTTTTGTTCTGAGCACTCTCACGTTTCCCGCCTTATTCGAGACTCTAGAAAGCAAGAGCGTGCTTCTTGCTCTAAAGCAGAGTGTGTTTCATGGATGAGAAGTGTGCTGTGTGTTTCCCTTCAGAAACGGAGTGAAATGCCAGGCTCTGTGTCTTCCTACAAGCGAGATTTCGTTTCAGGTAAACGCAGTCACTTTTCAGCTCAAACGAAGCTCTATTGTACACGAAGCTCACACGTTTCTCGCTCTTAACTGAAACGCATTGGATGTTAGAGGGCCTGTGGTTTGTATCAGTTTCAGAAGCAGAGTTGAACTAGATATGGTCCGTGTGTGTAGGAAACACAGTTCTTTTGTTCTGAGCACTCTCACGTTTCCCGCCTTATTCGAGACTCTAGAAAGCAAGAGCGTGCTTCTTGCTCTAAAGCAGAGTGTGTTTCATGGATGAGAAGTGTGCTGTGTGTTTCCCTTCAGAAACGGAGTGAAATGCCAGGCTCTGTGTCTTCCTACAAGCAAGACCTCGTTTCAGGTAAACGCAGTCACTTTTCAGCTCAAACGAAGCTCTATTGTACACGAAGCTCACACGTTTCTCGCTCTTAACTGAAACGCATTGGATGTTAGAGGGCCTGTGGTTTGTATCAGTTTCAGAAGCAGAGTTGAACTAGATATGGTCCGTGTGTGTAGGAAACACAGTTCTTTTGTTCCGAGCACTCTCACGTTTCCCGCCTTATTCGAGACTCTAGAAAGCAAGAGCGTGCTTCTTGCTCTAAAGCAGAGTGTGTTTCATGGATGAGAAGTGTGCTGTGTGTTTCCCTTCAGAAACGGAGTGAAATGCCAGGCTCTGTGTCTTCCTACAAGCGAGACTTCGTTTCAGGTAAACGCAGTCACTTTTCAGCTCAAACGAAGCTCTATTGTACACGAAGCTCACACGTTTCTCGCTCTTAACTGAAACGCATTGGATGTTAGAGGGCCTGTGGTTTGTATCAGTTTCAGAAGCAGAGTTGAACTAGATATGGTCCGTGTGTGTAGGAAACACAGTTCTTTTGTTCTGAGCACTCTCACGTTTCCCGCCTTATTCGAGACTCTAGAAAGCAAGAGCGTGCTTCTTGCTCTAAAGCAGAGTGTGTTTCATGGGTGAGAAGTGTGCTGTGTGTTTCCCTTCAGAAACGGAGTGAAATGCCAGGCTCTGTGTCTTCCTACAAGCGAGACTTCGTTTCAGGTAAACGCAGTCACTTTTCAGCTCAAACGAAGCTCTATTGTACACGAAGCTCACACGTTTCTCGCTCTTAACTGAAACGCATTGGATGTTAGAGGGCCTGTGGTTTGTATCAGTTTCAGAAGCAGAGTTGAACTAGATATGGTCCGTGTGTGTAGGAAACACAGTTCTTTTGTTCTGAGCACTCTCACGTTTCCCGCCTTATTCGAGACTCTAGAAAGCAAGAGCGTGCTTCTTGCTCTAAAGCAGAGTGTGTTTCATGGATGAGAAGTGTGCTGTGTGTTTCCCTTCAGAAACGGAGTGAAATGCCAGGCTCTGTGTCTTCCTACAAGCGAGACTTCGTTTCAGGTAAACGCAGTCACTTTTCAGCTCAAACGAAGCTCTATTGTACACGAAGCTCACCCGTTTCTCGCTCTTAACTGAAACGCATTGGATGTTAGAGGGCCTGTGGTTTGTATCAGTTTCAGAAGCAGAGTTGAACTAGATATGGTCCGTGTGTGTAGGAAACACAGTTCTTTTGTTCTGAGCACTCTCACGTTTCCCGCCTTATTCGAGACTCTAGAAAGCAAGAGCGTGCTTCTTGCTCTAAAGCAGAGTGTGTTTCATGGGTGAGAAGTGTGCTGTGTGTTTCCCTTCAGAAACGGAGTGAAATGCCAGGCTCTGTGTCTTCCTACAAGCGAGACTTCGTTTCAGGTAAACGCAGTCACTTTTCAGCTCAAACGAAGCTCTATTGTACACGAAGCTCACACGTTTCTCGCTCTTAACTGAAACGCATTGGATGTTAGAGGGCCTGTGGTTTGTATCAGTTTCAGAAGCAGAGTTGAACTAGATATGGTCCGTGTGTGTAGGAAACACAGTTCTTTTGTTCTGAGCACTCTCACGTTTCCCGCCTTATTCGAGACTCTAGAAAGCAAGAGCGTGCTTCTTGCTCTAAAGCAGAGTGTGTTTCATGGATGAGAAGTGTGCTGTGTGTTTCCCTTCAGAAACGGAGTGAAATGCCAGGCTCTGTGTCTTCCTACAAGCGAGACTTCGTTTCAGGTAAACGCAGTCACTTTTCAGCTCAAACGAAGCTCTATTGTACACGAAGCTCACACGTTTCTCGCTCTTAACTGAAACGCATTGGATGTTAGAGGGCCTGTGGTTTGTATCAGTTTCAGAAGCAGAGTTGAACTAGATATGGTCCGTGTGTGTAGGAAACACAGTTCTTTTGTTCTGAGCACTCTCACGTTTCCCGCCTTATTCGAGACTCTAGAAAGCAAGAGCGTGCTTCTTGCTCTAAAGCAGAGTGTGTTTCATGGGTGAGAAGTGTGCTGTGTGTTTCCCTTCAGAAACGGAGTGAAATGCCAGGCTCTGTGTCTTCCTACAAGCGAGACTTCGTTTCAGGTAAACGCAGTCACTTTTCAGCTCAAACGAAGCTCTATTGTACACGAAGCTCACCCGTTTCTCGCTCTAAACTGAAACGCATTGGAGGTTAGAGGGCCTGTGGTTTGTATCAGTTTCAGAAGCAGAGTTGAACTAGATATGGTCCGTGTGTGTAGGAAACACAGTTCTTTTGTCCTGAGCACTCTCACGTTTCCCGCCTTATTCGAGACTCTAGAAAGCAAGAGCGTGCTTCTTGCTCTAAAGCAGAGTGTGTTTCATGGATGAGAAGTGTGCTGTGTGTTTCCCTTCAGAAACGGAGTGAAATGCCAGGCTCTGTGTCTTCCTACAAGCGAGACTTCGTTTCAGGTAAACGCAGTCACTTTTCAGCTCAAACGAAGCTCTATTGTACACGAAGCTCACACGTTTCTCGCTCTTAACTGAAACGCATTGGATGTTAGAGGGCCTGTGGTTTGTATCAGTTTCAGAAGCAGAGTTGAACTAGATATGGTCCGTGTGTGTAGGAAACACAGTTCTTTTGTTCTGAGCACTCTCACGTTTCCCGCCTTATTCGAGACTCTAGAAAGCAAGAGCGTGCTTCTTGCTCTAAAGCAGAGTGTGTTTCATGGATGAGAAGTGTGCTGTGTGTTTCCCTTCAGAAACGGAGTGAAATGCCAGGCTCTGTGTCTTCCTACAAGCGAGACCTCGTTTCAGGTAAACGCAGTCACTTTTCAGCTCAAACGAAGCTCTATTGTACACGAAGCTCACACGTTTCTCGCTCTTAACTGAAACGCATTGGATGTTAGAGGGCCTGTGGTTTGTATCAGTTTCAGAAGCAGAGTTGAACTAGATATGGTCCGTGTGTGTAGGAAACACAGTTCTTTTGTTCTGAGCACTCTCACGTTTCCCGCCTTATTCGAGACTCTAGAAAGCAAGAGCGTGCTTCTTGCTCTAAAGCAGAGTGTGTTTCATGGATGAGAAGTGTGCTGTGTGTTTCCCTTCAGAAACGGAGTGAAATGCCAGGCTCTGTGTCTTCCTACAAGCGAGACTTCGTTTCAGGTAAACGCAGTCACTTTTCAGCTCAAACGAAGCTCTAATGTACACGAAGCTCACACGTTTCTCGCTCTTAACTGAAACGCATTGGATGTTAGAGGGCCTGAGGTTTGTATCAGTTTCAGAAGCAGAGTTGAACTAGATATGGTCCGTGTGTGTAGGAAACACAGTTCTTTTGTTCTGAGCACTCTCACGTTTCCCGCCTTATTCGAGACTCTAGAAAGCAAGAGCGTGCTTCTTGCTCTAAAGCAGAGTGTGTTTCATGGGTGAGAAGTGTGCTGTGTGTTTCCCTTCAGAAACGGAGTGAAAAGCCAGGCTCTGTGTCTTCCTACAAGCGAGACTTCGTTTCAGGTAAACGCAGTCACTTTTCAGCTCAAACGAAGCTCTATTGTACACGAAGCTCACACGTTTCTCGCTCTTAACTGAAACGCATTGGATGTTAGAGGGCCTGTGGTTTGTATCAGTTTCAGAAGCAGAGTTGAACTAGATATGGTCCGTGTGTGTAGGAAACACAGTTCTTTTGTTCTGAGCACTCTCACGTTTCCCGCCTTATTCGAGACTCTAGAAAGCAAGAGCGTGCTTCTTGCTCTAAAGCAGAGTGTGTTTCATGGATGAGAAGTGTGCTGTGTGTTTCCCTTCAGAAACGGAGTGAAATGCCAGGCTCTGTGTCTTCCTACAAGCGAGACTTCGTTTCAGGTAAACGCAGTCACTTTTCAGCTCAAACGAAGCTCTAATGTACACGAAGCTCACACGTTTCTCGCTCTTAACTGAAACGCATTGGATGTTAGAGGGCCTGAGGTTTGTATCAGTTTCAGAAGCAGAGTTGAACTAGATATGGTCCGTGTGTGTAGGAAACACAGTTCTTTTGTTCTGAGCACTCTCACGTTTCCCGCCTTATTCGAGACTCTAGAAAGCAAGAGCGTGCTTCTTGCTCTAAAGCAGAGTGTGTTTCATGGGTGAGAAGTGTGCTGTGTGTTTCCCTTCAGAAACGGAGTGAAATGCCAGGCTCTGTGTCTTCCTACAAGCAAGACTTCGTTTCAGGTAAACGCAGTCACTTTTCAGCTCAAACGAAGCTCTATTGTACACGAAGCTCACACGTTTCTCGCTCTTAACTGAAACGCATTGGATGTTAGAGGGCCTGTGGTTTGTATCAGTTTCAGAAGCAGAGTTGAACTAGATATGGTCCGTGTGTGTAGGAAACACAGTTCTTTTGTTCTGAGCACTCTCACATTTCCCGCCTTATTCGAGACTCTAGAAAGCAAGAGCGTGCTTCTTGCTCTAAAGCAGAGTGTGTTTCATGGATGAGAAGTGTGCTGTGTGTTTCCCTTCAGAAACGGAGTGAAATGCCAGGCTCTGTGTCTTCCTACAAGCGAGACTTCGTTTCAGGAAAACGCAGTCACTTTTCAGCTCAAACGAAGCTCTATTGTACACGAAGCTCACACGTTTCTCGCTCTTAACTGAAACGCATTGGATGTTAGAGGGGCTGTGGTTTGTATGAGTTTCAGAAGCAGAGTTGAACTAGATATGGTCCGTGTGTGTAGGAAACACAGTTCTTTTGTTCTGAGCACTCTCACGTTTCCCGCCTTATTCGAGACTCTAGAAAGCAAGAGCGTGCTTCTTGCTCTAAAGCAGAGTGTGTTTCATGGGTGAGAAGTGTGCTGTGTGTTTCCCTTCAGAAACGGAGTGAAATGCCAGGCTCTGTGTCTTCCTACAAGCGAGACTTCGTTTCAGGTAAACGCAGTCACTTTTCAGCTCAAAGGAAGCTCTATTGTACACGAAGCTCACACGTTTCTCGCTCTTAACTGAAACGCATTGGATGTTAGAGGGCCTGTGGTTTGTATCAGTTTCAGAAGCAGAGTTGAACTAGATATGGTCCGTGTGTGTAGGAAACACAGTTCTTTTGTTCTGAGCACTCTCACGTTTCCCGCCTTATTCGAGACTCTAGAAAGCAAGAGCGTGCTTCTTGCTCTAAAGCAGAGTGTGTTTCATGGGTGAGAAGTGTGCTGTGTGTTTCCCTTCAGAAACGGAGTGAAATGCCAGGCTCTGTGTCTTCCTACAAGCGAGACTTCGTTTCAGGTAAACGCAGTCACTTTTCAGCTCAAACGAAGCTCTATTGTACACGAAGCTCACACGTTTCTCGCTCTTAACTGAAACGCATTGGATGTTAGAGGGCCTGTGGTTTGTATCAGTTTCAGAAGCAGAGTTGAACTAGATATGGTCCGTGTGTGTAGGAAACACAGTTCTTTTGTTCTGAGCACTCTCACGTTTCCCGCCTTATTCGAGACTCTAGAAAGCAAGAGCGTGCTTCTTGCTCTAAAGCAGAGTGTGTTTCATGGATGAGAAGTGTGCTGTGTGTTTCCCTTCAGAAACGGAGTGAAATGCCAGGCTCTGTGTCTTCCTACAAGCGAGACTTCGTTTCAGGTAAACGCAGTCACTTTTCAGCTCAAACGAAGCTCTATTGTACACGAAGCTCACACGTTTCTCGCTCTTAACTGAAACGCATTGGATGTTAGAGGGCCTGTGGTTTGTATCAGTTTCAGAAGCAGAGTTGAACTAGATATGGTCCGTGTGTGTAGGCAACACAGTTCTTTTGTTCTGAGCACTCTCACGTTTCCCGCCTTATTCGAGACTCTAGAAAGCAAGAGCGTGCTTCTAGCTCTAAAGCAGAGTGTGTTTCATGGGTGAGAAGTGTGCTGTGTGTTTCCCTTCAGAAACGGAGTGAAATGCCAGGCTCTGTGTCTTCCTACAAGCGAGACTTCGTTTCAGGTAAACGCAGTCACTTTTCAGCTCAAACGAAGCTCTATTGTACACGAAGCTCACACGTTTCTCGCTCTTAACTGAAACGCATTGGATGTTAGAGGGCCTGTGGTTTGTATCAGTTTCAGAAGCAGAGTTGAACTAGATATGGTCCGTGTGTGTAGGAAACACAGTTCTTTTGTTCTGAGCACTCTCACGTTTCCCGCCTTATTCGAGACTCTAGAAAGCAAGAGCGTGCTTCTTGCTCTAAAGCAGAGTGTGTTTCATGGATGAGAAGTGTGCTGTGTGTTTCCCTTCAGAAACGGAGTGAAATGCCAGGCTCTGTGTCTTCCTACAAGCGAGACTTCGTTTCAGGTAAACGCAGTCACTTTTCAGCTCAAACGAAGCTCTATTGTACACGAAGCTCACACGTTTCTCGCTCTTAACTGAAACGCATTGGATGTTAGAGGGCCTGTGGTTTGTATCAGTTTCAGAAGCAGAGTTGAACTAGATATGGTCCGTGTGTGTAGGAAACACAGTTCTTTTGTTCTGAGCACTCTCACGTTTCCCGCCTTATTCGAGACTCTAGAAAGCAAGAGCGTGCTTCTTGCTCTAAAGCAGAGTGTGTTTCATGGGTGAGAAGTGTGCTGTGTGTTTCCCTTCAGAAACGGAGTGAAATGCCAGGCTCTGTGTCTTCCTACAAGCGAGACTTCGTTTCAGGTAAACGCAGTCACTTTTCAGCTCAAACGAAGCTCTATTGTACACGAAGCTCACACGTTTCTCGCTCTTAACTGAAACGCATTGGATGTTAGAGGGCCTGTGGTTTGTATCAGTTTCAGAAGCAGAGTTGAACTAGATATGGTCCGTGTGTGTAGGAAACACAGTTCTTTTGTTCTGAGCACTCTCACGTTTCCCGCCTTATTCGAGACTCTAGAAAGCAAGAGCGTGCTTCTTGCTCTAAAGCAGAGTGTGTTTCATGGATGAGAAGTGTGCTGTGTGTTTCCCTTCAGAAACGGAGTGAAATGCCAGGCTCTGTGTCTTCCTACAAGCGAGACTTCGTTTCAGGTAAACGCAGTCACTTTTCAGCTCAAACGAAGCTCTATTGTACACGAAGCTCACACGTTTCTCGCTCTTAACTGAAACGCATTGGATGTTAGAGGGCCTGTGGTTTGTATCAGTTTCAGAAGCAGAGTTGAACTAGATATGGTCCGTGTGTGTAGGAAACACAGTTCTTTTGTTCTGAGCACTCTCACGTTTCCCGCCTTATTCGAGACTCTAGAAAGCAAGAGCGTGCTTCTTGCTCTAAAGCAGAGTGTGTTTCATGGGTGAGAAGTGTGCTGTGTGTTTCCCTTCAGAAACGGAGTGAAATGCCAGGCTCTGTGTCTTCCTACAAGCGAGACTTCGTTTCAGGTAAACGCAGTCACTTTTCAGCTCAAACGAAGCTCTATTGTACACGAAGCTCACACGTTTCTCACTCTTAACTGAAACGCATTGGATGTTAGAGGGCCTGTGGTTTGTATCAGTTTCAGAAGCAGAGTTGAACTAGATATGGTCCGTGTGTGTAGGAAACACAGTTCTTTTGTTCTGAGCACTCTCACGTTTCCCGCCTTATTCGAGACTCTAGAAAGCAAGAGCGTGCTTCTTGCTCTAAAGCAGAGTGTGTTTCATGGATGAGAAGTGTGCTGTGTGTTTCCCTTCAGAAACGGAGTGAAATGCCAGGCTCTGTGTCTTCCTACAAGCGAGACTTTGTTTCAGGTAAACGCAGTCACTTTTCAGCTCAAACGAAGCTCTATTGTACACGAAGCTCACACGTTTCTCGCTCTTAACTGAAACGCATTGGATGTTAGAGGGCCTGTGGTTTGTATCAGTTTCAGAAGCAGAGTTGAACTAGATATGGTCCGTGTGTGTAGGAAACACAGTTCTTTTGTTCTGAGCACTCTCACGTTTCCCGCCTTATTCGAGACTCTAGAAAGCAAGAGCGTGCTTCTTGCTCTAAAGCAGAGTGTGTTTCATGGATGAGAAGTGTGCTGTGTGTTTCCCTTCAGAAACGGAGTGAAATGCCAGGCTCTGTGTCTTCCTACAAGCGAGACTTCGTTTCAGGTAAACGCAGTCACTTTTCAGCTCAAACGAAGCTCTATTGTACACGAAGCTCACACGTTTCTCGCTCTTAACTGAAACGCATTGGATGTTAGAGGGCCTGTGGTTTGTATCAGTTTCAGAAGCAGAGTTGAACTAGATATGGTCCGTGTGTGTAGGAAACACAGTTCTTTTGTTCTGAGCACTCTCACGTTTCCCGCCTTATTCGAGACTCTAGAAAGCAAGAGCGTGCTTCTTGCTCTAAAGCAGAGTGTGTTTCATGGGTGAGAAGTGTGCTGTGTGTTTCCCTTCAGAAACGGAGTGAAATGCCAGGCTCTGTGTCTTCCTACAAGCGAGACTTCGTTTCAGGTAAACGCAGTCACTTTTCAGCTCAAACGAAGCTCTATTGTACACGAAGCTCACACGTTTCTCGCTCTTAACTGAAACGCATTGGATGTTAGAGGGCCTGTGGTTTGTATCAGTTTCAGAAGCAGAGTTGAACTAGATATGGTCCGTGTGTGTAGGAAACACAGTTCTTTTGTTCTGAGCACTCTCACGTTTCCCGCCTTATTCAAGACTCTAGAAAGCAAGAGCGTGCTTCTTGCTCTAAAGCAGAGTGTGTTTCATGGATGAGAAGTGTGCTGTGTGTTTCCCTTCAGAAACGGAGTGAAATGCCAGGCTCTGTGTCTTCCTACAAGCGAGACTTCGTTTCAGGTAAACGCAGTCACTTTTCAGCTCAAACGAAGCTCTATTGTACACGAAGCTCACACGTTTCTCGCTCTTAACTGAAACGCATTGGATGTTAGAGGGCCTGTGGTTTGTATCAGTTTCAGAAGCAGAGTTGAACTAGATATGGTCCGTGTGTGTAGGAAACACAGTTCTTTTGTTCTGAGCACTCTCACGTTTCCCGCCTTATTCGAGACTCTAGAAAGCAAGAGCGTGCTTCTTGCTCTAAAGCAGAGTGTGTTTCATGGATGAGAAGTGTGCTGTGTGTTTCCCTTCAGAAACGGAGTGAAATGCCAGGCTCTGTGTCTTCCTACAAGCGAGACCTCGTTTCAGGTAAACGCAGTCACTTTTCAGCTCAAACGAAGCTCTATTGTACACGAAGCTCACACGTTTCTCGCTCTTAACTGAAACGCATTGGATGTTAGAGGGCCTGTGGTTTGTATCAGTTTCAGAAGCAGAGTTGAACTAGATATGGTCCGTGTGTGTAGGAAACACAGTTCTTTTGTTCCGAGCACTCTCACGTTTCCCGCCTTATTCGAGACTCTAGAAAGCAAGAGCGTGCTTCTTGCTCTAAAGCAGAGTGTGTTTCATGGATGAGAAGTGTGCTGTGTGTTTCCCTTCAGAAACGGAGTGAAATGCCAGGCTCTGTGTCTTCCTACAAGCGAGACTTCGTTTCAGGTAAACGCAGTCACTTTTCAGCTCAAACGAAGCTCTATTGTACACGAAGCTCACCCGTTTCTCGCTCTTAACTGAAACGCATTGGATGTTAGAGGGCCTGTGGTTTGTATCAGTTTCAGAAGCAGAGTTGAACTAGATATGGTCCGTGTGTGTAGGAAACACAGTTCTTTTGTTCTGAGCACTCTCACGTTTCCCGCCTTATTCGAGACTCTAGAAAGCAAGAGCGTGCTTCTTGCTCTAAAGCAGAGTGTGTTTCATGGGTGAGAAGTGTGCTGTGTGTTTCCCTTCAGAAACGGAGTGAAATGCCAGGCTCTGTGTCTTCCTACAAGCGAGACTTCGTTTCAGGTAAACGCAGTCACTTTTCAGCTCAAACGAAGCTCTATTGTACACGAAGCTCACACGTTTCTCGCTCTTAACTGAAACGCATTGGATGTTAGAGGGCCTGTGGTTTGTATCAGTTTCAGAAGCAGAGTTGAACTAGATATGGTCCGTGTGTGTAGGAAACACAGTTCTTTTGTTCTGAGCACTCTCACGTTTCCCGCCTTATTCGAGACTCTAGAAAGCAAGAGCGTGCTTCTTGCTCTAAAGCAGAGTGTGTTTCATGGATGAGAAGTGTGCTGTGTGTTTCCCTTCAGAAACGGAGTGAAATGCCAGGCTCTGTGTCTTCCTACAAGCGAGACTTCGTTTCAGGTAAACGCAGTCACTTTTCAGCTCAAACGAAGCTCTATTGTACACGAAGCTCACACGTTTCTCGCTCTTAACTGAAACGCATTGGATGTTAGAGGGCCTGTGGTTTGTATCAGTTTCAGAAGCAGAGTTGAACTAGATATGGTCCGTGTGTGTAGGAAACACAGTTCTTTTGTTCTGAGCACTCTCACGTTTCCCGCCTTATTCGAGACTCTAGAAAGCAAGAGCGTGCTTCTTGCTCTAAAGCAGAGTGTGTTTCATGGGTGAGAAGTGTGCTGTGTGTTTCCCTTCAGAAACGGAGTGAAATGCCAGGCTCTGTGTCTTCCTACAAGCGAGACTTCGTTTCAGGTAAACGCAGTCACTTTTCAGCTCAAACGAAGCTCTATTGTACACGAAGCTCACCCGTTTCTCGCTCTAAACTGAAACGCATTGGAGGTTAGAGGGCCTGTGGTTTGTATCAGTTTCAGAAGCAGAGTTGAACTAGATATGGTCCGTGTGTGTAGGAAACACAGTTCTTTTGTCCTGAGCACTCTCACGTTTCCCGCCTTATTCGAGACTCTAGAAAGCAAGAGCGTGCTTCTTGCTCTAAAGCAGAGTGTGTTTCATGGATGAGAAGTGTGCTGTGTGTTTCCCTTCAGAAACGGAGTGAAATGCCAGGCTCTGTGTCTTCCTACAAGCGAGACTTCGTTTCAGGTAAACGCAGTCACTTTTCAGCTCAAACGAAGCTCTATTGTACACGAAGCTCACACGTTTCTCGCTCTTAACTGAAACGCATTGGATGTTAGAGGGCCTGTGGTTTGTATCAGTTTCAGAAGCAGAGTTGAACTAGATATGGTCCGTGTGTGTAGGAAACACAGTTCTTTTGTTCTGAGCACTCTCACGTTTCCCGCCTTATTCGAGACTCTAGAAAGCAAGAGCGTGCTTCTTGCTCTAAAGCAGAGTGTGTTTCATGGATGAGAAGTGTGCTGTGTGTTTCCCTTCAGAAACGGAGTGAAATGCCAGGCTCTGTGTCTTCCTACAAGCGAGACCTCGTTTCAGGTAAACGCAGTCACTTTTCAGCTCAAACGAAGCTCTATTGTACACGAAGCTCACACGTTTCTCGCTCTTAACTGAAACGCATTGGATGTTAGAGGGCCTGTGGTTTGTATCAGTTTCAGAAGCAGAGTTGAACTAGATATGGTCCGTGTGTGTAGGAAACACAGTTCTTTTGTTCTGAGCACTCTCACGTTTCCCGCCTTATTCGAGACTCTAGAAAGCAAGAGCGTGCTTCTTGCTCTAAAGCAGAGTGTGTTTCATGGATGAGAAGTGTGCTGTGTGTTTCCCTTCAGAAACGGAGTGAAATGCCAGGCTCTGTGTCTTCCTACAAGCGAGACTTCGTTTCAGGTAAACGCAGTCACTTTTCAGCTCAAACGAAGCTCTAATGTACACGAAGCTCACACGTTTCTCGCTCTTAACTGAAACGCATTGGATGTTAGAGGGCCTGAGGTTTGTATCAGTTTCAGAAGCAGAGTTGAACTAGATATGGTCCGTGTGTGTAGGAAACACAGTTCTTTTGTTCTGAGCACTCTCACGTTTCCCGCCTTATTCGAGACTCTAGAAAGCAAGAGCGTGCTTCTTGCTCTAAAGCAGAGTGTGTTTCATGGGTGAGAAGTGTGCTGTGTGTTTCCCTTCAGAAACGGAGTGAAAAGCCAGGCTCTGTGTCTTCCTACAAGCGAGACTTCGTTTCAGGTAAACGCAGTCACTTTTCAGCTCAAACGAAGCTCTATTGTACACGAAGCTCACACGTTTCTCGCTCTTAACTGAAACGCATTGGATGTTAGAGGGCCTGTGGTTTGTATCAGTTTCAGAAGCAGAGTTGAACTAGATATGGTCCGTGTGTGTAGGAAACACAGTTCTTTTGTTCTGAGCACTCTCACGTTTCCCGCCTTATTCGAGACTCTAGAAAGCAAGAGCGTGCTTCTTGCTCTAAAGCAGAGTGTGTTTCATGGATGAGAAGTGTGCTGTGTGTTTCCCTTCAGAAACGGAGTGAAATGCCAGGCTCTGTGTCTTCCTACAAGCGAGACTTCGTTTCAGGTAAACGCAGTCACTTTTCAGCTCAAACGAAGCTCTAATGTACACGAAGCTCACACGTTTCTCGCTCTTAACTGAAACGCATTGGATGTTAGAGGGCCTGAGGTTTGTATCAGTTTCAGAAGCAGAGTTGAACTAGATATGGTCCGTGTGTGTAGGAAACACAGTTCTTTTGTTCTGAGCACTCTCACGTTTCCCGCCTTATTCGAGACTCTAGAAAGCAAGAGCGTGCTTCTTGCTCTAAAGCAGAGTGTGTTTCATGGGTGAGAAGTGTGCTGTGTGTTTCCCTTCAGAAACGGAGTGAAATGCCAGGCTCTGTGTCTTCCTACAAGCAAGACTTCGTTTCAGGTAAACGCAGTCACTTTTCAGCTCAAACGAAGCTCTATTGTACACGAAGCTCACACGTTTCTCGCTCTTAACTGAAACGCATTGGATGTTAGAGGGCCTGTGGTTTGTATCAGTTTCAGAAGCAGAGTTGAACTAGATATGGTCCGTGTGTGTAGGAAACACAGTTCTTTTGTTCTGAGCACTCTCACATTTCCCGCCTTATTCGAGACTCTAGAAAGCAAGAGCGTGCTTCTTGCTCTAAAGCAGAGTGTGTTTCATGGATGAGAAGTGTGCTGTGTGTTTCCCTTCAGAAACGGAGTGAAATGCCAGGCTCTGTGTCTTCCTACAAGCGAGACTTCGTTTCAGGAAAACGCAGTCACTTTTCAGCTCAAACGAAGCTCTATTGTACACGAAGCTCACACGTTTCTCGCTCTTAACTGAAACGCATTGGATGTTAGAGGGGCTGTGGTTTGTATGAGTTTCAGAAGCAGAGTTGAACTAGATATGGTCCGTGTGTGTAGGAAACACAGTTCTTTTGTTCTGAGCACTCTCACGTTTCCCGCCTTATTCGAGACTCTAGAAAGCAAGAGCGTGCTTCTTGCTCTAAAGCAGAGTGTGTTTCATGGGTGAGAAGTGTGCTGTGTGTTTCCCTTCAGAAACGGAGTGAAATGCCAGGCTCTGTGTCTTCCTACAAGCGAGACTTCGTTTCAGGTAAACGCAGTCACTTTTCAGCTCAAAGGAAGCTCTATTGTACACGAAGCTCACACGTTTCTCGCTCTTAACTGAAACGCATTGGATGTTAGAGGGCCTGTGGTTTGTATCAGTTTCAGAAGCAGAGTTGAACTAGATATGGTCCGTGTGTGTAGGAAACACAGTTCTTTTGTTCTGAGCACTCTCACGTTTCCCGCCTTATTCGAGACTCTAGAAAGCAAGAGCGTGCTTCTTGCTCTAAAGCAGAGTGTGTTTCATGGGTGAGAAGTGTGCTGTGTGTTTCCCTTCAGAAACGGAGTGAAATGCCAGGCTCTGTGTCTTCCTACAAGCGAGACTTCGTTTCAGGTAAACGCAGTCACTTTTCAGCTCAAACGAAGCTCTATTGTACACGAAGCTCACACGTTTCTCGCTCTTAACTGAAACGCATTGGATGTTAGAGGGCCTGTGGTTTGTATCAGTTTCAGAAGCAGAGTTGAACTAGATATGGTCCGTGTGTGTAGGAAACACAGTTCTTTTGTTCTGAGCACTCTCACGTTTCCCGCCTTATTCGAGACTCTAGAAAGCAAGAGCGTGCTTCTTGCTCTAAAGCAGAGTGTGTTTCATGGATGAGAAGTGTGCTGTGTGTTTCCCTTCAGAAACGGAGTGAAATGCCAGGCTCTGTGTCTTCCTACAAGCGAGACTTCGTTTCAGGTAAACGCAGTCACTTTTCAGCTCAAACGAAGCTCTATTGTACACGAAGCTCACCCGTTTCTCGCTCTTAACTGAAACGCATTGGATGTTAGAGGGCCTGTGGTTTGTATCAGTTTCAGAAGCAGAGTTGAACTAGATATGGTCCGTGTGTGTAGGAAACACAGTTCTTTTGTTCTGAGCACTCTCACGTTTCCCGCCTTATTCGAGACTCTAGAAAGCAAGAGCGTGCTTCTAGCTCTAAAGCAGAGTGTGTTTCATGGGTGAGAAGTGTGCTGTGTGTTTCCCTTCAGAAACGGAGTGAAATGCCAGGCTCTGTGTCTTCCTACAAGCGAGACTTCGTTTCAGGTAAACGCAGTCACTTTTCAGCTCAAACGAAGCTCTATTGTACACGAAGCTCACACGTTTCTCGCTCTTAACTGAAACGCATTGGATGTTAGAGGGCCTGTGGTTTGTATCAGTTTCAGAAGCAGAGTTGAACTAGATATGGTCCGTGTGTGTAGGAAACACAGTTCTTTTGTTCTGAGCACTCTCACGTTTCCCGCCTTATTCGAGACTCTAGAAAGCAAGAGCGTGCTTCTTGCTCTAAAGCAGAGTGTGTTTCATGGATGAGAAGTGTGCTGTGTGTTTCCCTTCAGAAACGGAGTGAAATGCCAGGCTCTGTGTCTTCCTACAAGCGAGACTTCGTTTCAGGTAAACGCAGTCACTTTTCAGCTCAAACGAAGCTCTATTGTACACGAAGCTCACCCGTTTCTCGCTCTTAACTGAAACGCATTGGATGTTAGAGGGCCTGTGGTTTGTATCAGTTTCAGAAGCAGAGTTGAACTAGATATGGTCCGTGTGTGTAGGAAACACAGTTCTTTTGTTCTGAGCACTCTCACGTTTCCCGCCTTATTCGAGACTCTAGAAAGCAAGAGCGTGCTTCTTGCTCTAAAGCAGAGTGTGTTTCATGGGTGAGAAGTGTGCTGTGTGTTTCCCTTCAGAAACGGAGTGAAATGCCAGGCTCTGTGTCTTCCTACAAGCGAGACTTCGTTTCAGGTAAACGCAGTCACTTTTCAGCTCAAACGAAGCTCTATTGTACACGAAGCTCACACGTTTCTCGCTCTTAACTGAAACGCATTGGATGTTAGAGGGCCTGTGGTTTGTATCAGTTTCAGAAGCAGAGTTGAACTAGATATGGTCCGTGTGTGTAGGAAACACAGTTCTTTTGTTCTGAGCACTCTCACGTTTCCCGCCTTATTCGAGACTCTAGAAAGCAAGAGCGTGCTTCTTGCTCTAAAGCAGAGTGTGTTTCATGGATGAGAAGTGTGCTGTGTGTTTCCCTTCAGAAACGGAGTGAAATGCCAGGCTCTGTGTCTTCCTACAAGCGAGACTTCGTTTCAGGTAAACGCAGTCACTTTTCAGCTCAAACGAAGCTCTATTGTACACGAAGCTCACACGTTTCTCGCTCTTAACTGAAACGCATTGGATGTTAGAGGGCCTGTGGTTTGTATCAGTTTCAGAAGCAGAGTTGAACTAGATATGGTCCGTGTGTGTAGGAAACACAGTTCTTTTGTTCTGAGCACTCTCACGTTTCCCGCCTTATTCGAGACTCTAGAAAGCAAGAGCGTGCTTCTTGCTCTAAAGCAGAGTGTGTTTCATGGGTGAGAAGTGTGCTGTGTGTTTCCCTTCAGAAACGGAGTGAAATGCCAGGCTCTGTGTCTTCCTACAAGCGAGACTTCGTTTCAGGTAAACGCAGTCACTTTTCAGCTCAAACGAAGCTCTATTGTACACGAAGCTCACACGTTTCTCACTCTTAACTGAAACGCATTGGATGTTAGAGGGCCTGTGGTTTGTATCAGTTTCAGAAGCAGAGTTGAACTAGATATGGTCCGTGTGTGTAGGAAACACAGTTCTTTTGTTCTGAGCACTCTCACGTTTCCCGCCTTATTCGAGACTCTAGAAAGCAAGAGCGTGCTTCTTGCTCTAAAGCAGAGTGTGTTTCATGGATGAGAAGTGTGCTGTGTGTTTCCCTTCAGAAACGGAGTGAAATGCCAGGCTCTGTGTCTTCCTACAAGCGAGACTTTGTTTCAGGTAAACGCAGTCACTTTTCAGCTCAAACGAAGCTCTATTGTACACGAAGCTCACACGTTTCTCGCTCTTAACTGAAACGCATTGGATGTTAGAGGGCCTGTGGTTTGTATCAGTTTCAGAAGCAGAGTTGAACTAGATATGGTCCGTGTGTGTAGGAAACACAGTTCTTTTGTTCTGAGCACTCTCACGTTTCCCGCCTTATTCGAGACTCTAGAAAGCAAGAGCGTGCTTCTTGCTCTAAAGCAGAGTGTGTTTCATGGATGAGAAGTGTGCTGTGTGTTTCCCTTCAGAAACGGAGTGAAATGCCAGGCTCTGTGTCTTCCTACAAGCGAGACTTCGTTTCAGGTAAACGCAGTCACTTTTCAGCTCAAACGAAGCTCTATTGTACACGAAGCTCACACGTTTCTCGCTCTTAACTGAAACGCATTGGATGTTAGAGGGCCTGTGGTTTGTATCAGTTTCAGAAGCAGAGTTGAACTAGATATGGTCCGTGTGTGTAGGAAACACAGTTCTTTTGTTCTGAGCACTCTCACGTTTCCCGCCTTATTCGAGACTCTAGAAAGCAAGAGCGTGCTTCTTGCTCTAAAGCAGAGTGTGTTTCATGGGTGAGAAGTGTGCTGTGTGTTTCCCTTCAGAAACGGAGTGAAATGCCAGGCTCTGTGTCTTCCTACAAGCGAGACTTCGTTTCAGGTAAACGCAGTCACTTTTCAGCTCAAACGAAGCTCTATTGTACACGAAGCTCACACGTTTCTCGCTCTTAACTGAAACGCATTGGATGTTAGAGGGCCTGTGGTTTGTATCAGTTTCAGAAGCAGAGTTGAACTAGATATGGTCCGTGTGTGTAGGAAACACAGTTCTTTTGTTCTGAGCACTCTCACGTTTCCCGCCTTATTCAAGACTCTAGAAAGCAAGAGCGTGCTTCTTGCTCTAAAGCAGAGTGTGTTTCATGGATGAGAAGTGTGCTGTGTGTTTCCCTTCAGAAACGGAGTGAAATGCCAGGCTCTGTGTCTTCCTACAAGCGAGACTTCGTTTCAGGTAAACGCAGTCACTTTTCAGCTCAAACGAAGCTCTATTGTACACGAAGCTCACACGTTTCTCGCTCTTAACTGAAACGCATTGGATGTTAGAGGGCCTGTGGTTTGTATCAGTTTCAGAAGCAGAGTTGAACTAGATATGGTCCGTGTGTGTAGGAAACACAGTTCTTTTGTTCTGAGCACTCTCACGTTTCCCGCCTTATTCGAGACTCTAGAAAGCAAGAGCGTGCTTCTTGCTCTAAAGCAGAGTGTGTTTCATGGATGAGAAGTGTGCTGTGTGTTTCCCTTCAGAAACGGAGTGAAATGCCAGGCTCTGTGTCTTCCTACAAGCGAGACCTCGTTTCAGGTAAACGCAGTCACTTTTCAGCTCAAACGAAGCTCTATTGTACACGAAGCTCACACGTTTCTCGCTCTTAACTGAAACGCATTGGATGTTAGAGGGCCTGTGGTTTGTATCAGTTTCAGAAGCAGAGTTGAACTAGATATGGTCCGTGTGTGTAGGAAACACAGTTCTTTTGTTCCGAG
This sequence comes from Onychomys arenicola, assembly GCA_949786405.1. Taxonomy (NCBI): domain Eukaryota; kingdom Metazoa; phylum Chordata; class Mammalia; order Rodentia; family Cricetidae; genus Onychomys; species Onychomys arenicola. The sequence continues at coordinate 287,150 of CATKUM010000099.1, forward strand.
CACTCTCACGTTTCCCGCCTTATTCGAGACTCTAGAAAGCAAGAGCGTGCTTCTTGCTCTAAAGCAGAGTGTGTTTCATGGATGAGAAGTGTGCTGTGTGTTTCCCTTCAGAAACGGAGTGAAATGCCAGGCTCTGTGTCTTCCTACAAGCGAGACTTCGTTTCAGGTAAACGCAGTCACTTTTCAGCTCAAACGAAGCTCTATTGTACACGAAGCTCACACGTTTCTCGCTCTTAACTGAAACGCATTGGATGTTAGAGGGCCTGTGGTTTGTATCAGTTTCAGAAGCAGAGTTGAACTAGATATGGTCCGTGTGTGTAGGAAACACAGTTCTTTTGTTCTGAGCACTCTCACGTTTCCCGCCTTATTCGAGACTCTAGAAAGCAAGAGCGTGCTTCTTGCTCTAAAGCAGAGTGTGTTTCATGGGTGAGAAGTGTGCTGTGTGTTTCCCTTCAGAAACGGAGTGAAATGCCAGGCTCTGTGTCTTCCTACAAGCGAGACTTCGTTTCAGGTAAACGCAGTCACTTTTCAGCTCAAACGAAGCTCTATTGTACACGAAGCTCACACGTTTCTCGCTCTTAACTGAAACGCATTGGATGTTAGAGGGCCTGTGGTTTGTATCAGTTTCAGAAGCAGAGTTGAACTAGATATGGTCCGTGTGTGTAGGAAACACAGTTCTTTTGTTCTGAGCACTCTCACGTTTCCCGCCTTATTCGAGACTCTAGAAAGCAAGAGCGTGCTTCTTGCTCTAAAGCAGAGTGTGTTTCATGGATGAGAAGTGTGCTGTGTGTTTCCCTTCAGAAACGGAGTGAAATGCCAGGCTCTGTGTCTTCCTACAAGCGAGACTTCGTTTCAGGTAAACGCAGTCACTTTTCAGCTCAAACGAAGCTCTATTGTACACGAAGCTCACACGTTTCTCGCTCTTAACTGAAACGCATTGGATGTTAGAGGGCCTGTGGAATGTATCAGTTTCAGAAGCAGAGTTGAACTAGATATGGTCCGTGTGTGTAGGAAACACAGTTCTTTTGTTCTGAGCACTCTCACGTTTCCCGCCTTATTCGAGACTCTAGAAAGCAAGAGCGTGCTTCTTGCTCTAAAGCAGAGTGTGTTTCATGGGTGAGAAGTGTGCTGTGTGTTTCCCTTCAGAAACGGAGTGAAATGCCAGGCTCTGTGTCTTCCTACAAGCGAGACTTCGTTTCAGGTAAACGCAGTCACTTTTCAGCTCAAACGAAGCTCTATTGTACACGAAGCTCACCCGTTTCTCGCTCTAAACTGAAACGCATTGGAGGTTAGAGGGCCTGTGGTTTGTATCAGTTTCAGAAGCAGAGTTGAACTAGATATGGTCCGTGTGTGTAGGAAACACAGTTCTTTTGTTCTGAGCACTCTCACGTTTCCCGCCTTATTCGAGACTCTAGAAAGCAAGAGCGTGCTTCTTGCTCTAAAGCAGAGTGTGTTTCATGGATGAGAAGTGTGCTGTGTGTTTCCCTTCAGAAACGGAGTGAAATGCCAGGCTCTGTGTCTTCCTACAAGCGAGACTTCGTTTCAGGTAAACGCAGTCACTTTTCAGCTCAAACGAAGCTCTATTGTACACGAAGCTCACACGTTTCTCGCTCTTAACTGAAACGCATTGGATGTTAGAGGGCCTGTGGTTTGTATCAGTTTCAGAAGCAGAGTTGAACTAGATATGGTCCGTGTGTGTAGGAAACACAGTTCTTTTGTTCTGAGCACTCTCACGTTTCCCGCCTTATTCGAGACTCTAGAAAGCAAGAGCGTGCTTCTTGCTCTAAAGCAGAGTGTGTTTCATGGATGAGAAGTGTGCTGTGTGTTTCCCTTCAGAAACGGAGTGAAATGCCAGGCTCTGTGTCTTCCTACAAGCGAGACCTCGTTTCAGGTAAACGCAGTCACTTTTCAGCTCAAACGAAGCTCTATTGTACACGAAGCTCACACGTTTCTCGCTCTTAACTGAAACGCATTGGATGTTAGAGGGCCTGTGGTTTGTATCAGTTTCAGAAGCAGAGTTGAACTAGATATGGTCCGTGTGTGTAGGAAACACAGTTCTTTTGTTCTGAGCACTCTCACGTTTCCCGCCTTATTCGAGACTCTAGAAAGCAAGAGCGTGCTTCTTGCTCTAAAGCAGAGTGTGTTTCATGGGTGAGAAGTGTGCTGTGTGTTTCCCTTCAGAAACGGAGTGAAAAGCCAGGCTCTGTGTCTTCCTACAAGCGAGACTTCGTTTCAGGTAAACGCAGTCACTTTTCAGCTCAAACGAAGCTCTATTGTACACGAAGCTCACACGTTTCTCGCTCTTAACTGAAACGCATTGGATGTTAGAGGGCCTGTGGTTTGTATCAGTTTCAGAAGCAGAGTTGAACTAGATATGGTCCGTGTGTGTAGGAAACACAGTTCTTTTGTTCTGAGCACTCTCACGTTTCCCGCCTTATTGGAGACTCTAGAAAGCAAGAGCGTGCTTCTTGCTCTAAAGCAGAGTGTGTTTCATGGATGAGAAGTGTGCTGTGTGTTTCCCTTCAGAAACGGAGTGAAATGCCAGGCTCTGTGTCTTCCTACAAGCGAGACTTCGTTTCAGGTAAACGCAGTCACTTTTCAGCTCAAACGAAGCTCTAATGTACACGAAGCTCACACGTTTCTCGCTCTTAACTGAAACGCATTGGATGTTAGAGGGCCTGAGGTTTGTATCAGTTTCAGAAGCAGAGTTGAACTAGATATGGTCCGTGTGTGTAGGAAACACAGTTCTTTTGTTCTGAGCACTCTCACGTTTCCCGCCTTATTCGAGACTCTAGAAAGCAAGAGCGTGCTTCTTGCTCTAAAGCAGAGTGTGTTTCATGGGTGAGAAGTGTGCTGTGTGTTTCCCTTCAGAAACGGAGTGAAAAGCCAGGCTCTGTGTCTTCCTACAAGCGAGACTTCGTTTCAGGTAAACGCAGTCACTTTTCAGCTCAAACGAAGCTCTATTGTACACGAAGCTCACACGTTTCTCGCTCTTAACTGAAACGCATTGGATGTTAGAGGGCCTGTGGTTTGTATCAGTTTCAGAAGCAGAGTTGAACTAGATATGGTCCGTGTGTGTAGGAAACACAGTTCTTTTGTTCTGAGCACTCTCACGTTTCCCGCCTTATTCGAGACTCTAGAAAGCAAGAGCGTGCTTCTTGCTCTAAAGCAGAGTGTGTTTCATGGATGAGAAGTGTGCTGTGTGTTTCCCTTCAGAAACGGAGTGAAATGCCAGGCTCTGTGTCTTCCTACAAGCGAGACTTCGTTTCAGGTAAACGCAGTCACTTTTCAGCTCAAACGAAGCTCTAATGTACACGAAGCTCACACGTTTCTCGCTCTTAACTGAAACGCATTGGATGTTAGAGGGCCTGAGGTTTGTATCAGTTTCAGAAGCAGAGTTGAACTAGATATGGTCCGTGTGTGTAGGAAACACAGTTCTTTTGTTCTGAGCACTCTCACGTTTCCCGCCTTATTCGAGACTCTAGAAAGCAAGAGCGTGCTTCTTGCTCTAAAGCAGAGTGTGTTTCATGGGTGAGAAGTGTGCTGTGTGTTTCCCTTCAGAAACGGAGTGAAATGCCAGGCTCTGTGTCTTCCTACAAGCAAGACTTCGTTTCAGGTAAACGCAGTCACTTTTCAGCTCAAACGAAGCTCTATTGTACACGAAGCTCACACGTTTCTCGCTCTTAACTGAAACGCATTGGATGTTAGAGGGCCTGTGGTTTGTATCAGTTTCAGAAGCAGAGTTGAACTAGATATGGTCCGTGTGTGTAGGAAACACAGTTCTTTTGTTCTGAGCACTCTCACGTTTCCCGCCTTATTCGAGACTCTAGAAAGCAAGAGCGTGCTTCTTGCTCTAAAGCAGAGTGTGTTTCATGGATGAGAAGTGTGCTGTGTGTTTCCCTTCAGAAACGGAGTGAAATGCCAGGCTCTGTGTCTTCCTACAAGCGAGACTTCGTTTCAGGAAAACGCAGTCACTTTTCAGCTCAAACGAAGCTCTATTGTACACGAAGCTCACACGTTTCTCGCTCTTAACTGAAACGCATTGGATGTTAGAGGGGCTGTGGTTTGTATGAGTTTCAGAAGCAGAGTTGAACTAGATATGGTCCGTGTGTGTAGGAAACACAGTTCTTTTGTTCTGAGCACTCTCACGTTTCCCGCCTTATTCGAGACTCTAGAAAGCAAGAGCGTGCTTCTTGCTCTAAAGCAGAGTGTGTTTCATGGGTGAGAAGTGTGCTGTGTGTTTCCCTTCAGAAACGGAGTGAAATGCCAGGCTCTGTGTCTTCCTACAAGCGAGACTTCGTTTCAGGTAAACGCAGTCACTTTTCAGCTCAAAGGAAGCTCTATTGTACACGAAGCTCACACGTTTCTCGCTCTTAACTGAAACGCATTGGATGTTAGAGGGCCTGTGGTTTGTATCAGTTTCAGAAGCAGAGTTGAACTAGATATGGTCCGTGTGTGTAGGAAACACAGTTCTTTTGTTCTGAGCACTCTCACGTTTCCCGCCTTATTCGAGACTCTAGAAAGCAAGAGCGTGCTTCTTGCTCTAAAGCAGAGTGTGTTTCATGGGTGAGAAGTGTGCTGTGTGTTTCCCTTCAGAAACGGAGTGAAATGCCAGGCTCTGTGTCTTCCTACAAGCGAGACTTCGTTTCAGGTAAACGCAGTCACTTTTCAGCTCAAACGAAGCTCTATTGTACACGAAGCTCACACGTTTCTCGCTCTTAACTGAAACGCATTGGATGTTAGAGGGCCTGTGGTTTGTGTCAGTTTCAGAAGCAGAGTTGAACTAGATATGGTCCGTGTGTGTAGGAAACACAGTTCTTTTGTTCTGAGCACTCTCACGTTTCCCGCCTTATTCGAGACTCTAGAAAGCAAGAGCGTGCTTCTTGCTCTAAAGCAGAGTGTGTTTCATGGGTGAGAAGTGTGCTGTGTGTTTCCCTTCAGAAACGGAGTGAAATGCCAGGCTCTGTGTCTTCCTACAAGCGAGACTTCGTTTCAGGTAAACGCAGTCACTTTTCAGCTCAAACGAAGCTCTATTGTACACGAAGCTCACCCGTTTCTCGCTCTAAACTGAAACGCATTGGAGGTTAGAGGGCCTGTGGTTTGTATCAGTTTCAGAAGCAGAGTTGAACTAGATATGGTCCGTGTGTGTAGGAAACACAGTTCTTTTGTTCTGAGCACTCTCACGTTTCCCGCCTTATTCGAGACTCTAGAAAGCAAGAGCGTGCTTCTTGCTCTAAAGCAGAGTGTGTTTCATGGATGAGAAGTGTGCTGTGTGTTTCCCTTCAGAAACGGAGTGAAATGCCAGGCTCTGTGTCTTCCTACAAGCGAGACTTCGTTTCAGGTAAACGCAGTCACTTTTCAGCTCAAACGAAGCTCTATTGTACACGAAGCTCACACGTTTCTCGCTCTTAACTGAAACGCATTGGATGTTAGAGGGCCTGTGGTTTGTATCAGTTTCAGAAGCAGAGTTGAACTAGATATGGTCCGTGTGTGTAGGAAACACAGTTCTTTTGTTCTGAGCACTCTCACGTTTCCCGCCTTATTCGAGACTCTAGAAAGCAAGAGCGTGCTTCTTGCTCTAAAGCAGAGTGTGTTTCATGGATGAGAAGTGTGCTGTGTGTTTCCCTTCAGAAACGGAGTGAAATGCCAGGCTCTGTGTCTTCCTACAAGCGAGACCTCGTTTCAGGTAAACGCAGTCACTTTTCAGCTCAAACGAAGCTCTATTGTACACGAAGCTCACACGTTTCTCGCTCTTAACTGAAACGCATTGGATGTTAGAGGGCCTGTGGTTTGTATCAGTTTCAGAAGCAGAGTTGAACTAGATATGGTCCGTGTGTGTAGGAAACACAGTTCTTTTGTTCTGAGCACTCTCACGTTTCCCGCCTTATTCGAGACTCTAGAAAGCAAGAGCGTGCTTCTTGCTCTAAAGCAGAGTGTGTTTCATGGGTGAGAAGTGTGCTGTGTGTTTCCCTTCAGAAACGGAGTGAAAAGCCAGGCTCTGTGTCTTCCTACAAGCGAGACTTCGTTTCAGGTAAACGCAGTCACTTTTCAGCTCAAACGAAGCTCTATTGTACACGAAGCTCACACGTTTCTCGCTCTTAACTGAAACGCATTGGATGTTAGAGGGCCTGTGGTTTGTATCAGTTTCAGAAGCAGAGTTGAACTAGATATGGTCCGTGTGTGTAGGAAACACAGTTCTTTTGTTCTGAGCACTCTCACGTTTCCCGCCTTATTGGAGACTCTAGAAAGCAAGAGCGTGCTTCTTGCTCTAAAGCAGAGTGTGTTTCATGGATGAGAAGTGTGCTGTGTGTTTCCCTTCAGAAACGGAGTGAAATGCCAGGCTCTGTGTCTTCCTACAAGCGAGACTTCGTTTCAGGTAAACGCAGTCACTTTTCAGCTCAAACGAAGCTCTAATGTACACGAAGCTCACACGTTTCTCGCTCTTAACTGAAACGCATTGGATGTTAGAGGGCCTGAGGTTTGTATCAGTTTCAGAAGCAGAGTTGAACTAGATATGGTCCGTGTGTGTAGGAAACACAGTTCTTTTGTTCTGAGCACTCTCACGTTTCCCGCCTTATTCGAGACTCTAGAAAGCAAGAGCGTGCTTCTTGCTCTAAAGCAGAGTGTGTTTCATGGGTGAGAAGTGTGCTGTGTGTTTCCCTTCAGAAACGGAGTGAAAAGCCAGGCTCTGTGTCTTCCTACAAGCGAGACTTCGTTTCAGGTAAACGCAGTCACTTTTCAGCTCAAACGAAGCTCTATTGTACACGAAGCTCACACGTTTCTCGCTCTTAACTGAAACGCATTGGATGTTAGAGGGCCTGTGGTTTGTATCAGTTTCAGAAGCAGAGTTGAACTAGATATGGTCCGTGTGTGTAGGAAACACAGTTCTTTTGTTCTGAGCACTCTCACGTTTCCCGCCTTATTCGAGACTCTAGAAAGCAAGAGCGTGCTTCTTGCTCTAAAGCAGAGTGTGTTTCATGGATGAGAAGTGTGCTGTGTGTTTCCCTTCAGAAACGGAGTGAAATGCCAGGCTCTGTGTCTTCCTACAAGCGAGACTTCGTTTCAGGTAAACGCAGTCACTTTTCAGCTCAAACGAAGCTCTAATGTACACGAAGCTCACACGTTTCTCGCTCTTAACTGAAACGCATTGGATGTTAGAGGGCCTGAGGTTTGTATCAGTTTCAGAAGCAGAGTTGAACTAGATATGGTCCGTGTGTGTAGGAAACACAGTTCTTTTGTTCTGAGCACTCTCACGTTTCCCGCCTTATTCGAGACTCTAGAAAGCAAGAGCGTGCTTCTTGCTCTAAAGCAGAGTGTGTTTCATGGGTGAGAAGTGTGCTGTGTGTTTCCCTTCAGAAACGGAGTGAAATGCCAGGCTCTGTGTCTTCCTACAAGCGAGACTTCGTTTCAGGAAAACGCAGTCACTTTTCAGCTCAAACGAAGCTCTATTGTACACGAAGCTCACACGTTTCTCGCTCTTAACTGAAACGCATTGGATGTTAGAGGGGCTGTGGTTTGTATGAGTTTCAGAAGCAGAGTTGAACTAGATATGGTCCGTGTGTGTAGGAAACACAGTTCTTTTGTTCTGAGCACTCTCACGTTTCCCGCCTTATTCGAGACTCTAGAAAGCAAGAGCGTGCTTCTTGCTCTAAAGCAGAGTGTGTTTCATGGGTGAGAAGTGTGCTGTGTGTTTCCCTTCAGAAACGGAGTGAAATGCCAGGCTCTGTGTCTTCCTACAAGCGAGACTTCGTTTCAGGTAAACGCAGTCACTTTTCAGCTCAAAGGAAGCTCTATTGTACACGAAGCTCACACGTTTCTCGCTCTTAACTGAAACGCATTGGATGTTAGAGGGCCTGTGGTTTGTATCAGTTTCAGAAGCAGAGTTGAACTAGATATGGTCCGTGTGTGTAGGAAACACAGTTCTTTTGTTCTGAGCACTCTCACGTTTCCCGCCTTATTCGAGACTCTAGAAAGCAAGAGCGTGCTTCTTGCTCTAAAGCAGAGTGTGTTTCATGGGTGAGAAGTGTGCTGTGTGTTTCCCTTCAGAAACGGAGTGAAATGCCAGGCTCTGTGTCTTCCTACAAGCGAGACTTCGTTTCAGGTAAACGCAGTCACTTTTCAGCTCAAACGAAGCTCTATTGTACATGAAGCTCACACGTTTCTCGCTCTTAACTGAAACGCATTGGATGTTAGAGGGCCTGTGGTTTGTATCAGTTTCAGAAGCAGAGTTGAACTAGATATGGTCCGTGTGTGTAGGAAACACAGTTCTTTTGTTCTGAGCACTCTCACGTTTCCCGCCTTATTCGAGACTCTAGAAAGCAAGAGCGTGCTTCTTGCTCTAAAGCAGAGTGTGTTTCATGGATGAGAAGTGTGCTGTGTGTTTCCCTTCAGAAACGGAGTGAAATGCCAGGCTCTGTGTCTTCCTACAAGCGAGACTTCGTTTCAGGTTTACGCAGTCACTTTTCAGCTCAAACGAAGCTCTATTGTACACGAAGCTCACCCGTTTCTCGCTCTTAACTGAAACGCATTGGATGTTAGAGGGCCTGTGGTTTGTATCAGTTTCAGAAGCAGAGTTGAACTAGATATGGTCCGTGTGTGTAGGAAACACAGTTCTTTTGTTCTGAGCACTCTCACGTTTCCCGCCTTATTCGAGACTCTAGAAAGCAAGAGCGTGCTTCTTGCTCTAAAGCAGAGTGTGTTTCATGGGTGAGAAGTGTGCTGTGTGTTTCCCTTCAGAAACGGAGTGAAATGCCAGGCTCTGTGTCTTCCTACAAGCGAGACTTCGTTTCAGGTAAACGCAGTCACTTTTCAGCTCAAAGGAAGCTCTATTGTACACGAAGCTCACACGTTTCTCGCTCTTAACTGAAACGCATTGGATGTTAGAGGGCCTGTGGTTTGTATCAGTTTCAGAAGCAGAGTTGAACTAGATATGGTCCGTGTGTGTAGGAAACACAGTTCTTTTGTTCTGAGCACTCTCACGTTTCCCGCCTTATTCGAGACTCTAGAAAGCAAGAGCGTGCTTCTTGCTCTAAAGCAGAGTGTGTTTCATGGGTGAGAAGTGTGCTGTGTGTTTCCCTTCAGAAACGGAGTGAAATGCCAGGCTCTGTGTCTTCCTACAAGCGAGACTTCGTTTCAGGTAAACGCAGTCACTTTTCAGCTCAAACGAAGCTCTATTGTACACGAAGCTCACACGTTTCTCGCTCTTAACTGAAACGCATTGGATGTTAGAGGGCCTGTGGTTTGTATCAGTTTCAGAAGCAGAGTTGAACTAGATATGGTCCGTGTGTGTAGGAAACACAGTTCTTTTGTTCTGAGCACTCTCACGTTTCCCGCCTTATTCGAGACTCTAGAAAGCAAGAGCGTGCTTCTTGCTCTAAAGCAGAGTGTGTTTCATGGGTGAGAAGTGTGCTGTGTGTTTCCCTTCAGAAACGGAGTGAAATGCCAGGCTCTGTGTCTTCCTACAAGCGAGACTTCGTTTCAGGTAAACGCAGTCACTTTTCAGCTCAAACGAAGCTCTATTGTACACGAAGCTCACCCGTTTCTCGCTCTAAACTGAAACGCATTGGAGGTTAGAGGGCCTGTGGTTTGTATCAGTTTCAGAAGCAGAGTTGAACTAGATATGGTCCGTGTGTGTAGGAAACACAGTTCTTTTGTTCTGAGCACTCTCACGTTTCCCGCCTTATTCGAGACTCTAGAAAGCAAGAGCGTGCTTCTTGCTCTAAAGCAGAGTGTGTTTCATGGATGAGAAGTGTGCTGTGTGTTTCCCTTCAGAAACGGAGTGAAATGCCAGGCTCTGTGTCTTCCTACAAGCGAGACTTCGTTTCAGGTAAACGCAGTCACTTTTCAGCTCAAACGAAGCTCTATTGTACACGAAGCTCACACGTTTCTCGCTCTTAACTGAAACGCATTGGATGTTAGAGGGCCTGTGGTTTGTATCAGTTTCAGAAGCAGAGTTGAACTAGATATGGTCCGTGTGTGTAGGAAACACAGTTCTTTTGTTCTGAGCACTCTCACGTTTCCCGCCTTATTCGAGACTCTAGAAAGCAAGAGCGTGCTTCTTGCTCTAAAGCAGAGTGTGTTTCATGGATGAGAAGTGTGCTGTGTGTTTCCCTTCAGAAACGGAGTGAAATGCCAGGCTCTGTGTCTTCCTACAAGCGAGACCTCGTTTCAGGTAAACGCAGTCACTTTTCAGCTCAAACGAAGCTCTATTGTACACGAAGCTCACACGTTTCTCGCTCTTAACTGAAACGCATTGGATGTTAGAGGGCCTGTGGTTTGTATCAGTTTCAGAAGCAGAGTTGAACTAGATATGGTCCGTGTGTGTAGGAAACACAGTTCTTTTGTTCTGAGCACTCTCACGTTTCCCGCCTTATTCGAGACTCTAGAAAGCAAGAGCGTGCTTCTTGCTCTAAAGCAGAGTGTGTTTCATGGGTGAGAAGTGTGCTGTGTGTTTCCCTTCAGAAACGGAGTGAAAAGCCAGGCTCTGTGTCTTCCTACAAGCGAGACTTCGTTTCAGGTAAACGCAGTCACTTTTCAGCTCAAACGAAGCTCTATTGTACACGAAGCTCACACGTTTCTCGCTCTTAACTGAAACGCATTGGATGTTAGAGGGCCTGTGGTTTGTATCAGTTTCAGAAGCAGAGTTGAACTAGATATGGTCCGTGTGTGTAGGAAACACAGTTCTTTTGTTCTGAGCACTCTCACGTTTCCCGCCTTATTGGAGACTCTAGAAAGCAAGAGCGTGCTTCTTGCTCTAAAGCAGAGTGTGTTTCATGGATGAGAAGTGTGCTGTGTGTTTCCCTTCAGAAACGGAGTGAAATGCCAGGCTCTGTGTCTTCCTACAAGCGAGACTTCGTTTCAGGTAAACGCAGTCACTTTTCAGCTCAAACGAAGCTCTAATGTACACGAAGCTCACACGTTTCTCGCTCTTAACTGAAACGCATTGGATGTTAGAGGGCGTGAGGTTTGTATCAGTTTCAGAAGCAGAGTTGAACTAGATATGGTCCGTGTGTGTAGGAAACACAGTTCTTTTGTTCTGAGCACTCTCACGTTTCCCGCCTTATTCGAGACTCTAGAAAGCAAGAGCGTGCTTCTTGCTCTAAAGCAGAGTGTGTTTCATGGGTGAGAAGTGTGCTGTGTGTTTCCCTTCAGAAACGGAGTGAAAAGCCAGGCTCTGTGTCTTCCTACAAGCGAGACTTCGTTTCAGCTAAACGCAGTCACTTTTCAGCTCAAACGAAGCTCTATTGTACACGAAGCTCACACGTTTCTCGCTCTTAACTGAAACGCATTGGATGTTAGAGGGCCTGTGGTTTGTTTCAGTTTCAGAAGCAGAGTTGAACTAGATATGGTCCGTGTGTGTTGGAAACACAGTTCTTTTGTTCTGAGCACTCTCACGTTTCCCGCCTTATTCGAGACTCTAGAAAGCAAGAGCGTGCTTCTTGCTCTAAAGCAGAGTGTGTTTCATGGATGAGAAGTGTGCTGTGTGTTTCCCTTCAGAAACGGAGTGAAATGCCAGGCTCTGTGTCTTCCTACAAGCGAGACTTCGTTTCAGGTAAACGCAGTCACTTTTCAGCTCAAACGAAGCTCTAATGTACACGAAGCTCACACGTTTCTCGCTCTTAACTGAAACGCATTGGATGTTAGAGGGCCTGAGGTTTGTATCAGTTTCAGAAGCAGAGTTGAACTAGATATGGTCCGTGTGTGTAGGAAACACAGTTCTTTTGTTCTGAGCACTCTCACGTTTCCCGCCTTATTCGAGACTCTAGAAAGCAAGAGCGTGCTTCTTGCTCTAAAGCAGAGTGTGTTTCATGGGTGAGAAGTGTGCTGTGTGTTTCCCTTCAGAAACGGAGTGAAATGCCAGGCTCTGTGTCTTCCTACAAGCAAGACTTCGTTTCAGGTAAACGCAGTCACTTTTCAGCTCAAACGAAGCTCTATTGTACACGAAGCTCACACGTTTCTCGCTCTTAACTGAAACGCATTGGATGTTAGAGGGCCTGTGGTTTGTATCAGTTTCAGAAGCAGAGTTGAACTAGATATGGTCCGTGTGTGTAGGAAACACAGTTCTTTTGTTCTGAGCACTCTCACGTTTCCCGCCTTATTCGAGACTCTAGAAAGCAAGAGCGTGCTTCTTGCTCTAAAGCAGAGTGTGTTTCATGGATGAGAAGTGTGCTGTGTGTTTCCCTTCAGAAACGGAGTGAAATGCCAGGCTCTGTGTCTTCCTACAAGCGAGACTTCGTTTCAGGAAAACGCAGTCACTTTTCAGCTCAAACGAAGCTCTATTGTACACGAAGCTCACACGTTTCTCGCTCTTAACTGAAACGCATTGGATGTTAGAGGGGCTGTGGTTTGTATGAGTTTCAGAAGCAGAGTTGAACTAGATATGGTCCGTGTGTGTAGGAAACACAGTTCTTTTGTTCTGAGCACTCTCACGTTTCCCGCCTTATTCGAGACTCTAGAAAGCAAGAGCGTGCTTCTTGCTCTAAAGCAGAGTGTGTTTCATGGGTGAGAAGTGTGCTGTGTGTTTCCCTTCAGAAACGGAGTGAAATGCCAGGCTCTGTGTCTTCCTACAAGCGAGACTTCGTTTCAGGTAAACGCAGTCACTTTTCAGCTCAAACGAAGCTCTATTGTACACGAAGCTCACACGTTTCTCGCTCTTAACTGAAACGCATTGGATGTTAGAGGGCCTGTGGTTTGTATCAGTTTCAGAAGCAGAGTTGAACTAGATATGGTCCGTGTGTGTAGGAAACACAGTTCTTTTGTTCTGAGCACTCTCACGTTTCCCGCCTTATTCGAGACTCTAGAAAGCAAGAGCGTGCTTCTTGCTCTAAAGCAGAGTGTGTTTCATGGGTGAGAAGTGTGCTGTGTGTTTCCCTTCAGAAACGGAGTGAAATGCCAGGCTCTGTGTCTTCCTACAAGCGAGACTTCGTTTCAGGTAAACGCAGTCACTTTTCAGCTCAAACGAAGCTCTATTGTACACGAAGCTCACACGTTTCTCGCTCTTAACTGAAACGCATTGGATGTTAGAGGGCCTGTGGTTTGTATCAGTTTCAGAAGCAGAGTTGAACTAGATATGGTCCGTGTGTGTAGGAAACACAGTTCTTTTGTTCTGAGCACTCTCACGTTTCCCGCCTTATTCCAGACTCTAGAAAGCAAGAGCGTGCTTCTTGCTCTAAAGCAGAGTGTGTTTCATGGATGAGAAGTGTGCTGTGTGTTTCCCTTCAGAAACGGAGTGAAATGCCAGGCTCTGTGTCTTCCTACAAGCGAGACTTCGTTTCAGGTAAACGCAGTCACTTTTCAGCTCAAACGAAGCTCTATTGTACACGAAGCTCACCCGTTTCTCGCTCTTAACTGAAACGCATTGGATGTTAGAGGGCCTGTGGTTTGTATCAGTTTCAGAAGCAGAGTTGAACTAGATATGGTCCGTGTGTGTAGGAAACACAGTTCTTTTGTTCTGAGCACTCTCACGTTTCCCGCCTTATTCGAGACTCTAGAAAGCAAGAGCGTGCTTCTAGCTCTAAAGCAGAGTGTGTTTCATGGGTGAGAAGTGTGCTGTGTGTTTCCCTTCAGAAACGGAGTGAAATGCCAGGCTCTGTGTCTTCCTACAAGCGAGACTTCGTTTCAGGTAAACGCAGTCACTTTTCAGCTCAAACGAAGCTCTATTGTACACGAAGCTCACACGTTTCTCGCTCTTAACTGAAACGCATTGGATGTTAGAGGGCCTGTGGTTTGTATCAGTTTCAGAAGCAGAGTTGAACTAGATATGGTCCGTGTGTGTAGGAAACACAGTTCTTTTGTTCTGAGCACTCTCACGTTTCCCGCCTTATTCGAGACTCTAGAAAGCAAGAGCGTGCTTCTTGCTCTAAAGCAGAGTGTGTTTCATGGATGAGAAGTGTGCTGTGTGTTTCCCTTCAGAAACGGAGTGAAATGCCAGGCTCTGTGTCTTCCTACAAGCGAGACTTCGTTTCAGGTAAACGCAGTCACTTTTCAGCTCAAACGAAGCTCTATTGTACACGAAGCTCACACGTTTCTCGCTCTTAACTGAAACGCATTGGATGTTAGAGGGCCTGTGGTTTGTATCAGTTTCAGAAGCAGAGTTGAACTAGATATGGTCCGTGTGTGTAGGAAACACAGTTCTTTTGTTCTGAGCACTCTCACGTTTCCCGCCTTATTCGAGACTCTAGAAAGCAAGAGCGTGCTTCTTGCTCTAAAGCAGAGTGTGTTTCATGGGTGAGAAGTGTGCTGTGTGTTTCCCTTCAGAAACGGAGTGAAGTGCCAGGCTCTGTGTCTTCCTACAAGCGAGACCTCGTTTCAGGTAAACGCAGTCACTTTTCAGCTCAAACGAAGCTCTATTGTACACGAAGCTCACACGTTTCTCGCTCTTAACTGAAACGCATTGGATGTTAGAGGGCCTGTGGTTTGTATCAGTTTCAGAAGCAGAGTTGAACTAGATATGGTCCGTGTGTGTAGGAAACACAGTTCTTTTGTTCTGAGCACTCTCACGTTTCCCGCCTTATTCGAGACTCTAGAAAGCAAGAGCGTGCTTCTTGCTCTAAAGCAGAGTGTGTTTCGTGGGTGAGAAGTGTGCTGTGTGTTTCCCTTCAGAAACGGAGTGAAATGCCAGGCTCTGTGTCTTCCTACAAGCGAGACTTCGTTTCAGGTAAACGCAGTCACTTTTCAGCTCAAACGAACCTCTATTGTACACGAAGCTCACACGTTTCTCGCTCTTAACTGAAACGCATTGGATGTTAGAGGGCCTGTGGTTTGTATCAGTTTCAGAAGCAGAGTTGAACTAGATATGGTCCGTGTGTGTAGGAAACACAGTTCTTTTGTTCTGAGCACTCTCACTTTTCCCGCCTTATTCGAGACTCTAGAAAGCAAGAGCGTGCTTCTTGCTCTAAAGCAGAGTGTGTTTCATGGATGAGAAGTGTGCTGTGTGTTTCCCTTCAGAAACGGAGTGAAATGCCAGGCTCTGTGTCTTCCTACAAGCGAGACCTCGTTTCAGGTAAACGCAGTCACTTTTCAGCTCAAACGAAGCTCTATTGTACACGAAGCTCACACGTTTCTCGCTCTTAACTGAAACGCATTGGATGTTAGAGGGCCTGTGGTTTGTATCAGTTTCAGAAGCAGAGTTGAACTAGATATGGTCCGTGTGTGTAGGAAACACAGTTCTTTTGTTCTGAGCACTCTCACGTTTCCCGCCTTATTCCAGACTCTAGAAAGCAAGAGCGTGCTTCTTGCTCTAAAGCAGAGTGTGTTTCATGGGTGAGAAGTGTGCTGTGTGTTTCCCTTCAGAAACGGAGTGAAATGCCAGGCTCTGTGTCTTCCTACAAGCGAGACTTCGTTTCAGTTAAACGCAGTCACTTTTCAGCTCAAACGAAGCTCTATTGTACACGAAGCTCACCCGTTTCTCGCTCTTAACTGAAACGCATTGGATGTTAGAGGGCCTGTGGTTTGTATCAGTTTCAGAAGCAGAGTTGAACTAGATATGGTCCGTGTGTGTAGGAAACACAGTTCTTTTGTTCTGAGCACTCTCACGTTTCCCGCCTTATTCGAGACTCTAGAAAGCAAGAGCGTGCTTCTTGCTCTAAAGCAGAGTGTGTTTCATGGGTGAGAAGTGTGCTGTGTGTTTCCCTTCAGAAACGGAGTGAAAAGCCAGGCTCTGTGTCTTCCTACAAGCGAGACTTCGTTTCAGGTAAACGCAGTCACTTTTCAGCTCAAACGAAGCTCTATTGTACACGAAGCTCACACGTTTCTCGCTCTTAACTGAAACGCATTGGATGTTAGAGGGCCTGTGGTTTGTATCAGTTTCAGAAGCAGAGTTGAACTAGATATGGTCCGTGTGTGTAGGAAACACAGTTCTTTTGTTCTGAGCACTCTCACGTTTCCCGCCTTATTCGAGACTCTAGAAAGCAAGAGCGTGCTTCTTGCTCTAAAGCAGAGTGTGTTTCATGGATGAGAAGTGTGCTGTGTGTTTCCCTTCAGAAACGGAGTGAAATGCCAGGCTCTGTGTCTTCCTACAAGCGAGACTTCGTTTCAGGTAAACGCAGTCACTTTTCAGCTCAAACGAAGCTCTAATGTACACGAAGCTCACACGTTTCTCGCTCTTAACTGAAACGCATTGGATGTTAGAGGGCCTGAGGTTTGTATCAGTTTCAGAAGCAGAGTTGAACTAGATATGGTCCGTGTGTGTAGGAAACACAGTTCTTTTGTTCTGAGCACTCTCACGTTTCCCGCCTTATTCGAGACTCTAGAAAGCAAGAGCGTGCTTCTTGCTCTAAAGCAGAGTGTGTTTCATGGGTGAGAAGTGTGCTGTGTGTTTCCCTTCAGAAACGGAGTGAAAAGCCAGGCTCTGTGTCTTCCTACAAGCGAGACTTCGTTTCAGGTAAACGCAGTCACTTTTCAGCTCAAACGAAGCTCTATTGTACACGAAGCTCACACGTTTCTCGCTCTTAACTGAAACGCATTGGATGTTAGAGGGCCTGTGGTTTGTATCAGTTTCAGAAGCAGAGTTGAACTAGATATGGTCCGTGTGTGTAGGAAACACAGTTCTTTTGTTCTGAGCACTCTCACGTTTCCCGCCTTATTCGAGACTCTAGAAAGCAAGAGCGTGCTTCTTGCTCTAAAGCAGAGTGTGTTTCATGGATGAGAAGTGTGCTGTGTGTTTCCCTTCAGAAACGGAGTGAAATGCCAGGCTCTGTGTCTTCCTACAAGCGAGACTTCGTTTCAGGTAAACGCAGTCACTTTTCAGCTCAAACGAAGCTCTATTGTACACGAAGCTCACACATTTCTCGCTCTTAACTGAAACGCATTGGATGTTAGAGGGCCTGTGGTTTGTATCAGTTTCAGAAGCAGAGTTGAACTAGATATGGTCCGTGTGTGTAGGAAACACAGTTCTTTTGTCCTGAGCACTCTCACGTTTCCCGCCTTATTCGAGACTCTAGAAAGCAAGAGCGTGCTTCTTGCTCTAAAGCAGAGTGTGTTTCATGGATGAGAAGTGTGCTGTGTGTTTCCCTTCAGAAACGGAGTGAAATGCCAGGCTTGTGTCTTCCTACAAGCGAGACTTCGTTTCAGGTAAACGCAGTCACTTTTCAGCTCAAACGAAGCTCTATTGTACACGAAGCTCACACGTTTCTCGCTCTTAACTGAAACGCATTGGATGTTAGAGGGCCTGTGGTTTGTATCAGTTTCAGAAGCAGAGTTGAACTAGATATGGTCCGTGTGTGTAGGAAACACAGTTCTTTTGTCCTGAGCACTCTCACGTTTCCCGCCTTATTCGAGACTCTAGAAAGCAAGAGCGTGCTTCTTGCTCTAAAGCAGAGTGTGTTTCATGGATGAGAAGTGTGCTGTGTGTTTCCCTTCAGAAACGGAGTGAAATGCCAGGCTCTGTGTCTTCCTACAAGCGAGACTTCGTTTCAGGTAAACGCAGTCACTTTTCAGCTCAAACGAAGCTCTATTGTACACGAAGCTCACACGTTTCTCGCTCTTAACTGAAACGCATTGGATGTTAGAGGGCCTGTGGTTTGTATCAGTTTCAGAAGCAGAGTTGAACTAGATATGGTCCGTGTGTGTAGGAAACACAGTTCTTTTGTCCTGAGCACTCTCACGTTTCCCGCCTTATTCGAGATTCTAGAAAGCAAGAGCATGCTTCTTGCTCTAAAGCAGAGTGTGTTTCATGGATGAGAAGTGTGCTGTGTGCTTCCCTTCAGAAACGGAGTGAAATGCCAGGCTCTGTGTCTTCCTACAAGCGAGACTTCGTTTCAGGTAAACGCAGCCACTTTTCAGCTCAAACGAAGCTCTATTGAACACGAAGCTCACACGTTTCTCGCTCTTAACTGAAACGCATTGGATGTTAGAGGGCCTGTGGTTTGTATCAGTTTCAGAAGCAGAGTTGAACTAGATATGGTCCGTGTGTGTAGGAAACACAGTTCTTTTGTCCTGAGCACTCTCACGTTTCCCGCCTTATTCGAGACTCTAGAAAGCAAGAGCGTGCTTCTTGCTCTAAAGCAGAGTGTGTTTCATGGATGAGAAGTGTGCTGTGTGTTTCCCTTCAGAAACGGAGTGAAATGCCAGGCTCTGTGTCTTCCTACAAGCGAGACTTCGTTTCAGGTAAACGCAGTCACTTTTCAGCTCAAACGAAGCTCTATTGTACACGAAGCTCACACGTTTCTCGCTCTTAACTGAAACGCATTGGATGTTAGAGGGCCTGTGGTTTGTATCAGTTTCAGAAGCAGAGTTGAACTAGATATGGTCCGTGTGTGTAGGAAACACAGTTCTTTTGTTCTGAGCACTCTCACGTTTCCCGCCTTATTCGAGACTCTAGAAAGCAAGAGCGTGCTTCTTGCTCTAAAGCAGAGTGTGTTTCATGGATGAGAAGTGTGCTGTGTGTTTCCCTTCAGAAACGGAGTGAAATGCCAGGCTCTGTGTCTTCCTACAAGCGAGACTTCGTTTCAGGTAAACGCAGTCACTTTTCAGCTCAAACGAAGCTCTATTGTACACGAAGCTCACACGTTTCTCGCTCTTAACTGAAACGCATTGGATGTTAGAGGGCCTGTGGTTTGTATCAGTTTCAGAAGCAGAGTTGAACTAGATATGGTCCGTGTGTGTAGGAAACACAGTTCTTTTGTCCTGAGCACTCTCACGTTTCCCGCCTTATTCGAGACTCTAGAAAGCAAGAGCGTGCTTCTTGCTCTAAAGCAGAGTGTGTTTCATGGATGAGAAGTATGCTGTGTGTTTCCCTTCAGAAACGGAGTGAAATGCCAGGCTCTGTGTCTTCCTACAAGCGAGACTTCGTTTCAGGTAAACACAGTCACTTTTCAGCTCAAACGAAGCTCTATTGTACACGAAGCTCACACGTTTCTCGCTCTTAACTGAAACGCATTGGATGTTAGAGGGCCTGTGGTTTGTATCAGTTTCAGAAGCAGAGTTGAACTAGATATGGTCCGTGTGTGTAGGAAACACAGTTCTTTTGTTCTGAGCACTCTCACGTTTCCCGCCTTATTCGAGACTCTAGAAAGCAAGAGCGTGCTTCTTGCTCTAAAGCAGAGTGTGTTTCATGGATGAGAAGTGTGCTGTGTGTTTCCCTTCAGAAACGGAATGAAATGCCAGGCTCTGTGTCTTCCTACAAGCGAGACTTCGTTTCAGGTAAACGCAGTCACTTTTCAGCTCAAACGAAGCTCTATTGTACACGAAGCTCACACGTTTCTCGCTCTTAACTGAAACGCATTGGATGTTAGAGGGCCTGTGGTTTGTATCAGTTTCAGAAGCAGAGTTGAACTAGATATGGTCCGTGTGTGTAGGAAACACAGTTCTTTTGTCCTGAGCACTCTCACGTTTCCCGCCTTATTCGAGACTCTAGAAAGCAAGAGCGTGCTTCTTGCTCTAAAGCAGAGTGTGTTTCATGGATGAGAAGTGTGCTGTGTGTTTCCCTTCAGAAACGGAGTGAAATGCCAGGCTCTGTGTCTTCCTACAAGCGAGACTTCGTTTCAGGTAAACGCAGTCACTTTTCAGCTCAAACGAAGCTCTATTGTACACGAAGCTCACACGTTTCTCGCTCTTAACTGAAACGCATTGGATGTTAGAGGGCCTGTGGTTTGTATCAGTTTCAGAAGCAGAGTTGAACTAGATATGGTCCGTGTGTGTAGGAAACACAGTTCTTTTGTTCTGAGCACTCTCACGTTTCCCGCCTTATTCGAGACTCTAGAAAGCAAGAGCGTGCTTCTTGCTCTAAAGCAGAGTGTGTTTCATGGATGAGAAGTGTGCTGTGTGTTTCCCTTCAGAAACGGAGTGAAATGCCAGGCTCTGTGTCTTCCTACAAGCGAGACTTCGTTTCAGGTAAACGCAGTCACTTTTCAGCTCAAACGAAGCTCTATTGTACACGAAGCTCACACGTTTCTCGCTCTTAACTGAAACGCATTGGATGTTAGAGGGCCTGTGGTTTGTATCAGTTTCAGAAGCAGAGTTGAACTAGATATGGTCCGTGTGTGTAGGAAACACAGTTCTTTTGTCCTGAGCACTCTCACGTTTCCCGCCTTATTCGAGACTCTAGAAAGCAAGAGCGTGCTTCTTGCTCTAAAGCAGAGTGTGTTTCATGGATGAGAAGTGTGCTGTGTGTTTCCCTTCAGAAACGGAGTGAAATGCCAGGCTTGTGTCTTCCTACAAGCGAGACTTCGTTTCAGGTAAACGCAGTCACTTTTCAGCTCAAACGAAGCTCTATTGTACACGAAGCTCACACGTTTCTCGCTCTTAACTGAAACGCATTGGATGTTAGAGGGCCTGTGGTTTGTATCAGTTTCAGAAGCAGAGTTGAACTAGATATGGTCCGTGTGTGTAGGAAACACAGTTCTTTTGTCCTGAGCACTCTCACGTTTCCCGCCTTATTCGAGACTCTAGAAAGCAAGAGCGTGCTTCTTGCTCTAAAGCAGAGTGTGTTTCATGGATGAGAAGTGTGCTGTGTGTTTCCCTTCAGAAACGGAGTGAAATGCCAGGCTCTGTGTCTTCCTACAAGCGAGACTTCGTTTCAGGTAAACGCAGTCACTTTTCAGCTCAAACGAAGCTCTATTGTACACGAAGCTCACACGTTTCTCGCTCTTAACTGAAACGCATTGGATGTTAGAGGGCCTGTGGTTTGTATCAGTTTCAGAAGCAGAGTTGAACTAGATATGGTCCGTGTGTGTAGGAAACACAGTTCTTTTGTCCTGAGCACTCTCACGTTTCCCGCCTTATTCGAGACTCTAGAAAGCAAGAGCGTGCTTCTTGCTCTAAAGCAGAGTGTGTTTCATGGATGAGAAGTGTGCTGTGTGTTTCCCTTCAGAAACGGAGTGAAATGCCAGGCTCTGTGTCTTCCTTCAAGCGAGACTTCGTTTCAGGTAAACGCAGTCACTTTTCAGCTCAAACGAAGCTCTATTGTACACGAAGCTCACACGTTTCTCGCTCTTAACTGAAACGCATTGGATGTTAGAGGGCCTGTGGTTTGTATCAGTTTCAGAAGCAGAGTTGAACTAGATATGGTCCGTGTGTGTAGGAAACACAGTTCTTTTGTCCTGAGCACTCTCACGTTTCCCGCCTTATTCGAGACTCTAGAAAGCAAGAGCGTGCTTCTTGCTCTAAAGCAGAGTGTGTTTCATGGATGAGAAGTGTGCTGTGTGTTTCCCTTCAGAAACGGAGTGAAATGCCAGGCTCTGTGTCTTCCTACAAGCGAGACTTCGTTTCAGGTAAACGCAGTCACTTTTCAGCTCAAACGAAGCTCTATTGTACACGAAGCTCACACGTTTCTCGCTCTTAACTGAAACGCATTGGATGTTAGAGGGCCTGTGGTTTGTATCAGTTTCAGAAGCAGAGTTGAACTAGATATGGTCCGTGTGTGTAGGAAACACAGTTCTTTTGTCCTGAGCACTCTCACGTTTCCCGCCTTATTCGAGACTCTAGAAAGCAAGAGCGTGCTTCTTGCTCTAAAGCAGAGTGTGTTTCATGGATGAGAAGTGTGCTGTGTGTTTCCCTTCAGAAACGGAGTGAAATGCCAGGCTCTGTGTCTTCCTACAAGCGAGACTTCGTTTCAGGTAAACGCAGTCACTTTTCAGCTCAAACGAAGCTCTATTGTACACGAAGCTCACACGTTTCTCGCTCTTAACTGAAACGCATTGGATGTTAGAGGGCCTGTGGTTTGTATCAGTTTCAGAAGCAGAGTTGAACTAGATATGGTCCGTGTGTGTAGGAAACACAGTTCTTTTGTCCTGAGCACTCTCACGTTTCCCGCCTTATTCGAGACTCTAGAAAGCAAGAGCGTGCTTCTTGCTCTAAAGCAGAGTGTGTTTCATGGATGAGAAGTGTGCTGTGTGTTTCCCTTCAGAAACGGAGTGAAATGCCAGGCTCTGTGTCTTCCTACAAGCGAGACTTCGTTTCAGGTAAACGCAGTCACTTTTCAGCTCAAACGAAGCTCTATTGTACACGAAGCTCACACGTTTCTCGCTCTTAACTGAAACGCATTGGATGTTAGAGGGCCTGTGGTTTGTATCAGTTTCAGAAGCAGAGTTGAACTAGATATGGTCCGTGTGTGTAGGAAACACAGTTCTTTTGTCCTGAGCACTCTCACGTTTCCCGCCTTATTCGAGACTCTAGAAAGCAAGAGCGTGCTTCTTGCTCTAAAGCAGAGTGTGTTTCATGGATGAGAAGTGTGCTGTGTGTTTCCCTTCAGAAACGGAGTGAAATGCCAGGCTCTGTGTCTTCCTTCAAGCGAGACTTCGTTTCAGGTAAACGCAGTCACTTTTCAGCTCAAACGAAGCTCTATTGTACACGAAGCTCACACGTTTCTCGCTCTTAACTGAAACGCATTGGATGTTAGAGGGCCTGTGGTTTGTATCAGTTTCAGAAGCAGAGTTGAACTAGATATGGTCCGTGTGTGTAGGAAACACAGTTCTTTTGTCCTGAGCACTCTCACGTTTCCCGCCTTATTCGAGACTCTAGAAAGCAAGAGCGTGCTTCTTGCTCTAAAGCAGAGTGTGTTTCATGGATGAGAAGTGTGCTGTGTGTTTCCCTTCAGAAACGGAGTGAAATGCCAGGCTCTGTGTCTTCCTACAAGCGAGACTTCGTTTCAGGTAAACGCAGTCACTTTTCAGCTCAAACGAAGCTCTATTGTACACGAAGCTCACACGTTTCTCGCTCTTAACTGAAACGCATTGGATGTTAGAGGGCCTGTGGTTTGTATCAGTTTCAGAAGCAGAGTTGAACTAGATATGGTCCGTGTGTGTAGGAAACACAGTTCTTTTGTCCTGAGCACTCTCACGTTTCCCGCCTTATTCGAGACTCTAGAAAGCAAGAGCGTGCTTCTTGCTCTAAAGCAGAGTGTGTTTCATGGATGAGAAGTGTGCTGTGTGTTTCCCTTCAGAAACGGAGTGAAATGCCAGGCTCTGTGTCTTCCTACAAGCGAGACTTCGTTTCAGGTAAACGCAGTCACTTTTCAGCTCAAACGAAGCTCTATTGTACACGAAGCTCACACGTTTCTCGCTCTTAACTGAAACGCATTGGATGTTAGAGGGCCTGTGGTTTGTATCAGTTTCAGAAGCAGAGTTGAACTAGATATGGTCCGTGTGTGTAGGAAACACAGTTCTTTTGTCCTGAGCACTCTCACGTTTCCCGCCTTATTCGAGACTCTAGAAAGCAAGAGCGTGCTTCTTGCTCTAAAGCAGAGTGTGTTTCATGGATGAGAAGTGTGCTGTGTGTTTCCCTTCAGAAACGGAGTGAAATGCCAGGCTCTGTGTCTTCCTACAAGCGAGACTTCGTTTCAGGTAAACGCAGTCACTTTTCAGCTCAAACGAAGCTCTATTGTACACGAAGCTCACACGTTTCTCGCTCTTAACTGAAACGCATTGGATGTTAGAGGGCCTGTGGTTTGTATCAGTTTCAGAAGCAGAGTTGAACTAGATATGGTCCGTGTGTGTAGGAAACACAGTTCTTTTGTCCGGAGCACTCTAACGTTTCCCGACTTATTCGAGACTCTAGAAAGCAAGAGCGTGCTTCTTGCTCTAAAGCAGAGTGTGTTTCCTGGATGAGAAGTGTGCTGTGTGTTTCCCTTCAGAAACGGAGTGAAATGCCAGGCTCTGTGTCTTCCTACAAGCGAGACTTCGTTTCAGGTAAACGCAGTCACTTTTCAGCTCAAACGAAGCTCTATTGTACATGAAGCTCACACGTTTCTCGCTCTTAACTGAAACGCATTGGATGTTAGAGGGCCTGTGGTTTGTATCAGTTTCAGAAGCAGAGTTGAACTAGATATGGTCCGTGTGTGTAGGAAACACAGTTCTTTTGTTCTGAGCACTCTCACGTTTCCCGCCTTATTCGAGACTCTAGAAAGCAAGAGCGTGCTTCTTGCTCTAAAGCAGAGTGTGTTTCATGGATGAGAAGTGTGCTGTGTGTTTCCCTTCAGAAACGGAGTGAAATGCCAGGCTCTGTGTCTTCCTACAAGCGAGACTTCGTTTCAGGTAAACGCAGTCACTTTTCAGCTCAAACGAAGCTATATTGTACACGAAGCTCACACGTTTCTCGCTCTTAACTGAAACGCATTGGATGTTAGAGGGCCTGTGGTTTGTATCAGTTTCAGAAGCAGAGTTGAACTAGATATGGTCCGTGTGTGTAGGAAACACAGTTCTTTTGTTCTGAGCACTCTCACGTTTCCCGCCTTATTCGAGACTCTAGAAAGCAAGAGCGTGCTTCTTGCTCTAAAGCAGAGTGTGTTTCATGGATGAGAAGTGTGCTGTGTGTTTCCCTTCAGAAACAGAGTGAAATGCCAGGCTCTGTGTCTTCCTTCAAGCGAGACTTCGTTTCAGGTAAACGCAGTCACTTTTCAGCTCAAACGAAGCTCTATTGTACACGAAGCTCACACGTTTCTCGCTCTTAACTGAAACGCATTGGATGTTAGAGGGCCTGTGGTTTGTATCAGTTTCAGAAGCAGAGTTGAACTAGATATGGTCCGTGTGTGTAGGAAACACAGTTCTTTTGTTCTGAGCAATCTCACGTTTCCCGCCTTATTCGAGACTCTAGAAAGCAAGAGCGTGCTTCTTGCTCTAAAGCAGAGTGTGTTTCATGGATGAGAAGTGTGCTGTGTGTTTCCCTTCAGAAACGGAGTGAAATGCCAGGCTCTGTGTCTTCCTACAAGCGAGACTTCGTTTCAGGTAAACGCAGTCACTTTTCAGCTCAAACGAAGCTCTATTGTACACGAAGCTCACACGTTTCTCGCTCTTAACTGAAACGCATTGGATGTTAGAGGGCCTGTGGTTTGTATCAGTTTCAGAAGCAGAGTTGAACTAGATATGGTCCGTGTGTGTAGGAAACACAGTTCTTTTGTCCTGAGCACTCTCACGTTTCCCGCCTTATTCGAGACTCTAGAAAGCAAGAGCGTGCTTCTTGCTCTAAAGCAGAGTGTGTTTCATGGATGAGAAGTGTGCTGTGTGTTTCCCTTCAGAAACGGAGTGAAATGCCAGGCTCTGTGTCTTCCTACAAGCGAGACTTCGTTTCAGGTAAACGCAGTCACTTTTCAGCTCAAACGAAGCTCTATTGTACACGAAGCTCACACGTTTCTCGCTCTTAACTGAAACGCATTGGATGTTAGAGGGCCTGTGGTTTGTATCAGTTTCAGAAGCAGAGTTGAACTAGATATGGTCCGTGTGTGTAGGAAACACAGTTCTTTTGTCCTGAGCACTCTCACGTTTCCCGCCTTATTCGAGACTCTAGAAAGCAAGAGCGTGCTTCTTGCTCTAAAGCAGAGTGTGTTTCATGGATGAGAAGTGTGCTGTGTGTTTCCCTTCAGAAACGGAGTGAAATGCCAGGCTCTGTGTCTTCCTACAAGCGAGACTTCGTTTCAGGTAAACGCAGTCACTTTTCAGCTCAAACGAAGCTCTATTGTACACGAAGCTCACACGTTTCTCGCTCTTAACTGAAACGCATTGGATGTTAGAGGGCCTGTGGTTTGTATCAGTTTCAGAAGCAGAGTTGAACTAGATATGGTCCGTGTGTGTAGGAAACACAGTTCTTTTGTCCTGAGCACTCTCACGTTTCCCGCCTTATTCGAGACTCTAGAAAGCAAGAGCGTGCTTCTTGCTCTAAAGCAGAGTGTGTTTCATGGATGAGAAGTGTGCTGTGTGTTTCCCTTCAGAAACGGAGTGAAATGCCAGGCTCTGTGTCTTCCTACAAGCGAGACTTCGTTTCAGGTAAACGCAGTCACTTTTCAGCTCAAACGAAGCTATATTGTACACGAAGCTCACACGTTTCTCGCTCTTAACTGAAACGCATTGGATGTTAGAGGGCCTGTGGTTTGTATCAGTTTCAGAAGCAGAGTTGAACTAGATATGGTCCGTGTGTGTAGGAAACACAGTTCTTTTGTTCTGAGCACTCTCACGTTTCCCGCCTTATTCGAGACTCTAGAAAGCAAGAGCGTGCTTCTTGCTCTAAAGCAGAGTGTGTTTCATGGATGAGAAGTGTGCTGTGTGTTTCCCTTCAGAAACAGAGTGAAATGCCAGGCTCTGTGTCTTCCTTCAAGCGAGACTTCGTTTCAGGTAAACGCAGTCACTTTTCAGCTCAAACGAAGCTCTATTGTACACGAAGCTCACACGTTTCTCGCTCTTAACTGAAACGCATTGGATGTTAGAGGGCCTGTGGTTTGTATCAGTTTCAGAAGCAGAGTTGAACTAGATATGGTCCGTGTGTGTAGGAAACACAGTTCTTTTGTTCTGAGCAATCTCACGTTTCCCGCCTTATTCGAGACTCTAGAAAGCAAGAGCGTGCTTCTTGCTCTAAAGCAGAGTGTGTTTCATGGATGAGAAGTGTGCTGTGTGTTTCCCTTCAGAAACGGAGTGAAATGCCAGGCTCTGTGTCTTCCTACAAGCGAGACTTCGTTTCAGGTAAACGCAGTCACTTTTCAGCTCAAACGAAGCTCTATTGTACACGAAGCTCACACGTTTCTCGCTCTTAACTGAAACGCATTGGATGTTAGAGGGCCTGTGGTTTGTATCAGTTTCAGAAGCAGAGTTGAACTAGATATGGTCCGTGTGTGTAGGAAACACAGTTCTTTTGTCCTGAGCACTCTCACGTTTCCCGCCTTATTCGAGACTCTAGAAAGCAAGAGCGTGCTTCTTGCTCTAAAGCAGAGTGTGTTTCATGGATGAGAAGTGTGCTGTGTGTTTCCCTTCAGAAACGGAGTGAAATGCCAGGCTCTGTGTCTTCCTACAAGCGAGACTTCGTTTCAGGTAAACGCAGTCACTTTTCAGCTCAAACGAAGCTCTATTGTACACGAAGCTCACACGTTTCTCGCTCTTAACTGAAACGCATTGGATGTTAGAGGGCCTGTGGTTTGTATCAGTTTCAGAAGCAGAGTTGAACTAGATATGGTCCGTGTGTGTAGGAAACACAGTTCTTTTGTCCTGAGCACTCTCACGTTTCCCGCCTTATTCGAGACTCTAGAAAGCAAGAGCGTGCTTCTTGCTCTAAAGCAGAGTGTGTTTCATGGATGAGAAGTGTGCTGTGTGTTTCCCTTCAGAAACGGAGTGAAATGCCAGGCTCTGTGTCTTCCTACAAGCGAGACTTCGTTTCAGGTAAACGCAGTCACTTTTCAGCTCAAACGAAGCTCTATTGTACACGAAGCTCACACGTTTCTCGCTCTTAACTGAAACGCATTGGATGTTAGAGGGCCTGTGGTTTGTATCAGTTTCAGAAGCAGAGTTGAACTAGATATGGTCCGTGTGTGTAGGAAACACAGTTCTTTTGTCCTGAGCACTCTCACGTTTCCCGCCTTATTCGAGACTCTAGAAAGCAAGAGCGTGCTTCTTGCTCTAAAGCAGAGTGTGTTTCATGGATGAGAAGTGTGCTGTGTGTTTCCCTTCAGAAACGGAGTGAAATGCCAGGCTCTGTGTCTTCCTACAAGCGAGACTTCGTTTCAGGTAAACGCAGTCACTTTTCAGCTCAAACGAAGCTCTATTGTACACGAAGCTCACACGTTTCTCGCTCTTAACTGAAACGCATTGGATGTTAGAGGGCCTGTGGTTTGTATCAGTTTCAGAAGCAGAGTTGAACTAGATATGGTCCGTGTGTGTAGGAAACACAGTAATTTTGTCCTGAGCACTCTCACATTTCCCGCCTTATTCGAGACTCTAGAAAGCAAGAGCATGCTTCTTGCTCTAAAGCAGAGTGTGTTTCATGGATGAGAAGTGTGCTGTGTGCTTCCCTTCAGAAACGGAGTGAAATGCCAGGCTCTGTGTCTTCCTACAAGCGAGACTTCATTTCAGGTAAACGCAGCCACTTTTCAGCTCAAACAAAGCTCTATTGTACACGAAGCTCACACGTTTCTCGCTCTTAACTGAAACGCATTGGATGTTAGAGGGCCTGTGGTTTGTATCAGTTTCAGAAGCAGAGTTGAACTAGATATGGTCCGTGTGTGTAGGAAACACAGTTCTTTTGTCCTGAGCACTCTCACGTTTCCCGCCTTATTCGAGACTCTAGAAAGCAAGAGCGTGCTTCTTGCTCTAAAGCAGAGTGTGTTTCATGGATGAGAAGTGTGCTGTGTGTTTCCCTTCAGAAACGGAGTGAAATGCCAGGCTCTGTGTCTTCCTACAAGCGAGACTTCGTTTCAGGTAAACGCAGTCACTTTTCAGCTCAAACGAAGCTCTATTGTACACGAAGCTCACACGTTTCTCGCTCTTAACTGAAACGCATTGGATGTTAGAGGGCCTGTGGTTTGTATCAGTTTCAGAAGCAGAGTTGAACTAGATATGGTCCGTGTGTGTAGGAAACACAGTTCTTTTGTTCTGAGCACTCTCACGTTTCCCGCCTTATTCGAGACTCTAGAAAGCAAGAGCGTGCTTCTTGCTCTAAAGCAGAGTGTGTTTCATGGATGAGAAGTGTGCTGTGTGTTTCCCTTCAGAAACGGAGTTACATGCCAGGCTCTGTGTCTTCCTACAAGCGAGACTTCGTTTCAGGTAAACGCAGTCACTTTTCAGCTCAAACGAAGCTCTATTGTACACGAAGCTCACACGTTTCTCGCTCTTAACTGAAACGCATTGGATGTTAGAGGGCCTGTGGTTTGTATCAGTTTCAGAAGCAGAGTTGAACTAGATATGGTCCGTGTGTGTAGGAAACTCAGTTCTTTTGTCCTGAGCACTCTCACGTTTCCCGCCTTATTCGAGACTCTAGAAAGCAAGAGCGTGCTTCTTGCTCTAAAGCAGAGTGTGTTTCATGGATGAGAAGTGTGCTGTGTGTTTCCCTTCAGAAACGGAGTGAAATGCCAGGCTCTGTGTCTTCCTACAAGCGAGACTTCGTTTCAGGTAAACGCAGTCACTTTTCAGCTCAAAGAAGCTCTATTGTACACGAAGCTCACACGTTTCTCGCTCTTAACTGAAACGCATTGGATGTTAGAGGGCCTGTGGTTTGTATCAGTTTCAGAAGCAGAGTTGAACTAGATATGGTCCGTGTGTGTAGGAAACACAGTTCTTTTTTCCTGAGCACTCTCACGTTTCCCGCCTTATTCGAGACTCTAGAAAGCAAGAGCGTGCTTCTTGCTCTAAAGCAGAGTGTGTTTCATGGATGAGAAGTGTGCTGTGTGTTTCCCTTCAGAAACGGAGTGAAATGCCAGGCTCTGTGTCTTCCTACAAGCGAGACTTCGTTTCAGGTAAACGCAGTCACTTTTCAGCTCAAACGAAGCTCTATTGTACACGAAGCTCACACGTTTCTCGCTCTTAACTGAAACGCATTGGATGTTAGAGGGCCTGTGGTTTGTATCAGTTTCAGAAGCAGAGTTGAACTAGATATGGTCCGTGTGTGTAGGAAACACAGTTCTTTTGTCCTGAGCACTCTAACGTTTCCCGACTTATTCGAGACTCTAGAAAGCAAGAGCGTGCTTCTTGCTCTAAAGCAGAGTGTGTTTCCTGGATGAGAAGTGTGCTGTGTGTTTCCCTTCAGAAACGGAGTGAAATGCCAGGCTCTGTGTCTTCCTACAAGCGAGACTTCGTTTCAGGTAAACGCAGTCACTTTTCAGCTCAAACGAAGCTCTATTGTACATGAAGCTCACACGTTTCTCGCTCTTAACTGAAACGCATTGGATGTTAGAGGGCCTGTGGTTTGTATCAGTTTCAGAAGCAGAGTTGAACTAGATATGGTCCGTGTGTGTAGGAAACACAGTTCTTTTGTTCTGAGCACTCTCACGTTTCCCGCCTTATTCGAGACTCTAGAAAGCAAGAGCGTGCTTCTTGCTCTAAAGCAGAGTGTGTTTCATGGATGAGAAGTGTGCTGTGTGTTTCCCTTCAGAAACGGAGTGAAATGCCAGGCTCTGTGTCTTCCTCCAAGCGAGACTTCATTTCAGGTAAACGCAGTCACTTTTCAGCTCAAACGAAGCTATATTGTACACGAAGCTCACACGTTTCTCGCTCTTAACTGAAACGCATTGGATGTTAGAGGGCCTGTGGTTTGTATCAGTTTCAGAAGCAGAGTTGAACTAGATATGGTTCGTGTGTGTAGGAAACACAGTTCTTTTGTTCTGAGCACTCTCACGTTTCCCGCCTTATTCGAGACTCTAGAAAGCAAGAGCGTGCTTCTTGCTCTAAAGCAGAGTGTGTTTCATGGATGAGAAGTGTGCTGTGTGTTTCCCTTCAGAAACGGAGTGAAATGCCAGGCTCTGTGTCTTCCTTCAAGCGAGACTTCGTTTCAGGTAAACGCAGTCACTTTTCAGCTCAAACGAAGCTCTATTGTACACGAAGCTCACACGTTTCTCGCTCTTAACTGAAACGCATTGGATGTTAGAGGGCCTGTGGTTTGTATCAGTTTCAGAAGCAGAGTTGAACTAGATATGGTCCGTGTGTGTA
This sequence comes from Onychomys arenicola, assembly GCA_949786405.1. Lineage (NCBI taxonomy): Eukaryota > Metazoa > Chordata > Mammalia > Rodentia > Cricetidae > Onychomys > Onychomys arenicola. The sequence goes on from CATKUM010000099.1 coordinate 317,482, forward strand.
GGAAACACAGTTCTTTTGTTCTGAGCACTCTCACGTTTCCCGCCTTATTCGAGACTCTAGAAAGCAAGAGCGTGCTTCTTGCTCTAAAGCAGAGTGTGTTTCATGGATGAGAAGTGTGCTGTGTGTTTCCCTTCAGAAACGGAGTGAAATGCCAGGCTCTGTGTCTTCCTACAAGCGAGACTTCGTTTCAGGTAAACGCAGTCACTTTTCAGCTCAAAGAAGCTCTATTGTACACGAAGCTCACACGTTTCTCGCTCTTAACTGAAACGCATTGGATGTTAGAGGGCCTGTGGTTTGTATCAGTTTCAGAAGCAGAGTTGAACTAGATATGGTCCGTGTGTGTAGGAAACACAGTTCTTTTGTCCTGAGCACTCTCACGTTTCCCGCCTTATTCGAGACTCTAGAAAGCAAGAGTGTGCTTCTTGCTCTAAAGCAGAGTGTGTTTCATGGATGAGAAGTGTGCTGTGTGTTTCCCTTCAGAAACGGAGTGAAATGCCAGGCTCTGTGTCTTCCTACAAGCGAGACTTCGTTTCAGGTAAACGCAGTCACTTTTCAGCTCAAACGAAGCTCTATTGTACACAAAGCTCACACGTTTCTCGCTCTTAACTGAAACGCATTGGATGTTAGAGGGCCTGTGGTTTGTATCAGTTTCAGAAGCAGAGTTGAACTAGATATGGTCCGTGTGTGTAGGAAACACAGTTCTTTTGTTCTGAGCACTCTCACGTTTCCCGCCTTATTCGAGACTCTAGAAAGCAAGAGCGTGCTTCTTGCTCTAAAGCAGAGTGTGTTTCATGGATGAGAAGTGTGCTGTGTGTTTCCCTTCAGAAACGGAGTGAAATGCCAGGCTCTGTGTCTTCCTACAAGCGAGACTTCGTTTCAGGTAAACGCAGTCACTTTTCAGCTCAAACGAAGCTCTATTGTACACGAAGCTCACACGTTTCTCGCTCTTAACTGAAACGCATTGGATGTTAGAGGGCCTGTGGTTTGTATCAGTTTCAGAAGCAGAGTTGAACTAGATATGGTCCGTGTGTGTAGGAAACACAGTTCTTTTGTCCTGAGCACTCTCACGTTTCCCGCCTTATTCGAGACTCTAGAAAGCAAGAGCGTGCTTCTTGCTCTAAAGCAGAGTGTGTTTCATGGGTGAGAAGTGTGCTGTGTGTTTCCCTTCAGAAACGGAGTGAAATGCCAGGCTCTGTGTCTTCCTACAAGCGAGACTTCGTTTCAGGTAAACGCAGTCACTTTTCAGCTCAAACGAAGCTCTATTGTACACGAAGCTCACACGTTTCTCGCTCTTAACTGAAACGCATTGGATGTTAGAGGGCCTGTGGTTTGTATCAGTTTCAGAAGCAGAGTTGAACTAGATATGGTCCGTGTGTGTAGGAAACACAGTTCTTTTGTTCTGAGCACTCTCACGTTTCCCGCCTTATTCGAGACTCTAGAAAGCAAGAGCGTGCTTCTTGCTCTAAAGCAGAGTGTGTTTCATGGATGAGAAGTGTGCTGTGTGTTTCCCTTCAGAAACGGAGTGAAATGCCAGGCTCTGTGTCTTCCTACAAGCGAGACTTCGTTTCAGGTAAACGCAGTCACTTTTCAGCTCAAACGAAGCTCTATTGTACACGAAGCTCACACGTTTCTCGCTCTTAACTGAAACGCATTGGATGTTAGAGGGCCTGTGGTTTGTATCAGTTTCAGAAGCAGAGTTGAACTAGATATGGTCCGTGTGTGTAGGAAACACAGTTCTTTTGTCCTGAGCACTCTCACGTTTCCCGCCTTATTCGAGACTCTAGAAAGCAAGAGCGTGCTTCTTGCTCTAAAGCAGAGTGTGTTTCATGGGTGAGAAGTGTGCTGTGTGTTTCCCTTCAGAAACGGAGTGAAATGCCAGGCTCTGTGTCTTCCTACAAGCGAGACTTCGTTTCAGGTAAACGCAGTCACTTTTCAGCTCAAACGAAGCTCTATTGTACACGAAGCTCACACGTTTCTCGCTCTTAACTGAAACGCATTGGATGTTAGAGGGCCTGTGGTTTGTATCAGTTTCAGAAGCAGAGTTGAACTAGATATGGTCCGTGTGTGTAGGAAACACAGTTCTTTTGTCCTGAGCACTCTCACGTTTCCCGCCTTATTCGAGACTCTAGAAAGCAAGAGCGTGCTTCTTGCTCTAAAGCAGAGTGTGTTTCATGGATGAGAAGTGTGCTGTGTGTTTCCCTTCAGAAACGGAGTGAAATGCCAGGCTCTGTGTCTTCCTACAAGCGAGACTTCGTTTCAGGTAAACGCAGTCACTTTTCAGCTCAAACGAAGCTCTATTGTACACGAAGCTCACACGTTTCTCACTCTTAACTGAAACGCATTGGATGTTAGAGGGCCTGTGGTTTGTATCAGTTTCAGAAGCAGAGTTGAACTAGATATGGTCCGTGTGTGTAGGAAACACAGTTCTTTTGTCCTGAGCACTCTCACGTTTCCCGCCTTATTCGAGACTCTAGAAAGCAAGAGCGTGCTTCTTGCTCTAAAGCAGAGTGTGTTTCATGGATGAGAAGTGTGCTGTGTGTTTCCCTTCAGAAACGGAGTGAAATGCCAGGCTCTGTGTCTTCCTACAAGCGAGACTTCGTTTCAGGTAAACGCAGTCACTTTTCAGCTCAAACGAAGCTCTATTGTACACGAAGCTCACACGTTTCTCGCTCTTAACTGAAACGCATTGGATGTTAGAGGGCCTGTGGTTTGTATCAGTTTCAGAAGCAGAGTTGAACTAGATATGGTCCGTGTGTGTAGGAAACACAGTTCTTTTGTCCTGAGCACTCTAACTTTTCCCGACTTATTCGAGACTCTAGAAAGCAAGAGCGTGCTTCTTGCTCTAAAGCAGAGTGTGTTTCCTGGATGAGAAGTGTGCTGTGTGTTTCCCTTCAGAAACGGAGTGAAATGCCAGGCTCTGTGTCTTCCTACAAGCGAGACTTCGTTTCAGGTAAACGCAGTCACTTTTCAGCTCAAACGAAGCTCTATTGTACATGAAGCTCACACGTTTCTCGCTCTTAACTGAAACGCATTGGATGTTAGAGGGCCTGTGGTTTGTATCAGTTTCAGAAGCAGAGTTGAACTAGATATGGTCCGTGTGTGTAGGAAACACAGTTCTTTTGTCCTGAGCACTCTCACGTTTCCCGCCTTATTCGAGACTCTAGAAAGCAAGAGCGTGCTTCTTGCTCTAAAGCAGAGTGTGTTTCATGGATGAGAAGTGTGCTGTGTGTTTCCCTTCAGAAACGGAGTGAAATGCCAGGCTCTGTGTCTTCCTACAAGCGAGACTTCGTTTCAGGTAAACGCAGTCACTTTTCAGCTCAAACGAAGCTATATTGTACACGAAGCTCACACGTTTCTCGCTCTTAACTGAAACGCATTGGATGTTAGAGGGCCTGTGGTTTGTATCAGTTTCAGAAGCAGAGTTGAACTAGATATGGTCCGTGTGTGTAGGAAACACAGTTCTTTTGTTCTGAGCACTCTCACGTTTCCCGCCTTATTCGAGACTCTAGAAAGCAAGAGCGTGCTTCTTGCTCTAAAGCAGAGTGTGTTTCATGGATGAGAAGTGTGCTGTGTGTTTCCCTTCAGAAACAGAGTGAAATGCCAGGCTCTGTGTCTTCCTTCAAGCGAGACTTCGTTTCAGGTAAACGCAGTCACTTTTCAGCTCAAACGAAGCTCTATTGTACACGAAGCTCACACGTTTCTCGCTCTTAACTGAAACGCATTGGATGTTAGAGGGCCTGTGGTTTGTATCAGTTTCAGAAGCAGAGTTGAACTAGATATGGTCCGTGTGTGTAGGAAACACAGTTCTTTTGTTCTGAGCAATCTCACGTTTCCCGCCTTATTCGAGACTCTAGAAAGCAAGAGCGTGCTTCTTGCTCTAAAGCAGAGTGTGTTTCATGGATGAGAAGTGTGCTGTGTGTTTCCCTTCAGAAACGGAGTGAAATGCCAGGCTCTGTGTCTTCCTACAAGCGAGACTTCGTTTCAGGTAAATGCAGTCACTTTTCAGCTCAAACGAAGCTCTATTGTACACGAAGCTCACACGTTTCTCGCTCTTAACTGAAACGCATTGGATGTTAGAGGGCCTGTGGTTTGTATCAGTTTCAGAAGCAGAGTTGAACTAGATATGGTCCGTGTGTGTAGGAAACACAGTTCTTTTGTCCTGAGCACTCTCACGTTTCCCGCCTTATTCGAGACTCTAGAAAGCAAGAGCGTGCTTCTTGCTCTAAAGCAGAGTGTGTTTCATGGATGAGAAGTGTGCTGTGTGTTTCCCTTCAGAAACGGAGTGAAATGCCAGGCTCTGTGTCTTCCTACAAGCGAGACTTCGTTTCAGGTAAACGCAGTCACTTTTCAGCTCAAACGAAGCTCTATTGTACACGAAGCTCACACGTTTCTCGCTCTTAACTGAAACGCATTGGATGTTAGAGGGCCTGTGGTTTGTATCAGTTTCAGAAGCAGAGTTGAACTAGATATGGTCCGTGTGTGTAGGAAACACAGTTCTTTTGTCCTGAGCACTCTCACGTTTCCCGCCTTATTCGAGACTCTAGAAAGCAAGAGCGTGCTTCTTGCTCTAAAGCAGAGTGTGTTTCATGGATGAGAAGTGTGCTGTGTGTTTCCCTTCAGAAACGGAGTGAAATGCCAGGCTCTGTGTCTTCCTACAAGCGAGACTTCGTTTCAGGTAAACGCAGTCACTTTTCAGCTCAAACGAAGCTCTATTGTACACGAAGCTCACACGTTTCTCGCTCTTAACTGAAACGCATTGGATGTTAGAGGGCCTGTGGTTTGTATCAGTTTCAGAAGCAGAGTTGAACTAGATATGGTCCGTGTGTGTAGGAAACACAGTTCTTTTGTCCTGAGCACTCTCACGTTTCCCGCCTTATTCGAGACTCTAGAAAGCAAGAGCGTGCTTCTTGCTCTAAAGCAGAGTGTGTTTCATGGATGAGAAGTGTGCTGTGTGTTTCCCTTCAGAAACGGAGTGAAATGCCAGGCTCTGTGTCTTCCTACAAGCGAGACTTCGTTTCAGGTAAACGCAGTCACTTTTCAGCTCAAACGAAGCTCTATTGTACACGAAGCTCACACGTTTCTCGCTCTTAACTGAAACGCATTGGATGTTAGAGGGCCTGTGGTTTGTATCAGTTTCAGAAGCAGAGTTGAACTAGATATGGTCCGTGTGTGTAGGAAACACAGTTCTTTTGTCCTGAGCACTCTCACGTTTCCCGCCTTATTCGAGACTCTAGAAAGCAAGAGCATGCTTCTTGCTCTAAAGCAGAGTGTGTTTCATGGATGAGAAGTGTGCTGTGTGCTTCCCTTCAGAAACGGAGTGAAATGCCAGGCTCTGTGTCTTCCTACAAGCGAGACTTCGTTTCAGGTAAACGCAGCCACTTTTCAGCTCAAACAAAGCTCTATTGTACACGAAGCTCACACGTTTCTCGCTCTTAACTGAAACGCATTGGATGTTAGAGTGCCTGTGGTTTGTATCAGTTTCAGAAGCAGAGTTGAACTAGATATGGTCCGTGTGTGTAGGAAACACAGTTCTTTTGTCCTGAGCACTCTCACGTTTCCCGCCTTATTCGAGACTCTAGAAAGCAAGAGCGTGCTTCTTGCTCTAAAGCAGAGTGTGTTTCATGGATGAGAAGTGTGCTGTGTGTTTCCCTTCAGAAACGGAGTGAAATGCCAGGCTCTGTGTCTTCCTACAAGCGAGACTTCGTTTCAGGTAAACGCAGTCACTTTTCAGCTCAAACGAAGCTCTATTGTACACGAAGCTCACACGTTTCTCGCTCTTAACTGAAACGCATTGGATGTTAGAGGGCCTGTGGTTTGTATCAGTTTCAGAAGCAGAGTTGAACTAGATATGGTCCGTGTGTGTAGGAAACACAGTTCTTTTGTTCTGAGCACTCTCACGTTTCCCGCCTTATTCGAGACTCTAGAAAGCAAGAGCGTGCTTCTTGCTCTAAAGCAGAGTGTGTTTCATGGATGAGAAGTGTGCTGTGTGTTTCCCTTCAGAAACGGAGTTACATGCCAGGCTCTGTGTCTTCCTACAAGCGAGACTTCGTTTCAGGTAAACGCAGTCACTTTTCAGCTCAAACGAAGCTCTATTGTACACGAAGCTCACACGTTTCTCGCTCTTAACTGAAACGCATTGGATGTTAGAGGGCCTGTGGTTTGTATCAGTTTCAGAAGCAGAGTTGAACTAGATATGGTCCGTGTGTGTAGGAAACACCGTTCTTTTGTCCTGAGCACTCTCACGTTTCCCGCCTTATTCGAGACTCTAGAAAGCAAGAGCGTGCTTCTTGCTCTAAAGCAGAGTGTGTTTCATGGATGAGAAGTGTGCTGTGTGTTTCCCTTCAGAAACGGAGTGAAATGCCAGGCTCTGTGTCTTCCTACAAGCGAGACTTCGTTTCAGGTAAACGCAGTCACTTTTCAGCTCAAAGAAGCTCTATTGTACACGAAGCTCACACGTTTCTCGCTCTTAACTGAAACGCATTGGATGTTAGAGGGCCTGTGGTTTGTATCAGTTTCAGAAGCAGAGTTGAACTAGATATGGTCCGTGTGTGTAGGAAACACAGTTCTTTTGTCCTGAGCACTCTCACGTTTCCCGCCTTATTCGAGACTCTAGAAAGCAAGAGCGTGCTTCTTGCTCTAAAGCAGAGTGTGTTTCATGGATGAGAAGTGTGCTGTGTGTTTCCCTTCAGAAACGGAGTGAAATGCCAGGCTCTGTGTCTTCCTACAAGCGAGACTTCGTTTCAGGTAAACGCAGTCACTTTTCAGCTCAAACGAAGCTCTATTGTACACGAAGCTCACACGTTTCTCGCTCTTAACTGAAACGCATTGGATGTTAGAGGGCCTGTGGTTTGTATCAGTTTCAGAAGCAGAGTTGAACTAGATATGGTCCGTGTGTGTAGGAAACACAGTTCTTTTGTCCTGAGCACTCTAACGTTTCCCGACTTATTCGAGACTCTAGAAAGCAAGAGCGTGCTTCTTGCTCTAAAGCAGAGTGTGTTTCCTGGATGAGAAGTGTGCTGTGTGTTTCCCTTCAGAAACGGAGTGAAATGCCAGGCTCTGTGTCTTCCTACAAGCGAGACTTCGTTTCAGGTAAACGCAGTCACTTTTCAGCTCAAACGAAGCTCTATTGTACATGAAGCTCACACGTTTCTCGCTCTTAACTGAAACGCATTGGATGTTAGAGGGCCTGTGGTTTGTATCAGTTTCAGAAGCAGAGTTGAACTAGATATGGTCCGTGTGTGTAGGAAACACAGTTCTTTTGTTCTGAGCACTCTCACGTTTCCCGCCTTATTCGAGACTCTAGAAAGCAAGAGCGTGCTTCTTGCTCTAAAGCAGAGTGTGTTTCATGGATGAGAAGTGTGCTGTGTGTTTCCCTTCAGAAACGGAGTGAAATGCCAGGCTCTGTGTCTTCCTTCAAGCGAGACTTCGTTTCAGGTAAACGCAGTCACTTTTCAGCTCAAACGAAGCTCTATTGTACACGAAGCTCACACGTTTCTCGCTCTTAACTGAAACGCATTGGATGTTAGAGGGCCTGTGGTTTGTATCAGTTTCAGAAGCAGAGTTGAACTAGATATGGTCCGTGTGTGTAGGAAACACAGTTCTTTTGTTCTGAGCAATCTCACGTTTCCCGCCTTATTCGAGACTCTAGAAAGCAAGAGCGTGCTTCTTGCTCTAAAGCAGAGTGTGTTTCATGGATGAGAAGTGTGCTGTGTGTTTCCCTTCAGAAACGGAGTGAAATGCCAGGCTCTGTGTCTTCCTACAAGCGAGACTTCGTTTCAGGTAAACGCAGTCACTTTTCAGCTCAAACGAAGCTCTATTGTACACGAAGCTCACACGTTTCTCGCTCTTAACTGAAACGCATTGGATGTTAGAGGGCCTGTGGTTTGTATCAGTTTCAGAAGCAGAGTTGAACTAGATATGGTCCGTGTGTGTAGGAAACACAGTTCTTTTGTCCTGAGCACTCTCACGTTTCCCGCCTTATTCGAGACTCTAGAAAGCAAGAGCGTGCTTCTTGCTCTAAAGCAGAGTGTGTTTCATGGATGAGAAGTGTGCTGTGTGTTTCCCTTCAGAAACGGAGTGAAATGCCAGGCTCTGTGTCTTCCTACAAGCGAGACTTCGTTTCAGGTAAACACAGTCACTTTTCAGCTCAAACGAAGCTCTATTGTACACGAAGCTCACACGTTTCTCGCTCTTAACTGAAACGCATTGGATGTTAGAGGGCCTGTGGTTTGTATCAGTTTCAGAAGCAGAGTTGAACTAGATATGGTCCGTGTGTGTAGGAAACACAGTTCTTTTGTTCTGAGCACTCTCACGTTTCCCGCCTTATTCGAGACTCTAGAAAGCAAGAGCGTGCTTCTTGCTCTAAAGCAGAGTGTGTTTCATGGATGAGAAGTGTGCTGTGTGTTTCCCTTCAGAAACGGAGTGAAATGCCAGGCTCTGTGTCTTCCTACAAGCGAGACTTCGTTTCAGGTAAACGCAGTCACTTTTCAGCTCAAACGAAGCTCTATTGTACACGAAGCTCACACGTTTCTCGCTCTTAACTGAAACGCATTGGATGTTAGAGGGCCTGTGGTTTGTATCAGTTTCAGAAGCAGAGTTGAACTAGATATGGTCCGTGTGTGTAGGAAACACAGTTCTTTTGTCCTGAGCACTCTCACGTTTCCCGCCTTATTCGAGACTCTAGAAAGCAAGAGCGTGCTTCTTGCTCTAAAGCAGAGTGTGTTTCATGGATGAGAAGTGTGCTGTGTGTTTCCCTTCAGAAACGGAGTGAAATGCCAGGCTCTGTGTCTTCCTACAAGCGAGACTTCGTTTCAGGTAAACGCAGTCACTTTTCAGCTCAAACGAAGCTCTATTGTACACGAAGCTCACACGTTTCTCGCTCTTAACTGAAACGCATTGGATGTTAGAGGGCCTGTGGTTTGTATCAGTTTCAGAAGCAGAGTTGAACTAGATATGGTCCGTGTGTGTAGGAAACACAGTTCTTTTGTCCTGAGCACTCTCACGTTTCCCGCCTTATTCGAGACTCTAGAAAGCAAGAGCGTGCTTCTTGCTCTAAAGCAGAGTGTGTTTCATGGATGAGAAGTGTGCTGTGTGTTTCCCTTCAGAAACGGAGTGAAATGCCAGGCTCTGTGTCTTCCTACAAGCGAGACTTCGTTTCAGGTAAACGCAGTCACTTTTCAGCTCAAACGAAGCTCTATTGTACACGAAGCTCACACGTTTCTCGCTCTTAACTGAAACGCATTGGATGTTAGAGGGCCTGTGGTTTGTATCAGTTTCAGAAGCAGAGTTGAACTAGATATGGTCCGTGTGTGTAGGAAACACAGTTCTTTTGTCCTGAGCACTCTCACGTTTCCCGCCTTATTCGAGACTCTAGAAAGCAAGAGCATGCTTCTTGCTCTAAAGCAGAGTGTGTTTCATGGATGAGAAGTGTGCTGTGTGCTTCCCTTCAGAAACGGAGTGAAATGCCAGGCTCTGTGTCTTCCTACAAGCGAGACTTCGTTTCAGGTAAACGCAGCCACTTTTCAGCTCAAACAAAGCTCTATTGTACACGAAGCTCACACGTTTCTCGCTCTTAACTGAAACGCATTGGATGTTAGAGGGCCTGTGGTTTGTATCAGTTTCAGAAGCAGAGTTGAACTAGATATGGTCCGTGTGTGTAGGAAACACAGTTCTTTTGTCCTGAGCACTCTCACGTTTCCCGCCTTATTCGAGACTCTAGAAAGCAAGAGCGTGCTTCTTGCTCTAAAGCAGAGTGTGTTTCATGGATGAGAAGTGTGCTGTGTGTTTCCCTTCAGAAACGGAGTGAAATGCCAGGCTCTGTGTCTTCCTACAAGCGAGACTTCGTTTCAGGTAAACGCAGTCACTTTTCAGCTCAAACGAAGCTCTATTGTACACGAAGCTCACACGTTTCTCGCTCTTAACTGAAACGCATTGGATGTTAGAGGGCCTGTGGTTTGTATCAGTTTCAGAAGCAGAGTTGAACTAGATATGGTCCGTGTGTGTAGGAAACACAGTTCTTTTGTTCTGAGCACTCTCACGTTTCCCGCCTTATTCGAGACTCTAGAAAGCAAGAGCGTGCTTCTTGCTCTAAAGCAGAGTGTGTTTCATGGATGAGAAGTGTGCTGTGTGTTTCCCTTCAGAAACGGAGTTACATGCCAGGCTCTGTGTCTTCCTACAAGCGAGACTTCGTTTCAGGTAAACGCAGTCACTTTTCAGCTCAAACGAAGCTCTATTGTACACGAAGCTCACACGTTTCTCGCTCTTAACTGAAACGCATTGGATGTTAGAGGGCCTGTGGTTTGTATCAGTTTCAGAAGCAGAGTTGAACTAGATATGGTCCGTGTGTGTAGGAAACACAGTTCTTTTGTCCTGAGCACTCTCACGTTTCCCGCCTTATTCGAGACTCTAGAAAGCAAGAGCGTGCTTCTTGCTCTAAAGCAGAGTGTGTTTCATGGATGAGAAGTGTGCTGTGTGTTTCCCTTCAGAAACGGAGTGAAATGCCAGGCTCTGTGTCTTCCTACAAGCGAGACTTCGTTTCAGGTAAACGCAGTCACTTTTCAGCTCAAAGAAGCTCTATTGTACACGAAGCTCACACGTTTCTCGCTCTTAACTGAAACGCATTGGATGTTAGAGGGCCTGTGGTTTGTATCAGTTTCAGAAGCAGAGTTGAACTAGATATGGTCCGTGTGTGTAGGAAACACAGTTCTTTTGTCCTGAGCACTCTCACGTTTCCCGCCTTATTCGAGACTCTAGAAAGCAAGAGCGTGCTTCTTGCTCTAAAGCAGAGTGTGTTTCATGGATGAGAAGTGTGCTGTGTGTTTCCCTTCAGAAACGGAGTGAAATGCCAGGCTCTGTGTCTTCCTACAAGCGAGACTTCGTTTCAGGTAAACGCAGTCACTTTTCAGCTCAAACGAAGCTCTATTGTACACTAAGCTCACACGTTTCTCGCTCTTAACTGAAACGCATTGGATGTTAGAGGGCCTGTGGTTTGTATCAGTTTCAGAAGCAGAGTTGAACTAGATATGGTCCGTGTGTGTAGGAAACACAGTTCTTTTGTCCTGAGCACTCTCACGTTTCCCGCCTTATTCGAGACTCTAGAAAGCAAGAGCGTGCTTCTTGCTCTAAAGCAGAGTGTGTTTCCTGGATGAGAAGTGTGCTGTGTGTTTCCCTTCAGAAACGGAGTGAAATGCCAGGCTCTGTGTCTTCCTACAAGCGAGACTTCGTTTCAGGTAAACGCAGTCACTTTTCAGCTCAAACGAAGCTCTATTGTACATGAAGCTCACACGTTTCTCGCTCTTAACTGAAACGCATTGGATGTTAGAGGGCCTGTGGTTTGTATCAGTTTCAGAAGCAGAGTTGAACTAGATATGGTCCGTGTGTGTAGGAAACACAGTTCTTTTGTTCTGAGCACTCTCACGTTTCCCGCCTTATTCGAGACTCTAGAAAGCAAGAGCGTGCTTCTTGCTCTAAAGCAGAGTGTGTTTCATGGATGAGAAGTGTGCTGTGTGTTTCCCTTCAGAAACGGAGTGAAATGCCAGGCTCTGTGTCTTCCTCCAAGCGAGACTTCATTTCAGGTAAACGCAGTCACTTTTCAGCTCAAACGAAGCTATATTGTACACGAAGCTCACACGTTTCTCGCTCTTAACTGAAACGCATTGGATGTTAGAGGGCCTGTGGTTTGTATCAGTTTCAGAAGCAGAGTTGAACTAGATATGGTCCGTGTGTGTAGGAAACACAGTTCTTTTGTTCTGAGCACTCTCACGTTTCCCGCCTTATTCGAGACTCTAGAAAGCAAGAGCGTGCTTCTTGCTCTAAAGCAGATTGTGTTTCATGGATGAGAAGTGTGCTGTGTGTTTCCCTTCAGAAACGGAGTGAAATGCCAGGCTCTGTGTCTTCCTTCAAGCGAGACTTCGTTTCAGGTAAACGCAGTCACTTTTCAGCTCAAACGAAGCTCTATTGTACACGAAGCTCACACGTTTCTCGCTCTTAACTGAAACGCATTGGATGTTAGAGGGCCTGTGGTTTGTATCAGTTTCAGAAGCAGAGTTGAACTAGATATGGTCCGTGTGTGTAGGAAACACAGTTCTTTTGTTCTGAGCAATCTCACGTTTCCCGCCTTATTCGAGACTCTAGAAAGCAAGAGCGTGCTTCTTGCTCTAAAGCAGAGTGTGTTTCATGGATGAGAAGTGTGCTGTGTGTTTCCCTTCAGAAACGGAGTGAAATGCCAGGCTCTGTGTCTTCCTACAAGCGAGACTTCGTTTCAGGTAAACGCAGTCACTTTTCAGCTCAAACGAAGCTCTATTGTACACGAAGCTCACACGTTTCTCGCTCTTAACTGAAACGCATTGGATGTTAGAGGGCCTGTGGTTTGTATCAGTTTCAGAAGCAGAGTTGAACTAGATATGGTCCGTGTGTGTAGGAAACACAGTTCTTTTGTCCTGAGCACTCTCACGTTTCCCGCCTTATTCGAGACTCTAGAAAGCAAGAGCGTGCTTCTTGCTCTAAAGCAGAGTGTGTTTCATGGATGAGAAGTGTGCTGTGTGTTTCCCTTCAGAAACGGAGTGAAATGCCAGGCTCTGTGTCTTCCTACAAGCGAGACTTCGTTTCAGGTAAACGCAGTCACTTTTCAGCTCAAACGAAGCTCTATTGTACACGAAGCTCACACGTTTCTCGCTCTTAACTGAAACGCATTGGATGTTAGAGGGCCTGTGGTTTGTATCAGTTTCAGAAGCAGAGTTGAACTAGATATGGTCCGTGTGTGTAGGAAACACAGTTCTTTTGTCCTGAGCACTCTCACGTTTCCCGCCTTATTCGAGACTCTAGAAAGCAAGAGCGTGCTTCTTGCTCTAAAGCAGAGTGTGTTTCATGGATGAGAAGTGTGCTGTGTGTTTCCCTTCAGAAACGGAGTGAAATGCCAGGCTCTGTGTCTTCCTACAAGCGAGACTTCGTTTCAGGTAAACGCAGTCACTTTTCAGCTCAAACGAAGCTCTATTGTACACAAAGCTCACACGTTTCTCGCTCTTAACTGAAACGCATTGGATGTTAGAGGGCCTGTGGTTTGTATCAGTTTCAGAAGCAGAGTTGAACTAGATATGGTCCGTGTGTGTAGGAAACACAGTTCTTTTGTTCTGAGCACTCTCACGTTTCCCGCCTTATTCGAGACTCTAGAAAGCAAGAGCGTGCTTCTTGCTCTAAAGCAGAGTGTGTTTCATGGATGAGAAGTGTGCTGTGTGTTTCCCTTCAGAAACGGAGTGAAATGCCAGGCTCTGTGTCTTCCTACAAGCGAGACTTCGTTTCAGGTAAACGCAGTCACTTTTCAGCTCAAACGAAGCTCTATTGTACACGAAGCTCACACGTTTCTCGCTCTTAACTGAAACGCATTGGATGTTAGAGGGCCTGTGGTTTGTATCAGTTTCAGAAGCAGAGTTGAACTAGATATGGTCCGTGTGTGTAGGAAACACAGTTCTTTTGTTCTGAGCACTCTCACGTTTCCCGCCTTATTCGAGACTCTAGAAAGCAAGAGCGTGCTTCTTGCTCTAAAGCAGAGTGTGTTTCATGGATGAGAAGTGTGCTGTGTGTTTCCCTTCAGAAACGGAGTGAAATGCCAGGCTCTGTGTCTTCCTACAAGCGAGACTTCGTTTCAGGTAAACGCAGTCACTTTTCAGCTCAAACGAAGCTCTATTGTACACGAAGCTCACACGTTTCTCGCTCTTAACTGAAACGCATTGGATGTTAGAGGGCCTGTGGTTTGTATCAGTTTCAGAAGCAGAGTTGAACTAGATATGGTCCGTGTGTGTAGGAAACACAGTTCTTTTGTCCTGAGCACTCTCAAGTTTCCCGCCTTATTCGAGACTCTAGAAAGCAAGAGCGTGCTTCTTGCTCTAAAGCAGAGTGTGTTTCATGGATGAGAAGTGTGCTGTGTGTTTCCCTTCAGAAACGGAGTGAAATGCCAGGCTCTGTGTCTTCCTACAAGCGAGACTTCGTTTCAGGTAAACGCAGTCACTTTTCAGCTCAAACGAAGCTCTATTGTACACAAAGCTCACACGTTTCTCGCTCTTAACTGAAACGCATTGGATGTTAGAGGGCCTGTGGTTTGTATCAGTTTCAGAAGCAGAGTTGAACTAGATATGGTCCGTGTGTGTAGGAAACACAGTTCTTTTGTTCTGAGCACTCTCACGTTTCCCGCCTTATTCGAGACTCTAGAAAGCAAGAGCGTGCTTCTTGCTCTAAAGCAGAGTGTGTTTCATGGATGAGAAGTGTGCTGTGTGTTTCCCTTCAGAAACGGAGTGAAATGCCAGGCTCTGTGTCTTCCTACAAGCGAGACTTCGTTTCAGGTAAACGCAGTCACTTTTCAGCTCAAACGAAGCTCTATTGTACACGAAGCTCACACGTTTCTCGCTCTTAACTGAAACGCATTGGATGTTAGAGGGCCTGTGGTTTGTATCAGTTTCAGAAGCAGAGTTGAACTAGATATGGTCCGTGTGTGTAGGAAACACAGTTCTTTTGTCCTGAGCACTCTCACGTTTCCCGCCTTATTCGAGACTCTAGAAAGCAAGAGCGTGCTTCTTGCTCTAAAGCAGAGTGTGTTTCATGGATGAGAAGTGTGCTGTGTGTTTCCCTTCAGAAACGGAGTGAAATGCCAGGCTCTGTGTCTTCCTACAAGCGAGACTTCGTTTCAGGTAAATGCAGTCACTTTTCAGCTCAAACGAAGCTCTATTGTACACAAAGCTCACACGTTTCTCGCTCTTAACTGAAACGCATTGGATGTTAGAGGGCCTGTGGTTTGTATCAGTTTCAGAAGCAGAGTTGAACTAGATATGGTCCGTGTGTGTAGGAAACACAGTTCTTTTGTTCTGAGCACTCTCACGTTTCCCGCCTTATTCGAGACTCTAGAAAGCAAGAGCGTGCTTCTTGCTCTAAAGCAGAGTGTGTTTCATGGATGAGAAGTGTGCTGTGTGTTTCCCTTCAGAAACGGAGTGAAATGCCAGGCTCTGTGTCTTCCTACAAGCGAGACTTCGTTTCAGGTAAACGCAGTCACTTTTCAGCTCAAACGAAGCTCTATTGTACACGAAGCTCACACGTTTCTCGCTCTTAACTGAAACGCATTGGATGTTAGAGGGCCTGTGGTTTGTATCAGTTTCAGAAGCAGAGTTGAACTAGATATGGTCCGTGTGTGTAGGAAACACAGTTCTTTTGTTCTGAGCACTCTCACGTTTCCCGCCTTATTCGAGACTCTAGAAAGCAAGAGCGTGCTTCTTGCTCTAAAGCAGAGTGTGTTTCATGGATGAGAAGTGTGCTGTGTGTTTCCCTTCAGAAACGGAGTGAAATGCCAGGCTCTGTGTCTTCCTACAAGCGAGACTTCGTTTCAGGTAAACGCAGTCACTTTTCAGCTCAAACGAAGCTCTATTGTACACGAAGCTCACACGTTTCTCGCTCTTAACTGAAACGCATTGGATGTTAGAGGGCCTGTGGTTTGTATCAGTTTCAGAAGCAGAGTTGAACTAGATATGGTCCGTGTGTGTAGGAAACACAGTTCTTTTGTCCTGAGCACTCTCACGTTTCCCGCCTTATTCGAGACTCTAGAAAGCAAGAGCGTGCTTCTTGCTCTAAAGCAGAGTGTGTTTCATGGATGAGAAGTGTGCTGTGTGTTTCCCTTCAGAAACGGAGTGAAATGCCAGGCTCTGTGTCTTCCTACAAGCGAGACTTCGTTTCAGGTAAACGCAGTCACTTTTCAGCTCAAACGAAGCTCTATTGTACACAAAGCTCACACGTTTCTCGCTCTTAACTGAAACGCATTGGATGTTAGAGGGCCTGTGGTTTGTATCAGTTTCAGAAGCAGAGTTGAACTAGATATGGTCCGTGTGTGTAGGAAACACAGTTCTTTTGTCCTGAGCACTCTCACGTTTCCCGCCTTATTCGAGACTCTAGAAAGCAAGAGCATGCTTCTTGCTCTAAAGCAGAGTGTGTTTCATGGATGAGAAGTGTGCTGTGTGCTTCCCTTCAGAAACGGAGTGAAATGCCAGGCTCTGTGTCTTCCTACAAGCGAGACTTCGTTTCAGGTAAACGCAGCCACTTTTCAGCTCAAACGAAGCTCTATTGTACACGAAGCTCACACGTTTCTCGCTCTTAACTGAAACGCATTGGATGTTAGAGGGCCTGTGGTTTGTATCAGTTTCAGAAGCAGAGTTGAACTAGATATGGTCCGTGTGTGTAGGAAACACAGTTCTTTTGTTCTGAGCACTCTCACGTTTCCCGCCTTATTCGAGACTCTAGAAAGCAAGAGCGTGCTTCTTGCTCTAAAGCAGAGTGTGTTTCATGGATGAGAAGTGTGCTGTGTGTTTCCCTTCAGAAACGGAGTGAAATGCCAGGCTCTGTGTCTTCCTACAAGCGAGACTTCGTTTCAGGTAAACGCAGTCACTTTTCAGCTCAAACGAAGCTCTATTGTACACGAAGCTCACACGTTTCTCGCTCTTAACTGAAACGCATTGGATGTTAGAGGGCCTGTGGTTTGTATCAGTTTCAGAAGCAGAGTTGAACTAGATATGGTCCGTGTGTGTAGGAAACACAGTTCTTTTGTCCTGAGCACTCTCACGTTTCCCGCCTTATTCGAGACTCTAGAAAGCAAGAGCGTGCTTCTTGCTCTAAAGCAGAGTGTGTTTCATGGATGAGAAGTGTGCTGTGTGTTTCCCTTCAGAAACGGAGTGAAATGCCAGGCTCTGTGTCTTCCTACAAGCGAGACTTCGTTTCAGGTAAACGCAGTCACTTTTCAGCTCAAAGAAGCTCTATTGTACACGAAGCTCACACGTTTCTCGCTCTTAACTGAAACGCATTGGATGTTAGAGGGCCTGTGGTTTGTATCAGTTTCAGAAGCAGAGTTGAACTAGATATGGTCCGTGTGTGTAGGAAACACAGTTCTTTTGTCCTGAGCACTCTCACGTTTCCCGCCTTATTCGAGACTCTAGA
The DNA here is from genome assembly GCA_949786405.1 of Onychomys arenicola. Classification (NCBI taxonomy): domain Eukaryota; kingdom Metazoa; phylum Chordata; class Mammalia; order Rodentia; family Cricetidae; genus Onychomys; species Onychomys arenicola. Next base: position 334,444 of record CATKUM010000099.1, read on the forward strand.
AAGCAAGAGCGTGCTTCTTGCTCTAAAGCAGAGTGTGTTTCATGGATGAGAAGTGTGCTGTGTGTTTCCCTTCAGAAACGGAGTGAAATGCCAGGCTCTGTGTCTTCCTACAAGCGAGACTTCGTTTCAGGTAAACGCAGTCACTTTTCAGCTCAAACGAAGCTCTATTGTACACGAAGCTCACACGTTTCTCGCTCTTAACTGAAACGCATTGGATGTTAGAGGGCCTGTGGTTTGTATCAGTTTCAGAAGCAGAGTTGAACTAGATATGGTCCGTGTGTGTAGGAAACACAGTTCTTTTGTTCTGAGCACTCTCACGTTTCCCGCCTTATTCGAGACTCTAGAAAGCAAGAGCGTGCTTCTTGCTCTAAAGCAGAGTGTGTTTCATGGATGAGAAGTGTGCTGTGTGTTTCCCTTCAGAAACGGAGTGAAATGCCAGGCTCTGTGTCTTCCTACAAGCGAGACTTCGTTTCAGGTAAACGCAGTCACTTTTCAGCTCAAACGAAGCTCTATTGTACACGAAGCTCACACGTTTCTCGCTCTTAACTGAAACGCATTGGATGTTAGAGGGCCTGTGGTTTGTATCAGTTTCAGAAGCAGAGTTGAACTAGATATGGTCCGTGTGTGTAGGAAACACAGTTCTTTTGTCCTGAGCACTCTCACGTTTCCCGCCTTATTCGAGACTCTAGAAAGCAAGAGCGTGCTTCTTGCTCTAAAGCAGAGTGTGTTTCATGGATGAGAAGTGTGCTGTGTGTTTCCCTTCAGAAACGGAGTGAAATGCCAGGCTCTGTGTCTTCCTACAAGCGAGACTTCGTTTCAGGTAAACGCAGTCACTTTTCAGCTCAAAGAAGCTCTATTGTACACGAAGCTCACACGTTTCTCGCTCTTAACTGAAACGCATTGGATGTTAGAGGGCCTGTGGTTTGTATCAGTTTCAGAAGCAGAGTTGAACTAGATATGGTCCGTGTGTGTAGGAAACACAGTTCTTTTGTCCTGAGCACTCTCACGTTTCCCGCCTTATTCGAGACTCTAGAAAGCAAGAGCGTGCTTCTTGCTCTAAAGCAGAGTGTGTTTCATGGATGAGAAGTGTGCTGTGTGTTTCCCTTCAGAAACGGAGTGAAATGCCAGGCTCTGTGTCTTCCTACAAGTGAGACTTCGTTTCAGGTAAACGCAGTCACTTTTCAGCTCAAACGAAGCTCTATTGTACACGAAGCTCACACGTTTCTCGCTCTTAACTGAAACGCATTGGATGTTAGAGGGCCTGTGGTTTGTATCAGTTTCAGAAGCAGAGTTGAACTAGATATGGTCCGTGTGTGTAGGAAACACAGTTCTTTTGTTCTGAGCACTCTCACGTTTCCCGCCTTATTCGAGACTCTAGAAAGCAAGAGCGTGCTTCTTGCTCTAAAGCAGAGTGTGTTTCATGGATGAGAAGTGTGCTGTGTGTTTCCCTTCAGAAACGGAGTGAAATGCCAGGCTCTGTGTCTTCCTACAAGCGAGACTTCGTTTCAGGTAAACGCAGTCACTTTTCAGCTCAAACGAAGCTCTATTGTACACGAAGCTCACACGTTTCTCGCTCTTAACTGAAACGCATTGGATGTTAGAGGGCCTGTGGTTTGTATCAGTTTCAGAAGCAGAGTTGAACTAGATATGGTCCGTGTGTGTAGGAAACACAGTTCTTTTGTCCTGAGCACTCTCACGTTTCCCGCCTTATTCGAGACTCTAGAAAGCAAGAGCGTGCTTCTTGCTCTAAAGCAGAGTGTGTTTCATGGATGAGAAGTGTGCTGTGTGTTTCCCTTCAGAAACGGAGTGAAATGCCAGGCTCTGTGTCTTCCTACAAGCGAGACTTCGTTTCAGGTAAACGCAGTCACTTTTCAGCTCAAAGAAGCTCTATTGTACACGAAGCTCACACGTTTCTCGCTCTTAACTGAAACGCATTGGATGTTAGAGGGCCTGTGGTTTGTATCAGTTTCAGAAGCAGAGTTGAACTAGATATGGTCCGTGTGTGTAGGAAACACAGTTCTTTTGTCCTGAGCACTCTCACGTTTCCCGCCTTATTCGAGACTCTAGAAAGCAAGAGCGTGCTTCTTGCTCTAAAGCAGAGTGTGTTTCATGGATGAGAAGTGTGCTGTGTGTTTCCCTTCAGAAACGGAGTGAAATGCCAGGCTCTGTGTCTTCCTACAAGCGAGACTTCGTTTCAGGTAAACGCAGTCACTTTTCAGCTCAAACGAAGCTCTATTGTACACTAAGCTCACACGTTTCTCGCTCTTAACTGAAACGCATTGGATGTTAGAGGGCCTGTGGTTTGTATCAGTTTCAGAAGCAGAGTTGAACTAGATATGGTCCGTGTGTGTAGGAAACACAGTTCTTTTGTCCTGAGCACTCTAACGTTTCCCGACTTATTCGAGACTCTAGAAAGCAAGAGCGTGCTTCTTGCTCTAAAGCAGAGTGTGTTTCCTGGATGAGAAGTGTGCTGTGTGTTTCCCTTCAGAAACGGAGTGAAATGCCAGGCTCTGTGTCTTCCTACAAGCGAGACTTCGTTTCAGGTAAACGCAGTCACTTTTCAGCTCAAACGAAGCTCTATTGTACATGAAGCTCACACGTTTCTCGCTCTTAACTGAAACGCATTGGATGTTAGAGGGCCTGTGGTTTGTATCAGTTTCAGAAGCAGAGTTGAACTAGATATGGTCCGTGTGTGTAGGAAACACAGTTCTTTTGTTCTGAGCACTCTCACGTTTCCCGCCTTATTCGAGACTCTAGAAAGCAAGAGCGTGCTTCTTGCTCTAAAGCAGAGTGTGTTTCATGGATGAGAAGTGTGCTGTGTGTTTCCCTTCAGAAACGGAGTGAAATGCCAGGCTCTGTGTCTTCCTACAAGCGAGACTTCGTTTCAGGTAAACGCAGTCACTTTTCAGCTCAAACGAAGCTCTATTGTACACGAAGCTCACACGTTTCTCGCTCTTAACTGAAACGCATTGGATGTTAGAGGGCCTGTGGTTTGTATCAGTTTCAGAAGCAGAGTTGAACTAGATATGGTCCGTGTGTGTAGGAAACACAGTTCTTTTGTCCTGAGCACTCTAACGTTTCCCGACTTATTCGAGACTCTAGAAAGCAAGAGCGTGCTTCTTGCTCTAAAGCAGAGTGTGTTTCCTGGATGAGAAGTGTGCTGTGTGTTTCCCTTCAGAAACGGAGTGAAATGCCAGGCTCTGTGTCTTCCTACAAGCGAGACTTCGTTTCAGGTAAACGCAGTCACTTTTCAGCTCAAACGAAGCTCTATTGTACATGAAGCTCACACGTTTCTCGCTCTTAACTGAAACGCATTGGATGTTAGAGGGCCTGTGGTTTGTATCAGTTTCAGAAGCAGAGTTGAACTAGATATGGTCCGTGTGTGTAGGAAACACAGTTCTTTTGTTCTGAGCACTCTCACGTTTCCCGCCTTATTCGAGACTCTAGAAAGCAAGAGCGTGCTTCTTGCTCTAAAGCAGAGTGTGTTTCCTGGATGAGAAGTGTGCTGTGTGTTTCCCTTCAGAAACGGAGTGAAATGCCAGGCTCTGTGTCTTCCTACAAGCGAGACTTCGTTTCAGGTAAACGCAGTCACTTTTCAGCTCAAACGAAGCTCTATTGTACATGAAGCTCACACGTTTCTCGCTCTTAACTGAAACGCATTGGATGTTAGAGGGCCTGTGGTTTGTATCAGTTTCAGAAGCAGAGTTGAACTAGATATGGTCCGTGTGTGTAGGAAACACAGTTCTTTTGTTCTGAGCACTCTCACGTTTCCCGCCTTATTCGAGACTCTAGAAAGCAAGAGCGTGCTTCTTGCTCTAAAGCAGAGTGTGTTTCATGGATGAGAAGTGTGCTGTGTGTTTCCCTTCAGAAACGGAGTGAAATGCCAGGCTCTGTGTCTTCCTCCAAGCGAGACTTCATTTCAGGTAAACGCAGTCACTTTTCAGCTCAAACGAAGCTATATTGTACACGAAGCTCACACGTTTCTCGCTCTTAACTGAAACGCATTGGATGTTAGAGGGCCTGTGGTTTGTATCAGTTTCAGAAGCAGAGTTGAACTAGATATGGTCCGTGTGTGTAGGAAACACAGTTCTTTTGTTCTGAGCACTCTCACGTTTCCCGCCTTATTCGAGACTCTAGAAAGCAAGAGCGTGCTTCTTGCTCTAAAGCAGATTGTGTTTCATGGATGAGAAGTGTGCTGTGTGTTTCCCTTCAGAAACGGAGTGAAATGCCAGGCTCTGTGTCTTCCTTCAAGCGAGACTTCGTTTCAGGTAAACGCAGTCACTTTTCAGCTCAAACGAAGCTCTATTGTACACGAAGCTCACACGTTTCTCGCTCTTAACTGAAACGCATTGGATGTTAGAGGGCCTGTGGTTTGTATCAGTTTCAGAAGCAGAGTTGAACTAGATATGGTCCGTGTGTGTAGGAAACACAGTTCTTTTGTTCTGAGCACTCTCACGTTTCCCGCCTTATTCGAGACTCTAGAAAGCAAGAGCGTGCTTCTTGCTCTAAAGCAGAGTGTGTTTCATGGATGAGAAGTGTGCTGTGTGTTTCCCTTCAGAAACGGAGTGAAATGCCAGGCTCTGTGTCTTCCTACAAGCGAGACTTCGTTTCAGGTAAACGCAGTCACTTTTCAGCTCAAACGAAGCTCTATTGTACACGAAGCTCACACGTTTCTCGCTCTTAACTGAAACGCATTGGATGTTAGAGGGCCTGTGGTTTGTATCAGTTTCAGAAGCAGAGTTGAACTAGATATGGTCCGTGTGTGTAGGAAACACAGTTCTTTTGTCCTGAGCACTCTCACGTTTCCCGCCTTATTCGAGACTCTAGAAAGCAAGAGCGTGCTTCTTGCTCTAAAGCAGAGTGTGTTTCATGGATGAGAAGTGTGCTGTGTGTTTCCCTTCAGAAACGGAGTGAAATGCCAGGCTCTGTGTCTTCCTACAAGCGAGACTTCGTTTCAGGTAAACGCAGTCACTTTTCAGCTCAAACGAAGCTCTATTGTACACAAAGCTCACACGTTTCTCGCTCTTAACTGAAACGCATTGGATGTTAGAGGGCCTGTGGTTTGTATCAGTTTCAGAAGCAGAGTTGAACTAGATATGGTCCGTGTGTGTAGGAAACACAGTTCTTTTGTTCTGAGCACTCTCACGTTTCCCGCCTTATTCGAGACTCTAGAAAGCAAGAGCGTGCTTCTTGCTCTAAAGCAGAGTGTGTTTCATGGATGAGAAGTGTGCTGTGTGTTTCCCTTCAGAAACGGAGTGAAATGCCAGGCTCTGTGTCTTCCTACAAGCGAGACTTCGTTTCAGGTAAACGCAGTCACTTTTCAGCTCAAACGAAGCTCTATTGTACACGAAGCTCACACGTTTCTCGCTCTTAACTGAAACGCATTGGATGTTAGAGGGCCTGTGGTTTGTATCAGTTTCAGAAGCAGAGTTGAACTAGATATGGTCCGTGTGTGTAGGAAACACAGTTCTTTTGTTCTGAGCACTCTCACGTTTCCCGCCTTATTTGAGACTCTAGAAAGCAAGAGCGTGCTTCTTGCTCTAAAGCAGAGTGTGTTTCATGGATGAGAAGTGTGCTGTGTGTTTCCCTTCAGAAACGGAGTGAAATGCCAGGCTCTGTGTCTTCCTACAAGCGAGACTTCGTTTCAGGTAAACGCAGTCACTTTTCAGCTCAAACGAAGCTCTATTGTACACGAAGCTCACACGTTTCTCGCTCTTAACTGAAACGCATTGGATGTTAGAGGGCCTGTGGTTTGTATCAGTTTCAGAAGCAGAGTTGAACTAGATATGGTCCGTGTGTGTAGGAAACACAGTTCTTTTGTCCTGAGCACTCTCACGTTTCCCGCCTTATTCGAGACTCTAGAAAGCAAGAGCGTGCTTCTTGCTCTAAAGCAGAGTGTGTTTCATGGATGAGAAGTGTGCTGTGTGTTTCCCTTCAGAAACGGAGTGAAATGCCAGGCTCTGTGTCTTCCTACAAGCGAGACTTCGTTTCAGGTAAACGCAGTCACTTTTCAGCTCAAACGAAGCTCTATTGTACACAAAGCTCACACGTTTCTCGCTCTTAACTGAAACGCATTGGATGTTAGAGGGCCTGTGGTTTGTATCAGTTTCAGAAGCAGAGTTGAACTAGATATGGTCCGTGTGTGTAGGAAACACAGTTCTTTTGTTCTGAGCACTCTCACGTTTCCCGCCTTATTCGAGACTCTAGAAAGCAAGAGCGTGCTTCTTGCTCTAAAGCAGAGTGTGTTTCATGGATGAGAAGTGTGCTGTGTGTTTCCCTTCAGAAACGGAGTGAAATGCCAGGCTCTGTGTCTTCCTACAAGCGAGACTTCGTTTCAGGTAAACGCAGTCACTTTTCAGCTCAAACGAAGCTCTATTGTACACGAAGCTCACACGTTTCTCGCTCTTAACTGAAACGCATTGGATGTTAGAGGGCCTGTGGTTTGTATCAGTTTCAGAAGCAGAGTTGAACTAGATATGGTCCGTGTGTGTAGGAAACACAGTTCTTTTGTTCTGAGCACTCTCACGTTTCCCGCCTTATTCGAGACTCTAGAAAGCAAGAGCGTGCTTCTTGCTCTAAAGCAGAGTGTGTTTCATGGATGAGAAGTGTGCTGTGTGTTTCCCTTCAGAAACGGAGTGAAATGCCAGGCTCTGTGTCTTCCTACAAGCGAGACTTCGTTTCAGGTAAACGCAGTCACTTTTCAGCTCAAACGAAGCTCTATTGTACACGAAGCTCACACGTTTCTCGCTCTTAACTGAAACGCATTGGATGTTAGAGGGCCTGTGGTTTGTATCAGTTTCAGAAGCAGAGTTGAACTAGATATGGTCCGTGTGTGTAGGAAACACAGTTCTTTTGTCCTGAGCACTCTCACGTTTCCCGCCTTATTCGAGACTCTAGAAAGCAAGAGCGTGCTTCTTGCTCTAAAGCAGAGTGTGTTTCATGGATGAGAAGTATGCTGTGTGTTTCCCTTCAGAAACGGAGTGAAATGCCAGGCTCTGTGTCTTCCTACAAGCGAGACTTCGTTTCAGGTAAACGCAGTCACTTTTCAGCTCAAACGAAGCTCTATTGTACACGAAGCTCACACGTTTCTCGCTCTTAACTGAAACGCATTGGATGTTAGAGGGCCTGTGGTTTGTATCAGTTTCAGAAGCAGAGTTGAACTAGATATGGTCCGTGTGTGTAGGAAACACAGTTCTTTTGTCCTGAGCACTCTCACGTTTCCCGCCTTATTCGAGACTCTAGAAAGCAAGAGCGTGCTTCTTGCTCTAAAGCAGAGTGTGTTTCATGGATGAGAAGTGTGCTGTGTGTTTCCCTTCAGAAACGGAGTGAAATGCCAGGCTCTGTGTCTTCCTACAAGCGAGACTTCGTTTCAGGTAAACGCAGTCACTTTTCAGCTCAAACGAAGCTCTATTGTACACGAAGCTCACACGTTTCTCGCTCTTAACTGAAACGCATTGGATGTTAGAGGGCCTGTGGTTTGTATCAGTTTCAGAAGCAGAGTTGAACTAGATATGGTCCGTGTGTGTAGGAAACACAGTTCTTTTGTCCTGAGCACTCTCACGTTTCCCGCCTTATTCGAGACTCTAGAAAGCAAGAGCGTGCTTCTTGCTCTAAAGCAGAGTGTGTTTCATGGATGAGAAGTGTGCTGTGTGTTTCCCTTCAGAAACGGAGTGAAATGCCAGGCTCTGTGTCTTCCTACAAGCGAGACTTCGTTTCAGGTAAACGCAGTCACTTTTCAGCTCAAACGAAGCTCTATTGTACACAAAGCTCACACGTTTCTCGCTCTTAACTGAAACGCATTGGAGGTTAGAGGGCCTGTGGTTTGTATCAGTTTCAGAAGCAGAGTTGAACTAGATATGGTCCGTGTGTGTAGGAAACACAGTTCTTTTGTTCTGAGCACTCTCACGTTTCCCGCCTTATTCGAGACTCTAGAAAGCAAGAGCGTGCTTCTTGCTCTAAAGCAGAGTGTGTTTCATGGATGAGAAGTGTGCTGTGTGTTTCCCTTCAGAAACGGAGTGAAATGCCAGGCTCTGTGTCTTCCTACAAGCGAGACTTCGTTTCAGGTAAACGCAGTCACTTTTCAGCTCAAACGAAGCTCTATTGTACACGAAGCTCACACGTTTCTCGCTCTTAACTGAAACGCATTGGATGTTAGAGGGCCTGTGGTTTGTATCAGTTTCAGAAGCAGAGTTGAACTAGATATGGTCCGTGTGTGTAGGAAACACAGTTCTTTTGTTCTGAGCACTCTCACGTTTCCCGCCTTATTCGAGACTCTAGAAAGCAAGAGCGTGCTTCTTGCTCTAAAGCAGAGTGTGTTTCATGGATGAGAAGTGTGCTGTGTGTTTCCCTTCAGAAACGGAGTGAAATGCCAGGCTCTGTGTCTTCCTACAAGCGAGACTTCGTTTCAGGTAAACGCAGTCACTTTTCAGCTCAAACGAAGCTCTATTGTACACGAAGCTCACACGTTTCTCGCTCTTAACTGAAACGCATTGGATGTTAGAGGGCCTGTGGTTTGTATCAGTTTCAGAAGCAGAGTTGAACTAGATATGGTCCGTGTGTGTAGGAAACACAGTTCTTTTGTCCTGAGCACTCTCACGTTTCCCGCCTTATTTGAGACTCTAGAAAGCAAGAGCGTGCTTCTTGCTCTAAAGCAGAGTGTGTTTCATGGATGAGAAGTGTGCTGTGTGTTTCCCTTCAGAAACGGAGTGAAATGCCAGGCTCTGTGTCTTCCTACAAGCGAGACTTCGTTTCAGGTAAACGCAGTCACTTTTCAGCTCAAACGAAGCTCTATTGTACACGAAGCTCACACGTTTCTCGCTCTTAACTGAAACGCATTGGATGTTAGAGGGCCTGTGGTTTGTATCAGTTTCAGAAGCAGAGTTGAACTAGATATGGTCCGTGTGTGTAGGAAACACAGTTCTTTTGTCCTGAGCACTCTCACGTTTCCCGCCTTATTCGAGACTCTAGAAAGCAAGAGCGTGCTTCTTGCTCTAAAGCAGAGTGTGTTTCATGGATGAGAAGTGTGCTGTGTGTTTCCCTTCAGAAACGGAGTGAAATGCCAGGCTCTGTGTCTTCCTACAAGCGAGACTTCGTTTCAGGTAAACGCAGTCACTTTTCAGCTCAAACGAAGCTCTATTGTACACAAAGCTCACACGTTTCTCGCTCTTAACTGAAACGCATTGGATGTTAGAGGGCCTGTGGTTTGTATCAGTTTCAGAAGCAGAGTTGAACTAGATATGGTCCGTGTGTGTAGGAAACACAGTTCTTTTGTTCTGAGCACTCTCACGTTTCCCGCCTTATTCGAGACTCTAGAAAGCAAGAGCGTGCTTCTTGCTCTAAAGCAGAGTGTGTTTCATGGATGAGAAGTGTGCTGTGTGTTTCCCTTCAGAAACGGAGTGAAATGCCAGGCTCTGTGTCTTCCTACAAGCGAGACTTCGTTTCAGGTAAACGCAGTCACTTTTCAGCTCAAACGAAGCTCTATTGTACACGAAGCTCACACGTTTCTCGCTCTTAACTGAAACGCATTGGATGTTAGAGGGCCTGTGGTTTGTATCAGTTTCAGAAGCAGAGTTGAACTAGATATGGTCCGTGTGTGTAGGAAACACAGTTCTTTTGTTCTGAGCACTCTCACGTTTCCCGCCTTATTCGAGACTCTAGAAAGCAAGAGCGTGCTTCTTGCTCTAAAGCAGAGTGTGTTTCATGGATGAGAAGTGTGCTGTGTGTTTCCCTTCAGAAACGGAGTGAAATGCCAGGCTCTGTGTCTTCCTACAAGCGAGACTTCGTTTCAGGTAAACGCAGTCACTTTTCAGCTCAAACGAAGCTCTATTGTACACGAAGCTCACACGTTTCTCGCTCTTAACTGAAACGCATTGGATGTTAGAGGGCCTGTGGTTTGTATCAGTTTCAGAAGCAGAGTTGAACTAGATATGGTCCGTGTGTGTAGGAAACACAGTTCTTTTGTCCTGAGCACTCTCACGTTTCCCGCCTTATTCGAGACTCTAGAAAGCAAGAGCGTGCTTCTTGCTCTAAAGCAGAGTGTGTTTCATGGATGAGAAGTATGCTGTGTGTTTCCCTTCAGAAACGGAGTGAAATGCCAGGCTCTGTGTCTTCCTACAAGCGAGACTTCGTTTCAGGTAAACGCAGTCACTTTTCAGCTCAAACGAAGCTCTATTGTACACGAAGCTCACACGTTTCTCGCTCTTAACTGAAACGCATTGGATGTTAGAGGGCCTGTGGTTTGTATCAGTTTCAGAAGCAGAGTTGAACTAGATATGGTCCGTGTGTGTAGGAAACACAGTTCTTTTGTCCTGAGCACTCTCACGTTTCCCGCCTTATTCGAGACTCTAGAAAGCAAGAGCGTGCTTCTTGCTCTAAAGCAGAGTGTGTTTCATGGATGAGAAGTGTGCTGTGTGTTTCCCTTCAGAAACGGAGTGAAATGCCAGGCTCTGTGTCTTCCTACAAGCGAGACTTCGTTTCAGGTAAACGCAGTCACTTTTCAGCTCAAACGAAGCTCTATTGTACACGAAGCTCACACGTTTCTCGCTCTTAACTGAAACGCATTGGATGTTAGAGGGCCTGTGGTTTGTATCAGTTTCAGAAGCAGAGTTGAACTAGATATGGTCCGTGTGTGTAGGAAACACAGTTCTTTTGTCCTGAGCACTCTCACGTTTCCCGCCTTATTCGAGACTCTAGAAAGCAAGAGCGTGCTTCTTGCTCTAAAGCAGAGTGTGTTTCATGGATGAGAAGTGTGCTGTGTGTTTCCCTTCAGAAACGGAGTGAAATGCCAGGCTCTGTGTCTTCCTACAAGCGAGACTTCGTTTCAGGTAAACGCAGTCACTTTTCAGCTCAAACGAAGCTCTATTGTACACAAAGCTCACACGTTTCTCGCTCTTAACTGAAACGCATTGGAGGTTAGAGGGCCTGTGGTTTGTATCAGTTTCAGAAGCAGAGTTGAACTAGATATGGTCCGTGTGTGTAGGAAACACAGTTCTTTTGTTCTGAGCACTCTCACGTTTCCCGCCTTATTCGAGACTCTAGAAAGCAAGAGCGTGCTTCTTGCTCTAAAGCAGAGTGTGTTTCATGGATGAGAAGTGTGCTGTGTGTTTCCCTTCAGAAACGGAGTGAAATGCCAGGCTCTGTGTCTTCCTACAAGCGAGACTTCGTTTCAGGTAAACGCAGTCACTTTTCAGCTCAAACGAAGCTCTATTGTACACGAAGCTCACACGTTTCTCGCTCTTAACTGAAACGCATTGGATGTTAGAGGGCCTGTGGTTTGTATCAGTTTCAGAAGCAGAGTTGAACTAGATATGGTCCGTGTGTGTAGGAAACACAGTTCTTTTGTTCTGAGCACTCTCACGTTTCCCGCCTTATTCGAGACTCTAGAAAGCAAGAGCGTGCTTCTTGCTCTAAAGCAGAGTGTGTTTCATGGATGAGAAGTGTGCTGTGTGTTTCCCTTCAGAAACGGAGTGAAATGCCAGGCTCTGTGTCTTCCTACAAGCGAGACTTCGTTTCAGGTAAACGCAGTCACTTTTCAGCTCAAACGAAGCTCTATTGTACACGAAGCTCACACGTTTCTCGCTCTTAACTGAAACGCATTGGATGTTAGAGGGCCTGTGGTTTGTATCAGTTTCAGAAGCAGAGTTGAACTAGATATGGTCCGTGTGTGTAGGAAACACAGTTCTTTTGTCCTGAGCACTCTCACGTTTCCCGCCTTATTTGAGACTCTAGAAAGCAAGAGCGTGCTTCTTGCTCTAAAGCAGAGTGTGTTTCATGGATGAGAAGTGTGCTGTGTGTTTCCCTTCAGAAACGGAGTGAAATGCCAGGCTCTGTGTCTTCCTACAAGCGAGACTTCGTTTCAGGTAAACGCAGTCACTTTTCAGCTCAAACGAAGCTCTATTGTACACGAAGCTCACACATTTCTCGCTCTTAACTGAAACGCATTGGATGTTAGAGGGCCTGTGGTTTGTATCAGTTTCAGAAGCAGAGTTGAACTAGATATGGTCCGTGTGTGTAGGAAACACAGTTCTTTTGTCCTGAGCACTCTCACGTTTCCCGCCTTATTCGAGACTCTAGAAAGCAAGAGCGTGCTTCTTGCTCTAAAGCAGAGTGTGTTTCATGGATGAGAAGTGTGCTGTGTGTTTCCCTTCAGAAACGGAGTGAAATGCCAGGCTCTGTGTCTTCCTACAAGCGAGACTTCGTTTCAGGTAAACGCAGTCACTTTTCAGCTCAAACGAAGCTCTATTGTACACAAAGCTCACACGTTTCTCGCTCTTAACTGAAACGCATTGGATGTTAGAGGGCCTGTGGTTTGTATCAGTTTCAGAAGCAGAGTTGAACTAGATATGGTCCGTGTGTGTAGGAAACACAGTTCTTTTGTTCTGAGCACTCTCACGTTTCCCGCCTTATTCGAGACTCTAGAAAGCAAGAGCGTGCTTCTTGCTCTAAAGCAGAGTGTGTTTCATGGATGAGAAGTGTGCTGTGTGTTTCCCTTCAGAAACGGAGTGAAATGCCAGGCTCTGTGTCTTCCTACAAGCGAGACTTCGTTTCAGGTAAACGCAGTCACTTTTCAGCTCAAACGAAGCTCTATTGTACACGAAGCTCACACGTTTCTCGCTCTTAACTGAAACGCATTGGATGTTAGAGGGCCTGTGGTTTGTATCAGTTTCAGAAGCAGAGTTGAACTAGATATGGTCCGTGTGTGTAGGAAACACAGTTCTTTTGTTCTGAGCACTCTCACGTTTCCCGCCTTATTCGAGACTCTAGAAAGCAAGAGCGTGCTTCTTGCTCTAAAGCAGAGTGTGTTTCATGGATGAGAAGTGTGCTGTGTGTTTCCCTTCAGAAACGGAGTGAAATGCCAGGCTCTGTGTCTTCCTACAAGCGAGACTTCGTTTCAGGTAAACGCAGTCACTTTTCAGCTCAAACGAAGCTCTATTGTACACGAAGCTCACACGTTTCTCGCTCTTAACTGAAACGCATTGGATGTTAGAGGGCCTGTGGTTTGTATCAGTTTCAGAAGCAGAGTTGAACTAGATATGGTCCGTGTGTGTAGGAAACACAGTTCTTTTGTCCTGAGCACTCTCACGTTTCCCGCCTTATTCGAGACTCTAGAAAGCAAGAGCGTGCTTCTTGCTCTAAAGCAGAGTGTGTTTCATGGATGAGAAGTATGCTGTGTGTTTCCCTTCAGAAACGGAGTGAAATGCCAGGCTCTGTGTCTTCCTACAAGCGAGACTTCGTTTCAGGTAAACGCAGTCACTTTTCAGCTCAAACGAAGCTCTATTGTACACGAAGCTCACACGTTTCTCGCTCTTAACTGAAACGCATTGGATGTTAGAGGGCCTGTGGTTTGTATCAGTTTCAGAAGCAGAGTTGAACTAGATATGGTCCGTGTGTGTAGGAAACACAGTTCTTTTGTCCTGAGCACTCTCACGTTTCCCGCCTTATTCGAGACTCTAGAAAGCAAGAGCGTGCTTCTTGCTCTAAAGCAGAGTGTGTTTCATGGATGAGAAGTGTGCTGTGTGTTTCCCTTCAGAAACGGAGTGAAATGCCAGGCTCTGTGTCTTCCTACAAGCGAGACTTCGTTTCAGGTAAACGCAGTCACTTTTCAGCTCAAACGAAGCTCTATTGTACACGAAGCTCACACGTTTCTCGCTCTTAACTGAAACGCATTGGATGTTAGAGGGCCTGTGGTTTGTATCAGTTTCAGAAGCAGAGTTGAACTAGATATGGTCCGTGTGTGTAGGAAACACAGTTCTTTTGTCCTGAGCACTCTCACGTTTCCCGCCTTATTCGAGACTCTAGAAAGCAAGAGCGTGCTTCTTGCTCTAAAGCAGAGTGTGTTTCATGGATGAGAAGTGTGCTGTGTGTTTCCCTTCAGAAACGGAGTGAAATGCCAGGCTCTGTGTCTTCCTACAAGCGAGACTTCGTTTCAGGTAAACGCAGTCACTTTTCAGCTCAAACGAAGCTCTATTGTACACAAAGCTCACACGTTTCTCGCTCTTAACTGAAACGCATTGGAGGTTAGAGGGCCTGTGGTTTGTATCAGTTTCAGAAGCAGAGTTGAACTAGATATGGTCCGTGTGTGTAGGAAACACAGTTCTTTTGTTCTGAGCACTCTCACGTTTCCCGCCTTATTCGAGACTCTAGAAAGCAAGAGCGTGCTTCTTGCTCTAAAGCAGAGTGTGTTTCATGGATGAGAAGTGTGCTGTGTGTTTCCCTTCAGAAACGGAGTGAAATGCCAGGCTCTGTGTCTTCCTACAAGCGAGACTTCGTTTCAGGTAAACGCAGTCACTTTTCAGCTCAAACGAAGCTCTATTGTACACGAAGCTCACACGTTTCTCGCTCTTAACTGAAACGCATTGGATGTTAGAGGGCCTGTGGTTTGTATCAGTTTCAGAAGCAGAGTTGAACTAGATATGGTCCGTGTGTGTAGGAAACACAGTTCTTTTGTTCTGAGCACTCTCACGTTTCCCGCCTTATTCGAGACTCTAGAAAGCAAGAGCGTGCTTCTTGCTCTAAAGCAGAGTGTGTTTCATGGATGAGAAGTGTGCTGTGTGTTTCCCTTCAGAAACGGAGTGAAATGCCAGGCTCTGTGTCTTCCTACAAGCGAGACTTCGTTTCAGGTAAACGCAGTCACTTTTCAGCTCAAACGAAGCTCTATTGTACACGAAGCTCACACGTTTCTCGCTCTTAACTGAAACGCATTGGATGTTAGAGGGCCTGTGGTTTGTATCAGTTTCAGAAGCAGAGTTGAACTAGATATGGTCCGTGTGTGTAGGAAACACAGTTCTTTTGTCCTGAGCACTCTCACGTTTCCCGCCTTATTTGAGACTCTAGAAAGCAAGAGCGTGCTTCTTGCTCTAAAGCAGAGTGTGTTTCATGGATGAGAAGTGTGCTGTGTGTTTCCCTTCAGAAACGGAGTGAAATGCCAGGCTCTGTGTCTTCCTACAAGCGAGACTTCGTTTCAGGTAAACGCAGTCACTTTTCAGCTCAAACGAAGCTCTATTGTACACGAAGCTCACACATTTCTCGCTCTTAACTGAAACGCATTGGATGTTAGAGGGCCTGTGGTTTGTATCAGTTTCAGAAGCAGAGTTGAACTAGATATGGTCCGTGTGTGTAGGAAACACAGTTCTTTTGTCCTGAGCACTCTCACGTTTCCCGCCTTATTCGAGACTCTAGAAAGCAAGAGCGTGCTTCTTGCTCTAAAGCAGAGTGTGTTTCATGGATGAGAAGTGTGCTGTGTGTTTCCCTTCAGAAACGGAGTGAAATGCCAGGCTCTGTGTCTTCCTACAAGCGAGACTTCGTTTCAGGTAAACGCAGTCACTTTTCAGCTCAAACGAAGCTCTATTGTACACAAAGCTCACACGTTTCTCGCTCTTAACTGAAACGCATTGGATGTTAGAGGGCCTGTGGTTTGTATCAGTTTCAGAAGCAGAGTTGAACTAGATATGGTCCGTGTGTGTAGGAAACACAGTTCTTTTGTTCTGAGCACTCTCACGTTTCCCGCCTTATTCGAGACTCTAGAAAGCAAGAGCGTGCTTCTTGCTCTAAAGCAGAGTGTGTTTCATGGATGAGAAGTGTGCTGTGTGTTTCCCTTCAGAAACGGAGTGAAATGCCAGGCTCTGTGTCTTCCTACAAGCGAGACTTCGTTTCAGGTAAACGCAGTCACTTTTCAGCTCAAACGAAGCTCTATTGTACACGAAGCTCACACGTTTCTCGCTCTTAACTGAAACGCATTGGATGTTAGAGGGCCTGTGGTTTGTATCAGTTTCAGAAGCAGAGTTGAACTAGATATGGTCCGTGTGTGTAGGAAACACAGTTCTTTTGTTCTGAGCACTCTCACGTTTCCCGCCTTATTCGAGACTCTAGAAAGCAAGAGCGTGCTTCTTGCTCTAAAGCAGAGTGTGTTTCATGGATGAGAAGTGTGCTGTGTGTTTCCCTTCAGAAACGGAGTGAAATGCCAGGCTCTGTGTCTTCCTACAAGCGAGACTTCGTTTCAGGTAAACGCAGTCACTTTTCAGCTCAAACGAAGCTCTATTGTACACGAAGCTCACACGTTTCTCGCTCTTAACTGAAACGCATTGGATGTTAGAGGGCCTGTGGTTTGTATCAGTTTCAGAAGCAGAGTTGAACTAGATATGGTCCGTGTGTGTAGGAAACACAGTTCTTTTGTCCTGAGCACTCTCACGTTTCCCGCCTTATTTGAGACTCTAGAAAGCAAGAGCGTGCTTCTTGCTCTAAAGCAGAGTGTGTTTCATGGATGAGAAGTGTGCTGTGTGTTTCCCTTCAGAAACGGAGTGAAATGCCAGGCTCTGTGTCTTCCTACAAGCGAGACTTCGTTTCAGGTAAACGCAGTCACTTTTCAGCTCAAACGAAGCTCTATTGTACACGAAGCTCACACGTTTCTCGCTCTTAACTGAAACGCATTGGATGTTAGAGGGCCTGTGGTTTGTATCAGTTTCAGAAGCAGAGTTGAACTAGATATGGTCCGTGTGTGTAGGAAACACAGTTCTTTTGTCCTGAGCACTCTCACGTTTCCCGCCTTATTCGAGACTCTAGAAAGCAAGAGCGTGCTTCTTGCTCTAAAGCAGAGTGTGTTTCATGGATGAGAAGTGTGCTGTGTGTTTCCCTTCAGAAACGGAGTGAAATGCCAGGCTCTGTGTCTTCCTACAAGCGAGACTTCGTTTCAGGTAAACGCAGTCACTTTTCAGCTCAAACGAAGCTCTATTGTACACGAAGCTCACACGTTTCTCGCTCTTAACTGAAACGCATTGGATGTTAGAGGGCCTGTGGTTTGTATCAGTTTCAGAAGCAGAGTTGAACTAGATATGGTCCGTGTGTGTAGGAAACACACTTCTTTTGTCTTGAGCACTCTCACGTTTCCCGCCTTATTCGAGACTCTAGAAAGCAAGAGAATGCTTCTTGCTCTAAAGCAGAGTGTGTTTCATGGATGAGAAGTGTGCTGTGTGTTTCCCTTCAGAAACGGAGTGAAATGCCAGGCTCTGTGTCTTCCTACAAGCGAGACTTCGTTTCAGGTAAACGCAGTCACTTTTCAGCTCAAACGAAGCTCTATTGTACACGAAGCTCACACGTTTCTCGCTCTTAACTGAAACGCATTGGATGTTAGAGGGCCTGTGGTTTGTATCAGTTTCAGAAGCAGAGTTGAACTAGATATGGTCCGTGTGTGTAGGAAACACAGTTCTTTTGTTCTGAGCACTCTCACGTTTCCCGCCTTATTCGAGACTCTAGAAAGCAAGAGCGTGCTTCTTGCTCTAAAGCAGAGTGTGTTTCATGGATGAGAAGTGTGCTGTGTGTTTCCCTTCAGAAACGGAGTGAAATGCCAGGCTCTGTGTCTTCCTACAAGCGAGACTTCGTTTCAGGTAAACGCAGTCACTTTTCAGCTCAAACGAAGCTCTATTGTACACGAAGCTCACACGTTTCTCGCTCTTAACTGAAACGCATTGGATGTTAGAGGGCCTGTGGTTTGTATCAGTTTCAGAAGCAGAGTTGAACTAGATATGGTCCGTGTGTGTAGGAAACACAGTTCTTTTGTCCTGAGCACTCTCACATTTCCCGCCTTATTAGAGACTCTAGAAAGCAAGAGCGTGCTTCTTGCTCTAAAGCAGAGTGTGTTTCATGGGTGAGAAGTGTGCTGTGTGTTTCCCTTCAGAAACGGAGTGAAATGCCAGGCTCTGTGTCTTCCTACAAGCGAGACTTCGTTTCAGGTAAACGCAGTCACTTTTCAGCTCAAACGAAGCTCTATTGTACACGAAGCTCACACGTTTCTCGCTCTTAACTGAAACGCATTGGATGTTAGAGGGCCTGTGGTTTGTATCAGTTTCAGAAGCAGAGTTGAACTAGATATGGTCCGTGTGTGTAGGAAACACAGTTCTTTTGTCCTGAGCACTCTCACGTTTCCCGCCTTATTCGAGACTCTAGAAAGCAAGAGCGTGCTTCTTGCTCTAAAGCAGAGTGTGTTTCATGGATGAGAAGTGTGCTGTGTGTTTCCCTTCAGAAACGGAGTGAAATGCCAGGCTCTGTGTCTTCCTACAAGCGAGACTTCGTTTCAGGTAAACGCAGTCACTTTTCAGCTCAAACGAAGCTCTATTGTACACGAAGCTCACACGTTTCTCGCTCTTAACTGAAACGCATTGGATGTTAGAGGGCCTGTGGTTTGTATCAGTTTCAGAAGCAGAGTTGAACTAGATATGGTCCGTGTGTGTAGGAAACACAGTTCTTTTGTCCTGAGCACTCTCACATTTCCCGCCTTATTAGAGACTCTAGAAAGCAAGAGCGTGCTTCTTGCTCTAAAGCAGAGTGTGTTTCATGGGTGAGAAGTGTGCTGTGTGTTTCCCTTCAGAAACGGAGTGAAATGCCAGGCTCTGTGTCTTCCTACAAGCGAGACTTCGTTTCAGGTAAACGCAGTCACTTTTCAGCTCAAACGAAGCTCTATTGTACACGAAGCTCACACGTTTCTCGCTCTTAACTGAAACGCATTGGATGTTAGAGGGCCTGTGGTTTGTATCAGTTTCAGAAGCAGAGTTGAACTAGATATGGTCCGTGTGTGTAGGAAACACAGTTCTTTTGTCCTGAGCACTCTCACGTTTCCCGCCTTATTCGAGACTCTAGAAAGCAAGAGCGTGCTTCTTGCTCTAAAGCAGAGTGTGTTTCATGGATGAGAAGTGTGCTGTGTGTTTCCCTTCAGAAACGGAGTGAAATGCCAGGCTCTGTGTCTTCCTACAAGCGAGACTTCGTTTCAGGTAAACGCAGTCACTTTTCAGCTCAAACGAAGCTCTATTGTACACAAAGCTCACACGTTTCTCGCTCTTAACTGAAACGCATTGGATGTTAGAGGGCCTGTGGTTTGTATCAGTTTCAGAAGCAGAGTTGAACTAGATATGGTCCGTGTGTGTAGGAAACACAGTTCTTTTGTTCTGAGCACTCTCACGTTTCCCGCCTTATTCGAGACTCTAGAAAGCAAGAGCGTGTTGCTTGCTCTAAACCAGAGTGTGTTTCATGGATGAGAAGTGTGCTGTGTGTATCCCTTCAGAAACGGAGTGAAATGCCAGGCTCTGTGTCTTCCTACAAGCGAGACTTCGTTTCAGGTAAACGCAGTCACTTTTCAGCTCAAACGAAGCTCTATTGTACACGAAGCTCACACGTTTCTCGCTCTTAACTGAAACGCATTGGATGTTAGAGGGCCTGTGGTTTGTATCAGTTTCAGAAGCAGAGTTGAACTAGATATGGTCCGTGTGTGTAGGAAACACAGTTCTTTTGTTCTGAGCACTCTCACGTTTCCCGCCTTATTCGAGACTCTAGAAAGCAAGAGCGTGCTTCTTGCTCTAAAGCAGAGTGTGTTTCATGGATGAGAAGTGTGCTGTGTGTTTCCCTTCAGAAAGGGAGTGAAATGCCAGGCTCTGTGTCTTCCTACAAGCGAGACTTCGTTTCAGGTAAACGCAGTCACTTTTCAGCTCAAACGAAGCTCTATTGTACACGAAGCTCACACGTTTCTCGCTCTTAACTGAAACGCATTGGATGTTAGAGGGCCTGTGGTTTGTATCAGTTTCAGAAGCAGAGTTGAACTAGATATGGTCCGTGTGTGTAGGAAACACAGTTCTTTTGTCCTGAGCACTCTCACGTTTCCCGCCTTATTCGAGACTCTAGAAAGCAAGAGCGTGCTTCTTGCTCTAAAGCAGAGTGTGTTTCATGGATGAGAAGTGTGCTGTGTGTTTCCCTTCAGAAACGGAGTGAAATGCCAGGCTCTGTGTCTTCCTACAAGCGAGACTTCGTTTCAGGTAAACGCAGTCACTTTTCAGCTCAAACGAAGCTCTATTGTACACGAAGCTCACACGTTTCTCGCTCTTAACTGAAACGCATTGGATGTTAGAGGGCCTGTGGTTTGTATCAGTTTCAGAAGCAGAGTTGAACTAGATATGGTCCGTGTGTGTAGGAAACACAGTTCTTTTGTCCTGAGCACTCTCACGTTTCCCGCCTTATTTGAGACTCTAGAAAGCAAGAGCGTGCTTCTTGCTCTAAAGCAGAGTGTGTTTCATGGATGAGAAGTGTGCTGTGTGTTTCCCTTCAGAAACGGAGTGAAATGCCAGGCTCTGTGTCTTCCTACAAGCGAGACTTCGTTTCAGGTAAACGCAGTCACTTTTCAGCTCAAACGAAGCTCTATTGTACACGAAGCTCACACGTTTCTCGCTCTTAACTGAAACGCATTGGATGTTAGAGGGCCTGTGGTTTGTATCAGTTTCAGAAGCAGAGTTGAACTAGATATGGTCCGTGTGTGTAGGAAACACACTTCTTTTGTCCTGAGCACTCTCACGTTTCCCGCCTTATTCGAGACTCTAGAAAGCAAGAGCGTGCTTCTTGCTCTAAAGCAGAGTGTGTTTCATGGATGAGAAGTGTGCTGTGTGTTTCCCTTCAGAAACGGAGTGAAATGCCAGGCTCTGTGTCTTCCTACAAGCGAGACTTCGTTTCAGGTAAACGCAGTCACTTTTCAGCTCAAACGAAGCTCTATTGTACACGAAGCTCACACGTTTCTCGCTCTTAACTGAAACGCATTGGATGTTAGAGGGCCTGTGGTTTGTATCAGTTTCAGAAGCAGAGTTGAACTAGATATGGTCCGTGTGTGTAGGAAACACACTTCTTTTGTCTTGAGCACTCTCACGTTTCCCGCCTTATTCGAGACTCTAGAAAGCAAGAGAATGCTTCTTGCTCTAAAGCAGAGTGTGTTTCATGGATGAGAAGTGTGCTGTGTGTTTCCCTTCAGAAACGGAGTGAAATGCCAGGCTCTGTGTCTTCCTACAAGCGAGACTTCGTTTCAGGTAAACGCAGTCACTTTTCAGCTCAAACGAAGCTCTATTGTACACGAAGCTCACACGTTTCTCGCTCTTAACTGAAACGCATTGGATGTTAGAGGGCCTGTGGTTTGTATCAGTTTCAGAAGCAGAGTTGAACTAGATATGGTCCGTGTGTGTAGGAAACACAGTTCTTTTGTTCTGAGCACTCTCACGTTTCCCGCCTTATTCGAGACTCTAGAAAGCAAGAGCGTGCTTCTTGCTCTAAAGCAGAGTGTGTTTCATGGATGAGAAGTGTGCTGTGTGTTTCCCTTCAGAAACGGAGTGAAATGCCAGGCTCTGTGTCTTCCTACAAGCGAGACTTCGTTTCAGGTAAACGCAGTCACTTTTCAGCTCAAACGAAGCTCTATTGTACACGAAGCTCACACGTTTCTCGCTCTTAACTGAAACGCATTGGATGTTAGAGGGCCTGTGGTTTGTATCAGTTTCAGAAGCAGAGTTGAACTAGATATGGTCCGTGTGTGTAGGAAACACAGTTCTTTTGTCCTGAGCACTCTCACATTTCCCGCCTTATTAGAGACTCTAGAAAGCAAGAGCGTGCTTCTTGCTCTAAAGCAGAGTGTGTTTCATGGGTGAGAAGTGTGCTGTGTGTTTCCCTTCAGAAACGGAGTGAAATGCCAGGCTCTGTGTCTTCCTACAAGCGAGACTTCGTTTCAGGTAAACGCAGTCACTTTTCAGCTCAAACGAAGCTCTATTGTACACGAAGCTCACACGTTTCTCGCTCTTAACTGAAACGCATTGGACGTTAGAGGGCCTGTGGTTTGTATCAGTTTCAGAAGCAGAGTTGAACTAGATATGGTCCGTGTGTGTAGGAAACACAGTTCTTTTGTCCTGAGCACTCTCACGTTTCCCGCCTTATTCGAGACTCTAGAAAGCAAGAGCGTGCTTCTTGCTCTAAAGCAGAGTGTGTTTCATGGATGAGAAGTGTGCTGTGTGTTTCCCTTCAGAAACGGAGTGAAATGCCAGGCTCTGTGTCTTCCTACAAGCGAGACTTCGTTTCAGGTAAACGCAGTCACTTTTCAGCTCAAACGAAGCTCTATTGTACACAAAGCTCACACGTTTCTCGCTCTTAACTGAAACGCATTGGATGTTAGAGGGCCTGTGGTTTGTATCAGTTTCAGAAGCAGAGTTGAACTAGATATGGTCCGTGTGTGTAGGAAACACAGTTCTTTTGTTCTGAGCACTCTCACGTTTCCCGCCTTATTCGAGACTCTAGAAAGCAAGAGCGTGCTTCTTGCTCTAAAGCAGAGTGTGTTTCATGGATGAGAAGTGTGCTGTGTGTTTCCCTTCAGAAACGGAGTGAAATGCCAGGCTCTGTGTCTTCCTACAAGCGAGACTTCGTTTCAGGTAAACGCAGTCACTTTTCAGCTCAAACGAAGCTCTATTGTACACGAAGCTCACACGTTTCTCGCTCTTAACTGAAACGCATTGGATGTTAGAGGGCCTGTGGTTTGTATCAGTTTCAGAAGCAGAGTTGAACTAGATATGGTCCGTGTGTGTAGGAAACACAGTTCTTTTGTCCTGAGCACTCTCACGTTTCCCGCCTTATTCGAGACTCTAGAAAGCAAGAGCGTGCTTCTTGCTCTAAAGCAGAGTGTGTTTCATGGATGAGAAGTGTGCTGTGTGTTTCCCTTCAGAAACGGAGTGAAATGCCAGGCTCTGTGTCTTCCTACAAGCGAGACTTCGTTTCAGGTAAACGCAGTCACTTTTCAGCTCAAACGAAGCTCTATTGTACACGAAGCTCACACGTTTCTCGCTCTTAACTGAAACGCATTGGATGTTAGAGGGCCTGTGGTTTGTATCAGTTTCAGAAGCAGAGTTGAACTAGATATGGTCCGTGTGTGTAGGAAACACAGTTCTTTTGTCCTGAGCACTCTCACGTTTCCCGCCTTATTCGAGACTCTAGAAAGCAAGAGCGTGCTTCTTGCTCTAAAGCAGAGTGTGTTTCATGGATGAGAAGTGTGCTGTGTGTTTCCCTTCAGAAACGGAGTGAAATGCCAGGCTCTGTGTCTTCCTACAAGCGAGACTTCGTTTCAGGTAAACGCAGTCACTTTTCAGCTCAAACGAAGCTCTATTGTACACGAAGCTCACACGTTTCTCGCTCTTAACTGAAACGCATTGGATGTTAGAGGGCCTGTGGTTTGTATCAGTTTCAGAAGCAGAGTTGAACTAGATATGGTCCGTGTGTGTAGGAAACACAGTTCTTTTGTCCTGAGCACTCTCACGTTTCCCGCCTTATTCGAGACTCTAGAAAGCAAGAGCGTGCTTCTTGCTCTAAAGCAGAGTGTGTTTCATGGATGAGAAGTGTGCTGTGTGTTTCCCTTCAGAAACGGAGTGAAATGCCAGGCTCTGTGTCTTCCTACAAGCGAGACTTCGTTTCAGATAAACGCAGTCACTTTTCAGCTCAAACGAAGCTCTATTGTACACAAAGCTCACACGTTTCTCGCTCTTAACTGAAACGCATTGGATGTTAGAGGGCCTGTGGTTTGTATCAGTTTCAGAAGCAGAGTTGAACTAGATATGGTCCGTGTGTGTAGGAAACACAGTTCTTTTGTTCTGAGCACTCTCACGTTTCCCGCCTTATTAGAGACTCTAGAAAGCAAGAGCATGCTTCTTGCTCTAAAGCAGAGTGTGTTTCATGGATGAGAAGTGTGCTGTGTGTTTCCCTTCAGAAACGGAGTGAAATGCCAGGCTCTGTGTCTTCCTACAAGCGAGACTTCGTTTCAGGTAAACGCAGTCACTTTTCAGCTCAAACGAAGCTCTATTGTACACGAAGCTCACACGTTTCTCGCTCTTAACTGAAACGCATTGGATGTTAGAGGGCCTGTGGTTTGTATCAGTTTCAGAAGCAGAGTTGAACTAGATATGGTCCGTGTGTGTAGGAAACACAGTTCTTTTGTTCTGAGCACTCTCACGTTTCCCGCCTTATTCGAGACTCTAGAAAGCAAGAGCGTGCTTCTTGCTCTAAAGCAGAGTGTGTTTCATGGATGAGAAGTGTGCTGTGTGTTTCCCTTCAGAAACGGAGTGAAATGCCAGGCTCTGTGTCTTCCTACAAGCGAGACTTCGTTTCAGGTAAACGCAGTCACTTTTCAGCTCAAACGAAGCTCTATTGTACACGAAGCTCACACGTTTCTCGCTCTTAACTGAAACGCATTGGATGTTAGAGGGCCTGTGGTTTGTATCAGTTTCAGAAGCAGAGTTGAACTAGATATGGTCCGTGTGTGTAGGAAACACAGTTCTTTTGTCCTGAGCACTCTCATGTTTCCCGCCTTATTTGAGACTCTAGAAAGCAAGAGCGTGCTTCTTGCTCTAAAGCAGACTGTGTTTCATGGATGAGAAGTGTGCTGTGTGTTTCCCTTCAGAAACGGAGTGAAATGCCAGGCTCTGTGTCTTCCTACAAGCGAGACTTCGTTTCAGGTAAACGCAGTCACTTTTCAGCTCAAACGAAGCTCTATTGTACACGAAGCTCACACGTTTCTCGCTCTTAACTGAAACGCATTGGATGTTAGAGGGCCTGTGGTTTGTATCAGTTTCAGAAGCAGAGTTGAACTAGATATGGTCCGTGTGTGTAGGAAACACAGTTCTTTTGTCCTGAGCACTCTCACGTTTCCCGCCTTATTCGAGACTCTAGAAAGCAAGAGCGTGCTTCTTGCTCTAAAGCAGAGTGTGTTTCATGGATGAGAAGTGTGCTGTGTGTTTCCCTTCAGAAACGGAGTGAAATGCCAGGCTCTGTGTCTTCCTACAAGCGAGACTTCGTTTCAGGTAAACGCAGTCACTTTTCAGCTCAAACGAAGCTCTATTGTACACGAAGCTCACACGTTTCTCGCTCTTAACTGAAACGCATTGGATGTTAGAGGGCCTGTGGTTTGTATCAGTTTCAGAAGCAGAGTTGAACTAGATATGGTCCGTGTGTGTAGGAAACACAGTTCTTTTGTCTTGAGCACTCTCACGTTTCCCGCCTTATTCGAGACTCTAGAAAGCAAGAGCGTGCTTCTTGCTCTAAAGCAGAGTGTGTTTCATGGATGAGAAGTGTGCTGTGTGTTTCCCTTCAGAAACGGAGTGAAATGCCAGGCTCTGTGTCTTCCTACAAGCGAGACTTCGTTTCAGGTAAACGCAGTCACTTTTCAGCTCAAACGAAGCTCTATTGTACACGAAGCTCACACGTTTCTCGCTCTTAACTGAAACGCATTGGATGTTAGATTGCCTGTGGTTTGTATCAGTTTCAGAAGCAGAGTTGAACTAGATATGGTCCGTGTGTGTAGGAAACACAGTTCTTTTGTTCTGAGCACTCTCACGTTTCCCGCCTTATTCGAGACTCTAGAAAGCAAGAGCGTGCTTCTTGCTCTAAAGCAGAGTGTGTTTCATGGATGAGAAGTGTGCTGTGTGTTTCCCTTCAGAAACGGAGTGAAATGCCAGGCTCTGTGTCTTCCTACAAGCGAGACTTCGTTTCAGGTAAACGCAGTCACTTTTCAGCTCAAACGAAGCTCTATTGTACACGAAGCTCACACGTTTCTCGCTCTTAACTGAAACGCATTGGATGTTAGAGGGCCTGTGGTTTGTATCAGTTTCAGAAGCAGAGTTGAACTAGATATGGTCCGTGTGTGTAGGAAACACAGTTCTTTTGTCCTGAGCACTCTCACGTTTCCCGCCTTATTCGAGACTCTAGAAAGCAAGAGCGTGCTTCTTGCTCTAAAGCAGAGTGTGTTTCATGGGTGAGAAGTGTGCTGTGTGTTTCCCTTCAGAAACGGAGTGAAATGCCAGGCTCTGTGTCTTCCTACAAGCGAGACTTCGTTTCAGGTAAACGCAGTCACTTTTCAGCTCAAACGAAGCTCTATTGTACACGAAGCTCACACGTTTCTCGCTCTTAACTGAAACGCATTGGATGTTAGAGGGCCTGTGGTTTGTATCAGTTTCAGAAGCAGAGTTGAACTAGATATGGTCCGTGTGTGTAGGAAACACAGTTCTTTTGTTCTGAGCACTCTCACGTTTCCCGCCTTATACGAGACTCTAGAAAGCAAGAGCGTGCTTCTTGCTCTAAAGCAGAGTGTGTTTCCTGGATGAGAAGTGTGCTGTGTGTTTCCCTTCAGAAACGGAGTGAAATGCCAGGCTCTGTGTCTTCCTACAAGCGAGACTTCGTTTCAGGTAAACGCAGTCACTTTTCAGCTCAAACGAAGCTCTATTGTACACGAAGCTCACACGTTTCTCGCTCTTAACTGAAACGCATTGGATGTTAGAGGGCCTGTGGTTTGTATCAGTTTCAGAAGCAGAGTTGAACTAGATATGGTCCGTGTGTGTAGGAAACACAGTTCTTTTGTTCTGAGCACTCTCACGTTTCCCGCCTTATTCGAGACTCTAGAAAGCAAGAGCGTGCTTCTTGCTCTACAGCAGAGTGTGTTTCATGGATGAGAAGTGTGCTGTGTGTTTCCCTTCAGAAACGGAGTGAAATGCCAGGCTCTGTGTCTTCCTAAAAGCGAGACTTCGTTTCAGGTAAACGCAGTCACTTTTCAGCTCAAACGAAGCTCTATTGTACACGAAGCTCACACGTTTCTCGCTCTTAACTGAAACGCATTGGATGTTAGAGGGCCTGTGGTTTGTATCAGTTTCAGAAGCAGAGTTGAACTAGATATGGTCCGTGTGTGTAGGAAACACAGTTCTTTTGTCCTGAGCACTCTCACGTTTCCCGCCTTATTCGAGACTCTAGAAAGCAAGAGCGTGCTTCTTGCTCTAAAGCAGAGTGTGTTTCATGGATGAGAAGTGTGCTGTGTGTTTCCCTTCAGAAACGGAGTGAAATGCCAGGCTCTGTGTCTTCCTACAAGCGAGACTTCGTTTTAGGTAAACGCAGTCACTTTTCAGCTCAAACGAAGCTCTATTGTACACGAAGCTCACACGTTTCTCGCTCTTAACTGAAACGCATTGGATGTTAGAGGGCCTGTGGTTTGTATCAGTTTCAGAAGCAGAGTTGAACTAGATATGGTCCGTGTGTGTAGGAAACACAGTTCTTTTGTTCTGAGCACTCTCACGTTTCCCGCCTTATTCGAGACTCTAGAAAGCAAGAGCGTGCTTCTTGCTCTAAAGCAGAGTGTGTTTCATGGATGAGAAGTGTGCTGTGTGTTTCCCTTCAGAAACGGAGTGAAATGCCAGGCTCTGTGTCTTCCTACAAGCGAGACTTCGTTTCAGGTAAACGCAGTCACTTTTCAGCTCAAACGAAGCTCTATTGTACACGAAGCTCACACGTTTCTCGCTCTTAACTGAAACGCATTGGATGTTAGAGGGCCTGTGGTTTGTTTCAGTTTCAGAAGCAGAGTTGAACTAGATATGGTCCGTGTGTGTAGGAAACACAGTTCTTTTGTTCTGAGCACTCTCACGTTTCCCGCCTTATTCGAGACTCTAGAAAGCAAGAGCGTGCTTCTTGCTCTAAAGCAGAGTGTGTTTCATGGATGAGAAGTGTGCTGTGTGTTTCCCTTCAGAAACGGAGTGAAATGCCAGGCTCTGTGTCTTCCTACAAGCGAGACTTCGTTTCAGGTAAACGCAGTCACTTTTCAGCTCAAACGAAGCTCTATTGTACACGAAGCTCACACGTTTCTCGCTCTTAACTGAAACGCATTGGATGTTAGAGGGCCTGTGGTTTGTATCAGTTTCAGAAGCAGAGTTGAACTAGATATGGTCCGTGTGTGTAGGAAACACAGTTCTTTTGTTCTGAGCACTCTCACGTTTCCCGCCTTATTCGAGACTCTAGAAAGCAAGAGCGTGCTTCTTGCTCTAAAGCAGAGTGTGTTTCATGGATGAGAAGTGTGCTGTGTGTTTCCCTTCAGAAACGGAGTTACATGCCAGGCTCTGTGTCTTCCTACAAGCGAGACTTCGTTTCAGGTAAACGCAGTCACTTTTCAGCTCAAACGAAGCTCTATTGTACACGAAGCTCACACGTTTCTCGCTCTTAACTGAAACGCATTGGATGTTAGAGGGCCTGTGGTTTGTATCAGTTTCAGAAGCAGAGTTGAACTAGATATGGTCCGTGTGTGTAGGAAACACAGTTCTTTTGTCCTGAGCACTCTCACGTTTCCCGCCTTATTCGAGACTCTAGAAAGCAAGAGCGTGCTTCTTGCTCTAAAGCAGAGTGTGTTTCATGGGTGAGAAGTGTGCTGTGTGTTTCCCTTCAGAAACGGAGTGAAATGCCAGGCTCTGTGTCTTCCTACAAGCGAGACTTCGTTTCAGGTAAACGCAGTCACTTTTCAGCTCAAACGAAGCTCTATTGTACACCAAGGTCACACGTTTCTCGCTCTTAACTGAAACGCATTGGATGTTAGAGGGCCTGTGGTTTGTATCAGTTTCAGAAGCAGAGTTGAACTAGATATGGTCCGTGTGTGTAGGAAACACAGTTCTTTTGTTCTGAGCACTCTCACGTTTCCCGCCTTATTCGAGACTCTAGAAAGCAAGAGCGTGCTTCTTGCTCTAAAGCAGAGTGTGTTTCATGGATGAGAAGTGTGCTGTGTGTTTCCCTTCAGAAACGGAGTGAAATGCCAGGCTCTGTGTCTTCCTACAAGCGAGACTTCGTTTCAGGTAAACGCAGTCACTTTTCAGCTCAAACGAAGCTCTATTGTACACGAAGCTCACACGTTTCTCGCTCTTAACTGAAACGCATTGGATGTTAGAGGGCCTGTGGTTTGTATCAGTTTCAGAAGCAGAGTTGAACTAGATATGGTCCGTGTGTGTAGGAAACACAGTTCTTTTGTTCTGAGCCCTCTCACGTTTCCCGCCTTATTCGAGACTCTAGAAAGCAAGAGCGTGCTTCTTGCTCTACAGCAGAGTGTGTTTCATGGATGAGAAGTGTGCTGTGTGTTTCCCTTCAGAAACGGAGTGAAATGCCAGGCTCTGTGTCTTCCTACAAGCGAGACTTCGTTTCAGGTAAACGCAGTCACTTTTCAGCTCAAACGAAGCTCTATTGTACACGAAGCTCACACGTTTCTCGCTCTTAACTGAAACGCATTGGATGTTAGAGGGCCTGTGGTTTGTATCAGTTTCAGAAGCAGAGTTGAACTAGATATGGTCCGTGTGTGTAGGAAACACAGTTCTTTTGTCCTGAGCACTCTCACGTTTCCCGCCTTATTCGAGACTCTAGAAAGCAAGAGCGTGCTTCTTGCTCTAAAGCAGAGTGTGTTTCATGGATGAGAAGTGTGCTGTGTGTTTCCCTTCAGAAACGGAGTGAAATGCCAGGCTCTGTGTCTTCCTACAAGCGAGACTTCGTTTTAGGTAAACGCAGTCACTTTTCAGCTCAAACGAAGCTCTATTGTACTCGAAGCTCACACGTTTCTCGCTCTTAACTGAAACGCATTGGATGTTAGAGGGCCTGTGGTTTGTATCAGTTTCAGAAGCAGAGTTGAACTAGATATGGTCCGTGTGTGTAGGAAACACAGTTCTTTTGTTCTGAGCACTCTCACGTTTCCCGCCTTATTCGAGACTCTAGAAAGCAAGAGCGTGCTTCTTGCTCTAAAGCAGAGTGTGTTTCATGGATGAGAAGTGTGCTGTGTGTTTCCCTTCAGAAACGGAGTGAAATGCCAGGCTCTGTGTCTTCCTACAAGCGAGACTTCGTTTCAGGTAAACGCAGTCACTTTTCAGCTCAAACGAAGCTCTATTGTACACGAAGCTCACACGTTTCTCGCTCTTAACTGAAACGCATTGGATGTTAGAGGGCCTGTGGTTTGTATCAGTTTCAGAAGCAGAGTTGAACTAGATATGGTCCGTGTGTGTAGGAAACACAGTTCTTTTGTCCTGAGCACTCTCACGTTTCCCGCCTTATTCGAGACTCTAGAAAGCAAGAGCGTGCTTCTTGCTCTAAAGCAGAGTGTGTTTCATGGATGAGAAGTGTGCTGTGTGTTTCCCTTCAGAAACGGAGTGAAATGCCAGGCTCTGTGTCTTCCTACAAGCGAGACTTCGTTTCAGGTAAACGCAGTCACTTTTCAGCTCAAACGAAGCTCTATTGTACACGAAGCTCACACGTTTCTCGCTCTTAACTGAAACGCATTGGATGTTAGAGGGCCTGTGGTTTGTATCAGTTTCAGAAGCAGAGTTGAACTAGATATGGTCCGTGTGTGTAGGAAACACAGTTCTTTTGTTCTGAGCACTCTCACGTTTCCCGCCTTATTCGAGACTCTAGAAAGCAAGAGCGTGCTTCTTGCTCTAAAGCAGAGTGTGTTTCATGGATGAGAAGTGTGCTGTGTGTTTCCCTTCAGAAACGGAGTGAAATGCCAGGCTCTGTGTCTTCCTACAAGCGAGACTTCGTTTCAGGTAAACGCAGTCACTTTTCAGCTCAAACGAAGCTCTATTGTACACGAAGCTCACACGTTTCTCGCTCTTAACTGAAACGCATTGGATGTTAGAGGGCCTGTGGTTTGTATCAGTTTCAGAAGCAGAGTTGAACTAGATATGGTCCGTGTGTGTAGGAAACACAGTTCTTTTGTTCTGAGCACTCTCACGTTTCCCGCCTTATTCGAGACTCTAGAAAGCAAGAGCGTGCTTCTTGCTCTAAAGCAGAGTGTGTTTCATGGATGAGAAGTGTGCTGTGTGTTTCCCTTCAGAAACGGAGTGAAATGCCAGGCTCTGTGTCTTCCTACAAGCGAGACTTCGTTTCAGGTAAACGCAGTCACTTTTCAGCTCAAACGAAGCTCTATTGTACACGAAGCTCACACGTTTCTCGCTCTTAACTGAAACGCATTGGATGTTAGAGGGCCTGTGGTTTGTATCAGTTTCAGAAGCAGAGTTGAACTAGATATGGTCCGTGTGTGTAGGAAACACAGTTCTTTTGTTCTGAGCACTCTCACGTTTCCCGCCTTAATCGAGACTCTAGAAAGCAAGAGTGTGCTTCTTGCTCTAAAGCAGAGTGTGTTTCATGGATGAGAAGTGTGCTGTGTGTTTCCCTTCAGAAACGGAGTGAAATGCCAGGCTCTGTGTCTTCCTACAAGCGAGACTTCGTTTCAGGTAAACACAGTCACTTTTCAGCTCAAACGAACCTCTATTGTACACGAAGCTCACACGTTTCTCGCTCTTAACTGAAACGCATTGGATGTTAGAGGGCCTGTGGTTTGTATCAGTTTCAGAAGCAGAGTTGAACTAGATATGGTCCGTGTGTGTAGGAAACACAGTTCTTTTGTTCGGAGCACTCTCACGTTTCCCGCCTTATTAGAGACTCTAGAAAG
Source organism: Onychomys arenicola (assembly GCA_949786405.1). NCBI lineage: Eukaryota > Metazoa > Chordata > Mammalia > Rodentia > Cricetidae > Onychomys > Onychomys arenicola. Next base: position 365,495 of record CATKUM010000099.1, read on the forward strand.
CAAGAGCGTGCTTCTTGCTCTAAAGCAGAGTGTGTTTCATGGATGAGAAGTGTGCTGTGTGTTTCCCTTCAGAAACGGAGTGAAATGCCAGGCTCTGTGTCTTCCTACAAGCGAGACTTCGTTTCAGGTAAACGCAGTCACTTTTCAGCTCAAACGAAGCTCTATTGTACACGAAGCTCACACGTTTCTCGCTCTTAACTGAAACGCATTGGATGTTAGAGGGCCTGTGGTTTGTATCAGTTTCAGAAGCAGAGTTGAACTAGATATGGTCCGTGTGTGTAGGAAACACAGTTCTTTTGTTCTGAGCACTCTCATGTTTCCCGCCTTATTCGAGACTCTAGAAAGCAAGAGCGTGCTTCTTGCTCTAAAGCAGAGTGTGTTTCATGGAAGAGAAGTGTGCTGTGTGTTTTCTTTCAGAAACGGAGTGAAATGCCAGGCTCTGTGTCTTCCTACAAGCGAGACTTCGTTTCAGGTAAACGCAGTCACTTTTCAGCTCAAACGAAGCTCTATTGTACACGAAGCTCACACGTTTCTCGCTCTTAACTGAAACGCATTGGATGTTAGAGGGCCTGTGGTTTGTATCAGTTTCAGAAGCAGAGTTGAACTAGATATGGTCCGTGTGTGTAGGAAACACAGTTCTTTTGTCCTGAGCACTCTCACGTTTCCCGCCTTATTCGAGACTCTAGAAAGCAAGAGCGTGCTTCTTGCTCTAAAGCAGAGTGTGTTTCATGGATGAGAAGTGTGCTGTGTGTTTCCCTTCAGAAACGGAGTGAAATGCCAGGCTCTGTGTCTTCCTACAAGCGAGACTTCGTTTCAGGTAAACGCAGTCACTTTTCAGCTCAAACGAAGCTCTATTGTACACGAAGCTCACACGTTTCTCGCTCTTAACTGAAACGCATTGGATGTTAGAGGGCCTGTGGTTTGTATCAGTTTCAGAAGCAGAGTTGAACTAGATATGGTCCGTGTGTGTAGGAAACACAGTTCTTTTGTTCTGAGCACTCTCACGTTTCCCGCCTTATTCGAGACTCTAGAAAGCAAGAGCGTGCTTCTTGCTCTAAAGCAGAGTGTGTTTCATGGATGAGAAGTGTGCTGTGTGTTTCCCTTCAGAAACGGAGTGAAATGCCAGGCTCTGTGTCTTCCTACAAGCGAGACTTCGTTTCAGGTAAACGCAGTCACTTTTCAGCTCAAACGAAGCTCTATTGTACACGAAGCTCACACGTTTCTCGCTCTTAACTGAAACGCATTGGATGTTAGAGGGCCTGTGGTTTGTATCAGTTTCAGAAGCAGAGTTGAACTAGATATGGTCCGTGTGTGTAGGAAACACAGTTCTTTTGTTCTGAGCACTCTCACGTTTCCCGCCTTATTCGAGACTCTAGAAAGCAAGAGCGTGCTTCTTGCTCTAAAGCAGAGTGTGTTTCATGGATGAGAAGTGTGCTGTGTGTTTCCCTTCAGAAACGGAGTTAAAGGCCAGGCTCTGTGTCTTCCTACAAGCGAGACTTCGTTTCAGGTTAACGCAGTCACTTTTCAGCTCAAACGAAGCTCTATTGTACACGAAGCTCACACGTTTCTCGCTCTTAACTGAAACGCATTGGATGTTAGAGGGCCTGTGGTTTGTATCAGTTTCAGAAGCAGAGTTGAACTAGATATGGTCCGTGTGTGTAGGAAACACAGTTCTTTTGTCCTGAGCACTCTCACGTTTCCCGCCTTATTCGAGACTCTAGAAAGCAAGAGCGTGCTTCTTGCTCTAAAGCAGAGTGTGTTTCATGGGTGAGAAGTGTGCTGTGTGTTTCCCTTCAGAAACGGAGTGAAATGCCAGGCTCTGTGTCTTCCTACAAGCGAGACTTCGTTTCAGGTAAACGCAGTCACTTTTCAGCTCAAACGAAGCTCTATTGTACACGAAGCTCACACGTTTCTCGCTCTTAACTGAAACGCATTGGATGTTAGAGGGCCTGTGGTTTGTATCAGTTTCAGAAGCAGAGTTGAACTAGATATGGTCCGTGTGTGTAGGAAACACAGTTCTTTTGTTCTGAGCACTCTCACGTTTCCCGCCTTATACGAGACTCTAGAAAGCAAGAGCGTGCTTCTTGCTCTAAAGCAGAGTGTGTTTCCTGGATGAGAAGTGTGCTGTGTGTTTCCCTTCAGAAACGGAGTGAAATGCCAGGCTCTGTGTCTTCCTACAAGCGAGACTTCGTTTCAGGTAAACGCAGTCACTTTTCAGCTCAAACGAAGCTCTATTGTACACGAAGCTCACACGTTTCTCGCTCTTAACTGAAACGCATTGGATGTTAGAGGGCCTGTGGTTTGTATCAGTTTCAGAAGCAGAGTTGAACTAGATATGGTCCGTGTGTGTAGGAAACACAGTTCTTTTGTTCTGAGCACTCTCACGTTTCCCGCCTTATTCGAGACTCTAGAAAGCAAGAGCGTGCTTCTTGCTCTACAGCAGAGTGTGTTTCATGGATGAGAAGTGTGCTGTGTGTTTCCCTTCAGAAACGGAGTGAAATGCCAGGCTCTGTGTCTTCCTACAAGCGAGACTTCGTTTCAGGTAAACGCAGTCACTTTTCAGCTCAAACGAAGCTCTATTGTACACGAAGCTCACACGTTTCTCGCTCTTAACTGAAACGCATTGGATGTTAGAGGGCCTGTGGTTTGTATCAGTTTCAGAAGCAGAGTTGAACTAGATATGGTCCGTGTGTGTAGGAAACACAGTTCTTTTGTCCTGAGCACTCTCACGTTTCCCGCCTTATTCGAGACTCTAGAAAGCAAGAGCGTGCTTCTTGCTCTAAAGCAGAGTGTGTTTCATGGATGAGAAGTGTGCTGTGTGTTTCCCTTCAGAAACGGAGTGAAATGCCAGGCTCTGTGTCTTCCTACAAGCGAGACTTTGTTTTAGGTAAACGCAGTCACTTTTCAGCTCAAACGAAGCTCTATTGTACACGAAGCTCACACGTTTCTCGCTCTTAACTGAAACGCATTGGATGTTAGAGGGCCTGTGGTTTGTATCAGTTTCAGAAGCAGAGTTGAACTAGATATGGTCCGTGTGTGTAGGAAACACAGTTCTTTTGTTCTGAGCACTCTCACGTTTCCCGCCTTATTCGAGACTCTAGAAAGCAAGAGCGTGCTTCTTGCTCTAAAGCAGAGTGTGTTTCATGGATGAGAAGTGTGCTGTGTGTTTCCCTTCAGAAACGGAGTGAAATGCCAGGCTCTGTGTCTTCCTACAAGCGAGACTTCGTTTCAGGTAAACGCAGTCACTTTTCAGCTCAAACGAAGCTCTATTGTACACGAAGCTCACACGTTTCTCGCTCTTAACTGAAACGCATTGGATGTTAGAGGGCCTGTGGTTTGTATCAGTTTCAGAAGCAGAGTTGAACTAGATATGGTCCGTGTGTGTAGGAAACACAGTTCTTTTGTCCTGAGCACTCTCACGTTTCCCGCCTTATTCGAGACTCTAGAAAGCAAGAGCGTGCTTCTTGCTCTAAAGCAGAGTGTGTTTCATGGATGAGAAGTGTGCTGTGTGTTTCCCTTCAGAAACGGAGTGAAATGCCAGGCTCTGTGTCTTCCTACAAGCGAGACTTCGTTTCAGGTAAACGCAGTCACTTTTCAGCTCAAACGAAGCTCTATTGTACACGAAGCTCACACGTTTCTCGCTCTTAACTGAAACGCATTGGATGTTAGAGGGCCTGTGGTTTGTATCAGTTTCAGAAGCAGAGTTGAACTAGATATGGTCCGTGTGTGTAGGAAACACAGTTCTTTTGTTCTGAGCACTCTCACGTTTCCCGCCTTATTCGAGACTCTAGAAAGCAAGAGCGTGCTTCTTGCTCTAAAGCAGAGTGTGTTTCATGGATGAGAAGTGTGCTGTGTGTTTCCCTTCAGAAACGGAGTGAAATGCCAGGCTCTGTGTCTTCCTACAAGCGAGACTTCGTTTCAGGTAAACGCAGTCACTTTTCAGCTCAAACGAAGCTCTATTGTACACGAAGCTCACACGTTTCTCGCTCTTAACTGAAACGCATTGGATGTTAGAGGGCCTGTGGTTTGTATCAGTTTCAGAAGCAGAGTTGAACTAGATATGGTCCGTGTGTGTAGGAAACACAGTTCTTTTGTTCTGAGCACTCTCACGTTTCCCGCCTTATTCGAGACTCTAGAAAGCAAGAGCGTGCTTCTTGCTCTAAAGCAGAGTGTGTTTCATGGGTGAGAAGTGTGCTGTGTGTTTCCCTTCAGAAACGGAGTGAAATGCCAGGCTCTGTGTCTTCCTACAAGCGAGACTTCGTTTCAGGTAAACGCAGTCACTTTTCAGCTCAAACGAAGCTCTATTGTACACCAAGGTCACACGTTTCTCGCTCTTAACTGAAACGCATTGGATGTTAGAGGGCCTGTGGTTTGTATCAGTTTCAGAAGCAGAGTTGAACTAGATATGGTCCGTGTGTGTAGGAAACACAGTTCTTTTGTTCTGAGCACTCTCACGTTTCCCGCCTTATTCGAGACTCTAGAAAGCAAGAGCGTGCTTCTTGCTCTAAAGCAGAGTGTGTTTCATGGATGAGAAGTGTGCTGTGTGTTTCCCTTCAGAAACGGAGTGAAATGCCAGGCTCTGTGTCTTCCTACAAGCGAGACTTCGTTTCAGGTAAACGCAGTCACTTTTCAGCTCAAACGAAGCTCTATTGTACACGAAGCTCACACGTTTCTCGCTCTTAACTGAAACGCATTGGATGTTAGAGGGCCTGTGGTTTGTATCAGTTTCAGAAGCAGAGTTGAACTAGATATGGTCCGTGTGTGTAGGAAACACAGTTCTTTTGTTCTGAGCCCTCTCACGTTTCCCGCCTTATTCGAGACTCTAGAAAGCAAGAGCGTGCTTCTTGCTCTACAGCAGAGTGTGTTTCATGGATGAGAAGTGTGCTGTGTGTTTCCCTTCAGAAACGGAGTGAAATGCCAGGCTCTGTGTCTTCCTACAAGCGAGACTTCGTTTCAGGTAAACGCAGTCACTTTTCAGCTCAAACGAAGCTCTATTGTACACGAAGCTCACACGTTTCTCGCTCTTAACTGAAACGCATTGGATGTTAGAGGGCCTGTGGTTTGTATCAGTTTCAGAAGCAGAGTTGAACTAGATATGGTCCGTGTGTGTAGGAAACACAGTTCTTTTGTCCTGAGCACTCTCACGTTTCCCGCCTTATTCGAGACTCTAGAAAGCAAGAGCGTGCTTCTTGCTCTAAAGCAGAGTGTGTTTCATGGATGAGAAGTGTGCTGTGTGTTTCCCTTCAGAAACGGAGTGAAATGCCAGGCTCTGTGTCTTCCTACAAGCGAGACTTCGTTTTAGGTAAACGCAGTCACTTTTCAGCTCAAACGAAGCTCTATTGTACTCGAAGCTCACACGTTTCTCGCTCTTAACTGAAACGCATTGGATGTTAGAGGGCCTGTGGTTTGTATCAGTTTCAGAAGCAGAGTTGAACTAGATATGGTCCGTGTGTGTAGGAAACACAGTTCTTTTGTTCTGAGCACTCTCACGTTTCCCGCCTTATTCGAGACTCTAGAAAGCAAGAGCGTGCTTCTTGCTCTAAAGCAGAGTGTGTTTCATGGATGAGAAGTGTGCTGTGTGTTTCCCTTCAGAAACGGAGTGAAATGCCAGGCTCTGTGTCTTCCTACAAGCGAGACTTCGTTTCAGGTAAACGCAGTCACTTTTCAGCTCAAACGAAGCTCTATTGTACACGAAGCTCACACGTTTCTCGCTCTTAACTGAAACGCATTGGATGTTAGAGGGCCTGTGGTTTGTATCAGTTTCAGAAGCAGAGTTGAACTAGATATGGTCCGTGTGTGTAGGAAACACAGTTCTTTTGTTCTGAGCACTCTCACGTTTCCCGCCTTATTCGAGACTCTAGAAAGCAAGAGCGTGCTTCTTGCTCTAAAGCAGAGTGTGTTTCATGGATGAGAAGTGTGCTGTGTGTTTCCCTTCAGAAACGGAGTGAAATGCCAGGCTCTGTGTCTTCCTACAAGCGAGACTTCGTTTCAGGTAAACGCAGTCACTTTTCAGCTCAAACGAAGCTCTATTGTACACGAAGCTCACACGTTTCTCGCTCTTAACTGAAACGCATTGGATGTTAGAGGGCCTGTGGTTTGTATCAGTTTCAGAAGCAGAGTTGAACTAGATATGGTCCGTGTGTGTAGGAAACACAGTTCTTTTGTTCTGAGCACTCTCACGTTTCCCGCCTTAATCGAGACTCTAGAAAGCAAGAGTGTGCTTCTTGCTCTAAAGCAGAGTGTGTTTCATGGATGAGAAGTGTGCTGTGTGTTTCCCTTCAGAAACGGAGTGAAATGCCAGGCTCTGTGTCTTCCTACAAGCGAGACTTCGTTTCAGGTAAACACAGTCACTTTTCAGCTCAAACGAACCTCTATTGTACACGAAGCTCACACGTTTCTCGCTCTTAACTGAAACGCATTGGATGTTAGAGGGCCTGTGGTTTGTATCAGTTTCAGAAGCAGAGTTGAACTAGATATGGTCCGTGTGTGTAGGAAACACAGTTCTTTTGTTCGGAGCACTCTCACGTTTCCCGCCTTATTAGAGACTCTAGAAAGCAAGAGCGTGCTTCTTGCTCTAAAGCAGAGTGTGTTTCATGGATGAGAAGTGTGCTGTGTGTTTCCCTTCAGAAACGGAGTGAAATGCCAGGCTCTGTGTCTTCCTACAAGCGAGACTTCGTTTCAGGTAAACGCAGTCACTTTTCAGCTCAAACGAAGCTCTATTGTACACGAAGCTCACACGTTTCTCGCTCTTAACTGAAACGCATTGGATGTTAGAGGGCCTGTGGTTTGTATCAGTTTCAGAAGCAGAGTTGAACTAGATATGGTCCGTGTGTGTAGGAAACACAGTTCTTTTGTTCTGAGCACTCTCATGTTTCCCGCCTTATTCGAGACTCTAGAAAGCAAGAGCGTGCTTCTTGCTCTAAAGCAGAGTGTGTTTCATGGAAGAGAAGTGTGCTGTGTGTTTTCTTTCAGAAACGGAGTGAAATGCCAGGCTCTGTGTCTTCCTACAAGCGAGACTTCGTTTCAGGTAAACGCAGTCACTTTTCAGCTCAAACGAAGCTCTATTGTACACGAAGCTCACACGTTTCTCGCTCTTAACTGAAACGCATTGGATGTTAGAGGGCCTGTGGTTTGTATCAGTTTCAGAAGCAGAGTTGAACTAGATATGGTCCGTGTGTGTAGGAAACACAGTTCTTTTGTCCTGAGCACTCTCACGTTTCCCGCCTTATTCGAGACTCTAGAAAGCAAGAGCGTGCTTCTTGCTCTAAAGCAGAGTGTGTTTCATGGATGAGAAGTGTGCTGTGTGTTTCCCTTCAGAAACGGAGTGAAATGCCAGGCTCTGTGTCTTCCTACAAGCGAGACTTCGTTTCAGGTAAACGCAGTCACTTTTCAGCTCAAACGAAGCTCTATTGTACACGAAGCTCACACGTTTCTCGCTCTTAACTGAAACGCATTGGATGTTAGAGGGCCTGTGGTTTGTATCAGTTTCAGAAGCAGAGTTGAACTAGATATGGTCCGTGTGTGTAGGAAACACAGTTCTTTTGTTCTGAGCACTCTCACGTTTCCCGCCTTATTCGAGACTCTAGAAAGCAAGAGCGTGCTTCTTGCTCTAAAGCAGAGTGTGTTTCATGGATGAGAAGTGTGCTGTGTGTTTCCCTTCAGAAACGGAGTGAAATGCCAGGCTCTGTGTCTTCCTACAAGCGAGACTTCGTTTCAGGTAAACGCAGTCACTTTTCAGCTCAAACGAAGCTCTATTGTACACGAAGCTCACACGTTTCTCGCTCTTAACTGAAACGCATTGGATGTTAGAGGGCCTGTGGTTTGTATCAGTTTCAGAAGCAGAGTTGAACTAGATATGGTCCGTGTGTGTAGGAAACACAGTTCTTTTGTTCTGAGCACTCTCACGTTTCCCGCCTTATTCGAGACTCTAGAAAGCAAGAGCGTGCTTCTTGCTCTAAAGCAGAGTGTGTTTCATGGATGAGAAGTGTGCTGTGTGTTTCCCTTCAGAAACGGAGTGAAATGCCAGGCTCTGTGTCTTCCTACAAGCGAGACTTCGTTTCAGGTAAACGCAGTCACTTTTCAGCTCAAACGAAGCTCTATTGTACACGAAGCTCACACGTTTCTCGCTCTTAACTGAAACGCATTGGATGTTAGAGGGCCTGTGGTTTGTATCAGTTTCAGAAGCAGAGTTGAACTAGATATGGTCCGTGTGTGTAGGAAACACAGTTCTTTTGTTCTGAGCACTCTCACGTTTCCCGCCTTATTCGAGACTCTAGAAAGCAAGAGCGTGCTTCTTGCTCTAAAGCAGAGTGTGTTTCATGGATGAGAAGTGTGCTGTGTGTTTCCCTTCAGAAACGGAGTGAAATGCCAGGCTCTGTGTCTTCCTACAAGCGAGACTTCGTTTCAGGTAAACGCAGTCACTTTTCAGCTCAAACGAAGCTCTATTGTACACGAAGCTCACACGTTTCTCGCTCTTAACTGAAACGCATTGGATGTTAGAGGGCCTGTGGTTTGTTTCAGTTTCAGAAGCAGAGTTGAACTAGATATGGTCCGTGTGTGTTGGAAACACAGTTCTTTTGTTCTGAGCACTCTCACGTTTCCCGCCTTATTCGAGACTCTAGAAAGCAAGAGCGTGCTTCTTGCTCTAAAGCAGAGTGTGTTTCATGGATGAGAAGTGTGCTGTGTGTTTCCCTTCAGAAAGGGAGTGAAATGCCAGGCTCTGTGTCTTCCTACAAGCGAGACTTCGTTTCAGGTAAACGCAGTCACTTTTCAGCTCAAACGAAGCTCTATTGTACACGAAGCTCACACGTTTCTCGCTCTTAACTGAAACGCATTGGATGTTAGAGGGCCTGTGGTTTGTATCAGTTTCAGAAGCAGAGTTGAACTAGATATGGTCCGTGTGTGTAGGAAACACAGTTCTTTTGTTCTGAGCACTCTCACGTTTCCCGCCTTATTCGAGACTCTAGAAAGCAAGAGCATGCTTCTTGCTCTAAAGCAGAGTGTGTTTCATGGATGAGAAGTGTGCTGTGTGTTTCCCTTCAGAAACGGAGTGAAATGCCAGGCTCTGTGTCTTCCTACAAGCTAGACTTCGTTTCAGGTAAACGCAGTCACTTTTCAGCTCAAACGAAGCTCTATTGTACACGAAGCTCACACGTTTCTCGCTCTTAACTGAAACGCATTGGATGTTAGAGGGCCTGTGGTTTGTATCAGTTTCAGAAGCAGAGTTGAACTAGATATGGTCCGTGTGTGTAGGAAACACAGTTCTTTTGTTCTGAGCACTCTCACGTTTCCCGCCTTATTCGAGACTCTAGAAAGCAAGAGCGTGCTTCTTGCTCTAAAGCAGAGTGTGTTTCATGGATGAGAAGTGTGCTGTGTGTTTCCCTTCAGAAACGGAGTGAAATGCCAGGCTCTGTGTCTTCCTACAAGCGAGACTTCGTTTCAGGTAAACGCAGTCACTTTTCAGCTCAAACGAAGCTCTATTGTACACGAAGCTCACACGTTTCTTGCTCTTAACTGAAACGCATTGGATGTTAGAGGGCCTGTGGTTTGTATCAGTTTCAGAAGCAGAGTTGAACTAGATATGTTCCGTGTGTGTAGGAAACACAGTTCTTTTGTTCTGAGCCCTCTCACGTATCCCGCCTTATTCGAGACTCTAGAAAGCAAGAGCGTGCTTCTTGCTCTAAAGCAGAGTGTGTTTCATGGATGAGAAGTGTGCTGTGTGTTTCCCTTCAGAAACGGAGTGAAATGCCAGGCTCTGTGTCTTCCTACAAGCGAGACTTCGTTTCAGGTAAATGCAGTCACTTTTCAGCTCAAACGAAGCTCTATTGTACACGAAGCTCACACGTTTCTCGCTCTTAACTGAAACGCATTGGATGTTAGAGGGCCTGTGGTTTGTATCAGTTTCAGAAGCAGAGTTGAACTAGATATGGTCCGTGTGTGTAGGAAACACAGTTCTTTTGTCCTGAGCACTCTCACGTTTCCCGCCTTATTCGAGACTCTAGAAAGCAAGAGCGTGCTTCTTGCTCTAAAGCAGAGTGTGTTTCATGGATGAGAAGTGTGCTGTGTGTTTCCCTTCAGAAATGGAGTGAAATGCCAGGCTCTGTGTCTTCCTACAAGCGAGACTTCGTTTCAGGTAAAAGCAGTCACTTTTCAGCTCAAACGAAGCTCTATTGTACACGAAGCTCACACGTTTCTCGCTCTTAACTGAAACGCATTGGATGTTAGAGGGCCTGTGGTTTGTATCAGTTTCAGAAGCAGAGTTGAACTAGATATGGTCCGTGTGTGTAGGAAACACAGTTCTTTTGTCCTGAGCACTCTCACGTTTCCCGCCTTATTCGAGACTCTAGAAAGCAAGAGCGTGCTTCTTGCTCTAAAGCAGAGTGTGTTTCATGGATGAGAAGTGTGCTGTGTGTTTCCCTTCAGAAACGGAGTGAAATGCCAGGCTCTGTGTCTTCCTACAAGCGAGACTTCGTTTCAGGTAAACGCAGTCACTTTTCAGCTCAAACGAAGCTCTATTGTACACGAAGCTCACACGTTTCTCGCTCATAACTGAAACGCATTGGATGTTAGAGGGCCTGTGGTTTGTATCAGTTTCAGAAGCAGAGTTGAACTAGATATGGTCCGTGTGTGTAGGAAACACAGTTTTTTTGTCCTGAGCACTCTCACGTTTCCCGCCTTATTCGAGACTCTAGAAAGCAAGAGCGTGCTTCTTGCTCTAAAGCAGAGTGTGTTTCATGGATGAGAAGTGTGCTGTGTGTTTCCCTTCAGAAACGGAGTGAAATGCCAGGCTCTGTGTCTTCCCACAAGCGAGACTTCTTTTCAGGTAAACGCAGTCACTTTTCAGCTCAAACGAAGCTCTATTGTACACGAAGCTCACACGTTTCTCGCTCTTAACTGAAACGCATTGGATGTTAGAGAGCCTGTGGTTTGTATCAGTTTCAGAAGCAGAGTTGAACTAGATATGGTCCGTGTGTGTAGGAAACACAGTTCTTTTGTCTTGAGCACTCTCACGTTTCCCGCCTTATTCGAGACTCTAGAAAGCAAGAGCGTGCTTCTTGCTCTAAAGCAGAGTGTGTTTCATGGATGAGAAGTGTGCTGTGTGTTTCCCTTCAGAAACGGAGTGAAATGCCAGGCTCTGTGTCTTCCTACAAGCGAGACTTCGTTTCAGGTAAACGCAGTCACTTTTCAGCTCAAACGAAGCTCTATTGTACACGAAGCTCACACGTTTCTCGCTCTTAACTGAAACGCATTGGATGTTAGAGGGCCTGTGGTTTGTATCAGTTTCAGAAGCAGAGTTGAACTAGATATGGTCCGTGTGTGTAGGAAACACAGTTCTTTTGTTCTGAGCACTCTCACGTTTCCCGCCTTATTCGAGACTCTAGAAAGCAAGAGCGTGCTTCTTGCTCTAAAGCAGAGTGTGTTTCATGGATGAGAAGTGTGCTGTGTGTTTCCCTTCAGAAACGGAGTGAAATGCCAGGCTCTGTGTCTTCCTACAAGCGAGACTTCGTTTCAGGTAAACGCAGTCACTTTTCAGCTCAAACGAAGCTCTATTGTACACGAAGCTCACACGTTTCTCGCTCTTAACTGAAACGCATTGGATGTTAGAGGGCCTGTGGTTTGTATCAGTTTCAGAAGCAGAGTTGAACTAGATATGGTCCGTGTGTGTAGGAAACACAGTTCTTTTGTTCTGAGCACTCTCACGTTTCCCGCCTTATTCGAGACTCTAGAAAGCAAGAGCGTGCTTCTTGCTCTAAAGCAGAGTGTGTTTCATGGATGAGAAGTGTGCTGTGTGTTTCCCTTCAGAAACGGAGTGAAATGCCAGGCTCTGTGTCTTCCTACAAGCGAGACTTCGTTTCAGGTAAACGCAGTCACTTTTCAGCTCAAACGAAGCTCTATTGTACACGAAGCTCACACGTTTCTCGCTCTTAACTGAAACGCATTGGATGTTAGAGGGCCTGTGGTTTGTATCAGTTTCAGAAGCAGAGTTGAACTAGATATGGTCCGTGTGTGTAGGAAACACAGTTGTTTTGTCCTGAGCACTCTCACGTTTCCCGCCTTATTCAAGACTCTAGAAAGCAAGAGCGTGCTTCTTGCTCTAAAGCAGAGTGTGTTTCATGGATGAGAAGTGTGCTGTGTGTTTCCCTTCAGAAACGGAGTGAAATGCCAGGCTCTGTGTCTTCCTACAAGCGAGACTTCGTTTCAGGTAAACGCAGTCACTTTTCAGCTCAAACGAAGCTCTATTGTACACGAAGCTCACACGTTTCTCGCTCTTAACTGAAACGCATTGGATGTTAGAGGGCCTGTGGTTTGTATCAGTTTCAGAAGCAGAGTTGAACTAGATATGGTCCGTGTGTGTAGGAAACACAGTTCTTTTGTTCTGAGCACTCTCACGTTTCCCGCCTTATTCGAGACTCTAGAAAGCAAGAGCGTGCTTCTTGCTCTAAAGCAGAGTGTGTTTCATGGATGAGAAGTGTGCTGTGTGTTTCCCTTCAGAAACGGAGTGAAATGCCAGGCTCTGTGTCTTCCTCCAAGCGAGACTTCGTTTCAGGTAAACGCAGTCACTTTTCAGCTCAAACGAAGCTCTATTGTACACGAAGCTCACACGTTTCTCGCTCTTAACTGAAACGCATTGGATGTTAGAGGGCCTGTGGTTTGTATCAGTTTCAGAAGCAGAGTTGAACTAGATATGGTCCGTGTGTGTAGGAAACACAGTTCTTTTGTTCTGAGCACTCTCACGTTTCCCGCCTTATTCGAGACTCTAGAAAGCAAGAGCGTGCTTCTTGCTCTAAAGCAGAGTGTGTTTCATGGATGAGAAGTGTGCTGTGTGTTTCCCTTCAGAAACGGAGTGAAATGCCAGGCTCTGTGTCTTCCTACAAGCGAGACTTCGTTTCAGGTAAACGCAGTCACTTTTCAGCTCAAACGAAGCTCTATTGTACACGAAGCTCACACGTTTCTCGCTCTTAACTGAAACGCATTGGATGTTAGAGGGCCTGTGGTTTGTATCAGTTTCAGAAGCAGAGTTGAACTAGATATGGTCCGTGTGTGTAGGAAACACAGTTCTTTTGTTCTGAGCACTCTCACGTTTCCCGCCTTATTCGAGACTCTAGAAAGCAAGAGCGTGCTTCTTGCTCTAAAGCAGAGTGTGTTTCATGGATGAGAAGTGTGCTGTGTGTTTCCCTTCAGAAACGGAGTGAAATGCCAGGCTCTGTGTCTTCCTACAAGCGAGACTTCGTTTCAGGTAAACGCAGTCACTTTTCAGCTCAAACGAAGCTCTATTGTACACGAAGCTCACACGTTTCTCGCTCTTAACTGAAACACATTGGATGTTAGAGGGCCTGTGGTTTGTATCAGTTTCAGAAGCAGAGTTGAACTAGATATGGTCCGTGTGTGTAGGAAACTCAGTTCTTTTGTTCTGAGCACTCTCACGTTTCCCGCCTTATTCGAGACTCTAGAAAGCAAGAGCATGCTTCTTGCTCTAAAGCAGAGTGTGTTTCATTGATGAGAAGTGTGCTGTGTGTTTCCCTTCAGAAACGGAGTGAAATGCCAGGCTCTGTGTCTTCCTACAAGCGAGACTTCGTTTCAGGTAAACGCAGTCACTTTTCAGCTCAAACGAAGCTCTATTGTACACGAAGCTCACACGTTTCTCGCTCTTAACTGAAACGCATTGGATGTTAGAGGGCCTGTGGTTTGTATCAGTTTCAGAAGCAGAGTTGAACTAGATATGGTCCGTGTGTGTAGGAAACACAGTTCTTTTGTTCTGAGCACTCTCACGTTTCCCGCCTTATTCGAGACTCTAGAAAGCAAGAGCGTGCTTCTTGCTCTAAAGCAGAGTGTGTTTCATGGATGAGAAGTGTGCTGTGTGTTTCCCTTCAGAAACGGAGTGAAATGCCAGGCTCTGTGTCTTCCTACAAGCGAGACTTCGTTTCAGGTAAACGCAGTCACTTTTCAGCTCAAACGAAGCTCTATTGTACACGAAGCTCACACGTTTCTCGCTCTTAACTGAAACGCATTGGATGTTAGAGGGCCTGTGGTTTGTATCAGTTTCAGAAGCAGAGTTGAACTAGATATGGTCCGTGTGTGTAGGAAACACAGTTCTTTTGTTCTGAGCACTCTCACGTTTCCCGCCTTATTCAAGACTCTAGAAAGCAAGAGCGTGCTTCTTGCTCTAAAGCAGAGTGTGTTTCATGGATGAGAAGTGTGCTGTGTGTTTCCCTTCAGAAACGGAGTGAAATGCCAGGCTCTGTGTCTTCCTACAAGCGAGACTTCGTTTCAGGTAAACGCAGTCACTTTTCAGCTCAAACGAAGCTCTATTGTACACGAAGCTCACACGTTTCTCGCTCTTAACTGAAACGCATTGGATGTTAGAGGGCCTGTGGTTTGTATCAGTTTCAGAAGCAGAGTTGAACTAGATATGGTCCGTGTGTGTAGGAAACACAGTTCTTTTGTCCTGAGCACTCTCACGTTTCCCGCCTTATTCGAGACTCTAGAAAGCAAGAGCGTGCTTCTTGCTCTAAAGCAGAGTGTGTTTCATGGATGAGAAGTGTGCTGTGTGTTTCCCTTCAGAAACGGAGTGAAATGCCAGGCTCTGTGTCTTCCTACAAGCGAGACTTCGTTTCAGGTAAACGCAGTCACTTTTCAGCTCAAACGAAGCTCTATTGTACACGAAGCTCACACGTTTCTCGCTCTTAACTGAAACGCATTGGATGTTAGAGGGCCTGTGGTTTGTATCAGTTTCAGAAGCAGAGTTGAACTAGATATGGTCCGTGTGTGTAGGAAACACAGTTCTTTTGTTCTGAGCACTCTCACGTTTCCCGCCTTATTCGAGACTCTAGAAAGCAAGAGCGTGCTTCTTGCTCTAAAGCAGAGTGTGTTTCATGGATGAGAAGTGTGCTGTGTGTTTCCCTTCAGAAACGGAGTGAAATGCCAGGCTCTGTGTCTTCCTACAAGCGAGACTTCGTTTCAGGTAAACGCAGTCACTTTTCAGCTCAAACGAAGCTCTATTGTACACGAAGCTCACACGTTTCTCGCTCTTAACTGAAACGCATTGGATGTTAGAGGGCCTGTGGTTTGTATCAGTTTCAGAAGCAGAGTTGAACTAGATATGGTCCGTGTGTGTAGGAAACACAGTTCTTTTGTTCTGAGCACTCTCACGTTTCCCGCCTTATTCGAGACTCTAGAAAGCAAGAGCGTGCTTCTTGCTCTAAAGCAGAGTGTGTTTCATGGATGAGAAGTGTGCTGTGTGTTTCCCTTCAGAAACGGAGTGAAATGCCAGGCTCTGTGTCTTCCTACAAGCGAGACTTCGTTTCAGGTAAACGCAGTCACTTTTCAGCTCAAACGAAGCTCTATTGTACACGAAGCTCACACGTTTCTCGCTCTTAACTGAAACGCATTGGATGTTAGAGGGCCTGTGGTTTGTATCAGTTTCAGAAGCAGAGTTGAACTAGATATGGTCCGTGTGTGTAGGAAACACAGTTCTTTTGTCCTGAGCACTCTCACGTTTCCCGCCTTATTCAAGACTCTAGAAAGCAAGAGCGTGCTTCTTGCTCTAAAGCAGAGTGTGTTTCATGGATGAGAAGTGTGCTGTGTGTTTCCCTTCAGAAACGGAGTGAAATGCCAGGCTCTGTGTCTTCCTACAAGCGAGACTTCGTTTCAGGTAAACGCAGTCACTTTTCAGCTCAAACGAAGCTCTATTGTACACGAAGCTCACACGTTTCTCGCTCTTAACTGAAACGCATTGGATGTTAGAGGGCCTGTGGTTTGTATCAGTTTCAGAAGCAGAGTTGAACTAGATATGGTCCGTGTGTGTAGGAAACACAGTTCTTTTGTTCTGAGCACTCTCACGTTTCCCGCCTTATTCGAGACTCTAGAAAGCAAGAGCGTGCTTCTTGCTCTAAAGCAGAGTGTGTTTCATGGATGAGAAGTGTGCTGTGTGTTTCCCTTCAGAAACGGAGTGAAATGCCAGGCTCTGTGTCTTCCTCCAAGCGAGACTTCGTTTCAGGTAAACGCAGTCACTTTTCAGCTCAAACGAAGCTCTATTGTACACGAAGCTCACACGTTTCTCGCTCTTAACTGAAACGCATTGGATGTTAGAGGGCCTGTGGTTTGTATCAGTTTCAGAAGCAGAGTTGAACTAGATATGGTCCGTGTGTGTAGGAAACACAGTTCTTTTGTTCTGAGCACTCTCACGTTTCCCGCCTTATTCGAGACTCTAGAAAGCAAGAGCGTGCTTCTTGCTCTAAAGCAGAGTGTGTTTCATGGATGAGAAGTGTGCTGTGTGTTTCCCTTCAGAAACGGAGTGAAATGCCAGGCTCTGTGTCTTCCTACAAGCGAGACTTCGTTTCAGGTAAACGCAGTCACTTTTCAGCTCAAACGAAGCTCTATTGTACACGAAGCTCACACGTTTCTCGCTCTTAACTGAAACGCATTGGATGTTAGAGGGCCTGTGGTTTGTATCAGTTTCAGAAGCAGAGTTGAACTAGATATGGTCCGTGTGTGTAGGAAACACAGTTCTTTTGTTCTGAGCACTCTCACGTTTCCCGCCTTATTCGAGACTCTAGAAAGCAAGAGCGTGCTTCTTGCTCTAAAGCAGAGTGTGTTTCATGGATGAGAAGTGTGCTGTGTGTTTCCCTTCAGAAACGGAGTGAAATGCCAGGCTCTGTGTCTTCCTACAAGCGAGACTTCGTTTCAGGTAAACGCAGTCACTTTTCAGCTCAAACGAAGCTCTATTGTACACGAAGCTCACACGTTTCTCGCTCTTAACTGAAACACATTGGATGTTAGAGGGCCTGTGGTTTGTATCAGTTTCAGAAGCAGAGTTGAACTAGATATGGTCCGTGTGTGTAGGAAACTCAGTTCTTTTGTTCTGAGCACTCTCACGTTTCCCGCCTTATTCGAGACTCTAGAAAGCAAGAGCATGCTTCTTGCTCTAAAGCAGAGTGTGTTTCATTGATGAGAAGTGTGCTGTGTGTTTCCCTTCAGAAACGGAGTGAAATGCCAGGCTCTGTGTCTTCCTACAAGCGAGACTTCGTTTCAGGTAAACGCAGTCACTTTTCAGCTCAAACGAAGCTCTATTGTACACGAAGCTCACACGTTTCTCGCTCTTAACTGAAACGCATTGGATGTTAGAGGGCCTGTGGTTTGTATCAGTTTCAGAAGCAGAGTTGAACTAGATATGGTCCGTGTGTGTAGGAAACACAGTTCTTTTGTTCTGAGCACTCTCACGTTTCCCGCCTTATTCGAGACTCTAGAAAGCAAGAGCGTGCTTCTTGCTCTAAAGCAGAGTGTGTTTCATGGATGAGAAGTGTGCTGTGTGTTTCCCTTCAGAAACGGAGTGAAATGCCAGGCTCTGTGTCTTCCTACAAGCGAGACTTCGTTTCAGGTAAACGCAGTCACTTTTCAGCTCAAACGAAGCTCTATTGTACACGAAGCTCACACGTTTCTCGCTCTTAACTGAAACGCATTGGATGTTAGAGGGCCTGTGGTTTGTATCAGTTTCAGAAGCAGAGTTGAACTAGATATGGTCCGTGTGTGTAGGAAACACAGTTCTTTTGTTCTGAGCACTCTCACGTTTCCCGCCTTATTCGAGACTCTAGAAAGCAAGAGCGTGCTTCTTGCTCTAAAGCAGAGTGTGTTTCATGGATGAGAAGTGTGCTGTGTGTTTCCCTTCAGAAACGGAGTGAAATGCCAGGCTCTGTGTCTTCCTCCAAGCGAGACTTCGTTTCAGGTAAACGCAGTCACTTTTCAGCTCAAACGAAGCTCTATTGTACACGAAGCTCACACGTTTCTCGCTCTTAACTGAAACGCATTGGATGTTAGAGGGCCTGTGGTTTGTATCAGTTTCAGAAGCAGAGTTGAACTAGATATGGTCCGTGTGTGTAGGAAACACAGTTCTTTTGTCCTGAGCACTCTCACGTTTCCCGCCTTATTCGAGACTCTAGAAAGCAAGAGCGTGCTTCTTGCTCTAAAGCAGAGTGTGTTTCATGGATGAGAAGTGTGCTGTGTGTTTCCCTTCAGAAACGGAGTGAAATGCCAGGCTCTGTGTCTTCCTACAAGCGAGAATTCGTTTTAGGTAAACGCAGTCACTTTTCAGCTCAAACGAAGCTCTATTGTACACGAAGCTCACACGTTTCTCGCTCTTAACTGAAACGCATTGGATGTTAGAGGGCCTGTGGTATGTATCAGTTTCAGAAGCAGAGTTGAACTAGATATGGTCCGTGTGTGTAGGAAACCCAGTTCTTTTGTTCTGAGCACTCTCACGTTTCCCGCCTTATTCGAGACTCTAGAAAGCAAGAGCGTGCTTCTTGCTCTAAAGCAGAGTGTGTTTCATGGATGAGAAGTGTGCTGTGTGTTTCCCTTCAGAAACGGAGGGAAATGCCAGGCTCTGTGTCTTCCTACAAGCGAGACTTCGTTTCAGGTAAACGCAGTCACTTTTCAGCTCAAACGAAGCTCTATTGTACACCAAGGTCACACGTTTCTCGCTCTTAACTGAAACGCATTGGATGTTAGAGGGCCTGTGGTTTGTATCAGTTTCAGAAGCAGAGTTGAACTAGATATGGTCCGTGTGTGTAGGAAACACAGTTCTTTTGTCCTGAGCACTCTCACGTTTCCCGCCTTATTCGAGACTCTAGAAAGCAAGAGCGTGCTTCTTGCTCTAAAGCAGAGTGTGTTTCATGGATGAGAAGTGTGCTGTGTGTTTCCCTTCAGAAACGGAGTGAAATGCCAGGCTCTGTGTCTTCCTACAAGCGAGACTTCGTTTCAGGTAAACGCAGTCACTTTTCAGCTCAAACGAAGCTCTATTGTACACGAAGCTCACACGTTTCTCGCTCTTAACTGAAACACATTGGATGTTAGAGGGCCTGTGGTTTGTATCAGTTTCAGAAGCAGAGTTGAACTAGATATGGTCCGTGTGTGTAGGAAACACAGTTCTTTTTTTCTGAGCACTCTCACGTTTCCCGCCTTATTCGAGACTCTAGAAAGCAAGAGCATGCTTCTTGCTCTAAAGCAGAGTGTGTTTCATGGATGAGAAGTGTGCTGTGTGTTTCCCTTCAGAAACGGAGTGAAATGCCAGGCTCTGTGTCTTCCTACAAGCGAGACTTCGTTTCAGGTAAACGCAGTCACTTTTCAGCTCAAACGAAGCTCTATTGTACACGAAGCTCACACGTTTCTCGCTCTTAACTGAAATGCATTGGATGTTAGAGGGCCTGTGGTTTGTATCAGTTTCAGAAGCAGAGTTGAACTAGATATGGTCCGTGTGTGTAGGAAACACAGTTCTTTTGTCCTGAGCACTCTCACGTTTCCCGCCTTATTCGAGACTCTAGAAAGCAAGAGCGTGCTTCTTGCTCTAAAGCAGAGTGTGTTTCATGGATGAGAAGTGTGCTGTGTGTTTCCCTTCAGAAACGGAGTGAAATGCCAGGCTCTGTGTCTTCCTACAAGCGAGACTTCGTTTCAGGTAAATGCAGTCACTTTTCAGCTCAAACGAAGCTCTATTGTACACGAAGCTCACACGTTTCTCGCTCTTAACTGAAACGCATTGGATGTTAGAGGGCCTGTGGTTTGTATCAGTTTCAGAAGCAGAGTTGAACTAGATATGGTCCGTGTGTGTAGGAAACACAGTTCTTTTGTCCTGAGCACTCTCACGTTTCCCGCCTTATTCGAGACTCTAGAAAGCAAGAGCGTGCTTCTTGCTCTAAAGCAGAGTGTGTTTCATGGATGAGAAGTGTGCTGTGTGTTTCCCTTCAGAAACGGAGTGAAATGCCAGGCTCTGTGTCTTCCTACAAGCGAGACTTCGTTTCAGGTAAAAGCAGTCACTTTTCAGCTCAAACGAAGCTCTATTGTACACGAAGCTCACACGTTTCTCGCTCTTAACTGAAACGCATTGGATGTTAGAGGGCCTGTGGTTTGTATCAGTTTCAGAAGCAGAGTTGAACTAGATATGGTCCGTGTGTGTAGGAAACACAGTTCTTTTGTCCTGAGCACTCTCACGTTTCCCGCCTTATTCGAGACTCTAGAAAGCAAGAGCGTGCTTCTTGCTCTAAAGCAGAGTGTGTTTCATGGATGAGAAGTGTGCTGTGTGTTTCCCTTCAGAAACGGAGTGAAATGCCAGGCTCTGTGTCTTCCTACAAGCGAGACTTCGTTTCAGGTAAATGCAGTCACTTTTCAGCTCAAACGAAGCTCTATTGTACACGAAGCTCACACGTTTCTCGCTCTTAACTGAAACGCATTGGATGTTAGAGGGCCTGTGGTTTGTATCAGTTTCAGAAGCAGAGTTGAACTAGATATGGTCCGTGTGTGTAGGAAACACAGTTCTTTTGTCCTGAGCACTCTCACGTTTCCCGCCTTATTCGAGACTCTAGAAAGCAAGAGCGTGCTTCTTGCTCTAAAGCAGAGTGTGTTTCATGGATGAGAAGTGTGCTGTGTGTTTCCCTTCAGAAACGGAGTGAAATGCCAGGCTCTGTGTCTTCCTACAAGCGAGACTTCGTTTCAGGTAAAAGCAGTCACTTTTCAGCTCAAACGAAGCTCTATTGTACACGAAGCTCACACGTTTCTCGCTCTTAACTGAAACGCATTGGATGTTAGAGGGCCTGTGGTTTGTATCAGTTTCAGAAGCAGAGTTGAACTAGATATGGTCCGTGTGTGTAGGAAACACAGTTCTTTTGTCCTGAGCACTCTCACGTTTCCCGCCTTATTCGAGACTCTAGAAAGCAAGAGCGTGCTTCTTGCTCTAAAGCAGAGTGTGTTTCATGGATGAGAAGTGTGCTGTGTGTTTCCCTTCAGAAACGGAGTGAAATGCCAGGCTCTGTGTCTTCCTACAAGCGAGACTTCGTTTCAGGTAAACGCAGTCACTTTTCAGCTCAAACGAAGCTCTATTGTACACGAAGCTCACACGTTTCTCGCTCATAACTGAAACGCATTGGATGTTAGAGGGCCTGTGGTTTGTATCAGTTTCAGAAGCAGAGTTGAACTAGATATGGTCCGTGTGTGTAGGAAACACAGTTTTTTTGTCCTGAGCACTCTCACGTTTCCCGCCTTATTCGAGACTCTAGAAAGCAAGAGCGTGCTTCTTGCTCTAAAGCAGAGTGTGTTTCATGGATGAGAAGTGTGCTGTGTGTTTCCCTTCAGAAACGGAGTGAAATGCCAGGCTCTGTGTCTTCCTACAAGCGAGACTTCTTTTCAGGTAAACGCAGTCACTTTTCAGCTCAAACGAAGCTCTATTGTACACGAAGCTCACACGTTTCTCGCTCTTAACTGAAACGCATTGGATGTTAGAGAGCCTGTGGTTTGTATCAGTTTCAGAAGCAGAGTTGAACTAGATATGGTCCGTGTGTGTAGGAAACACAGTTCTTTTGTCTTGAGCACTCTCACGTTTCCCGCCTTATTCGAGACTCTAGAAAGCAAGAGCGTGCTTCTTGCTCTAAAGCAGAGTGTGTTTCATGGATGAGAAGTGTGCTGTGTGTTTCCCTTCAGAAACGGAGTGAAATGCCAGGCTCTGTGTCTTCCTACAAGCGAGACTTCGTTTCAGGTAAACGCAGTCACTTTTCAGCTCAAACGAAGCTCTATTGTACACGAAGCTCACACGTTTCTCGCTCTTAACTGAAACGCATTGGATGTTAGAGGGCCTGTGGTTTGTATCAGTTTCAGAAGCAGAGTTGAACTAGATATGGTCCGTGTGTGTAGGAAACACAGTTCTTTTGTTCTGAGCACTCTCACGTTTCCCGCCTTATTCGAGACTCTAGAAAGCAAGAGCGTGCTTCTTGCTCTAAAGCAGAGTGTGTTTCATGGATGAGAAGTGTGCTGTGTGTTTCCCTTCAGAAACGGAGTGAAATGCCAGGCTCTGTGTCTTCCTACAAGCGAGACTTCGTTTCAGGTAAACGCAGTCACTTTTCAGCTCAAACGAAGCTCTATTGTACACGAAGCTCACACGTTTCTCGCTCTTAACTGAAACGCATTGGATGTTAGAGGGCCTGTGGTTTGTATCAGTTTCAGAAGCAGAGTTGAACTAGATATGGTCCGTGTGTGTAGGAAACACAGTTCTTTTGTTCTGAGCACTCTCACGTTTCCCGCCTTATTCGAGACTCTAGAAAGCAAGAGCGTGCTTCTTGCTCTAAAGCAGAGTGTGTTTCATGGATGAGAAGTGTGCTGTGTGTTTCCCTTCAGAAACGGAGTGAAATGCCAGGCTCTGTGTCTTCCTACAAGCGAGACTTCGTTTCAGGTAAACGCAGTCACTTTTCAGCTCAAACGAAGCTCTATTGTACACGAAGCTCACACGTTTCTCGCTCTTAACTGAAACGCATTGGATGTTAGAGGGCCTGTGGTTTGTATCAGTTTCAGAAGCAGAGTTGAACTAGATATGGTCCGTGTGTGTAGGAAACACAGTTCTTTTGTTCTGAGCACTCTCACGTTTCCCGCCTTATTCGAGACTCTAGAAAGCAAGAGCGTGCTTCTTGCTCTAAAGCAGAGTGTGTTTCATGGATGAGAAGTGTGCTGTGTGTTTCCCTTCAGAAACGGAGTGAAATGCCAGGCTCTGTGTCTTCCTACAAGCGAGACTTCGTTTCAGGTAAACGCAGTCACTTTTCAGCTCAAACGAAGCTCTATTGTACACGAAGCTCACACGTTTCTCGCTCTTAACTGAAACACATTGGATGTTAGAGGGCCTGTGGTTTGTATCAGTTTCAGAAGCAGAGTTGAACTAGATATGGTCCGTGTGTGTAGGAAACTCAGTTCTTTTGTTCTGAGCACTCTCACGTTTCCCGCCTTATTCGAGACTCTAGAAAGCAAGAGCATGCTTCTTGCTCTAAAGCAGAGTGTGTTTCATTGATGAGAAGTGTGCTGTGTGTTTCCCTTCAGAAACGGAGTGAAATGCCAGGCTCTGTGTCTTCCTCCAAGCGAGACTTCGTTTCAGGTAAACGCAGTCACTTTTCAGCTCAAACGAAGCTCTATTGTACACGAAGCTCACACGTTTCTCGCTCTTAACTGAAACGCATTGGATGTTAGAGGGCCTGTGGTTTGTATCAGTTTCAGAAGCAGAGTTGAACTAGATATGGTCCGTGTGTGTAGGAAACACAGTTCTTTTGTTCTGAGCACTCTCACGTTTCCCGCCTTATTCGAGACTCTAGAAAGCAAGAGCGTGCTTCTTGCTCTAAAGCAGAGTGTGTTTCATGGATGAGAAGTGTGCTGTGTGTTTCCCTTCAGAAACGGAGTGAAATGCCAGGCTCTGTGTCTTCCTACAAGCGAGACTTCGTTTCAGGTAAACGCAGTCACTTTTCAGCTCAAACGAAGCTCTATTGTACACGAAGCTCACACGTTTCTCGCTCTTAACTGAAACGCATTGGATGTTAGAGGGCCTGTGGTTTGTATCAGTTTCAGAAGCAGAGTTGAACTAGATATGGTCCGTGTGTGTAGGAAACACAGTTCTTTTGTTCTGAGCACTCTCACGTTTCCCGCCTTATTCGAGACTCTAGAAAGCAAGAGCGTGCTTCTTGCTCTAAAGCAGAGTGTGTTTCATGGATGAGAAGTGTGCTGTGTGTTTCCCTTCAGAAACGGAGTGAAATGCCAGGCTCTGTGTCTTCCTACAAGCGAGACTTCGTTTCAGGTAAACGCAGTCACTTTTCAGCTCAAACGAAGCTCTATTGTACACGAAGCTCACACGTTTCTCGCTCTTAACTGAAACGCATTGGATGTTAGAGGGCCTGTGGTTTGTATCAGTTTCAGAAGCAGAGTTGAACTAGATATGGTCCGTGTGTGTAGGAAACACAGTTCTTTTGTCCTGAGCACTCTCACGTTTCCCGCCTTATTCGAGACTCTAGAAAGCAAGAGCGTGCTTCTTGCTCTAAAGCAGAGTGTGTTTCATGGATGAGAAGTGTGCTGTGTGTTTCCCTTCAGAAACGGAGTGAAATGCCAGGCTCTGTGTCTTCCTACAAGCGAGAATTCGTTTTAGGTAAACGCAGTCACTTTTCAGCTCAAACGAAGCTCTATTGTACACGAAGCTCACACGTTTCTCGCTCTTAACTGAAACGCATTGGATGTTAGAGGGCCTGTGGTATGTATCAGTTTCAGAAGCAGAGTTGAACTAGATATGGTCCGTGTGTGTAGGAAACCCAGTTCTTTTGTTCTGAGCACTCTCACGTTTCCCGCCTTATTCGAGACTCTAGAAAGCAAGAGCGTGCTTCTTGCTCTAAAGCAGAGTGTGTTTCATGGATGAGAAGTGTGCTGTGTGTTTCCCTTCAGAAACGGAGGGAAATGCCAGGCTCTGTGTCTTCCTACAAGCGAGACTTCGTTTCAGGTAAACGCAGTCACTTTTCAGCTCAAACGAAGCTCTATTGTACACCAAGGTCACACGTTTCTCGCTCTTAACTGAAACGCATTGGATGTTAGAGGGCCTGTGGTTTGTATCAGTTTCAGAAGCAGAGTTGAACTAGATATGGTCCGTGTGTGTAGGAAACACAGTTCTTTTGTCCTGAGCACTCTCACGTTTCCCGCCTTATTCGAGACTCTAGAAAGCAAGAGCATGCTTCTTGCTCTAAAGCAGAGTGTGTTTCATGGATGAGAAGTGTGCTGTGTGTTTCCCTTCAGAAACGGAGTGAAATGCCAGGCTCTGTGTCTTCCTACAAGCGAGACTTCGTTTCAGGTAAACGCAGTCACTTTTCAGCTCAAACGAAGCTCTATTGTACACGAAGCTCACACGTTTCTCGCTCTTAACTGAAATGCATTGGATGTTAGAGGGCCTGTGGTTTGTATCAGTTTCAGAAGCAGAGTTGAACTAGATATGGTCCGTGTGTGTAGGAAACACAGTTCTTTTGTCCTGAGCACTCTCACGTTTCCCGCCTTATTCGAGACTCTAGAAAGCAAGAGCGTGCTTCTTGCTCTAAAGCAGAGTGTGTTTCATGGATGAGAAGTGTGCTGTGTGTTTCCCTTCAGAAACGGAGTGAAATGCCAGGCTCTGTGTCTTCCTACAAGCGAGACTTCGTTTCAGGTAAACGCAGTCACTTTTCAGCTCAAACGAAGCTCTATTGTACACGAAGCTCACACGTTTCTCGCTCTTAACTGAAACGCATTGGATGTTAGAGGGCCTGTGGTTTGTATCAGTTTCAGAAGCAGAGTTGAACTAGATATGGTCCGTGTGTGTAGGAAACACAGTTCTTTTGTCCTGAGCACTCTCACGTTTCCCGCCTTATTCGAGACTCTAGAAAGCAAGAGCGTGCTTCTTGCTCTAAAGCAGAGTGTGTTTCATGGATGAGAAGTGTGCTGTGTGTTTCCCTTCAGAAACGGAGTGAAATGCCAGGCTCTGTGTCTTCCTACAAGCGAGACTTCGTTTCAGGTAAACGCAGTCACTTTTCAGCTCAAACGAAGCTCTATTGTACACGAAGCTCACACGTTTCTCGCTCTTAACTGAAACGCATTGGATGTTAGAGGGCCTGTGGTTTGTATCAGTTTCAGAAGCAGAGTTGAACTAGATATGGTCCGTGTGTGTAGGAAACACAGTTCTTTTGTCCTGAGCACTCTCACGTTTCCCGCCTTATTCGAGACTCTAGAAAGCAAGAGCGTGCTTCTTGCTCTAAAGCAGAGTGTGTTTCATGGATGAGAAGTGTGCTGTGTGTTTCCCTTCAGAAACGGAGTGAAATGCCAGGCTCTGTGTCTTCCTACAAGCGAGACTTCGTTTCAGGTAAACGCAGTCACTTTTCAGCTCAAACGAAGCTCTATTGTACACGAAGCTCACACGTTTCTCGCTCTTAACTGAAACGCATTGGATGTTAGAGGGCCTGTGGTTTGTATCAGTTTCAGAAGCAGAGTTGAACTAGATATGGTCCGTGTGTGTAGGAAACACAGTTCTTTTGTCCTGAGCACTCTCACGTTTCCCGCCTTATTCGAGACTCTAGAAAGCAAGAGCGTGCTTCTTGCTCTAAAGCAGAGTGTGTTTCATGGATGAGAAGTGTGCTGTGTGTTTCCCTTCAGAAACGGAGTGAAATGCCAGGCTCTGTGTCTTCCTACAAGCGAGACTTCGTTTCAGGTAAACGCAGTCACTTTTCAGCTCAAACGAAGCTCTATTGTACACGAAGCTCACACGTTTCTCGCTCTTAACTGAAACGCATTGGATGTTAGAGGGCCTGTGGTTTGTATCAGTTTCAGAAGCAGAGTTGAACTAGATATGGTCCGTGTGTGTAGGAAACACAGTTCTTTTGTCCTGAGCACTCTCACGTTTCCCGCCTTATTCGAGACTCTAGAAAGCAAGAGCGTGCTTCTTGCTCTAAAGCAGAGTGTGTTTCATGGATGAGAAGTGTGCTGTGTGTTTCCCTTCAGAAACGGAGTGAAATGCCAGGCTCTGTGTCTTCCTACAAGCGAGACTTCGTTTCAGGTAAACGCAGTCACTTTTCAGCTCAAACGAAGCTCTATTGTACACGAAGCTCACACGTTTCTCGCTCTTAACTGAAACGCATTGGATGTTAGAGGGCCTGTGGTTTGTATCAGTTTCAGAAGCAGAGTTGAACTAGATATGGTCCGTGTGTGTAGGAAACACAGTTCTTTTGTTCTGAGCACTCTCACGTTTCCCGCCTTATTCGAGACTCTAGAAAGCAAGAGCGTGCTTCTTGCTCTAAAGCAGAGTGTGTTTCATGGATGAGAAGTGTGCTGTGTGTTTCCCTTCAGAAACGGAGTGAAATGCCAGGCTCTGTGTCTTCCTACAAGCGAGACTTCGTTTCAGGTAAACGCAGTCACTTTTCAGCTCAAACGAAGCTCTATTGTACACGAAGCTCACACGTTTCTCGCTCTTAACTGAAACGCATTGGATGTTAGAGGGCCTGTGGTTTGTATCAGTTTCAGAAGCAGAGTTGAACTAGATATGGTCCGTGTGTGTAGGAAACACAGTTCTCTTGTCCTGAGCACTCTCACGTTTCCCGCCTTATTCGAGACTCTAGAAAGCAAGAGCGTGCTTCTTGCTCTAAAGCAGAGTGTGTTTCATGGATGAGAAGTGTGCTGTGTGTTTCCCTTCAGAAACGGAGTGAAATGCCAGGCTCTGTGTCTTCCTACAAGCGAGACTTCGTTTCAGGTAAACGCAGTCACTTTTCAGCTCAAACGAAGCTCTATTGTACACGAAGCTCACACGTTTCTCGCTCTTAAATGAAACACATTGGATGTTAGAGGGCCTGTGGTTTGTATCAGTTTCAGAAGCAGAGTTGAACTAGATATGGTCCGTGTGTGTAGGAAACACAGTTCTTTTGTTCTGAGCACTCTCACGTTTCCCGCCTTATTCGAGACTCTAGAAAGCAAGAGCATGCTTCTTGCTCTAAAGCAGAGTGTGTTTCATGGATGAGAAGTGTGCTGTGTGTTTCCCTTCAGAAACGGAGTGAAATGCCAGGCTCTGTGTCTTCCTACAAGCGAGACTTCGTTTCAGGTAAACGCAGTCACTTTTCAGCTCAAACGAAGCTCTATTGTACACGAAGCTCACACGTTTCTCGCTCTTAACTGAAACGCATTGGATGTTAGAGGGCCTGTGGTTTGTATCAGTTTCAGAAGCAGAGTTGAACTAGATATGGTCCGTGTGTGTAGGAAACACAGTTCTTTTGTCCTGAGCACTCTCACGTTTCCCGCCTTATTCGAGACTCTAGAAAGCAAGAGCGTGCTTCTTGCTCTAAAGCAGAGTGTGTTTCATGGATGAGAAGTGTGCTGTGTGTTTCCCTTCAGAAACGGAGTGAAATGCCAGGCTCTGTGTCTTCCTACAAGCGAGACTTCGTTTCAGGTAAACGCAGTCACTTTTCAGCTCAAACGAAGCTCTATTGTACACGAAGCTCACACGTTTCTCGCTCTTAACTGAAACGCATTGGATGTTAGAGGGCCTGTGGTTTGTATCAGTTTCAGAAGCAGAGTTGAACTAGATATGGTCCGTGTGTGTAGGAAACACAGTTCTTTTGTCCTGAGCACTCTCACGTTTCCCGCCTTATTCGAGACTCTAGAAAGCAAGAGCGTGCTTCTTGCTCTAAAGCAGAGTGTGTTTCATGGATGAGAAGTGTGCTGTGTGTTTCCCTTCAGAAACGGAGTGAAATGCCAGGCTCTGTGTCTTCCTACAAGCGAGACTTCGTTTCAGGTAAACGCAGTCACTTTTCAGCTCAAACGAAGCTCTATTGTACACGAAGCTCACACGTTTCTCGCTCTTAACTGAAACGCATTGGATGTTAGAGGGCCTGTGGTTTGTATCAGTTTCAGAAGCAGAGTTGAACTAGATATGGTCCGTGTGTGTAGGAAACACAGTTCTTTTGTTCTGAGCACTCTCACGTTTCCCGCCTTATTCGAGACTCTAGAAAGCAAGAGCGTGCTTCTTGCTCTAAAGCAGAGTGTGTTTCATGGATGAGAAGTGTGCTGTGTGTTTCCCTTCAGAAACGGAGTGAAATGCCAGGCTCTGTGTCTTCCTACAAGCGAG
Organism: Onychomys arenicola; assembly: GCA_949786405.1. NCBI lineage: Eukaryota > Metazoa > Chordata > Mammalia > Rodentia > Cricetidae > Onychomys > Onychomys arenicola. The sequence goes on from CATKUM010000099.1 coordinate 393,900, forward strand.
ACTTCGTTTCAGGTAAACGCAGTCACTTTTCAGCTCAAACGAAGCTCTATTGTACACGAAGCTCACACGTTTCTCGCTCTTAACTGAAACGCATTGGATGTTAGAGGGCCTGTGGTTTGTATCAGTTTCAGAAGCAGAGTTGAACTAGATATGGTCCGTGTGTGTAGGAAACACAGTTCTTTTGTTCTGAGCACTCTCACGTTTCCCGCCTTATTCGAGACTCTAGAAAGCAAGAGCGTGCTTCTTGCTCTAAAGCAGAGTGTGTTTCATGGATGAGAAGTGTGCTGTGTGTTTCCCTTCAGAAACGGAGTGAAATGCCAGGCTCTGTGTCTTCCTACAAGCGAGACTTCGTTTCAGGTAAACGCAGTCACTTTTCAGCTCAAACGAAGCTCTATTGTACACGAAGCTCACACGTTTCTCGCTCTTAACTGAAACGCATTGGATGTTAGAGGGCCTGTGGTTTGTATCAGTTTCAGAAGCAGAGTTGAACTAGATATGGTCCGTGTGTGTAGGAAACACAGTTCTTTTGTCCTGAGCACTCTCACGTTTCCCGCCTTATTCGAGACTCTAGAAAGCAAGAGCGTGCTTCTTGCTCTAAAGCAGAGTGTGTTTCATGGATGAGAAGTGTGCTGTGTGTTTCCCTTCAGAAACGGAGTGAAATGCCAGGCTCTGTGTCTTCCTACAAGCGAGACTTCGTTTCAGGTAAACGCAGTCACTTTTCAGCTCAAACGAAGCTCTATTGTACACGAAGCTCACACGTTTCTCGCTCTTAACTGAAACGCATTGGATGTTAGAGGGCCTGTGGTTTGTATCAGTTTCAGAAGCAGAGTTGAACTAGATATGGTCCGTGTGTGTAGGAAACACAGTTCTTTTGTTCTGAGCACTCTCACGTTTCCCGCCTTATTCGAGACTCTAGAAAGCAAGAGCGTGCTTCTTGCTCTAAAGCAGAGTGTGTTTCATGGATGAGAAGTGTGCTGTGTGTTTCCCTTCAGAAACGGAGTGAAATGCCAGGCTCTGTGTCTTCCTACAAGCGAGACTTCGTTTCAGGTAAACACAGTCACTTTTCAGCTCAAACGAAGCTCTATTGTACACGAAGCTCACACGTTTCTCGCTCTTAACTGAAACGCATTGGATGTTAGAGGGCCTGTGGTTTGTATCAGTTTCAGAAGCAGAGTTGAACTAGATATGGTCCGTGTGTGTAGGAAACACAGTTCTTTTGTTCTGAGCACTCTCACGTTTCCCGCCTTATTCGAGACTCTAGAAAGCAAGAGCGTGCTTCTTGCTCTAAAGCAGAGTGTGTTTCATGGATGAGAAGTGTGCTGTGTGTTTCCCTTCAGAAACGGAGTGAAATGCCAGGCTCTGTGTCTTCCTACAAGCGAGACTTCGTTTCAGGTAAACGCAGTCACTTTTCAGCTCAAACGAAGCTCTATTGTACACGAAGCTCACACGTTTCTCGCTCTTAACTGAAACACATTGGATGTTAGAGGGCCTGTGGTTTGTATCAGTTTCAGAAGCAGAGTTGAACTAGATATGGTCCGTGTGTGTAGGAAACACAGTTCTTTTGTTCTGAGCACTCTCATGTTTCCCGCCTTATTCGAGACTCTAGAAAGCAAGAGCATGCTTCTTGCTCTAAAGCAGAGTGTGTTTCATGGATGAGAAGTGTGCTGTGTGTTTCCCTTCAGAAACGGAGTGAAATGCCAGGCTCTGTGTCTTCCTACAAGCGAGACTTCGATTCAGGTAAACGCAGTCACTTTTCAGCTCAAACGAAGCTCTATTGTACACGAAGCTCACACGTTTCTCGCTCTTAACTGAAACGCATTGGATGTTAGAGGGCCTGTGGTTTGTATCAGTTTCAGAAGCAGAGTTGAACTAGATATGGTCCGTGTGTGTAGGAAACACAGTTCTTTTGTCCTGAGCACTCTCACGTTTCCCGCCTTATTCGAGACTCTAGAAAGCAAGAGCGTGCTTCTTGCTCTAAAGCAGAGTGTGTTTCATGGATGAGAAGTGTGCTGTGTGTTTCCCTTCAGAAACGGAGTGAAATGCCAGGCTCTGTGTCTTCCTACAAGCGAGACTTCGTTTCAGGTAAACGCAGTCACTTTTCAGCTCAAACGAAGCTCTATTGTACACGAAGCTCACACGTTTCTCGCTCTTAACTGAAACGCATTGGATGTTAGAGGGCCTGTGGTTTGTATCAGTTTCAGAAGCAGAGTTGAACTAGATATGGCCCGTGTGTGTAGGAAACACAGTTCTTTTGTCCTGAGCACTCTCACGTTTCCCGCCTTATTCGAGACTCTAGAAAGCAAGAGCGTGCTTCTTGCTCTAAAGCAGAGTGTGTTTCATGGATGAGAAGTGTGCTGTGTGTTTCCCTTCAGAAACGGAGTGAAATGCCAGGCTCTGTGTCTTCCTACAAGCGAGACTTCGTTTCAGGTAAACGCAGTCACTTTTCAGCTCAAACGAAGCTCTATTGTACACGAAGCTCACACGTTTCTCGCTCTTAACTGAAACGCATTGGATGTTAGAGGGCCTGTGGTTTGTATCAGTTTCAGAAGCAGAGTTGAACTAGATATGGTCCGTGTGTGTAGGAAACACAGTTCTTTTGTCCTGAGCACTCTCACGTTTCCCGCCTTATTCGAGACTCTAGAAAGCAAGAGCGTGCTTCTTGCTCTAAAGCAGAGTGTGTTTCATGGATGAGAAGTGTGCTGTGTGTTTCCCTTCAGAAACGGAGTGAAATGCCAGGCTCTGTGTCTTCCTACAAGCGAGAATTCGTTTTAGGTAAACGCAGTCACTTTTCAGCTCAAACGAAGCTCTATTGTACACGAAGCTCACACGTTTCTCGCTCTTAACTGAAACGCATTGGATGTTAGAGGGCCTGTGGTTTGTATCAGTTTCAGAAGCAGAGTTGAACTAGATATGGTCCGTGTGTGTAGGAAACCCAGTTCTTTTGTTCTGAGCACTCTCACGTTTCCCGCCTTATTCGAGACTCTAGAAAGCAAGAGCGTGCTTCTTGCTCTAAAGCAGAGTGTGTTTCATGGATGAGAAGTGTGCTGTGTGTTTCCCTTCAGAAACGGAGTGAAATGCCAGGCTCTGTGTCTTCCTACAAGCGAGACTTCGTTTTAGGTAAACGCAGTCACTTTTCAGCTCAAACGAAGCTCTATTGTACACGAAGCTCACACGTTTCTCGCTCTTAACTGAAACGCATTGGATGTTAGAGGGCCTGTGGTTTGTATCAGTTTCAGAAGCAGAGTTGAACTAGATATGGTCCGTGTGTAGGAAATCCAGTTCTTTTGTCCTGAGCACTCTCACGTTTCCCGCCTTATTCGAGACTCTAGAAAGCAAGAGCGTGCTTCTTGCTCTAAAGCAGAGTGTGTTTCATGGATGAGAAGTGTGCTGTGTGTTTCCCTTCAGAAACGGAGGGAAATGCCAGGCTCTGTGTCTTCCTACAAGCGAGACTTCGTTTCAGGTAAACGCAGTCACTTTTCAGCTCAAACGAAGCTCTATTGTACACCAAGGTCACACGTTTCTCGCTCTTAACTGAAACGCATTGGATGTTAGAGGGCCTGTGGTTTGTATCAGTTTCAGAAGCAGAGTTGAACTAGATATGGTCCGTGTGTGTAGGAAACACAGTTCTTTTGTTCTGAGCACTCTCACGTTTCCCGCCTTATTCGAGACTCTAGAAAGCAAGAGCGTGCTTCTTGCTCTAAAGCAGAGTGTGTTTCATGGATGAGAAGTGTGCTGTGTGTTTCCCTTCAGAAACGGAGTGAAATGCCAGGCTCTGTGTCTTCCTACAAGCGAGACTTCGTTTCAGGTAAACGCAGTCCCTTTTCAGCTCAAACGAAGCTCTATTGTACACGAAGCTCACACGTTTCTCGCTCTTAACTGAAACACATTGGATGTTAGAGGGCCTGTGGTTTGTATCAGTTTCAGAAGCAGAGTTGAACTAGATATGGTCCGTGTGTGTAGGAAACACAGTTCTTTTGTTCTGAGCACTCTCACGTTTCCCGCCTTATTCGAGACTCTAGAAAGCAAGAGCGTGCTTCTTGCTCTAAAGCAGAGTGTGTTTCATGGATGAGAAGTGTGCTGTGTGTTTCCCTTCAGAAACGGAGTGAAATGCCAGGCTCTGTGTCTTCCTACAAGCGAGACTTCGTTTCAGGTAAACGGAGTCACTTTTCAGCTCAAACGAAGCTCTATTGTACACGAAGCTCACACGTTTCTCGCTCTTAACTGAAACGCATTGGATGTTAGAGGGCCTGTGGTTTGTATCAGTTTCAGAAGCAGAGTTGAACTAGATATGGTCCGTGTGTGTAGGAAACACAGTTCTTTTGTCCTGAGCACTCTCACGTTTCCCGCCTTATTCGAGACTCTAGAAAGCAAGAGCGTGCTTCTTGCTCTAAAGCAGAGTGTGTTTCATGGATGAGAAGTGTGCTGTGTGTTTCCCTTCAGAAACGGAGTGAAATGCCAGGCTCTGTGTCTTCCTACAAGCGAGACTTCGTTTCAGGTAAACGCAGTCACTTTTCAGCTCAAACGAAGCTCTATTGTACACGAAGCTCACACGTTTCTCGCTCTTAACTGAAACGCATTGGATGTTAGAGGGCCTGTGGTTTGTATCAGTTTCAGAAGCAGAGTTGAACTAGATATGGTCCGTGTGTGTAGGAAACACAGTTCTTTTGTCCTGAGCACTCTCACGTTTCCCGCCTTATTCGAGACTCTAGAAAGCAAGAGCGTGCTTCTTGCTCTAAAGCAGAGTGTGTTTCATGGATGAGAAGTGTGCTGTGTGTTTCCCTTCAGAAACGGAGTGAAATGCCAGGCTCTGTGTCTTCCTACAAGCGAGACTTCGTTTCAGGTAAACGCAGTCACTTTTCAGCTCAAACGAAGCTCTATTGTACACGAAGCTCACACGTTTCTCGCTCTTAACTGAAACGCATTGGATGTTAGAGGGCCTGTGGTTTGTATCAGTTTCAGAAGCAGAGTTGAACTAGATATGGTCCGTGTGTGTAGGAAACACAGTTCTTTTGTTCTGAGCACTCTCACGTTTCCCGCCTTATTCGAGACTCTAGAAAGCAAGAGCGTGCTTCTTGCTCTAAAGCAGAGTGTGTTTCATGGATGAGAAGTGTGCTGTGTGTTTCCCTTCAGAAACGGAGTGAAATGCCAGGCTCTGTGTCTTCCTAGAAGCGAGACTTCGTTTCAGGTAAACGCAGTCACTTTTCAGCTCAAACGAAGCTCTATTGTACACGAAGCTCACACGTTTCTCGCTCTTAACTGAAACGCATTGGATGTTAGAGGGCCTGTGGTTTGTATCAGTTTCAGAAGCAGAGTTGAACTAGATATGGTCCGTGTGTGTAGGAAACACAGTTCTTTTGTCCTGAGCACTCTCACGTTTCCCGCCTTATTCGAGACTCTAGAAAGCAAGAGCGTGCTTCTTGCTCTAAAGCAGAGTGTGTTTCATGGATGAGAAGTGTGCTGTGTGTTTCCCTTCAGAAACGGAGTGAAATGCAGGCTCTGTGTCTTCCTACAAGCGAGACTTCGTTTTAGGTAAACGCAGTCACTTTTCAGCTCAAACGAAGCTCTATTGTACACGAAGCTCACACGTTTCTCGCTCTTAACTGAAACGCATTGGATGTTAGAGGGCCTGTGGTTTGTATCAGTTTCAGAAGCAGAGTTGAACTAGATATGGTCCGTGTGTGTAGGAAATCCAGTTCTTTTGTCCTGAGCACTCTCACGTTTCCCGCCTTATTCGAGACTCTAGAAAGCAAGAGCGTGCTTCTTGCTCTAAAGCAGAGTGTGTTTCATGGATGAGAAGTGTGCTGTGTGTTTCCCTTCAGAAACGGAGGGAAATGCCAGGCTCTGTGTCTTCCTACAAGCGAGACTTCGTTTCAGGTAAACGCAGTCACTTTTCAGCTCAAACGAAGCTCTATTGTACACCAAGGTCACACGTTTCTCGCTCTTAACTGAAACGCATTGGATGTTAGAGGGCCTGTGGTTTGTATCAGTTTCAGAAGCAGAGTTGAACTAGATATGGTCCGTGTGTGTAGGAAACACAGTTCTTTTGTTCTGAGCACTCTCACGTTTCCCGCCTTATTCGAGACTCTAGAAAGCAAGAGCGTGCTTCTTGCTCTAAAGCAGAGTGTGTTTCATGGATGAGAAGTGTGCTGTGTGTTTCCCTTCAGAAACGGAGTGAAATGCCAGGCTCTGTGTCTTCCTACAAGCGAGACTTCGTTTCAGGTAAACGCAGTCACTTTTCAGCTCAAACGAAGCTCTATTGTACACGAAGCTCACACGTTTCTCGCTCTTAACTGAAACACATTGGATGTTAGAGGGCCTGTGGTTTGTATCAGTTTCAGAAGCAGAGTTGAACTAGATATGGTCCGTGTGTGTAGGAAACACAGTTCTTTTGTTCTGAGCACTCTCACGTTTCCCGCCTTATTCGAGACTCTAGAAAGCAAGAGCGTGCTTCTTGCTCTAAAGCAGAGTGTGTTTCATGGATGAGAAGTGTGCTGTGTGTTTCCCTTCAGAAACGGAGTGAAATGCCAGGCTCTGTGTCTTCCTACAAGCGAGACTTCGTTTCAGGTAAACGGAGTCACTTTTCAGCTCAAACGAAGCTCTATTGTACACGAAGCTCACACGTTTCTCGCTCTTAACTGAAACGCATTGGATGTTAGAGGGCCTGTGGTTTGTATCAGTTTCAGAAGCAGAGTTGAACTAGATATGGTCCGTGTGTGTAGGAAACACAGTTCTTTTGTCCTGAGCACTCTCACGTTTCCCGCCTTATTCGAGACTCTAGAAAGCAAGAGCGTGCTTCTTGCTCTAAAGCAGAGTGTGTTTCATGGATGAGAAGTGTGCTGTGTGTTTCCCTTCAGAAACGGAGTGAAATGCCAGGCTCTGTGTCTTCCTACAAGCGAGACTTCGTTTCAGGTAAACGCAGTCACTTTTCAGCTCAAACGAAGCTCTATTGTACACGAAGCTCACACGTTTCTCGCTCTTAACTGAAACGCATTGGATGTTAGAGGGCCTGTGGTTTGTATCAGTTTCAGAAGCAGAGTTGAACTAGATATGGTCCGTGTGTGTAGGAAACACAGTTCTTTTGTCCTGAGCACTCTCACGTTTCCCGCCTTATTCGAGACTCTAGAAAGCAAGAGCGTGCTTCTTGCTCTAAAGCAGAGTGTGTTTCATGGATGAGAAGTGTGCTGTGTGTTTCCCTTCAGAAACGGAGTGAAATGCCAGGCTCTGTGTCTTCCTACAAGCGAGACTTCGTTTCAGGTAAACGCAGTCACTTTTCAGCTCAAACGAAGCTCTATTGTACACGAAGCTCACACGTTTCTCGCTCATAACTGAAACGCATTGGATGTTAGAGGGCCTGTGGTTTGTATCAGTTTCAGAAGCAGAGTTGAACTAGATATGGTCCGTGTGTGTAGGAAACACAGTTCTTTTGTCCTGAGCACTCTCACGTTTCCCGCCTTATTCGAGACTCTAGAAAGCAAGAGCGTGCTTCTTGCTCTAAAGCAGAGTGTGTTTCATGGATGAGAAGTGTGCTGTGTGTTTCCCTTCAGAAACGGAGTGAAATGCCAGGCTCTGTGTCTTCCTACAAGCGAGACTTCGTTTCAGGTAAACGCAGTCACTTTTCAGCTCAAACGAAGCTCTATTGTACACGAAGCTCACACGTTTCTCGCTCTTAACTGAAACGCATTGGATGTTAGAGAGCCTGTGGTTTGTATCAGTTTCAGAAGCAGAGTTGAACTAGATATGGTCCGTGTGTGTAGGAAACACAGTTCCTTTGTCTTGAGCACTCTCACGTTTCCCGCCTTATTCGAGACTCTAGAAAGCAAGAGCGTGCTTCTTGCTCTAAAGCAGAGTGTGTTTCATGGATGAGAAGTGTGCTGTGTGTTTCCCTTCAGAAACGGAGTGAAATGCCAGGCTCTGTGTCTTCCTACAAGCGAGACTTCGTTTCAGGTAAACGCAGTCACTTTTCAGCTCAAACGAAGCTCTATTGTACACGAAGCTCACACGTTTCTCGCTCTTAACTGAAACGCATTGGATGTTAGAGGGCCTGTGGTTTGTATCAGTTTCAGAAGCAGAGTTGAACTAGATATGGTCCGTGTGTGTAGGAAACACAGTTCTTTTGTCCTGAGCACTCTCACGTTTCCCGCCTTATTCGAGACTCTAGAAAGCAAGAGCGTGCTTCTTGCTCTAAAGCAGAGTGTGTTTCATGGATGAGAAGTGTGCTGTGTGTTTCCCTTCAGAAACGGAGTGAAATGCCAGGCTCTGTGTCTTCCTACAAGCGAGACTTCGTTTCAGGTAAACGCAGTCACTTTTCAGCTCAAACGAAGCTCTATTGTACACGAAGCTCACACGTTTCTCGCTCTTAACTGAAACGCATTGGATGTTAGAGGGCCTGTGGTTTGTATCAGTTTCAGAAGCAGAGTTGAACTAGATATGGTCCGTGTGTGTAGGAAACACAGTTCTTTTGTCCTGAGCACTCTCACGTTTCCCGCCTTATTCGAGACTCTAGAAAGCAAGAGCGTGCTTCTTGCTCTAAAGCAGAGTGTGTTTCATGGATGAGAAGTGTGCTGTGTGTTTCCCTTCAGAAACGGAGTGAAATGCCAGGCTCTGTGTCTTCCTACAAGCGAGACTTCGTTTCAGGTAAAGGCAGTCACTTTTCAGCTCAAACGAAGCTCTATTGTACACGAAGCTCACACGTTTCTCGCTCTTAACTGAAACGCATTGGATGTTAGAGGGCCTGTGGTTTGTATCAGTTTCAGAAGCAGAGTTGAACTAGATATGGTCCGTGTGTGTAGGAAACACAGTTCTTTTGTTCTGAGCACTCTCACGTTTCCCGCCTTATTCGAGACTCTAGAAAGCAAGAGCGTGCTTCTTGCTCTAAAGCAGAGTGTGTTTCATGGATGAGAAGTGTGCTGTGTGTTTCCCTTCAGAAACGGAGTGAAAGTCCAGGCTCTGTGTCTTCCTACAAGCGAGACTTCGTTTCAGGTAAACGCAGTCACTTTTCAGCTCAAACGAAGCTCTATTGTACACGAAGCTCACACGTTTCTCGCTCTTAACTGAAACGCATTGGATGTTAGAGGGCCTGTGGTTTGTATCAGTTTCAGAAGCAGAGTTGAACTAGATATGGTCCGTGTGTGTAGGAAACACAGTTCTTTTGTTCTGAGCACTCTCACGTTTCCCGCCTTATTCGAGACTCTAGAAAGCAAGAGCATGCTTCTTGCTCTAAAGCAGAGTGTGTTTCATGGATGAGAAGTGTGCTGTGTGTTTCCCTTCAGAAACGGAATGAAATGCCAGGCTCTGTGTCTTCCTACAAGCGAGACTTCGTTTCAGGTAAACGCAGTCACTTTTCAGCTCAAACGAAGCTCTATTGTACACGAAGCTCACACGTTTCTCGCTCTTAACTGAAACGCATTGGATGTTAGAGGGCCTGTGGTTTGTATCAGTTTCAGAAGCAGAGTTGAACTAGATATGGTCCGTGTGTGTAGGAAACACAGTTCTTTTGTCCTGAGCACTCTCACGTTTCCCGCCTTATTCGAGACTCTAGAAAGCAAGAGCGTGCTTCTTGCTCTAAAGCAGAGTGTGTTTCATGGATGAGAAGTGTGCTGTGTGTTTCCCTTCAGAAACGGAGTGAAATGCCAGGCTCTGTGTCTTCCTACAAGCGAGACTTCGTTTCAGGTAAACGCAGTCACTTTTCAGCTCAAACGAAGCTCTATTGTACACGAAGCTCACACGTTTCTCGCTCTTAACTGAAACGCATTGGATGTTAGAGGGCCTGTGGTTTGTATCAGTTTCAGAAGCAGAGTTGAACTAGATAAGGTCCGTGTGTGTAGGAAACACAGTTCTTTTGTCCTGAGCACTCTCACGTTTCCCGCCTTATTCGAGACTCTAGAAAGCAAGAGCGTGCTTCTTGCTCTAAAGCAGAGTGTGTTTCATGGATGAGAAGTGTGCTGTGTGTTTCCCTTCAGAAACGGAGTGAAATGCCAGGCTCTGTGTCTTCCTACAAGCGAGACTTCGTTTCAGGTAAAGGCAGTCACTTTTCAGCTCAAACGAAGCTCTATTGTACACGAAGCTCACACGTTTCTCGCTCTTAACTGAAACGCATTGGATGTTAGAGGGCCTGTGGTTTGTATCAGTTTCAGAAGCAGAGTTGAACTAGATATGGTCCGTGTGTGTAGGAAACACAGTTCTTTTGTTCTGAGCACTCTCACGTTTCCCGCCTTATTCGAGACTCTAGAAAGCAAGAGCGTGCTTCTTGCTCTAAAGCAGAGTGTGTTTCATGGATGAGAAGTGTGCTGTGTGTTTCCCTTCAGAAACGGAGTGAAATGCCAGGCTCTGTGTCTTCCTACAAGCGAGACTTCGTTTCAGGTAAACGCAGTCACTTTTCAGCTCAAACGAAGCTCTATTGTACACGAAGCTCACACGTTTCTCGCTCTTAACTGAAACGCATTGGATGTTAGAGGGCCTGTGGTTTGTATCAGTTTCAGAAGCAGAGTTGAACTAGATATGGTCCGTGTGTGTAGGAAACACAGTTCTTTTGTTCTGAGCACTCTCACGTTTCCCGCCTTATTCGAGACTCTAGAAAGCAAGAGCATGCTTCTTGCTCTAAAGCAGAGTGTGTTTCATGGATGAGAAGTGTGCTGTGTGTTTCCCTTCAGAAACGGAATGAAATGCCAGGCTCTGTGTCTTCCTACAAGCGAGACTTCGTTTCAGGTAAACGCAGTCACTTTTCAGCTCAAACGAAGCTCTATTGTACACGAAGCTCACACGTTTCTCGCTCTTAACTGAAACGCATTGGATGTTAGAGGGCCTGTGGTTTGTATCAGTTTCAGAAGCAGAGTTGAACTAGATATGGTCCGTGTGTGTAGGAAACACAGTTCTTTTGTTCTGAGCACTCTCACGTTTCCCGCCTTATTCGAGACTCTAGAAAGCAAGAGCGTGCTTCTTGCTCTAAAGCAGAGTGTGTTTCATGGATGAGAAGTGTGCTGTGTGTTTCCCTTCAGAAACGGAGTGAAATGCCAGGCTCTGTGTCTTCCTCCAAGCGAGACTTCGTTTCAGGTAAACGCAGTCACTTTTCAGCTCAAACGAAGCTCTATTGTACACGAAGCTCACACGTTTCTCGCTCTTAACTGAAACGCATTGGATGTTAGAGGGCCTGTGGTTTGTATCAGTTTCAGAAGCAGAGTTGAACTAGATATGGTCCGTGTGTGTAGGAAACACAGTTCTTTTGTTCTGAGCACTCTCACGTTTCCCGCCTTATTCGAGACTCTAGAAAGCAAGAGCATGCTTCTTGCTCTAAAGCAGAGTGTGTTTCATGGATGAGAAGTGTGCTGTGTGTTTCCCTTCAGAAACGGAATGAAATGCCAGGCTCTGTGTCTTCCTACAAGCGAGACTTCGTTTCAGGTAAACGCAGTCACTTTTCAGCTCAAACGAAGCTCTATTGTACACGAAGCTCACACGTTTCTCGCTCTTAACTGAAACGCATTGGATGTTAGAGGGCCTGTGGTTTGTATCAGTTTCAGAAGCAGAGTTGAACTAGATATGGTCCGTGTGTGTAGGAAACACAGTTCTTTTGTCCTGAGCACTCTCACGTTTCCCGCCTTATTCGAGACTCTAGAAAGCAAGAGCGTGCTTCTTGCTCTAAAGCAGAGTGTGTTTCATGGATGAGAAGTGTGCTGTGTGTTTCCCTTCAGAAACGGAGTGAAATGCCAGGCTCTGTGTCTTCCTACAAGCGAGACTTCGTTTCAGGTAAACGCAGTCACTTTTCAGCTCAAACGAAGCTCTATTGTACACGAAGCTCACACGTTTCTCGCTCTTAACTGAAACGCATTGGATGTTAGAGGGCCTGTGGTTTGTATCAGTTTCAGAAGCAGAGTTGAACTAGATATGGTCCGTGTGTGTAGGAAACACAGTTCTTTTGTTCTGAGCACTCTCACGTTTCCCGCCTTATTCGAGACTCTAGAAAGCAAGAGCGTGCTTCTTGCTCTAAAGCAGAGTGTGTTTCATGGATGAGAAGTGTGCTGTGTGTTTCCCTTCAGAAACGGAGTGAAATGCCAGGCTCTGTGTCTTCCTACAAGCGAGACTTCGTTTCAGGTAAACGCAGTCACTTTTCAGCTCAAACGAAGCTCTATTGTACACGAAGCTCACACGTTTCTCGCTCTTAACTGAAACGCATTGGATGTTAGAGGGCCTGTGGTTTGTATCAGTTTCAGAAGCAGAGTTGAACTAGATATGGTCCGTGTGTGTAGGAAACACAGTTCTTTTGTTCTGAGCACTCTCACGTTTCCCGCCTTATTCGAGACTCTAGAAAGCAAGAGCGTGCTTCTTGCTCTAAAGCAGAGTGTGTTTCATGGATGAGAAGTGTGCTGTGTGTTTCCCTTCAGAAACGGAGTGAAATGCCAGGCTCTGTGTCTTCCTACAAGCGAGACTTCGTTTCAGGTAAACGGAGTCACTTTTCAGCTCAAACGAAGCTCTATTGTACACGAAGCTCACACGTTTCTCGCTCTTAACTGAAACGCATTGGATGTTAGAGGGCCTGTGGTTTGTATCAGTTTCAGAAGCAGAGTTGAACTAGATATGGTCCGTGTGTGTAGGAAACACAGTTCTTTTGTCCTGAGCACTCTCACGTTTCCCGCCTTATTCGAGACTCTAGAAAGCAAGAGCGTGCTTCTTGCTCTAAAGCAGAGTGTGTTTCATGGATGAGAAGTGTGCTGTGTGTTTCCCTTCAGAAACGGAGTGAAATGCCAGGCTCTGTGTCTTCCTACAAGCGAGACTTCGTTTCAGGTAAACGCAGTCACTTTTCAGCTCAAACGAAGCTCTATTGTACACGAAGCTCACACGTTTCTCGCTCTTAACTGAAACGCATTGGATGTTAGAGGGCCTGTGGTTTGTATCAGTTTCAGAAGCAGAGTTGAACTAGATATGGTCCGTGTGTGTAGGAAACACAGTTCTTTTGTCCTGAGCACTCTCACGTTTCCCGCCTTATTCGAGACTCTAGAAAGCAAGAGCGTGCTTCTTGCTCTAAAGCAGAGTGTGTTTCATGGATGAGAAGTGTGCTGTGTGTTTCCCTTCAGAAACGGAGTGAAATGCCAGGCTCTGTGTCTTCCTACAAGCGAGACTTCGTTTCAGGTAAACGCAGTCACTTTTCAGCTCAAACGAAGCTCTATTGTACACGAAGCTCACACGTTTCTCGCTCATAACTGAAACGCATTGGATGTTAGAGGGCCTGTGGTTTGTATCAGTTTCAGAAGCAGAGTTGAACTAGATATGGTCCGTGTGTGTAGGAAACACAGTTCTTTTGTCCTGAGCACTCTCACGTTTCCCGCCTTATTCGAGACTCTAGAAAGCAAGAGCGTGCTTCTTGCTCTAAAGCAGAGTGTGTTTCATGGATGAGAAGTGTGCTGTGTGTTTCCCTTCAGAAACGGAGTGAAATGCCAGGCTCTGTGTCTTCCTACAAGCGAGACTTCGTTTCAGGTAAACGCAGTCACTTTTCAGCTCAAACGAAGCTCTATTGTACACGAAGCTCACACGTTTCTCGCTCTTAACTGAAACGCATTGGATGTTAGAGAGCCTGTGGTTTGTATCAGTTTCAGAAGCAGAGTTGAACTAGATATGGTCCGTGTGTGTAGGAAACACAGTTCCTTTGTCTTGAGCACTCTCACGTTTCCCGCCTTATTCGAGACTCTAGAAAGCAAGAGCGTGCTTCTTGCTCTAAAGCAGAGTGTGTTTCATGGATGAGAAGTGTGCTGTGTGTTTCCCTTCAGAAACGGAGTGAAATGCCAGGCTCTGTGTCTTCCTACAAGCGAGACTTCGTTTCAGGTAAACGCAGTCACTTTTCAGCTCAAACGAAGCTCTATTGTACACGAAGCTCACACGTTTCTCGCTCTTAACTGAAACGCATTGGATGTTAGAGGGCCTGTGGTTTGTATCAGTTTCAGAAGCAGAGTTGAACTAGATATGGTCCGTGTGTGTAGGAAACACAGTTCTTTTGTCCTGAGCACTCTCACGTTTCCCGCCTTATTCGAGACTCTAGAAAGCAAGAGCGTGCTTCTTGCTCTAAAGCAGAGTGTGTTTCATGGATGAGAAGTGTGCTGTGTGTTTCCCTTCAGAAACGGAGTGAAATGCCAGGCTCTGTGTCTTCCTACAAGCGAGACTTCGTTTCAGGTAAACGCAGTCACTTTTCAGCTCAAACGAAGCTCTATTGTACACGAAGCTCACACGTTTCTCGCTCTTAACTGAAACGCATTGGATGTTAGAGGGCCTGTGGTTTGTATCAGTTTCAGAAGCAGAGTTGAACTAGATATGGTCCGTGTGTGTAGGAAACACAGTTCTTTTGTCCTGAGCACTCTCACGTTTCCCGCCTTATTCGAGACTCTAGAAAGCAAGAGCGTGCTTCTTGCTCTAAAGCAGAGTGTGTTTCATGGATGAGAAGTGTGCTGTGTGTTTCCCTTCAGAAACGGAGTGAAATGCCAGGCTCTGTGTCTTCCTACAAGCGAGACTTCGTTTCAGGTAAAGGCAGTCACTTTTCAGCTCAAACGAAGCTCTATTGTACACGAAGCTCACACGTTTCTCGCTCTTAACTGAAACGCATTGGATGTTAGAGGGCCTGTGGTTTGTATCAGTTTCAGAAGCAGAGTTGAACTAGATATGGTCCGTGTGTGTAGGAAACACAGTTCTTTTGTTCTGAGCACTCTCACGTTTCCCGCCTTATTCGAGACTCTAGAAAGCAAGAGCGTGCTTCTTGCTCTAAAGCAGAGTGTGTTTCATGGATGAGAAGTGTGCTGTGTGTTTCCCTTCAGAAACGGAGTGAAATGCCAGGCTCTGTGTCTTCCTACAAGCGAGACTTCGTTTCAGGTAAACGCAGTCACTTTTCAGCTCAAACGAAGCTCTATTGTACACGAAGCTCACACGTTTCTCGCTCTTAACTGAAACGCATTGGATGTTAGAGGGCCTGTGGTTTGTATCAGTTTCAGAAGCAGAGTTGAACTAGATATGGTCCGTGTGTGTAGGAAACACAGTTCTTTTGTTCTGAGCACTCTCACGTTTCCCGCCTTATTCGAGACTCTAGAAAGCAAGAGCATGCTTCTTGCTCTAAAGCAGAGTGTGTTTCATGGATGAGAAGTGTGCTGTGTGTTTCCCTTCAGAAACGGAATGAAATGCCAGGCTCTGTGTCTTCCTACAAGCGAGACTTCGTTTCAGGTAAACGCAGTCACTTTTCAGCTCAAACGAAGCTCTATTGTACACGAAGCTCACACGTTTCTCGCTCTTAACTGAAACGCATTGGATGTTAGAGGGCCTGTGGTTTGTATCAGTTTCAGAAGCAGAGTTGAACTAGATATGGTCCGTGTGTGTAGGAAACACAGTTCTTTTGTCCTGAGCACTCTCACGTTTCCCGCCTTATTCGAGACTCTAGAAAGCAAGAGCGTGCTTCTTGCTCTAAAGCAGAGTGTGTTTCATGGATGAGAAGTGTGCTGTGTGTTTCCCTTCAGAAACGGAGTGAAATGCCAGGCTCTGTGTCTTCCTACAAGCGAGACTTCGTTTCAGGTAAACGCAGTCACTTTTCAGCTCAAACGAAGCTCTATTGTACACGAAGCTCACACGTTTCTCGCTCTTAACTGAAACGCATTGGATGTTAGAGGGCCTGTGGTTTGTATCAGTTTCAGAAGCAGAGTTGAACTAGATATGGTCCGTGTGTGTAGGAAACACAGTTCTTTTGTCCTGAGCACTCTCACGTTTCCCGCCTTATTCGAGACTCTAGAAAGCAAGAGCGTGCTTCTTGCTCTAAAGCAGAGTGTGTTTCATGGATGAGAAGTGTGCTGTGTGTTTCCCTTCAGAAACGGAGTGAAATGCCAGGCTCTGTGTCTTCCTACAAGCGAGACTTCGTTTCAGGTAAAGGCAGTCACTTTTCAGCTCAAACGAAGCTCTATTGTACACGAAGCTCACACGTTTCTCGCTCTTAACTGAAACGCATTGGATGTTAGAGGGCCTGTGGTTTGTATCAGTTTCAGAAGCAGAGTTGAACTAGATATGGTCCGTGTGTGTAGGAAACACAGTTCTTTTGTTCTGAGCACTCTCACGTTTCCCGCCTTATTCGAGACTCTAGAAAGCAAGAGCGTGCTTCTTGCTCTAAAGCAGAGTGTGTTTCATGGATGAGAAGTGTGCTGTGTGTTTCCCTTCAGAAACGGAGTGAAATGCCAGGCTCTGTGTCTTCCTACAAGCGAGACTTCGTTTCAGGTAAACGCAGTCACTTTTCAGCTCAAACGAAGCTCTATTGTACACGAAGCTCACACGTTTCTCGCTCTTAACTGAAACGCATTGGATGTTAGAGGGCCTGTGGTTTGTATCAGTTTCAGAAGCAGAGTTGAACTAGATATGGTCCGTGTGTGTAGGAAACACAGTTCTTTTGTTCTGAGCACTCTCACGTTTCCCGCCTTATTCGAGACTCTAGAAAGCAAGAGCATGCTTCTTGCTCTAAAGCAGAGTGTGTTTCATGGATGAGAAGTGTGCTGTGTGTTTCCCTTCAGAAACGGAATGAAATGCCAGGCTCTGTGTCTTCCTACAAGCGAGACTTCGTTTCAGGTAAACGCAGTCACTTTTCAGCTCAAACGAAGCTCTATTGTACACGAAGCTCACACGTTTCTCGCTCTTAACTGAAACGCATTGGATGTTAGAGGGCCTGTGGTTTGTATCAGTTTCAGAAGCAGAGTTGAACTAGATATGGTCCGTGTGTGTAGGAAACACAGTTCTTTTGTTCTGAGCACTCTCACGTTTCCCGCCTTATTCGAGACTCTAGAAAGCAAGAGCGTGCTTCTTGCTCTAAAGCAGAGTGTGTTTCATGGATGAGAAGTGTGCTGTGTGTTTCCCTTCAGAAACGGAGTGAAATGCCAGGCTCTGTGTCTTCCTCCAAGCGAGACTTCGTTTCAGGTAAACGCAGTCACTTTTCAGCTCAAACGAAGCTCTATTGTACACGAAGCTCACACGTTTCTCGCTCTTAACTGAAACGCATTGGATGTTAGAGGGCCTGTGGTTTGTATCAGTTTCAGAAGCAGAGTTGAACTAGATATGGTCCGTGTGTGTAGGAAACACAGTTCTTTTGTTCTGAGCACTCTCACGTTTCCCGCCTTATTCGAGACTCTAGAAAGCAAGAGCATGCTTCTTGCTCTAAAGCAGAGTGTGTTTCATGGATGAGAAGTGTGCTGTGTGTTTCCCTTCAGAAACGGAATGAAATGCCAGGCTCTGTGTCTTCCTACAAGCGAGACTTCGTTTCAGGTAAACGCAGTCACTTTTCAGCTCAAACGAAGCTCTATTGTACACGAAGCTCACACGTTTCTCGCTCTTAACTGAAACGCATTGGATGTTAGAGGGCCTGTGGTTTGTATCAGTTTCAGAAGCAGAGTTGAACTAGATATGGTCCGTGTGTGTAGGAAACACAGTTCTTTTGTCCTGAGCACTCTCACGTTTCCCGCCTTATTCGAGACTCTAGAAAGCAAGAGCGTGCTTCTTGCTCTAAAGCAGAGTGTGTTTCATGGATGAGAAGTGTGCTGTGTGTTTCCCTTCAGAAACGGAGTGAAATGCCAGGCTCTGTGTCTTCCTACAAGCGAGACTTCGTTTCAGGTAAACGCAGTCACTTTTCAGCTCAAACGAAGCTCTATTGTACACGAAGCTCACACGTTTCTCGCTCTTAACTGAAACGCATTGGATGTTAGAGGGCCTGTGGTTTGTATCAGTTTCAGAAGCAGAGTTGAACTAGATATGGTCCGTGTGTGTAGGAAACACAGTTCTTTTGTTCTGAGCACTCTCACGTTTCCCGCCTTATTCGAGACTCTAGAAAGCAAGAGCGTGCTTCTTGCTCTAAAGCAGAGTGTGTTTCATGGATGAGAAGTGTGCTGTGTGTTTCCCTTCAGAAACGGAGTGAAATGCCAGGCTCTGTGTCTTCCTACAAGCGAGACTTCGTTTCAGGTAAACGCAGTCACTTTTCAGCTCAAACGAAGCTCTATTGTACACGAAGCTCACACGTTTCTCGCTCTTAACTGAAACGCATTGGATGTTAGAGGGCCTGTGGTTTGTATCAGTTTCAGAAGCAGAGTTGAACTAGATATGGTCCGTGTGTGTAGGAAACACAGTTCTTTTGTCCTGAGCACTCTCACGTTTCCCGCCTTATTCGAGACTCTAGAAAGCAAGAGCGTGCTTCTTGCTCTAAAGCAGAGTGTGTTTCATGGATGAGAAGTGTGCTGTGTGTTTCCCTTCAGAAACGGAGTTAAATGCCAGGCTCTGTGTCTTCCTACAAGCGAGACTTCGTTTCAGGTAAACGCAGTCACTTTTCAGCTCAAACGAACCTCTATTGTACACGAAGCTCACACGTTTCTCGCTCTTAACTGAAACGCATTGGATGTTAGAGGGCCTGTGGTTTGTATCAGTTTCAGAAGCAGAGTTGAACTAGATATGGTCCGTGTGTGTAGGAAACACAGTTCTTTTGTCCTGAGCACTCTCACGTTTCCCGCCTTATTCGAGACTCTAGAAAGCAAGAGCGTGCTTCTTGCTCTAAAGCAGAGTGTGTTTCATGGATGAGAAGTGTGCTGTGTGTTTCCCTTCAGAAACGGAGTGAAATGCCAGGCTCTGTGTCTTCCTACAAGCGAGACTTCGTTTCAGGTAAACGCAGTCACTTTTCAGCTCAAACGAAGCTCTATTGTACACGAAGCTCACACGTTTCTCGCTCTTAACTGAAACGCATTGTATGTTAGAGGGCCTGTGGTTTGTATCAGTTTCAGAAGCAGAGTTGAACTAGATATGGTCCGTGTGTGTAGGAAACACAGTTCTTTTGTCCTGAGCACTCTCACGTTTCCCGCCTTATTCGAGACTCTAGAAAGCAAGAGCGTGCTTCTTGCTCTAAAGCAGAGTGTGTTTCATGGATGAGAAGTGTGCTGTGTGTTTCCCTTCAGAAACGGAGTGAAATGCCAGGCTCTGTGTCTTCCTACAAGCGAGACTTCGTTTCAGGTAAACGCAGTCACTTTTCAGCTCAAACGAAGCTCTATTGTACACGAAGCTCACACGTTTCTCGCTCTTAACTGAAACGCATTGGATGTTAGAGGGCCTGTGGTTTGTATCAGTTTCAGAAGCAGAGTTGAACTAGATATGGTCCGTGTGTGTAGGAAACACAGTTCTTTTGTCCTGAGCACTCTCACGTTTCCCGCCTTATTCGAGACTCTAGAAAGCAAGAGCGTGCTTCTTGCTCTAAAGCAGAGTGTGTTTCATGGATGAGAAGTGTGCTGTGTGTTTCCCTTCAGAAACGGAGTGAAATGCCAGGCTCTGTGTCTTCCTACAAGCGAGACTTCGTTTCAGGTAAACGCAGTCACTTTTCAGCTCAAACGAAGCTCTATTGTACACGAAGCTCACACGTTTCTCGCTCTTAACTGAAACGCATTGGATGTTAGAGGGCCTGTGGTTTGTATCAGTTTCAGAAGCAGAGTTGAACTAGATATGGTCCGTGTGTGTAGGAAACACAGTTCTTTTGTCTTGAGCACTCTCACGTTTCCCGCCTTATTCGAGACTCTAGAAAGCAAGAGCGTGCTTCTTGCTCTAAAGCAGAGTGTGTTTCATGGATGAGAAGTGTGCTGTGTGTTTCCCTTCAGAAACGGAGTGAAATGCCAGGCTCTGTGTCTTCCTACAAGCGAGACTTCGTTTCAGGTAAACGCAGTCACTTTTCAGCTCAAACGAAGCTCTATTGTACACGAAGCTCACACGTTTCTCGCTCTTAACTGAAACGCATTGGATGTTAGAGGGCCTGTGGTTTGTATCAGTTTCAGAAGCAGAGTTGAACTAGATATGGTCCGTGTGTGTAGGAAACACAGTTCTTTTGTTCTGAGCACTCTCACGTTTCCCGCCTTATTCGAGACTCTAGAAAGCAAGAGCATGCTTCTTGCTCTAAAGCAGAGTGTGTTTCATGGATGAGAAGTGTGCTGTGTGTTTCCCTTCAGAAACGGAATGAAATGCCAGGCTCTGTGTCTTCCTACAAGCGAGACTTCGTTTCAGGTAAACGCAGTCACTTTTCAGCTCAAACGAAGCTCTATTGTACACGAAGCTCACACGTTTCTCGCTCTTAACTGAAACGCATTGGATGTTAGAGGGCCTGTGGTTTGTATCAGTTTCAGAAGCAGAGTTGAACTAGATATGGTCCGTGTGTGTAGGAAACACAGTTCTTTTGTTCTGAGCACTCTCACGTTTCCCGCCTTATTCGAGACTCTAGAAAGCAAGAGCGTGCTTCTTGCTCTAAAGCAGAGTGTGTTTCATGGATGAGAAGTGTGCTGTGTGTTTCCCTTCAGAAACGGAGTGAAATGCCAGGCTCTGTGTCTTCCTACAAGCGAGACTACGTTTCAGGTAAACGCAGTCACTTTTCAGCTCAAACGAAGCTCTATTGTACACGAAGCTCACACGTTTCTCGCTCTTAACTGAAACGCATTGGATGTTAGAGGGCCTGTGGTTTGTATCAGTTTCAGAAGCAGAGTTGAACTAGATATGGTCCGTGTGTGTAGGAAACACAGTTCTTTTGTTCTGAGCACTCTCACGTTTCCCGCCTTAATCGAGACTCTAGAAAGCAAGAGCGTGCTTCTTGCTCTAAAGCAGAGTGTGTTTCATGGATGAGATGTGTGCTGTGTGTTTCTCTTCAGAAACGGAGTGAAATGCCAGGCTCTGTGTCTTCCTACAAGCGAGACTTCGTTTCAGGTAAACGCAGTCACTTTTCAGCTCAAACGAAGCTCTATTGTACACGAAGCTCACACGTTTCTCGCTCTTAACTGAAACGCATTGGATGTTAGAGGGCCTGTGGTTTGTATCAGTTTCAGAAGCAGAGTTGAACTAGATATGGTCCGTGTGTGTAGGAAACACAGTTCTTTGTCCTGAGCACTCTCACGTTTCCCGCCTTATTCGAGACTCTAGAAAGCAAGAGCGTGCTTCTTGCTCTAAAGCAGAGTGTGTTTCATGGGTGAGAAGTGTGCTGTGTGTTTCCCTTCAGAAACGGAGTGAAATGCCAGGCTCTGTGTCTTCCTACAAGCGAGACTTCGTTTCAGGTAAACGCAGTCACTTTTCAGCTCAAACGAAGCTCTATTGTACACGAAGCTCACACGTTTCTCGCTCTTAACTGAAACGCATTGGATGTTAGAGGGCCTGTGGTTTGTATCAGTTTCAGAAGCAGAGTTGAACTAGATATGGTCCGTGTGTGTAGGAAACACAGTTCTTTTGTCCTGAGCACTCTCACGTTTCCCGCCTTATTCGAGACTCTAGAAAGCAAGAGCGTGCTTCTTGCTCTAAAGCAGAGTGTGTTTCATGGATGAGAAGTGTGCTGTGTGTTTCCCTTCAGAAACGGAGTGAAATGCCAGGCTCTGTGTCTTCCTACAAGCGAGACTTCGTTTCAGGTAAACGCAGTCACTTTTCAGCTCAAACGAAGCTCTATTGTACACGAAGCTCACACGTTTCTCGCTCTTAACTGAAACGCATTGGATGTTAGAGGGCCTGTGGTTTGTATCAGTTTCAGAAGCAGAGTTGAACTAGATATGGTCCGTGTGTGTAGGAAACACAGTTCTTTTGTCCTGAGCACTCTCACGTTTCCCGCCTTATTCGAGACCCTAGAAAGCAAGAGCGTGCTTCTTGCTCTAAAGCAGAGTGTGTTTCATGGATGAGAAGTGTGCTGTGTGTTTCCCTTCAGAAACGGAGTGAAATGCCAGGCTCTGTGTCTTCCTACAAGCGAGACTTCGTTTCAGGTAAACGCAGTCACTTTTCAGCTCAAACGAAGCTCTATTGTACACGAAGCTCACACGTTTCTCGCTCTTAACTGAAACGCATTGGATGTTAGAGGGCCTGTGGTTTGTATCAGTTTCAGAAGCAGAGTTGAACTAGATATGGTCCGTGTGTGTAGGAAACACAGTTCTTTAGTCTTGAGCACTCTCACGTTTCCCGCCTTATACGAGACTCTAGAAAGCAAGAGCGTGCTTCTTGCTCTAAAGCAGAGTGTGTTTCATGGATGAGAAGTGTGCTGTGTGTTTCCCTTCAGAAACGGAGTGAAATGCCAGGCTCTGTGTCTTCCTACAAGCGAGACTTCGTTTCAGGTAAACGCAGTCACTTTTCAGCTCAAACGAAGCTCTATTGTACACGAAGCTCACACGTTTCTCGCTCTTAACTGAAACGCATTGGATGTTAGAGGGCCTGTGGTTTGTATCAGTTTCAGAAGCAGAGTTGAACTAGATATGGTCCGTGTGTGTAGGAAACACAGTTCTTTTGTCCTGAGCACTCTCACGTTTCCCGCCTTATTCGAGACTCTAGAAAGCAAGAGCGTGCTTCTTGCTCTAAAGCAGAGTGTGTTTCATGGATGAGAAGTGTGCTGTGTGTTTCCCTTCAGAAACGGAATGAAATGCCAGGCTCTGTGTCTTCCTACAAGCGAGACTTCGTTTCAGGTAAACGCAGTCACTTTTCAGCTCAAACGAAGCTCTATTGTACACGAAGCTCACACGTTTCTCGCTCTTAACTGAAACGCATTGGATGTTAGAGGGCCTGTGGTTTGTATCAGTTTCAGAAGCAGAGTTGAACTAGATATGGTCCGTGTGTGTAGGAAACACAGTTCTTTTGTTCTGAGCACTCTCACGTTTCCCGCCTTATTCGAGACTCTAGAAAGCAAGAGCGTGCTTCTTGCTCTAAAGCAGAGTGTGTTTCATGGATGAGAAGTGTGCTGTGTGTTTCCCTTCAGAAACGGAGTGAAATGCCAGGCTCTGTGTCTTCCTACAAGCGAGACTTCGTTTCAGGTAAACGCAGTCACTTTTCAGCTCAAACGAAGCTCTATTGTACACGAAGCTCACACGTTTCTCGCTCTTAACTGAAACGCATTGGATGTTAGAGGGCCTGTGGTTTGTATCAGTTTCAGAAGCAGAGTTGAACTAGATATGGTCCGTGTGTGTAGGAAACACAGTTCTTTTGTCCTGAGCACTCACGTTTCCCGCCTTATTCGAGACTCTAGAAAGCAAGAGCGTGCTTCTTGCTCTAAAGCAGAGTGTGTTTCATGGATGAGAAGTGTGCTGTGTGTTTCCCTTCAGAAACGGAGTGAAATGCCAGGCTCTGTGTCTTCCTACAAGCGAGACTTCGTTTCAGGTAAACGCAGTCACTTTTCAGCTCAAACGAAGCTCTATTGTACACGAAGCTCACACGTTTCTCGCTCTTAACTGAAACGCATTGGATGTTAGAGGGCCTGTGGTTTGTATCAGTTTCAGAAGCAGAGTTGAACTAGATATGGTCCGTGTGTGTAGGAAACACAGTTCTTTTGTCTTGAGCACTCTCACGTTTCCCGCCTTATTCGAGACTCTAGAAAGCAAGAGCGTGCTTCTTGCTCTAAAGCAGAGTGTGTTTCATGGATGAGAAGTGTGCTGTGTGTTTCCCTTCAGAAACGGAGTGAAATGCCAGGCTCTGTGTCTTCCTACAAGCGAGACTTCGTTTCAGGTAAACGCAGTCACTTTTCAGCTCAAACGAAGCTCTATTGTACACGAAGCTCACACGTTTCTCGCTCTTAACTGAAACGCATTGGATGTTAGAGGGCCTGTGGTTTGTATCAGTTTCAGAAGCAGAGTTGAACTAGATATGGTCCGTGTGTGTAGGAAACACAGTTCTTTTGTTCTGAGCACTCTCACGTTTCCCGCCTTATTCGAGACTCTAGAAAGCAAGAGCGTGCTTCTTGCTCTAAAGCAGAGTGTGTTTCATGGATGAGAAGTGTGCTGTGTGTTTCCCTTCAGAAACGGAATGAAATGCCAGGCTCTGTGTCTTCCTACAAGCGAGACTTCGTTTCAGGTAAACGCAGTCACTTTTCAGCTCAAACGAAGCTCTATTGTACACGAAGCTCACACGTTTCTCGCTCTTAACTGAAACGCATTGGATGTTAGAGGGCCTGTGGTTTGTATCAGTTTCAGAAGCAGAGTTGAACTAGATATGGTCCGTGTGTGTAGGAAACACAGTTCTTTTGTTCTGAGCACTCTCACGTTTCCCGCCTTATTCGAGACTCTAGAAAGCAAGAGCGTGCTTCTTGCTCTAAAGCAGAGTGTGTTTCATGGATGAGAAGTGTGCTGTGTGTTTCCCTTCAGAAACGGAGTGAAATGCCAGGCTCTGTGTCTTCCTACAAGCGAGACTTCGTTTCAGGTAAACGCAGTCACTTTTCAGCTCAAACGAAGCTCTATTGTACACGAAGCTCACACGTTTCTCGCTCTTAACTGAAACGCATTGGATGTTAGAGGGCCTGTGGTTTGTATCAGTTTCAGAAGCAGAGTTGAACTAGATATGGTCCGTGTGTGTAGGAAACACAGTTCTTTTGTTCTGAGCACTCTCACGTTTCCCGCCTTAATCGAGACTCTAGAAAGCAAGAGCGTGCTTCTTGCTCTAAAGCAGAGTGTGTTTCATGGATGAGATGTGTGCTGTGTGTTTCTCTTCAGAAACGGAGTGAAATGCCAGGCTCTGTGTCTTCCTACAAGCGAGACTTCGTTTCAGGTAAACGCAGTCACTTTTCAGCTCAAACGAAGCTCTATTGTACACGAAGCTCACACGTTTCTCGCTCTTAACTGAAACGCATTGGATGTTAGAGGGCCTGTGGTTTGTATCAGTTTCAGAAGCAGAGTTGAACTAGATATGGTCCGTGTGTGTAGGAAACACAGTTCTTTTGTCCTGAGCACTCTCACGTTTCCCGCCTTATTCGAGACTCTAGAAAGCAAGAGCGTGCTTCTTGCTCTAAAGCAGAGTGTGTTTCATGGATGAGAAGTGTGCTGTGTGTTTCCCTTCAGAAACGGAGTGAAATGCCAGGCTCTGTGTCTTCCTACAAGCGAGACTTCGTTTCAGGTAAACGCAGTCACTTTTCAGCTCAAACGAAGCTCTATTGTACACGAAGCTCACACGTTTCTCGCTCTTAACTGAAACGCATTGGATGTTAGAGGGCCTGTGGTTTGTATCAGTTTCAGAAGCAGAGTTGAACTAGATATGGTCCGTGTGTGTAGGAAACACAGTTCTTTTGTCCTGAGCACTCTCACGTTTCCCGCCTTATTCGAGACCCTAGAAAGCAAGAGCGTGCTTCTTGCTCTAAAGCAGAGTGTGTTTCATGGATGAGAAGTGTGCTGTGTGTTTCCCTTCAGAAACGGAGTGAAATGCCAGGCTCTGTGTCTTCCTACAAGCGAGACTTCGTTTCAGGTAAACGCAGTCACTTTTCAGCTCAAACGAAGCTCTATTGTACACGAAGCTCACACGTTTCTCGCTCTTAACTGAAACGCATTGGATGTTAGAGGGCCTGTGGTTTGTATCAGTTTCAGAAGCAGAGTTGAACTAGATATGGTCCGTGTGTGTAGGAAACACAGTTCTTTAGTCTTGAGCACTCTCACGTTTCCCGCCTTATACGAGACTCTAGAAAGCAAGAGCGTGCTTCTTGCTCTAAAGCAGAGTGTGTTTCATGGATGAGAAGTGTGCTGTGTGTTTCCCTTCAGAAACGGAGTGAAATGCCAGGCTCTGTGTCTTCCTACAAGCGAGACTTCGTTTCAGGTAAACGCAGTCACTTTTCAGCTCAAACGAAGCTCTATTGTACACGAAGCTCACACGTTTCTCGCTCTTAACTGAAACGCATTGGATGTTAGAGGGCCTGTGGTTTGTATCAGTTTCAGAAGCAGAGTTGAACTAGATATGGTCCGTGTGTGTAGGAAACACAGTTCTTTTGTCCTGAGCACTCTCACGTTTCCCGCCTTATTCGAGACTCTAGAAAGCAAGAGCGTGCTTCTTGCTCTAAAGCAGAGTGTGTTTCATGGATGAGAAGTGTGCTGTGTGTTTCCCTTCAGAAACGGAATGAAATGCCAGGCTCTGTGTCTTCCTACAAGCGAGACTTCGTTTCAGGTAAACGCAGTCACTTTTCAGCTCAAACGAAGCTCTATTGTACACGAAGCTCACACGTTTCTCGCTCTTAACTGAAACGCATTGGATGTTAGAGGGCCTGTGGTTTGTATCAGTTTCAGAAGCAGAGTTGAACTAGATATGGTCCGTGTGTGTAGGAAACACAGTTCTTTTGTTCTGAGCACTCTCACGTTTCCCGCCTTATTCGAGACTCTAGAAAGCAAGAGCGTGCTTCTTGCTCTAAAGCAGAGTGTGATTCATGGATGAGAAGTGTGCTGTGTGTTTCCCTTCAGAAACGGAGTGAAATGCCAGGCTCTGTGTCTTCCTACAAGCGAGACTTCGTTTCAGGTAAACGCAGTCACTTTTCAGCTCAAACGAAGCTCTATTGTACACGAAGCTCACACGTTTCTCGCTCTTAACTGAAACGCATTGGATGTTAGAGGGCCTGTGGTTTGTATCAGTTTCAGAAGCAGAGTTGAACTAGATATGGTCCGTGTGTGTAGGAAACACAGTTCTTTTGTCCTGAGCACTCACGTTTCCCGCCTTATTCGAGACTCTAGAAAGCAAGAGCGTGCTTCTTGCTCTAAAGCAGAGTGTGTTTCATGGATGAGAAGTGTGCTGTGTGTTTCCCTTCAGAAACGGAGTGAAATGCCAGGCTCTGTGTCTTCCTACAAGCGAGACTTCGTTTCAGGTAAACGCAGTCACTTTTCAGCTCAAACGAAGCTCTATTGTACACGAAGCTCACACGTTTCTCGCTCTTAACTGAAACGCATTGGATGTTAGAGGGCCTGTGGTTTGTATCAGTTTCAGAAGCAGAGTTGAACTAGATATGGTCCGTGTGTGTAGGAAACACAGTTCTTTTGTCCTGAGCACTCTCACGTTTCCCGCCTTATTCGAGACTCTAGAAAGCAAGAGCGTGCTTCTTGCTCTAAAGCAGAGTGTGTTTCATGGATGAGAAGTGTGCTGTGTGTTTCCCTTCAGAAACGGAGTGAAATGCCAGGCTCTGTGTCTTCCTACAAGCGAGACTTCGTTTTAGGTAAACGCAGTCACTTTTCAGCTCAAACGAAGCTCTATTGTACACGAAGCTCACACGTTTCTCGCTCTTAACTGAAACGCATTGGATGTTAGAGGGCCTGTGGTTTGTATCAGTTTCAGAAGCAGAGTTGAACTAGATATGGTCCGTGTGTGTAGGAAATCCAGTTCTTTTGTTCTGAGCACTCTCACGTTTCCCGCCTTATTCGAGACTCTAGAAAGCAAGAGCGTGCTTCTTGCTCTAAAGCAGAGTGTGTTTCATGGATGAGAAGTGTGCTGTGTGTTTCCCTTCAGAAACGGAGGGAAATGCCAGGCTCTGTGACTTCCTACAAGCGAGACTTCGTTTCAGGTAAACGCAGTCACTTTTCAGCTCAAACGAAGCTCTATTGTACACCAAGGTCACACGTTTCTCGCTCTTAACTGAAACGCATTGGATGTTAGAGGGCCTGTGGTTTGTATCAGTTTCAGAAGCAGAGTTGAACTAGATATGGTCCGTGTGTGTAGGAAACACAGTTCTTTTGTTCTGAGCACTCTCACGTTTCCCGCCTTATTCGAGACTCTAGAAAGCAAGAGCGTGCTTCTTGCTCTAAAGCAGAGTGTGTTTCATGGATGAGAAGTGTGCTGTGTGTTTCCCTTCAGAAACGGAGTGAAATGCCAGGCTCTGTGTCTTCCTACAAGCGAGACTTCGTTTCAGGTAAACGCAGTCACTTTTCAGCTCAAACGAAGCTCTATTGTACACGAAGCTCACACGTTTCTCGCTCTTAACTGAAACGCATTGGATGTTAGAGGGCCTGTGGTTTGTATCAGTTTCAGAAGCAGAGTTGAACTAGATATGGTCCGTGTGTGTAGGAAACACAGTTCTTTTGTTCTGAGCACTCTCACGTTTCCCGCCTTATTCGAGACTCTAGAAAGCAAGAGCGTGCTTCTTGCTCTAAAGCAGAGTGTGTTTCATGGATGAGAAGTGTGCTGTGTGTTTCCCTTCAGAAACGGAATGAAATGCCAGGCTCTGTGTCTTCCTACAAGCGAGACTTCGTTTCAGGTAAACGCAGTCACTTTTCAGCTCAAACGAAGCTCTATTGTACACGAAGCTCACACGTTTCTCGCTCTTAACTGAAACGCATTGGATGTTAGAGGGCCTGTGGTTTGTATCAGTTTCAGAAGCAGAGTTGAACTAGATATGGTCCGTGTGTGTAGGAAACACAGTTCTTTTGTTCTGAGCACTCTCACGTTTCCCGCCTTATTCGAGACTCTAGAAAGCAAGAGCGTGCTTCTTGCTCTAAAGCAGAGTGTGTTTCATGGATGAGAAGTGTGCTGTGTGTTTCCCTTCAGAAACGGAGTGAAATGCCAGGCTCTGTGTCTTCCTACAAGCGAGACTTCGTTTCAGGTAAACGCAGTCACTTTTCAGCTCAAACGAAGCTCTATTGTACACGAAGCTCACACGTTTCTCGCTCTTAACTGAAACGCATTGGATGTTAGAGGGCCTGTGGTTTGTATCAGTTTCAGAAGCAGAGTTGAACTAGATATGGTCCGTGTGTGTAGGAAACACAGTTCTTTTGTTCTGAGCACTCTCACGTTTCCCGCCTTATTCGAGACTCTAGAAAGCAAGAGCATGCTTCTTGCTCTAAAGCAGAGTGTGTTTCATGGATGAGAAGTGTGCTGTGTGTTTCCCTTCAGAAACGGAATGAAATGCCAGGCTCTGTGTCTTCCTACAAGCGAGACTTCGTTTCAGGTAAACGCAGTCACTTTTCAGCTCAAACGAAGCTCTATTGTACACGAAGCTCACACGTTTCTCGCTCTTAACTGAAACGCATTGGATGTTAGAGGGCCTGTGGTTTGTATCAGTTTCAGAAGCAGAGTTGAACTAGATATGGTCCGTGTGTGTAGGAAACCCAGTTCTTTTGTTCTGAGCACTCTCACGTTTCCCGCCTTATTCGAGACTCTAGAAAGCAAGAGCGTGCTTCTTGCTCTAAAGCAGAGTGTGTTTCATGGATGAGAAGTGTGCTGTGTGTTTCCCTTCAGAAACGGAGTGAAATGCCAGGCTCTGTGTCTTCCTCCAAGCGAGACTTCGTTTCAGGTAAACGCAGTCACTTTTCAGCTCAAACGAAGCTCTATTGTACACGAAGCTCACACGTTTCTCGCTCTTAACTGAAACGCATTGGATGTTAGAGGGCCTGTGGTTTGTATCAGTTTCAGAAGCAGAGTTGAACTAGATATGGTCCGTGTGTGTAGGAAACACAGTTCTTTTGTTCTGAGCACTCTCACGTTTCCCGCCTTATTCGAGACTCTAGAAAGCAAGAGCATGCTTCTTGCTCTAAAGCAGAGTGTGTTTCATGGATGAGAAGTGTGCTGTGTGTTTCCCTTCAGAAACGGAATGAAATGCCAGGCTCTGTGTCTTCCTACAAGCGAGACTTCGTTTCAGGTAAACGCAGTCACTTTTCAGCTCAAACGAAGCTCTATTGTACACGAAGCTCACACGTTTCTCGCTCTTAACTGAAACGCATTGGATGTTAGAGGGCCTGTGGTTTGTATCAGTTTCAGAAGCAGAGTTGAACTAGATATGGTCCGTGTGTGTAGGAAACACAGTTCTTTTGTTCTGAGCACTCTCACGTTTCCCGCCTTATTCGAGACTCTAGAAAGCAAGAGCGTGCTTCTTGCTCTAAAGCAGAGTGTGTTTCATGGATGAGAAGTGTGCTGTGTGTTTCCCTTCAGAAACGGAGTGAAATGCCAGGCTCTGTGTCTTCCTACAAGCGAGACTTCGTTTCAGGTAAACGCAGTCACTTTTCAGCTCAAACGAAGCTCTATTGTACACGAAGCTCACACGTTTCTCGCTCTTAACTGAAACGCATTGGATGTTAGAGGGCCTGTGGTTTGTATCAGTTTCAGAAGCAGAGTTGAACTAGATATGGTCCGTGTGTGTAGGAAACACAGTTCTTTTGTTCTGAGCACTCTCACGTTTCCCGCCTTAATCGAGACTCTAGAAAGCAAGAGCGTGCTTCTTGCTCTAAAGCAGAGTGTGTTTCATGGATGAGAAGTGTGCTGTGTGTTTCCCTTCAGAAACGGAGTGAAATGCCAGGCTCTGTGTCTTCCTACAAGCGAGACTTCGTTTCAGGTAAACGCAGTCACTTTTCAGCTCAAACGAAGCTCTATTGTACACGAAGCTCACACGTTTCTCGCTCTTAACTGAAACGCATTGGATGTTAGAGGGCCTGTGGTTTGTATCAGTTTCAGAAGCAGAGTTGAACTAGATATGGTCCGTGTGTGTAGGAAACACAGTTCTTTAGTCTTGAGCACTCTCACGTTTCCCGCCTTATACGAGACTCTAGAAAGCAAGAGCGTGCTTCTTGCTCTAAAGCAGAGTGTGTTTCATGGATGAGAAGTGTGCTGTGTGTTTCCCTTCAGAAACGGAGTGAAATGCCAGGCTCTGTGTCTTCCTACAAGCGAGACTTCGTTTCAGGTAAACGCAGTCACTTTTCAGCTCAAACGAAGCTCTATTGTACACGAAGCTCACACGTTTCTCGCTCTTAACTGAAACGCATTGGATGTTAGAGGGCCTGTGGTTTGTATCAGTTTCAGAAGCAGAGTTGAACTAGATATGGTCCGTGTGTGTAGGAAACACAGTTCTTTTGTCCTGAGCACTCTCACGTTTCCCGCCTTATTCGAGACTCTAGAAAGCAAGAGCGTGCTTCTTGCTCTAAAGCAGAGTGTGTTTCATGGATGAGAAGTGTGCTGTGTGTTTCCCTTCAGAAACGGAATGAAATGCCAGGCTCTGTGTCTTCCTACAAGCGAGACTTCGTTTCAGGTAAACGCAGTCACTTTTCAGCTCAAACGAAGCTCTATTGTACACGAAGCTCACACGTTTCTCGCTCTTAACTGAAACGCATTGGATGTTAGAGGGCCTGTGGTTTGTATCAGTTTCAGAAGCAGAGTTGAACTAGATATGGTCCGTGTGTGTAGGAAACACAGTTCTTTTGTTCTGAGCA
Organism: Onychomys arenicola; assembly: GCA_949786405.1. Lineage (NCBI taxonomy): Eukaryota > Metazoa > Chordata > Mammalia > Rodentia > Cricetidae > Onychomys > Onychomys arenicola. Next base: position 424,790 of record CATKUM010000099.1, read on the forward strand.
CTCTCACGTTTCCCGCCTTATTCGAGACTCTAGAAAGCAAGAGCGTGCTTCTTGCTCTAAAGCAGAGTGTGTTTCATGGATGAGAAGTGTGCTGTGTGTTTCCCTTCAGAAACGGAGTGAAATGCCAGGCTCTGTGTCTTCCTACAAGCGAGACTTCGTTTCAGGTAAACGCAGTCACTTTTCAGCTCAAACGAAGCTCTATTGTACACGAAGCTCACACGTTTCTCGCTCTTAACTGAAACGCATTGGATGTTAGAGGGCCTGTGGTTTGTATCAGTTTCAGAAGCAGAGTTGAACTAGATATGGTCCGTGTGTGTAGGAAACACAGTTCTTTTGTCCTGAGCACTCTCACGTTTCCCGCCTTATTCGAGACTCTAGAAAGCAAGAGCGTGCTTCTTGCTCTAAAGCAGAGTGTGTTTCATGGATGAGAAGTGTGCTGTGTGTTTCCCTTCAGAAACGGAGTGAAATGCCAGGCTCTGTGTCTTCCTACAAGCGAGACTTCGTTTTAGGTAAACGCAGTCACTTTTCAGCTCAAACGAAGCTCTATTGTACACGAAGCTCACACGTTTCTCGCTCTTAACTGAAACGCATTGGATGTTAGAGGGCCTGTGGTTTGTATCAGTTTCAGAAGCAGAGTTGAACTAGATATGGTCCGTGTGTGTAGGAAATCCAGTTCTTTTGTCCTGAGCACTCTCACGTTTCCCGCCTTATTCGAGACTCTAGAAAGCAAGAGCGTGCTTCTTGCTCTAAAGCAGAGTGTGTTTCATGGATGAGAAGTGTGCTGTGTGTTTCCCTTCAGAAACGGAGTGAAATGCCAGGCTCTGTGTCTTCCTACAAGCGAGACTTCGTTTCAGGTAAACGCAGTCACTTTTCAGCTCAAACGAAGCTCTATTGTACACCAAGGTCACACGTTTCTCGCTCTTAACTGAAACGCATTGGATGTTAGAGGGCCTGTGGTTTGTATCAGTTTCAGAAGCAGAGTTGAACTAGATATGGTCCGTGTGTGTAGGAAACACAGTTCTTTTGTTCTGAGCACTCTCACGTTTCCCGCCTTATTCGAGACTCTAGAAAGCAAGAGCGTGCTTCTTGCTCTAAAGCAGAGTGTGTTTCATGGATGAGAAGTGTGCTGTGTGTTTCCCTTCAGAAACGGAGGGAAATGCCAGGCTCTGTGTCTTCCTACAAGCGAGACTTCGTTTCAGGTAAACGCAGTCACTTTTCAGCTCAAACGAAGCTCTATTGTACACCAAGGTCACACGTTTCTCGCTCTTAACTGAAACGCATTGGATGTTAGAGGGCCTGTGGTTTGTATCAGTTTCAGAAGCAGAGTTGAACTAGATATGGTCCGTGTGTGTAGGAAACACAGTTCTTTTGTTCTGAGCACTCTCACGTTTCCCGCCTTATTCGAGACTCTAGAAAGCAAGAGCGTGCTTCTTGCTCTAAAGCAGAGTGTGTTTCATGGATGAGAAGTGTGCTGTGTGTTTCCCTTCAGAAACGGAGTGAAATGCCAGGCTCTGTGTCTTCCTACAAGCGAGACTTCGTTTCAGGTAAACGCAGTCACTTTTCAGCTCAAACGAAGCTCTATTGTACACGAAGCTCACACGTTTCTCGCTCTTAACTGAAACGCATTGGATGTTAGAGGGCCTGTGGTTTGTATCAGTTTCAGAAGCAGAGTTGAACTAGATATGGTCCGTGTGTGTAGGAAACACAGTTCTTTTGTTCTGAGCACTCTCACGTTTCCCGCCTTATTCGAGACTCTAGAAAGCAAGAGCGTGCTTCTTGCTCTAAAGCAGAGTGTGTTTCATGGATGAGAAGTGTGCTGTGTGTTTCCCTTCAGAAACGGAATGAAATGCCAGGCTCTGTGTCTTCCTACAAGCGAGACTTCGTTTCAGGTAAACGCAGTCACTTTTCAGCTCAAACGAAGCTCTATTGTACACGAAGCTCACACGTTTCTCGCTCTTAACTGAAACGCATTGGATGTTAGAGGGCCTGTGGTTTGTATCAGTTTCAGAAGCAGAGTTGAACTAGATATGGTCCGTGTGTGTAGGAAACACAGTTCTTTTGTCCTGAGCACTCACGTTTCCCGCCTTATTCGAGACTCTAGAAAGCAAGAGCGTGCTTCTTGCTCTAAAGCAGAGTGTGTTTCATGGATGAGAAGTGTGCTGTGTGTTTCCCTTCAGAAACGGAGTGAAATGCCAGGCTCTGTGTCTTCCTACAAGCGAGACTTCGTTTCAGGTAAACGCAGTCACTTTTCAGCTCAAACGAAGCTCTATTGTACACGAAGCTCACACGTTTCTCGCTCTTAACTGAAACGCATTGGATGTTAGAGGGCCTGTGGTTTGTATCAGTTTCAGAAGCAGAGTTGAACTAGATATGGTCCGTGTGTGTAGGAAACACAGTTCTTTTGTCTTGAGCACTCTCACGTTTCCCGCCTTATTCGAGACTCTAGAAAGCAAGAGCGTGCTTCTTGCTCTAAAGCAGAGTGTGTTTCATGGATGAGAAGTGTGCTGTGTGTTTCCCTTCAGAAACGGAGTGAAATGCCAGGCTCTGTGTCTTCCTACAAGCGAGACTTCGTTTCAGGTAAACGCAGTCACTTTTCAGCTCAAACGAAGCTCTATTGTACACGAAGCTCACACGTTTCTCGCTCTTAACTGAAACGCATTGGATGTTAGAGGGCCTGTGGTTTGTATCAGTTTCAGAAGCAGAGTTGAACTAGATATGGTCCGTGTGTGTAGGAAACACAGTTCTTTTGTTCTGAGCACTCTCACGTTTCCCGCCTTATTCGAGACTCTAGAAAGCAAGAGCGTGCTTCTTGCTCTAAAGCAGAGTGTGTTTCATGGATGAGAAGTGTGCTGTGTGTTTCCCTTCAGAAACGGAATGAAATGCCAGGCTCTGTGTCTTCCTACAAGCGAGACTTCGTTTCAGGTAAACGCAGTCACTTTTCAGCTCAAACGAAGCTCTATTGTACACGAAGCTCACACGTTTCTCGCTCTTAACTGAAACGCATTGGATGTTAGAGGGCCTGTGGTTTGTATCAGTTTCAGAAGCAGAGTTGAACTAGATATGGTCCGTGTGTGTAGGAAACACAGTTCTTTTGTTCTGAGCACTCTCACGTTTCCCGCCTTATTCGAGACTCTAGAAAGCAAGAGCGTGCTTCTTGCTCTAAAGCAGAGTGTGTTTCATGGATGAGAAGTGTGCTGTGTGTTTCCCTTCAGAAACGGAGTGAAATGCCAGGCTCTGTGTCTTCCTACAAGCGAGACTTCGTTTCAGGTAAACGCAGTCACTTTTCAGCTCAAACGAAGCTCTATTGTACACGAAGCTCACACGTTTCTCGCTCTTAACTGAAACGCATTGGATGTTAGAGGGCCTGTGGTTTGTATCAGTTTCAGAAGCAGAGTTGAACTAGATATGGTCCGTGTGTGTAGGAAACACAGTTCTTTTGTTCTGAGCACTCTCACGTTTCCCGCCTTAATCGAGACTCTAGAAAGCAAGAGCGTGCTTCTTGCTCTAAAGCAGAGTGTGTTTCATGGATGAGAAGTGTGCTGTGTGTTTCTCTTCAGAAACGGAGTGAAATGCCAGGCTCTGTGTCTTCCTACAAGCGAGACTTCGTTTCAGGTAAACGCAGTCACTTTTCAGCTCAAACGAAGCTCTATTGTACACGAAGCTCACACGTTTCTCGCTCTTAACTGAAACGCATTGGATGTTAGAGGGCCTGTGGTTTGTATCAGTTTCAGAAGCAGAGTTGAACTAGATATGGTCCGTGTGTGTAGGAAACACAGTTCTTTGTCCTGAGCACTCTCACGTTTCCCGCCTTATTCGAGACTCTAGAAAGCAAGAGCGTGCTTCTTGCTCTAAAGCAGAGTGTGTTTCATGGGTGAGAAGTGTGCTGTGTGTTTCCCTTCAGAAACGGAGTGAAATGCCAGGCTCTGTGTCTTCCTACAAGCGAGACTTCGTTTCAGGTAAACGCAGTCACTTTTCAGCTCAAACGAAGCTCTATTGTACACGAAGCTCACACGTTTCTCGCTCTTAACTGAAACGCATTGGATGTTAGAGGGCCTGTGGTTTGTATCAGTTTCAGAAGCAGAGTTGAACTAGATATGGTCCGTGTGTGTAGGAAACACAGTTCTTTTGTCCTGAGCACTCTCACGTTTCCCGCCTTATTCGAGACTCTAGAAAGCAAGAGCGTGCTTCTTGCTCTAAAGCAGAGTGTGTTTCATGGATGAGAAGTGTGCTGTGTGTTTCCCTTCAGAAACGGAGTGAAATGCCAGGCTCTGTGTCTTCCTACAAGCGAGACTTCGTTTCAGGTAAACGCAGTCACTTTTCAGCTCAAACGAAGCTCTATTGTACACGAAGCTCACACGTTTCTCGCTCTTAACTGAAACGCATTGGATGTTAGAGGGCCTGTGGTTTGTATCAGTTTCAGAAGCAGAGTTGAACTAGATATGGTCCGTGTGTGTAGGAAACACAGTTCTTTTGTCCTGAGCACTCTCACGTTTCCCGCCTTATTCGAGACCCTAGAAAGCAAGAGCGTGCTTCTTGCTCTAAAGCAGAGTGTGTTTCATGGATGAGAAGTGTGCTGTGTGTTTCCCTTCAGAAACGGAGTGAAATGCCAGGCTCTGTGTCTTCCTACAAGCGAGACTTCGTTTCAGGTAAACGCAGTCACTTTTCAGCTCAAACGAAGCTCTATTGTACACGAAGCTCACACGTTTCTCGCTCTTAACTGAAACGCATTGGATGTTAGAGGGCCTGTGGTTTGTATCAGTTTCAGAAGCAGAGTTGAACTAGATATGGTCCGTGTGTGTAGGAAACACAGTTCTTTAGTCTTGAGCACTCTCACGTTTCCCGCCTTATACGAGACTCTAGAAAGCAAGAGCGTGCTTCTTGCTCTAAAGCAGAGTGTGTTTCATGGATGAGAAGTGTGCTGTGTGTTTCCCTTCAGAAACGGAGTGAAATGCCAGGCTCTGTGTCTTCCTACAAGCGAGACTTCGTTTCAGGTAAACGCAGTCACTTTTCAGCTCAAACGAAGCTCTATTGTACACGAAGCTCACACGTTTCTCGCTCTTAACTGAAACGCATTGGATGTTAGAGGGCCTGTGGTTTGTATCAGTTTCAGAAGCAGAGTTGAACTAGATATGGTCCGTGTGTGTAGGAAACACAGTTCTTTTGTCCTGAGCACTCTCACGTTTCCCGCCTTATTCGAGACTCTAGAAAGCAAGAGCGTGCTTCTTGCTCTAAAGCAGAGTGTGTTTCATGGATGAGAAGTGTGCTGTGTGTTTCCCTTCAGAAACGGAATGAAATGCCAGGCTCTGTGTCTTCCTACAAGCGAGACTTCGTTTCAGGTAAACGCAGTCACTTTTCAGCTCAAACGAAGCTCTATTGTACACGAAGCTCACACGTTTCTCGCTCTTAACTGAAACGCATTGGATGTTAGAGGGCCTGTGGTTTGTATCAGTTTCAGAAGCAGAGTTGAACTAGATATGGTCCGTGTGTGTAGGAAACACAGTTCTTTTGTTCTGAGCACTCTCACGTTTCCCGCCTTATTCGAGACTCTAGAAAGCAAGAGCGTGCTTCTTGCTCTAAAGCAGAGTGTGTTTCATGGATGAGAAGTGTGCTGTGTGTTTCCCTTCAGAAACGGAGTGAAATGCCAGGCTCTGTGTCTTCCTACAAGCGAGACTTCGTTTCAGGTAAACGCAGTCACTTTTCAGCTCAAACGAAGCTCTATTGTACACGAAGCTCACACGTTTCTCGCTCTTAACTGAAACGCATTGGATGTTAGAGGGCCTGTGGTTTGTATCAGTTTCAGAAGCAGAGTTGAACTAGATATGGTCCGTGTGTGTAGGAAACACAGTTCTTTTGTCCTGAGCACTCACGTTTCCCGCCTTATTCGAGACTCTAGAAAGCAAGAGCGTGCTTCTTGCTCTAAAGCAGAGTGTGTTTCATGGATGAGAAGTGTGCTGTGTGTTTCCCTTCAGAAACGGAGTGAAATGCCAGGCTCTGTGTCTTCCTACAAGCGAGACTTCGTTTCAGGTAAACGCAGTCACTTTTCAGCTCAAACGAAGCTCTATTGTACACGAAGCTCACACGTTTCTCGCTCTTAACTGAAACGCATTGGATGTTAGAGGGCCTGTGGTTTGTATCAGTTTCAGAAGCAGAGTTGAACTAGATATGGTCCGTGTGTGTAGGAAACACAGTTCTTTTGTCCTGAGCACTCTCACGTTTCCCGCCTTATTCGAGACTCTAGAAAGCAAGAGCGTGCTTCTTGCTCTAAAGCAGAGTGTGTTTCATGGATGAGAAGTGTGCTGTGTGTTTCCCTTCAGAAACGGAGTGAAATGCCAGGCTCTGTGTCTTCCTACAAGCGAGACTTCGTTTTAGGTAAACGCAGTCACTTTTCAGCTCAAACGAAGCTCTATTGTACACGAAGCTCACACGTTTCTCGCTCTTAACTGAAACGCATTGGATGTTAGAGGGCCTGTGGTTTGTATCAGTTTCAGAAGCAGAGTTGAACTAGATATGGTCCGTGTGTGTAGGAAATCCAGTTCTTTTGTTCTGAGCACTCTCACGTTTCCCGCCTTATTCGAGACTCTAGAAAGCAAGAGCGTGCTTCTTGCTCTAAAGCAGAGTGTGTTTCATGGATGAGAAGTGTGCTGTGTGTTTCCCTTCAGAAACGGAGGGAAATGCCAGGCTCTGTGACTTCCTACAAGCGAGACTTCGTTTCAGGTAAACGCAGTCACTTTTCAGCTCAAACGAAGCTCTATTGTACACCAAGGTCACACGTTTCTCGCTCTTAACTGAAACGCATTGGATGTTAGAGGGCCTGTGGTTTGTATCAGTTTCAGAAGCAGAGTTGAACTAGATATGGTCCGTGTGTGTAGGAAACACAGTTCTTTTGTTCTGAGCACTCTCAGGTTTCCCGCCTTATTCGAGACTCTAGAAAGCAAGAGCGTGCTTCTTGCTCTAAAGCAGAGTGTGTTTCATGGATGAGAAGTGTGCTGTGTGTTTCCCTTCAGAAACGGAGTGAAATGCCAGGCTCTGTGTCTTCCTACAAGCGAGACTTCGTTTCAGGTAAACGCAGTCACTTTTCAGCTCAAACGAAGCTCTATTGTACACGAAGCTCACACGTTTCTCGCTCTTAACTGAAACGCATTGGATGTTAGAGGGCCTGTGGTTTGTATCAGTTTCAGAAGCAGAGTTGAACTAGATATGGTCCGTGTGTGTAGGAAACACAGTTCTTTTGTTCTGAGCACTCTCACGTTTCCCGCCTTATTCGAGACTCTAGAAAGCAAGAGCGTGCTTCTTGCTCTAAAGCAGAGTGTGTTTCATGGATGAGAAGTGTGCTGTGTGTTTCCCTTCAGAAACGGAGTGAAATGCCAGGCTCTGTGTCTTCCTACAAGCGAGACTTCGTTTCAGGTAAACGCAGTCACTTTTCAGCTCAAACGAAGCTCTATTGTACACGAAGCTCACACGTTTCTCGCTCTTAACTGAAACGCATTGGATGTTAGAGGGCCTGTGGTTTGTATCAGTTTCAGAAGCAGAGTTGAACTAGATATGGTCCGTGTGTGTAGGAAACACAGTTCTTTTGTTCTGAGCACTCTCACGTTTCCCGCCTTATTCGAGACTCTAGAAAGCAAGAGCATGCTTCTTGCTCTAAAGCAGAGTGTGTTTCATGGATGAGAAGTGTGCTGTGTGTTTCCCTTCAGAAACGGAATGAAATGCCAGGCTCTGTGTCTTCCTACAAGCGAGACTTCGTTTCAGGTAAACGCAGTCACTTTTCAGCTCAAACGAAGCTCTATTGTACACGAAGCTCACACGTTTCTCGCTCTTAACTGAAACGCATTGGATGTTAGAGGGCCTGTGGTTTGTATCAGTTTCAGAAGCAGAGTTGAACTAGATATGGTCCGTGTGTGTAGGAAACCCAGTTCTTTTGTTCTGAGCACTCTCACGTTTCCCGCCTTATTCGAGACTCTAGAAAGCAAGAGCGTGCTTCTTGCTCTAAAGCAGAGTGTGTTTCATGGATGAGAAGTGTGCTGTGTGTTTCCCTTCAGAAACGGAGTGAAATGCCAGGCTCTGTGTCTTCCTCCAAGCGAGACTTCGTTTCAGGTAAACGCAGTCACTTTTCAGCTCAAACGAAGCTCTATTGTACACGAAGCTCACACGTTTCTCGCTCTTAACTGAAACGCATTGGATGTTAGAGGGCCTGTGGTTTGTATCAGTTTCAGAAGCAGAGTTGAACTAGATATGGTCCGTGTGTGTAGGAAACACAGTTCTTTTGTTCTGAGCACTCTCACGTTTCCCGCCTTATTCGAGACTCTAGAAAGCAAGAGCATGCTTCTTGCTCTAAAGCAGAGTGTGTTTCATGGATGAGAAGTGTGCTGTGTGTTTCCCTTCAGAAACGGAATGAAATGCCAGGCTCTGTGTCTTCCTACAAGCGAGACTTCGTTTCAGGTAAACGCAGTCACTTTTCAGCTCAAACGAAGCTCTATTGTACACGAAGCTCACACGTTTCTCGCTCTTAACTGAAACGCATTGGATGTTAGAGGGCCTGTGGTTTGTATCAGTTTCAGAAGCAGAGTTGAACTAGATATGGTCCGTGTGTGTAGGAAACACAGTTCTTTTGTTCTGAGCACTCTCACGTTTCCCGCCTTATTCGAGACTCTAGAAAGCAAGAGCGTGCTTCTTGCTCTAAAGCAGAGTGTGTTTCATGGATGAGAAGTGTGCTGTGTGTTTCCCTTCAGAAACGGAGTGAAATGCCAGGCTCTGTGTCTTCCTACAAGCGAGACTTCGTTTCAGGTAAACGCAGTCACTTTTCAGCTCAAACGAAGCTCTATTGTACACGAAGCTCACACGTTTCTCGCTCTTAACTGAAACGCATTGGATGTTAGAGGGCCTGTGGTTTGTATCAGTTTCAGAAGCAGAGTTGAACTAGATATGGTCCGTGTGTGTAGGAAACACAGTTCTTTTGTTCTGAGCACTCTCACGTTTCCCGCCTTAATCGAGACTCTAGAAAGCAAGAGCGTGCTTCTTGCTCTAAAGCAGAGTGTGTTTCATGGATGAGAAGTGTGCTGTGTGTTTCCCTTCAGAAACGGAGTGAAATGCCAGGCTCTGTGTCTTCCTACAAGCGAGACTTCGTTTCAGGTAAACGCAGTCACTTTTCAGCTCAAACGAAGCTCTATTGTACACGAAGCTCACACGTTTCTCGCTCTTAACTGAAACGCATTGGATGTTAGAGGGCCTGTGGTTTGTATCAGTTTCAGAAGCAGAGTTGAACTAGATATGGTCCGTGTGTGTAGGAAACACAGTTCTTTAGTCTTGAGCACTCTCACGTTTCCCGCCTTATACGAGACTCTAGAAAGCAAGAGCGTGCTTCTTGCTCTAAAGCAGAGTGTGTTTCATGGATGAGAAGTGTGCTGTGTGTTTCCCTTCAGAAACGGAGTGAAATGCCAGGCTCTGTGTCTTCCTACAAGCGAGACTTCGTTTCAGGTAAACGCAGTCACTTTTCAGCTCAAACGAAGCTCTATTGTACACGAAGCTCACACGTTTCTCGCTCTTAACTGAAACGCATTGGATGTTAGAGGGCCTGTGGTTTGTATCAGTTTCAGAAGCAGAGTTGAACTAGATATGGTCCGTGTGTGTAGGAAACACAGTTCTTTTGTCCTGAGCACTCTCACGTTTCCCGCCTTATTCGAGACTCTAGAAAGCAAGAGCGTGCTTCTTGCTCTAAAGCAGAGTGTGTTTCATGGATGAGAAGTGTGCTGTGTGTTTCCCTTCAGAAACGGAATGAAATGCCAGGCTCTGTGTCTTCCTACAAGCGAGACTTCGTTTCAGGTAAACGCAGTCACTTTTCAGCTCAAACGAAGCTCTATTGTACACGAAGCTCACACGTTTCTCGCTCTTAACTGAAACGCATTGGATGTTAGAGGGCCTGTGGTTTGTATCAGTTTCAGAAGCAGAGTTGAACTAGATATGGTCCGTGTGTGTAGGAAACACAGTTCTTTTGTTCTGAGCACTCTCACGTTTCCCGCCTTATTCGAGACTCTAGAAAGCAAGAGCGTGCTTCTTGCTCTAAAGCAGAGTGTGTTTCATGGATGAGAAGTGTGCTGTGTGTTTCCCTTCAGAAACGGAGTGAAATGCCAGGCTCTGTGTCTTCCTACAAGCGAGACTTCGTTTCAGGTAAACGCAGTCACTTTTCAGCTCAAACGAAGCTCTATTGTACACGAAGCTCACACGTTTCTCGCTCTTAACTGAAACGCATTGGATGTTAGAGGGCCTGTGGTTTGTATCAGTTTCAGAAGCAGAGTTGAACTAGATATGGTCCGTGTGTGTAGGAAACACAGTTCTTTTGTCCTGAGCACTCACGTTTCCCGCCTTATTCGAGACTCTAGAAAGCAAGAGCGTGCTTCTTGCTCTAAAGCAGAGTGTGTTTCATGGATGAGAAGTGTGCTGTGTGTTTCCCTTCAGAAACGGAGTGAAATGCCAGGCTCTGTGTCTTCCTACAAGCGAGACTTCGTTTCAGGTAAACGCAGTCACTTTTCAGCTCAAACGAAGCTCTATTGTACACGAAGCTCACACGTTTCTCGCTCTTAACTGAAACGCATTGGATGTTAGAGGGCCTGTGGTTTGTATCAGTTTCAGAAGCAGAGTTGAACTAGATATGGTCCGTGTGTGTAGGAAACACAGTTCTTTTGTCCTGAGCACTCTCACGTTTCCCGCCTTATTCGAGACTCTAGAAAGCAAGAGCGTGCTTCTTGCTCTAAAGCAGAGTGTGTTTCATGGATGAGAAGTGTGCTGTGTGTTTCCCTTCAGAAACGGAGTGAAATGCCAGGCTCTGTGTCTTCCTACAAGCGAGACTTCGTTTTAGGTAAACGCAGTCACTTTTCAGCTCAAACGAAGCTCTATTGTACACGAAGCTCACACGTTTCTCGCTCTTAACTGAAACGCATTGGATGTTAGAGGGCCTGTGGTTTGTATCAGTTTCAGAAGCAGAGTTGAACTAGATATGGTCCGTGTGTGTAGGAAATCCAGTTCTTTTGTTCTGAGCACTCTCACGTTTCCCGCCTTATTCGAGACTCTAGAAAGCAAGAGCGTGCTTCTTGCTCTAAAGCAGAGTGTGTTTCATGGATGAGAAGTGTGCTGTGTGTTTCCCTTCAGAAACGGAGGGAAATGCCAGGCTCTGTGTCTTCCTACAAGCGAGACTTCGTTTCAGGTAAACGCAGTCACTTTTCAGCTCAAACGAAGCTCTATTGTACACGAAGCTCACACGTTTCTCGCTCTTAACTGAAACGCATTGGATGTTAGAGGGCCTGTGGTTTGTATCAGTTTCAGAAGCAGAGTTGAACTAGATATGGTCCGTGTGTGTAGGAAACACAGTTCTTTTGTCCTGAGCACTCACGTTTCCCGCCTTATTCGAGACTCTAGAAAGCAAGAGCGTGCTTCTTGCTCTAAAGCAGAGTGTGTTTCATGGATGAGAAGTGTGCTGTGTGTTTCCCTTCAGAAACGGAGTGAAATGCCAGGCTCTGTGTCTTCCTACAAGCGAGACTTCGTTTCAGGTAAACGCAGTCACTTTTCAGCTCAAACGAAGCTCTATTGTACACGAAGCTCACACGTTTCTCGCTCTTAACTGAAACGCATTGGATGTTAGAGGGCCTGTGGTTTGTATCAGTTTCAGAAGCAGAGTTGAACTAGATATGGTCCGTGTGTGTAGGAAACACAGTTCTTTTGTCCTGAGCACTCTCACGTTTCCCGCCTTATTCGAGACTCTAGAAAGCAAGAGCGTGCTTCTTGCTCTAAAGCAGAGTGTGTTTCATGGATGAGAAGTGTGCTGTGTGTTTCCCTTCAGAAACGGAGTGAAATGCCAGGCTCTGTGTCTTCCTACAAGCGAGACTTCGTTTTAGGTAAACGCAGTCACTTTTCAGCTCAAACGAAGCTCTATTGTACACGAAGCTCACACGTTTCTCGCTCTTAACTGAAACGCATTGGATGTTAGAGGGCCTGTGGTTTGTATCAGTTTCAGAAGCAGAGTTGAACTAGATATGGTCCGTGTGTGTAGGAAATCCAGTTCTTTTGTTCTGAGCACTCTCACGTTTCCCGCCTTATTCGAGACTCTAGAAAGCAAGAGCGTGCTTCTTGCTCTAAAGCAGAGTGTGTTTCATGGATGAGAAGTGTGCTGTGTGTTTCCCTTCAGAAACGGAGGGAAATGCCAGGCTCTGTGACTTCCTACAAGCGAGACTTCGTTTCAGGTAAACGCAGTCACTTTTCAGCTCAAACGAAGCTCTATTGTACACCAAGGTCACACGTTTCTCGCTCTTAACTGAAACGCATTGGATGTTAGAGGGCCTGTGGTTTGTATCAGTTTCAGAAGCAGAGTTGAACTAGATATGGTCCGTGTGTGTAGGAAACACAGTTCTTTTGTTCTGAGCACTCTCACGTTTCCCGCCTTATTCGAGACTCTAGAAAGCAAGAGCGTGCTTCTTGCTCTAAAGCAGAGTGTGTTTCATGGATGAGAAGTGTGCTGTGTGTTTCCCTTCAGAAACGGAGTGAAATGCCAGGCTCTGTGTCTTCCTACAAGCGAGACTTCGTTTCAGGTAAACGCAGTCACTTTTCAGCTCAAACGAAGCTCTATTGTACACGAAGCTCACACGTTTCTCGCTCTTAACTGAAACGCATTGGATGTTAGAGGGCCTGTGGTTTGTATCAGTTTCAGAAGCAGAGTTGAACTAGATATGGTCCGTGTGTGTAGGAAACACAGTTCTTTTGTTCTGAGCACTCTCACGTTTCCCGCCTTATTCGAGACTCTAGAAAGCAAGAGCGTGCTTCTTGCTCTAAAGCAGAGTGTGTTTCATGGATGAGAAGTGTGCTGTGTGTTTCCCTTCAGAAACGGAGTGAAATGCCAGGCTCTGTGTCTTCCTACAAGCGAGACTTCGTTTCAGGTAAACGCAGTCACTTTTCAGCTCAAACGAAGCTCTATTGTACACGAAGCTCACACGTTTCTCGCTCTTAACTGAAACGCATTGGATGTTAGAGGGCCTGTGGTTTGTATCAGTTTCAGAAGCAGAGTTGAACTAGATATGGTCCGTGTGTGTAGGAAACACAGTTCTTTTGTTCTGAGCACTCTCACGTTTCCCGCCTTATTCGAGACTCTAGAAAGCAAGAGCATGCTTCTTGCTCTAAAGCAGAGTGTGTTTCATGGATGAGAAGTGTGCTGTGTGTTTCCCTTCAGAAACGGAATGAAATGCCAGGCTCTGTGTCTTCCTACAAGCGAGACTTCGTTTCAGGTAAACGCAGTCACTTTTCAGCTCAAACGAAGCTCTATTGTACACGAAGCTCACACGTTTCTCGCTCTTAACTGAAACGCATTGGATGTTAGAGGGCCTGTGGTTTGTATCAGTTTCAGAAGCAGAGTTGAACTAGATATGGTCCGTGTGTGTAGGAAACCCAGTTCTTTTGTTCTGAGCACTCTCACGTTTCCCGCCTTATTCGAGACTCTAGAAAGCAAGAGCGTGCTTCTTGCTCTAAAGCAGAGTGTGTTTCATGGATGAGAAGTGTGCTGTGTGTTTCCCTTCAGAAACGGAGTGAAATGCCAGGCTCTGTGTCTTCCTCCAAGCGAGACTTCGTTTCAGGTAAACGCAGTCACTTTTCAGCTCAAACGAAGCTCTATTGTACACGAAGCTCACACGTTTCTCGCTCTTAACTGAAACGCATTGGATGTTAGAGGGCCTGTGGTTTGTATCAGTTTCAGAAGCAGAGTTGAACTAGATATGGTCCGTGTGTGTAGGAAACACAGTTCTTTTGTTCTGAGCACTCTCACGTTTCCCGCCTTATTCGAGACTCTAGAAAGCAAGAGCATGCTTCTTGCTCTAAAGCAGAGTGTGTTTCATGGATGAGAAGTGTGCTGTGTGTTTCCCTTCAGAAACGGAATGAAATGCCAGGCTCTGTGTCTTCCTACAAGCGAGACTTCGTTTCAGGTAAACGCAGTCACTTTTCAGCTCAAACGAAGCTCTATTGTACACGAAGCTCACACGTTTCTCGCTCTTAACTGAAACGCATTGGATGTTAGAGGGCCTGTGGTTTGTATCAGTTTCAGAAGCAGAGTTGAACTAGATATGGTCCGTGTGTGTAGGAAACACAGTTCTTTTGTTCTGAGCACTCTCACGTTTCCCGCCTTATTCGAGACTCTAGAAAGCAAGAGCGTGCTTCTTGCTCTAAAGCAGAGTGTGTTTCATGGATGAGAAGTGTGCTGTGTGTTTCCCTTCAGAAACGGAGTGAAATGCCAGGCTCTGTGTCTTCCTACAAGCGAGACTTCGTTTCAGGTAAACGCAGTCACTTTTCAGCTCAAACGAAGCTCTATTGTACACGAAGCTCACACGTTTCTCGCTCTTAACTGAAACGCATTGGATGTTAGAGGGCCTGTGGTTTGTATCAGTTTCAGAAGCAGAGTTGAACTAGATATGGTCCGTGTGTGTAGGAAACACAGTTCTTTTGTTCTGAGCACTCTCACGTTTCCCGCCTTAATCGAGACTCTAGAAAGCAAGAGCGTGCTTCTTGCTCTAAAGCAGAGTGTGTTTCATGGATGAGAAGTGTGCTGTGTGTTTCCCTTCAGAAACGGAGTGAAATGCCAGGCTCTGTGTCTTCCTACAAGCGAGACTTCGTTTCAGGTAAACGCAGTCACTTTTCAGCTCAAACGAAGCTCTATTGTACACGAAGCTCACACGTTTCTCGCTCTTAACTGAAACGCATTGGATGTTAGAGGGCCTGTGGTTTGTATCAGTTTCAGAAGCAGAGTTGAACTAGATATGGTCCGTGTGTGTAGGAAACACAGTTCTTTAGTCTTGAGCACTCTCACGTTTCCCGCCTTATACGAGACTCTAGAAAGCAAGAGCGTGCTTCTTGCTCTAAAGCAGAGTGTGTTTCATGGATGAGAAGTGTGCTGTGTGTTTCCCTTCAGAAACGGAGTGAAATGCCAGGCTCTGTGTCTTCCTACAAGCGAGACTTCGTTTCAGGTAAACGCAGTCACTTTTCAGCTCAAACGAAGCTCTATTGTACACGAAGCTCACACGTTTCTCGCTCTTAACTGAAACGCATTGGATGTTAGAGGGCCTGTGGTTTGTATCAGTTTCAGAAGCAGAGTTGAACTAGATATGGTCCGTGTGTGTAGGAAACACAGTTCTTTTGTCCTGAGCACTCTCACGTTTCCCGCCTTATTCGAGACTCTAGAAAGCAAGAGCGTGCTTCTTGCTCTAAAGCAGAGTGTGTTTCATGGATGAGAAGTGTGCTGTGTGTTTCCCTTCAGAAACGGAATGAAATGCCAGGCTCTGTGTCTTCCTACAAGCGAGACTTCGTTTCAGGTAAACGCAGTCACTTTTCAGCTCAAACGAAGCTCTATTGTACACGAAGCTCACACGTTTCTCGCTCTTAACTGAAACGCATTGGATGTTAGAGGGCCTGTGGTTTGTATCAGTTTCAGAAGCAGAGTTGAACTAGATATGGTCCGTGTGTGTAGGAAACACAGTTCTTTTGTTCTGAGCACTCTCACGTTTCCCGCCTTATTCGAGACTCTAGAAAGCAAGAGCGTGCTTCTTGCTCTAAAGCAGAGTGTGTTTCATGGATGAGAAGTGTGCTGTGTGTTTCCCTTCAGAAACGGAGTGAAATGCCAGGCTCTGTGTCTTCCTACAAGCGAGACTTCGTTTCAGGTAAACGCAGTCACTTTTCAGCTCAAACGAAGCTCTATTGTACACGAAGCTCACACGTTTCTCGCTCTTAACTGAAACGCATTGGATGTTAGAGGGCCTGTGGTTTGTATCAGTTTCAGAAGCAGAGTTGAACTAGATATGGTCCGTGTGTGTAGGAAACACAGTTCTTTTGTCCTGAGCACTCACGTTTCCCGCCTTATTCGAGACTCTAGAAAGCAAGAGCGTGCTTCTTGCTCTAAAGCAGAGTGTGTTTCATGGATGAGAAGTGTGCTGTGTGTTTCCCTTCAGAAACGGAGTGAAATGCCAGGCTCTGTGTCTTCCTACAAGCGAGACTTCGTTTCAGGTAAACGCAGTCACTTTTCAGCTCAAACGAAGCTCTATTGTACACGAAGCTCACACGTTTCTCGCTCTTAACTGAAACGCATTGGATGTTAGAGGGCCTGTGGTTTGTATCAGTTTCAGAAGCAGAGTTGAACTAGATATGGTCCGTGTGTGTAGGAAACACAGTTCTTTTGTCCTGAGCACTCTCACGTTTCCCGCCTTATTCGAGACTCTAGAAAGCAAGAGCGTGCTTCTTGCTCTAAAGCAGAGTGTGTTTCATGGATGAGAAGTGTGCTGTGTGTTTCCCTTCAGAAACGGAGTGAAATGCCAGGCTCTGTGTCTTCCTACAAGCGAGACTTCGTTTTAGGTAAACGCAGTCACTTTTCAGCTCAAACGAAGCTCTATTGTACACGAAGCTCACACGTTTCTCGCTCTTAACTGAAACGCATTGGATGTTAGAGGGCCTGTGGTTTGTATCAGTTTCAGAAGCAGAGTTGAACTAGATATGGTCCGTGTGTGTAGGAAATCCAGTTCTTTTGTTCTGAGCACTCTCACGTTTCCCGCCTTATTCGAGACTCTAGAAAGCAAGAGCGTGCTTCTTGCTCTAAAGCAGAGTGTGTTTCATGGATGAGAAGTGTGCTGTGTGTTTCCCTTCAGAAACGGAGGGAAATGCCAGGCTCTGTGACTTCCTACAAGCGAGACTTCGTTTCAGGTAAACGCAGTCACTTTTCAGCTCAAACGAAGCTCTATTGTACACCAAGGTCACACGTTTCTCGCTCTTAACTGAAACGCATTGGATGTTAGAGGGCCTGTGGTTTGTATCAGTTTCAGAAGCAGAGTTGAACTAGATATGGTCCGTGTGTGTAGGAAACACAGTTCTTTTGTTCTGAGCACTCTCACGTTTCCCGCCTTATTCGAGACTCTAGAAAGCAAGAGCGTGCTTCTTGCTCTAAAGCAGAGTGTGTTTCATGGATGAGAAGTGTGCTGTGTGTTTCCCTTCAGAAACGGAGTGAAATGCCAGGCTCTGTGTCTTCCTACAAGCGAGACTTCGTTTCAGGTAAACGCAGTCACTTTTCAGCTCAAACGAAGCTCTATTGTACACGAAGCTCACACGTTTCTCGCTCTTAACTGAAACGCATTGGATGTTAGAGGGCCTGTGGTTTGTATCAGTTTCAGAAGCAGAGTTGAACTAGATATGGTCCGTGTGTGTAGGAAACACAGTTCTTTTGTTCTGAGCACTCTCACGTTTCCCGCCTTATTCGAGACTCTAGAAAGCAAGAGCGTGCTTCTTGCTCTAAAGCAGAGTGTGTTTCATGGATGAGAAGTGTGCTGTGTGTTTCCCTTCAGAAACGGAGTGAAATGCCAGGCTCTGTGTCTTCCTACAAGCGAGACTTCGTTTCAGGTAAACGCAGTCACTTTTCAGCTCAAACGAAGCTCTATTGTACACGAAGCTCACACGTTTCTCGCTCTTAACTGAAACGCATTGGATGTTAGAGGGCCTGTGGTTTGTATCAGTTTCAGAAGCAGAGTTGAACTAGATATGGTCCGTGTGTGTAGGAAACACAGTTCTTTTGTTCTGAGCACTCTCACGTTTCCCGCCTTATTCGAGACTCTAGAAAGCAAGAGCATGCTTCTTGCTCTAAAGCAGAGTGTGTTTCATGGATGAGAAGTGTGCTGTGTGTTTCCCTTCAGAAACGGAATGAAATGCCAGGCTCTGTGTCTTCCTACAAGCGAGACTTCGTTTCAGGTAAACGCAGTCACTTTTCAGCTCAAACGAAGCTCTATTGTACACGAAGCTCACACGTTTCTCGCTCTTAACTGAAACGCATTGGATGTTAGAGGGCCTGTGGTTTGTATCAGTTTCAGAAGCAGAGTTGAACTAGATATGGTCCGTGTGTGTAGGAAACCCAGTTCTTTTGTTCTGAGCACTCTCACGTTTCCCGCCTTATTCGAGACTCTAGAAAGCAAGAGCGTGCTTCTTGCTCTAAAGCAGAGTGTGTTTCATGGATGAGAAGTGTGCTGTGTGTTTCCCTTCAGAAACGGAGTGAAATGCCAGGCTCTGTGTCTTCCTCCAAGCGAGACTTCGTTTCAGGTAAACGCAGTCACTTTTCAGCTCAAACGAAGCTCTATTGTACACGAAGCTCACACGTTTCTCGCTCTTAACTGAAACGCATTGGATGTTAGAGGGCCTGTGGTTTGTATCAGTTTCAGAAGCAGAGTTGAACTAGATATGGTCCGTGTGTGTAGGAAACACAGTTCTTTTGTTCTGAGCACTCTCACGTTTCCCGCCTTATTCGAGACTCTAGAAAGCAAGAGCATGCTTCTTGCTCTAAAGCAGAGTGTGTTTCATGGATGAGAAGTGTGCTGTGTGTTTCCCTTCAGAAACGGAATGAAATGCCAGGCTCTGTGTCTTCCTACAAGCGAGACTTCGTTTCAGGTAAACGCAGTCACTTTTCAGCTCAAACGAAGCTCTATTGTACACGAAGCTCACACGTTTCTCGCTCTTAACTGAAACGCATTGGATGTTAGAGGGCCTGTGGTTTGTATCAGTTTCAGAAGCAGAGTTGAACTAGATATGGTCCGTGTGTGTAGGAAACACAGTTCTTTTGTTCTGAGCACTCTCACGTTTCCCGCCTTATTCGAGACTCTAGAAAGCAAGAGCGTGCTTCTTGCTCTAAAGCAGAGTGTGTTTCATGGATGAGAAGTGTGCTGTGTGTTTCCCTTCAGAAACGGAGTGAAATGCCAGGCTCTGTGTCTTCCTACAAGCGAGACTTCGTTTCAGGTAAACGCAGTCACTTTTCAGCTCAAACGAAGCTCTATTGTACACGAAGCTCACACGTTTCTCGCTCTTAACTGAAACGCATTGGATGTTAGAGGGCCTGTGGTTTGTATCAGTTTCAGAAGCAGAGTTGAACTAGATATGGTCCGTGTGTGTAGGAAACACAGTTCTTTTGTTCTGAGCACTCTCACGTTTCCCGCCTTAATCGAGACTCTAGAAAGCAAGAGCGTGCTTCTTGCTCTAAAGCAGAGTGTGTTTCATGGATGAGAAGTGTGCTGTGTGTTTCCCTTCAGAAACGGAGTGAAATGCCAGGCTCTGTGTCTTCCTACAAGCGAGACTTCGTTTCAGGTAAACGCAGTCACTTTTCAGCTCAAACGAAGCTCTATTGTACACGAAGCTCACACGTTTCTCGCTCTTAACTGAAACGCATTGGATGTTAGAGGGCCTGTGGTTTGTATCAGTTTCAGAAGCAGAGTTGAACTAGATATGGTCCGTGTGTGTAGGAAACACAGTTCTTTAGTCTTGAGCACTCTCACGTTTCCCGCCTTATACGAGACTCTAGAAAGCAAGAGCGTGCTTCTTGCTCTAAAGCAGAGTGTGTTTCATGGATGAGAAGTGTGCTGTGTGTTTCCCTTCAGAAACGGAGTGAAATGCCAGGCTCTGTGTCTTCCTACAAGCGAGACTTCGTTTCAGGTAAACGCAGTCACTTTTCAGCTCAAACGAAGCTCTATTGTACACGAAGCTCACACGTTTCTCGCTCTTAACTGAAACGCATTGGATGTTAGAGGGCCTGTGGTTTGTATCAGTTTCAGAAGCAGAGTTGAACTAGATATGGTCCGTGTGTGTAGGAAACACAGTTCTTTTGTCCTGAGCACTCTCACGTTTCCCGCCTTATTCGAGACTCTAGAAAGCAAGAGCGTGCTTCTTGCTCTAAAGCAGAGTGTGTTTCATGGATGAGAAGTGTGCTGTGTGTTTCCCTTCAGAAACGGAATGAAATGCCAGGCTCTGTGTCTTCCTACAAGCGAGACTTCGTTTCAGGTAAACGCAGTCACTTTTCAGCTCAAACGAAGCTCTATTGTACACGAAGCTCACACGTTTCTCGCTCTTAACTGAAACGCATTGGATGTTAGAGGGCCTGTGGTTTGTATCAGTTTCAGAAGCAGAGTTGAACTAGATATGGTCCGTGTGTGTAGGAAACACAGTTCTTTTGTTCTGAGCACTCTCACGTTTCCCGCCTTATTCGAGACTCTAGAAAGCAAGAGCGTGCTTCTTGCTCTAAAGCAGAGTGTGTTTCATGGATGAGAAGTGTGCTGTGTGTTTCCCTTCAGAAACGGAGTGAAATGCCAGGCTCTGTGTCTTCCTACAAGCGAGACTTCGTTTCAGGTAAACGCAGTCACTTTTCAGCTCAAACGAAGCTCTATTGTACACGAAGCTCACACGTTTCTCGCTCTTAACTGAAACGCATTGGATGTTAGAGGGCCTGTGGTTTGTATCAGTTTCAGAAGCAGAGTTGAACTAGATATGGTCCGTGTGTGTAGGAAACACAGTTCTTTTGTCCTGAGCACTCTCACGTTTCCCGCCTTATTCGAGACTCTAGAAAGCAAGAGCGTGCTTCTTGCTCTAAAGCAGAGTGTGTTTCATGGATGAGAAGTGTGCTGTGTGTTTCCCTTCAGAAACGGAGTGAAATGCCAGGCTCTGTGTCTTCCTACAAGCGAGACTTCGTTTTAGGTAAACGCAGTCACTTTTCAGCTCAAACGAAGCTCTATTGTACACGAAGCTCACACGTTTCTCGCTCTTAACTGAAACGCATTGGATGTTAGAGGGCCTGTGGTTTGTATCAGTTTCAGAAGCAGAGTTGAACTAGATATGGTCCGTGTGTGTAGGAAATCCAGTTCTTTTGTCCTGAGCACTCTCACGTTTCCCGCCTTATTCGAGACTCTAGAAAGCAAGAGCGTGCTTCTTGCTCTAAAGCAGAGTGTGTTTCATGGATGAGAAGTGTGCTGTGTGTTTCCCTTCAGAAACGGAATGAAATGCCAGGCTCTGTGTCTTCCTACAAGCGAGACTTCGTTTCAGGTAAACGCAGTCACTTTTCAGCTCAAACGAAGCTCTATTGTACACCAAGGTCACACGTTTCTCGCTCTTAACTGAAACGCATTGGATGTTAGAGGGCCTGTGGTTTGTATCAGTTTCAGAAGCAGAGTTGAACTAGATATGGTCCGTGTGTGTAGGAAACACAGTTCTTTTGTTCTGAGCACTCTCACGTTTCCCGCCTTATTCGAGACTCTAGAAAGCAAGAGCGTGCTTCTTGCTCTAAAGCAGAGTGTGTTTCATGGATGAGAAGTGTGCTGTGTGTTTCCCTTCAGAAACGGAGGGAAATGCCAGGCTCTGTGTCTTCCTACAAGCGAGACTTCGTTTCAGGTAAACGCAGTCACTTTTCAGCTCAAACGAAGCTCTATTGTACACCAAGGTCACACGTTTCTCGCTCTTAACTGAAACGCATTGGATGTTAGAGGGCCTGTGGTTTGTATCAGTTTCAGAAGCAGAGTTGAACTAGATATGGTCCGTGTGTGTAGGAAACACAGTTCTTTTGTTCTGAGCACTCTCACGTTTCCCGCCTTATTCGAGACTCTAGAAAGCAAGAGCGTGCTTCTTGCTCTAAAGCAGAGTGTGTTTCATGGATGAGAAGTGTGCTGTGTGTTTCCCTTCAGAAACGGAGTGAAATGCCAGGCTCTGTGTCTTCCTACAAGCGAGACTTCGTTTCAGGTAAACGCAGTCACTTTTCAGCTCAAACGAAGCTCTATTGTACACGAAGCTCACACGTTTCTCGCTCTTAACTGAAACGCATTGGATGTTAGAGGGCCTGTGGTTTGTATCAGTTTCAGAAGCAGAGTTGAACTAGATATGGTCCGTGTGTGTAGGAAACACAGTTCTTTTGTTCTGAGCACTCTCACGTTTCCCGCCTTATTCGAGACTCTAGAAAGCAAGAGCGTGCTTCTTGCTCTAAAGCAGAGTGTGTTTCATGGATGAGAAGTGTGCTGTGTGTTTCCCTTCAGAAACGGAGTGAAATGCCAGGCTCTGTGTCTTCCTACAAGCGAGACTTCGTTTCAGGTAAACGCAGTCACTTTTCAGCTCAAACGAAGCTCTATTGTACACGAAGCTCACACGTTTCTCGCTCTTAACTGAAACGCATTGGATGTTAGAGGGCCTGTGGTTTGTATCAGTTTCAGAAGCAGAGTTGAACTAGATATGGTCCGTGTGTGTAGGAAACACAGTTCTTTTGTTCTGAGCACTCTCACGTTTCCCGCCTTATTCGAGACTCTAGAAAGCAAGAGCATGCTTCTTGCTCTAAAGCAGAGTGTGTTTCATGGATGAGAAGTGTGCTGTGTGTTTCCCTTCAGAAACGGAATGAAATGCCAGGCTCTGTGTCTTCCTACAAGCGAGACTTCGTTTCAGGTAAACGCAGTCACTTTTCAGCTCAAACGAAGCTCTATTGTACACGAAGCTCACACGTTTCTCGCTCTTAACTGAAACGCATTGGATGTTAGAGGGCCTGTGGTTTGTATCAGTTTCAGAAGCAGAGTTGAACTAGATATGGTCCGTGTGTGTAGGAAACCCAGTTCTTTTGTTCTGAGCACTCTCACGTTTCCCGCCTTATTCGAGACTCTAGAAAGCAAGAGCGTGCTTCTTGCTCTAAAGCAGAGTGTGTTTCATGGATGAGAAGTGTGCTGTGTGTTTCCCTTCAGAAACGGAGTGAAATGCCAGGCTCTGTGTCTTCCTCCAAGCGAGACTTCGTTTCAGGTAAACGCAGTCACTTTTCAGCTCAAACGAAGCTCTATTGTACACGAAGCTCACACGTTTCTCGCTCTTAACTGAAACGCATTGGATGTTAGAGGGCCTGTGGTTTGTATCAGTTTCAGAAGCAGAGTTGAACTAGATATGGTCCGTGTGTGTAGGAAACACAGTTCTTTTGTTCTGAGCACTCTCACGTTTCCCGCCTTATTCGAGACTCTAGAAAGCAAGAGCATGCTTCTTGCTCTAAAGCAGAGTGTGTTTCATGGATGAGAAGTGTGCTGTGTGTTTCCCTTCAGAAACGGAATGAAATGCCAGGCTCTGTGTCTTCCTACAAGCGAGACTTCGTTTCAGGTAAACGCAGTCACTTTTCAGCTCAAACGAAGCTCTATTGTACACGAAGCTCACACGTTTCTCGCTCTTAACTGAAACGCATTGGATGTTAGAGGGCCTGTGGTTTGTATCAGTTTCAGAAGCAGAGTTGAACTAGATATGGTCCGTGTGTGTAGGAAACACAGTTCTTTTGTTCTGAGCACTCTCACGTTTCCCGCCTTATTCGAGACTCTAGAAAGCAAGAGCGTGCTTCTTGCTCTAAAGCAGAGTGTGTTTCATGGATGAGAAGTGTGCTGTGTGTTTCCCTTCAGAAACGGAGTGAAATGCCAGGCTCTGTGTCTTCCTACAAGCGAGACTTCGTTTCAGGTAAACGCAGTCACTTTTCAGCTCAAACGAAGCTCTATTGTACACGAAGCTCACACGTTTCTCGCTCTTAACTGAAACGCATTGGATGTTAGAGGGCCTGTGGTTTGTATCAGTTTCAGAAGCAGAGTTGAACTAGATATGGTCCGTGTGTGTAGGAAACACAGTTCTTTTGTTCTGAGCACTCTCACGTTTCCCGCCTTAATCGAGACTCTAGAAAGCAAGAGCGTGCTTCTTGCTCTAAAGCAGAGTGTGTTTCATGGATGAGAAGTGTGCTGTGTGTTTCCCTTCAGAAACGGAGTGAAATGCCAGGCTCTGTGTCTTCCTACAAGCGAGACTTCGTTTCAGGTAAACGCAGTCACTTTTCAGCTCAAACGAAGCTCTATTGTACACGAAGCTCACACGTTTCTCGCTCTTAACTGAAACGCATTGGATGTTAGAGGGCCTGTGGTTTGTATCAGTTTCAGAAGCAGAGTTGAACTAGATATGGTCCGTGTGTGTAGGAAACACAGTTCTTTAGTCTTGAGCACTCTCACGTTTCCCGCCTTATACGAGACTCTAGAAAGCAAGAGCGTGCTTCTTGCTCTAAAGCAGAGTGTGTTTCATGGATGAGAAGTGTGCTGTGTGTTTCCCTTCAGAAACGGAGTGAAATGCCAGGTTCTGTGTCTTCCTACAAGCGAGACTTCGTTTCAGGTAAACGCAGTCACTTTTCAGCTCAAACGAAGCTCTATTGTACACGAAGCTCACACGTTTCTCGCTCTTAACTGAAACGCATTGGATGTTAGAGGGCCTGTGGTTTGTATCAGTTTCAGAAGCAGAGTTGAACTAGATATGGTCCGTGTGTGTAGGAAACACAGTTCTTTTGTCCTGAGCACTCTCACGTTTCCCGCCTTATTCGAGACTCTAGAAAGCAAGAGCGTGCTTCTTGCTCTAAAGCAGAGTGTGTTTCATGGATGAGAAGTGTGCTGTGTGTTTCCCTTCAGAAACGGAATGAAATGCCAGGCTCTGTGTCTTCCTACAAGCGAGACTTCGTTTCAGGTAAACGCAGTCACTTTTCAGCTCAAACGAAGCTCTATTGTACACGAAGCTCACACGTTTCTCGCTCTTAACTGAAACGCATTGGATGTTAGAGGGCCTGTGGTTTGTATCAGTTTCAGAAGCAGAGTTGAACTAGATATGGTCCGTGTGTGTAGGAAACACAGTTCTTTTGTTCTGAGCACTCTCACGTTTCCCGCCTTATTCGAGACTCTAGAAAGCAAGAGCGTGCTTCTTGCTCTAAAGCAGAGTGTGTTTCATGGATGAGAAGTGTGCTGTGTGTTTCCCTTCAGAAACGGAGTGAAATGCCAGGCTCTGTGTCTTCCTACAAGCGAGACTTCGTTTCAGGTAAACGCAGTCACTTTTCAGCTCAAACGAAGCTCTATTGTACACGAAGCTCACACGTTTCTCGCTCTTAACTGAAACGCATTGGATGTTAGAGGGCCTGTGGTTTGTATCAGTTTCAGAAGCAGAGTTGAACTAGATATGGTCCGTGTGTGTAGGAAACACAGTTCTTTTGTCCTGAGCACTCTCACGTTTCCCGCCTTATTCGAGACTCTAGAAAGCAAGAGCGTGCTTCTTGCTCTAAAGCAGAGTGTGTTTCATGGATGAGAAGTGTGCTGTGTGTTTCCCTTCAGAAACGGAGTGAAATGCCAGGCTCTGTGTCTTCCTACAAGCGAGACTTCGTTTTAGGTAAACGCAGTCACTTTTCAGCTCAAACGAAGCTCTATTGTACACGAAGCTCACACGTTTCTCGCTCTTAACTGAAACGCATTGGATGTTAGAGGGCCTGTGGTTTGTATCAGTTTCAGAAGCAGAGTTGAACTAGATATGGTCCGTGTGTGTAGGAAATCCAGTTCTTTTGTCCTGAGCACTCTCACGTTTCCCGCCTTATTCGAGACTCTAGAAAGCAAGAGCGTGCTTCTTGCTCTAAAGCAGAGTGTGTTTCATGGATGAGAAGTGTGCTGTGTGTTTCCCTTCAGAAACGGAATGAAATGCCAGGCTCTGTGTCTTCCTACAAGCGAGGCTTCGTTTCAGGTAAACGCAGTCACTTTTCAGCTCAAACGAAGCTCTATTGTACACCAAGGTCACACGTTTCTCGCTCTTAACTGAAACGCATTGGATGTTAGAGGGCCTGTGGTTTGTATCAGTTTCAGAAGCAGAGTTGAACTAGATATGGTCCGTGTGTGTAGGAAACACAGTTCTTTTGTTCTGAGCACTCTCACGTTTCCCGCCTTATTCGAGACTCTAGAAAGCAAGAGCGTGCTTCTTGCTCTAAAGCAGAGTGTGTTTCATGGATGAGAAGTGTGCTGTGTGTTTCCCTTCAGAAACGGAGTGAAATGCCAGGCTCTGTGTCTTCCTACAAGCGAGACTTCGTTTCAGGTAAACACAGTCACTTTTCAGCTCAAACGAAGCTCTATTGTACACGAAGCTCACACGTTTCTCGCTCTTAACTGAAACGCATTGGATGTTAGAGGGCCTGTGGTTTGTATCAGTTTCAGAAGCAGAGTTGAACTAGATATGGTCCGTGTGTGTAGGAAACACAGTTCTTTTGTTCTGAGCACTCTCACGTTTCCCGCCTTATTCGAGACTCTAGAAAGCAAGAGCGTGCTTCTTGCTCTAAAGCAGAGTGTGTTTCATGGATGAGAAGTGTGCTGTGTGTTTCCCTTCAGAAACGGAATGAAATGCCAGGCTCTGTGTCTTCCTACAAGCGAGACTTCGTTTCAGGTAAACGCAGTCACTTTTCAGCTCAAACGAAGCTCTATTGTACACGAAGCTCACACGTTTCTCGCTCTTAACTGAAACGCATTGGATGTTAGAGGGCCTGTGGTTTGTATCAGTTTCAGAATCAGAGTTGAACTAGATATGGTCCGTGTGTGTAGGAAACACAGTTCTTTTGTTCTGAGCACTCTCACGTTTCCCGCCTTATTCGAGACTCTAGAAAGCAAGAGCGTGCTTCTTGCTCTAAAGCAGAGTGTGTTTCATGGATGAGAAGTGTGCTGTGTGTTTCCCTTCAGAAACGGAGTGAAATGCCAGGCTCTGTGTCTTCCTACAAGCGAGACTTCGTTTCAGGTAAACGCAGTCACTTTTCAGCTCAAACGAAGCTCTATTGTACACGAAGCTCACACGTTTCTCGCTCTTAACTGAAACGCATTGGATGTTAGAGGGCCTGTGGTTTGTATCAGTTTCAGAAGCAGAGTTGAACTAGATATGGTCCGTGTGTGTAGGAAACACAGTTCTTTTGTTCTGAGCACTCTCACGTTTCCCGCCTTATTCGAGACTCTAGAAAGCAAGAGCATGCTTCTTGCTCTAAAGCAGAGTGTGTTTCATGGATGAGAAGTGTGCTGTGTGTTTCCCTTCAGAAACGGAATGAAATGCCAGGCTCTGTGTCTTCCTACAAGCGAGACTTCGTTTCAGGTAAACGCAGTCACTTTTCAGCTCAAACGAAGCTCTATTGTACACGAAGCTCACACGTTTCTCGCTCTTAACTGAAACGCATTGGATGTTAGAGGGCCTGTGGTTTGTATCAGTTTCAGAAGCAGAGTTGAACTAGATATGGTCCGTGTGTGTAGGAAACCCAGTTCTTTTGTTCTGAGCACTCTCACGTTTCCCGCCTTATTCGAGACTCTAGAAAGCAAGAGCGTGCTTCTTGCTCTAAAGCAGAGTGTGTTTCATGGATGAGAAGTGTGCTGTGTGTTTCCCTTCAGAAACGGAGTGAAATGCCAGGCTCTGTGTCTTCCTCCAAGCGAGACTTCGTTTCAGGTAAACGCAGTCACTTTTCAGCTCAAACGAAGCTCTATTGTACACGAAGCTCACACGTTTCTCGCTCTTAACTGAAACGCATTGGATGTTAGAGGGCCTGTGGTTTGTATCAGTTTCAGAAGCAGAGTTGAACTAGATATGGTCCGTGTGTGTAGGAAACACAGTTCTTTTGTTCTGAGCACTCTCACGTTTCCCGCCTTATTCGAGACTCTAGAAAGCAAGAGCATGCTTCTTGCTCTAAAGCAGAGTGTGTTTCATGGATGAGAAGTGTGCTGTGTGTTTCCCTTCAGAAACGGAATGAAATGCCAGGCTCTGTGTCTTCCTACAAGCGAGACTTCGTTTCAGGTAAACGCAGTCACTTTTCAGCTCAAACGAAGCTCTATTGTACACGAAGCTCACACGTTTCTCGCTCTTAACTGAAACGCATTGGATGTTAGAGGGCCTGTGGTTTGTATCAGTTTCAGAAGCAGAGTTGAACTAGATATGGTCCGTGTGTGTAGGAAACACAGTTCTTTTGTTCTGAGCACTCTCACGTTTCCCGCCTTATTCGAGACTCTAGAAAGCAAGAGCGTGCTTCTTGCTCTAAAGCAGAGTGTGTTTCATGGATGAGAAGTGTGCTGTGTGTTTCCCTTCAGAAACGGAGTGAAATGCCAGGCTCTGTGTCTTCCTACAAGCGAGACTTCGTTTCAGGTAAACGCAGTCACTTTTCAGCTCAAACGAAGCTCTATTGTACACGAAGCTCACACGTTTCTCGCTCTTAACTGAAACGCATTGGATGTTAGAGGGCCTGTGGTTTGTATCAGTTTCAGAAGCAGAGTTGAACTAGATATGGTCCGTGTGTGTAGGAAACACAGTTCTTTTGTTCTGAGCACTCTCACGTTTCCCGCCTTAATCGAGACTCTAGAAAGCAAGAGCGTGCTTCTTGCTCTAAAGCAGAGTGTGTTTCATGGATGAGAAGTGTGCTGTGTGTTTCCCTTCAGAAACGGAGTGAAATGCCAGGCTCTGTGTCTTCCTACAAGCGAGACTTCGTTTCAGGTAAACGCAGTCACTTTTCAGCTCAAACGAAGCTCTATTGTACACGAAGCTCACACGTTTCTCGCTCTTAACTGAAACGCATTGGATGTTAGAGGGCCTGTGGTTTGTATCAGTTTCAGAAGCAGAGTTGAACTAGATATGGTCCGTGTGTGTAGGAAACACAGTTCTTTTGTCCTGAGCACTCTCACGTTTCCCGCCTTATTCGAGACTCTAGAAAGCAAGAGCGTGCTTCTTGCTCTAAAGCAGAGTGTGTTTCATGGATGAGAAGTGTGCTGTGTGTTTCCCTTCAGAAACGGAGTGAAATGCCAGGCTCTGTGTCTTCCTACAAGCGAGACTTCGTTTCAGGTAAACGCAGTCACTTTTCAGCTCAAACGAAGCTCTATTGTACACGAAGCTCACACGTTTCTCGCTCTTAACTGAAACGCATTGGATGTTAGAGGGCCTGTGGTTTGTATCAGTTTCAGAAGCAGAGTTGAACTAGATATGGTCCGTGTGTGTAGGAAACACAGTTCTTTTGTCCTGAGCACTCTCACGTTTCCCGCCTTATTCGAGACTCTAGAAAGCAAGAGCGTGCTTCTTGCTCTAAAGCAGAGTGTGTTTCATGGATGAGAAGTGTGCTGTGTGTTTCCCTTCAAAAACGGAGTGAAATGCCAGGCTCTGTGTCTTCCTACAAGCGAGACTTCGTTTCAGGTAAACGCAGTCACTTTTCAGCTCAAACGAAGCTCTATTGTACACGAAGCTCACACGTTTCTCGCTCTTAACTGAAACGCATTGTATGTTAGAGGGCCTGTGGTTTGTATCAGTTTCAGAAGCAGAGTTGAACTAGATATGGTCCGTGTGTGTAGGAAACACAGTTCTTTTGTTCTGAGCACTCTCACGTTTCCCGCCTTATTCGAGACTCTAGAAAGCAAGAGCGTGCTTCTTGCTCTAAAGCAGAGTGTGTTTCATGGATGAGAAGTGTGCTGTGTGTTTCCCTTCAGAAACGGAGTGAAATGCCAGGCTCTGTGTCTTCCTACAAGCGAGACTTCGTTTCAGGTAAACGCAGTCACTTTTCAGCTCAAACGAAGCTCTATTGTACACGAAGCTCACACGTTTCTCGCTCTTAACTGAAACGCATTGGATGTTAGAGGGCCTGTGGTTTGTATCAGTTTCAGAAGCAGAGTTGAACTAGATAGGGTCCGTGTGTGTAGGAAACACAGTTCTTTTGTCCTGAGCACTCTCACGTTTCCCGCCTTATTCGAGACTCTAGAAAGCAAGAGCGTGCTTCTTGCTCTAAAGCAGAGTGTGTTTCATGGATGAGAAGTGTGCTGTGTGTTTCCCTTCAGAAACGGAGTGAAATGCCAGGCTCTGTGTCTTCCTACAAGCGAGACTTCGTTTCAGGTAAACGCAGTCACTTTTCAGCTCAAACGAAGCTCTATTGTACACGAAGCTCACACGTTTCTCGCTCTTAACTGAAACGCATTGGATGTTAGAGGGCCTGTGGTTTGTATCACTTTCAGAAGCAGAGTTGAACTAGATATGGTCCGTGTGTGTAGGAAACACAGTTCTTTTGTCTTGAGCACTCTCACGTTTCCCGCCTTATTCGAGACTCTAGAAAGCAAGAGCGTGCTTCTTGCTCTAAAGCAGAGTGTGTTTCATGGATGAGAAGTGTGCTGTGTGTTTCCCTTCAGAAACGGAGTGAAATGCCAGGCTCTGTGTCTTCCTACAAGCGAGACTTCGTTTCAGGTAAACGCAGTCACTTTTCAGCTCAAACGAAGCTCTATTGTACACGAAGCTCACACGTTTCTCGCTCTTAACTGAAACGCATTGGATGTTAGAGGGCCTGTGGTTTGTATCAGTTTCAGAAGCAGAGTTGAACTAGATATGGTCCGTGTGTGTAGGAAACACAGTTCTTTTGTTCTGAGCACTCTCACGTTTCCCGCCTTATTCGAGACTCTAGAAAGCAAGAGCGTGCTTCTTGCTCTAAAGCAGAGTGTGTTTCATGGATGAGAAGTGTGCTGTGTGTTTCCCTTCAGAAACGGAATGAAATGCCAGGCTCTGTGTCTTCCTACAAGCGAGACTTCGTTTCAGGTAAACGCAGTCACTTTTCAGCTCAAACGAAGCTCTATTGTACACGAAGCTCACACGTTTCTCGCTCTTAACTGAAACGCATTGGATGTTAGAGGGCCTGTGGTTTGTATCAGTTTCAGAAGCAGAGTTGAACTAGATATGGTCCGTGTGTGTAGGAAACACAGTTCTTTTGTTCTGAGCACTCTCACGTTTCCCGCCTTATTCGAGACTCTAGAAAGCAAGAGCGTGCTTCTTGCTCTAAAGCAGAGTGTGTTTCATGGATGAGAAGTGTGCTGTGTGTTTCCCTTCAGAAACGGAGTGAAATGCCAGGCTCTGTGTCTTCCTACAAGCGAGACTTCGTTTCAGGTAAACGCAGTCACTTTTCAGCTCAAACGAAGCTCTATTGTACACGAAGCTCACACGTTTCTCGCTCTTAACTGAAACGCATTGGATGTTAGAGGGCCTGTGGTTTGTATCAGTTTCAGAAGCAGAGTTGAACTAGATATGGTCCGTGTGTGTAGGAAACACAGTTCTTTTGTTCTGAGCACTCTCACGTTTCCCGCCTTAATCGAGACTCTAGAAAGCAAGAGCGTGCTTCTTGCTCTAAAGCAGAGTGTGTTTCATGGATGAGATGTGTGCTGTGTGTTTCTCTTCAGAAACGGAGTGAAATGCCAGGCTCTGTGTCTTCCTACAAGCGAGACTTCGTTTCAGGTAAACGCAGTCACTTTTCAGCTCAAACGAAGCTCTATTGTACACGAAGCTCACACGTTTCTCGCTCTTAACTGAAACGCATTGGATGTTAGAGGGCCTGTGGTTTGTATCAGTTTCAGAAGCAGAGTTGAACTAGATATGGTCCGTGTGTGTAGGAAACACAGTTCTTTGTCCTGAGCACTCTCACGTTTCCCGCCTTATTCGAGACTCTAGAAAGCAAGAGCGTGCTTCTTGCTCTAAAGCAGAGTGTGTTTCATGGGTGAGAAGTGTGCTGTGTGTTTCCCTTCAGAAACGGAGTGAAATGCCAGGCTCTGTGTCTTCCTACAAGCGAGACTTCGTTTCAGGTAAACGCAGTCACTTTTCAGCTCAAACGAAGCTCTATTGTACACGAAGCTCACACGTTTCTCGCTCTTAACTGAAACGCATTGGATGTTAGAGGGCCTGTGGTTTGTATCAGTTTCAGAAGCAGAGTTGAACTAGATATGGTCCGTGTGTGTAGGAAACACAGTTCTTTTGTCCTGAGCACTCTCACGTTTCCCGCCTTATTCGAGACTCTAGAAAGCAAGAGCGTGCTTCTTGCTCTAAAGCAGAGTGTGTTTCATGGATGAGAAGTGTGCTGTGTGTTTCCCTTCAGAAACGGAGTGAAATGCCAGGCTCTGTGTCTTCCTACAAGCGAGACTTCGTTTCAGGTAAACGCAGTCACTTTTCAGCTCAAACGAAGCTCTATTGTACACGAAGCTCACACGTTTCTCGCTCTTAACTGAAACGCATTGGATGTTAGAGGGCCTGTGGTTTGTATCAGTTTCAGAAGCAGAGTTGAACTAGATATGGTCCGTGTGTGTAGGAAACACAGTTCTTTTGTCCTGAGCACTCTCACGTTTCCCGCCTTATTCGAGACCCTAGAAAGCAAGAGCGTGCTTCTTGCTCTAAAGCAGAGTGTGTTTCATGGATGAGAAGTGTGCTGTGTGTTTCCCTTCAGAAACGGAGTGAAATGCCAGGCTCTGTGTCTTCCTACAAGCGAGACTTCGTTTCAGGTAAACGCAGTCACTTTTCAGCTCAAACGAAGCTCTATTGTACACGAAGCTCACACGTTTCTCGCTCTTAACTGAAACGCATTGGATGTTAGAGGGCCTGTGGTTTGTATCAGTTTCAGAAGCAGAGTTGAACTAGATATGGTCCGTGTGTGTAGGAAACACAGTTCTTTAGTCTTGAGCACTCTCACGTTTCCCGCCTTATTCGAGACTCTAGAAAGCAAGAGCGTGCTTCTTGCTCTAAAGCAGAGTGTGTTTCATGGATGAGAAGTGTGCTGTGTGTTTCCCTTCAGAAACGGAGTGAAATGCCAGGCTCTGTGTCTTCCTACAAGCGAGACTTCGTTTCAGGTAAACGCAGTCACTTTTCAGCTCAAACGAAGCTCTATTGTACACGAAGCTCACACGTTTCTCGCTCTTAACTGAAACGCATTGGATGTTAGAGGGCCTGTGGTTTGTATCAGTTTCAGAAGCAGAGTTGAACTAGATATGGTCCGTGTGTGTAGGAAACACAGTTCTTTTGTCCTGAGCACTCTCACGTTTCCCGCCTTATTCGAGACTCTAGAAAGCAAGAGCGTGCTTCTTGCTCTAAAGCAGAGTGTGTTTCATGGATGAGAAGTGTGCTGTGTGTTTCCCTTCAGAAACGGAATGAAATGCCAGGCTCTGTGTCTTCCTACAAGCGAGACTTCGTTTCAGGTAAACGCAGTCACTTTTCAGCTCAAACGAAGCTCTATTGTACACGAAGCTCACACGTTTCTCGCTCTT
Source organism: Onychomys arenicola (assembly GCA_949786405.1). Classification (NCBI taxonomy): domain Eukaryota; kingdom Metazoa; phylum Chordata; class Mammalia; order Rodentia; family Cricetidae; genus Onychomys; species Onychomys arenicola. Next base: position 457,441 of record CATKUM010000099.1, read on the forward strand.
AACTGAAACGCATTGGATGTTAGAGGGCCTGTGGTTTGTATCAGTTTCAGAAGCAGAGTTGAACTAGATATGGTCCGTGTGTGTAGGAAACACAGTTCTTTTGTTCTGAGCACTCTCACGTTTCCCGCCTTATTCGAGACTCTAGAAAGCAAGAGCGTGCTTCTTGCTCTAAAGCAGAGTGTGTTTCATGGATGAGAAGTGTGCTGTGTGTTTCCCTTCAGAAACGGAGTGAAATGCCAGGCTCTGTGTCTTCCTACAAGCGAGACTTCGTTTCAGGTAAACGCAGTCACTTTTCAGCTCAAACGAAGCTCTATTGTACACGAAGCTCACACGTTTCTCGCTCTTAACTGAAACGCATTGGATGTTAGAGGGCCTGTGGTTTGTATCAGTTTCAGAAGCAGAGTTGAACTAGATATGGTCCGTGTGTGTAGGAAACACAGTTCTTTTGTCCTGAGCACTCACGTTTCCCGCCTTATTCGAGACTCTAGAAAGCAAGAGCGTGCTTCTTGCTCTAAAGCAGAGTGTGTTTCATGGATGAGAAGTGTGCTGTGTGTTTCCCTTCAGAAACGGAGTGAAATGCCAGGCTCTGTATCTTCCTACAAGCGAGACTTCGTTTCAGGTAAACGCAGTCACTTTTCAGCTCAAACGAAGCTCTATTGTACACGAAGCTCACACGTTTCTCGCTCTTAACTGAAACGCATTGGATGTTAGAGGGCCTGTGGTTTGTATCAGTTTCAGAAGCAGAGTTGAACTAGATATGGTCCGTGTGTGTAGGAAACACAGTTCTTTTGTCCTGAGCACTCTCACGTTTCCCGCCTTATTCGAGACTCTAGAAAGCAAGAGCGTGCTTCTTGCTCTAAAGCAGAGTGTGTTTCATGGATGAGAAGTGTGCTGTGTGTTTCCCTTCAGAAACGGAGTGAAATGCCAGGCTCTGTGTCTTCCTACAAGCGAGACTTCGTTTTAGGTAAACGCAGTCACTTTTCAGCTCAAACGAAGCTCTATTGTACACGAAGCTCACACGTTTCTCGCTCTTAACTGAAACGCATTGGATGTTAGAGGGCCTGTGGTTTGTATCAGTTTCAGAAGCAGAGTTGAACTAGATATGGTCCGTGTGTGTAGGAAATCCAGTTCTTTTGTCCTGAGCACTCTCACGTTTCCCGCCTTATTCGAGACTCTAGAAAGCAAGAGCGTGCTTCTTGCTCTAAAGCAGAGTGTGTTTCATGGATGAGAAGTGTGCTGTGTGTTTCCCTTCAGAAACGGAGGGAAATGCCAGGCTCTGTGTCTTCCTACAAGCGAGACTTCGTTTCAGGTAAACGCAGTCACTTTTCAGCTCAAACGAAGCTCTATTGTACACCAAGGTCACACGTTTCTCGCTCTTAACTGAAACGCATTGGATGTTAGAGGGCCTGTGGTTTGTATCAGTTTCAGAAGCAGAGTTGAACTAGATATGGTCCGTGTGTGTAGGAAACACAGTTCTTTTGTTCTGAGCACTCTCACGTTTCCCGCCTTATTCGAGACTCTAGAAAGCAAGAGCGTGCTTCTTGCTCTAAAGCAGAGTGTGTTTCATGGATGAGAAGTGTGCTGTGTGTTTCCCTTCAGAAACGGAGTGAAATGCCAGGCTCTGTGTCTTCCTACAAGCGAGACTTCGTTTCAGGTAAACGCAGTCACTTTTCAGCTCAAACGAAGCTCTATTGTACACGAAGCTCACACGTTTCTCGCTCTTAACTGAAACACATTGGATGTTAGAGGGCCTGTGGTTTGTATCAGTTTCAGAAGCAGAGTTGAACTAGATATGGTCCGTGTGTGTAGGAAACACAGTTCTTTTGTTCTGAGCACTCTCACGTTTCCCGCCTTATTCGAGACTCTAGAAAGCAAGAGCGTGCTTCTTGCTCTAAAGCAGAGTGTGTTTCATGGATGAGAAGTGTGCTGTGTGTTTCCCTTCAGAAACGGAGTGAAATGCCAGGCTCTGTGTCTTCCTACAAGCGAGACTTCGTTTCAGGTAAACGGAGTCACTTTTCAGCTCAAACGAAGCTCTATTGTACACGAAGCTCACACGTTTCTCGCTCTTAACTGAAACGCATTGGATGTTAGAGGGCCTGTGGTTTGTATCAGTTTCAGAAGCAGAGTTGAACTAGATATGGTCCGTGTGTGTAGGAAACACAGTTCTTTTGTCCTGAGCACTCTCACGTTTCCCGCCTTATTCGAGACTCTAGAAAGCAAGAGCGTGCTTCTTGCTCTAAAGCAGAGTGTGTTTCATGGATGAGAAGTGTGCTGTGTGTTTCCCTTCAGAAACGGAGTGAAATGCCAGGCTCTGTGTCTTCCTACAAGCGAGACTTCGTTTCAGGTAAACGCAGTCCCTTTTCAGCTCAAACGAAGCTCTATTGTACACGAAGCTCACACGTTTCTCGCTCTTAACTGAAACGCATTGGATGTTAGAGGGCCTGTGGTTTGTATCAGTTTCAGAAGCAGAGTTGAACTAGATATGGTCCGTGTGTGTAGGAAACACAGTTCTTTTGTCCTGAGCACTCTCACGTTTCCCGCCTTATTCGAGACTCTAGAAAGCAAGAGCGTGCTTCTTGCTCTAAAGCAGAGTGTGTTTCATGGATGAGAAGTGTGCTGTGTGTTTCCCTTCAGAAACGGAGTGAAATGCCAGGCTCTGTGTCTTCCTACAAGCGAGACTTCGTTTCAGGTAAACGCAGTCACTTTTCAGCTCAAACGAAGCTCTATTGTACACGAAGCTCACACGTTTCTCGCTCATAACTGAAACGCATTGGATGTTAGAGGGCCTGTGGTTTGTATCAGTTTCAGAAGCAGAGTTGAACTAGATATGGTCCGTGTGTGTAGGAAACACAGTTCTTTTGTCCTGAGCACTCTCACGTTTCCCGCCTTATTCGAGACTCTAGAAAGCAAGAGCGTGCTTCTTGCTCTAAAGCAGAGTGTGTTTCATGGATGAGAAGTGTGCTGTGTGTTTCCCTTCAGAAACGGAGTGAAATGCCAGGCTCTGTGTCTTCCTACAAGCGAGACTTCGTTTCAGGTAAACGCAGTCACTTTTCAGCTCAAACGAAGCTCTATTGTACACGAAGCTCACACGTTTCTCGCTCTTAACTGAAACGCATTGGATGTTAGAGAGCCTGTGGTTTGTATCAGTTTCAGAAGCAGAGTTGAACTAGATATGGTCCGTGTGTGTAGGAAACACAGTTCTTTTGTCTTGAGCACTCTCACGTTTCCCGCCTTATTCGAGACTCTAGAAAGCAAGAGCGTGCTTCTTGCTCAAAAGCAGAGTGTGTTTCATGGATGAGAAGTGTGCTGTGTGTTTCCCTTCAGAAACGGAGTGAAATGCCAGGCTCTGTGTCTTCCTACAAGCGAGACTTCGTTTCAGGTAAACGCAGTCCCTTTTCAGCTCAAACGAAGCTCTATTGTACACGAAGCTCACACGTTTCTCGCTCTTAACTGAAACGCATTGGATGTTAGAGGGCCTGTGGTTTGTATCAGTTTCAGAAGCAGAGTTGAACTAGATATGGTCCGTGTGTGTAGGAAACACAGTTCTTTTGTTCTGAGCACTCTCACGTTTCCCGCCTTATTCGAGACTCTAGAAAGCAAGAGCGTGCTTCTTGCTCTAAAGCAGAGTGTGTTTCATGGATGAGAAGTGTGCTGTGTGTTTCCCTTCAGAAACGGAGTGAAATGCCAGGCTCTGTGTCTTCCTACAAGCGAGACTTCGTTTCAGGTAAACGCAGTCACTTTTCAGCTCAAACGAAGCTCTATTGTACACGAAGCTCACACGTTTCTCGCTCATAACTGAAACGCATTGGATGTTAGAGGGCCTGTGGTTTGTATCAGTTTCAGAAGCAGAGTTGAACTAGATATGGTCCGTGTGTGTAGGAAACACAGTTCTTTTGTCCTGAGCACTCTCACGTTTCCCGCCTTATTCGAGACTCTAGAAAGCAAGAGCGTGCTTCTTGCTCTAAAGCAGAGTGTGTTTCATGGATGAGAAGTGTGCTGTGTGTTTCCCTTCAGAAACGGAGTGAAATGCCAGGCTCTGTGTCTTCCTACAAGCGAGACTTCGTTTCAGGTAAACGCAGTCACTTTTCAGCTCAAACGAAGCTCTATTGTACACGAAGCTCACACGTTTCTCGCTCTTAACTGAAACGCATTGGATGTTAGAGAGCCTGTGGTTTGTATCAGTTTCAGAAGCAGAGTTGAACTAGATATGGTCCGTGTGTGTAGGAAACACAGTTCCTTTGTCTTGAGCACTCTCACGTTTCCCGCCTTATTCGAGACTCTAGAAAGCAAGAGCGTGCTTCTTGCTCTAAAGCAGAGTGTGTTTCATGGATGAGAAGTGTGCTGTGTGTTTCCCTTCAGAAACGGAGTGAAATGCCAGGCTCTGTGTCTTCCTACAAGCGAGACTTCGTTTCAGGTAAACGCAGTCACTTTTCAGCTCAAACGAAGCTCTATTGTACACGAAGCTCACACGTTTCTCGCTCATAACTGAAACGCATTGGATGTTAGAGGGCCTGTGGTTTGTATCAGTTTCAGAAGCAGAGTTGAACTAGATATGGTCCGTGTGTGTAGGAAACACAGTTCTTTTGTCCTGAGCACTCTCACGTTTCCCGCCTTATTCGAGACTCTAGAAAGCAAGAGCGTGCTTCTTGCTCTAAAGCAGAGTGTGTTTCATGGATGAGAAGTGTGCTGTGTGTTTCCCTTCAGAAACGGAGTGAAATGCCAGGCTCTGTGTCTTCCTACAAGCGAGACTTCGTTTCAGGTAAACGCAGTCACTTTTCAGCTCAAACGAAGCTCTATTGTACACGAAGCTCACACGTTTCTCGCTCTTAACTGAAACGCATTGGATGTTAGAGAGCCTGTGGTTTGTATCAGTTTCAGAAGCAGAGTTGAACTAGATATGGTCCGTGTGTGTAGGAAACACAGTTCCTTTGTCTTGAGCACTCTCACGTTTCCCGCCTTATTCGAGACTCTAGAAAGCAAGAGCGTGCTTCTTGCTCTAAAGCAGAGTGTGTTTCATGGATGAGAAGTGTGCTGTGTGTTTCCCTTCAGAAACGGAGTGAAATGCCAGGCTCTGTGTCTTCCTACAAGCGAGACTTCGTTTCAGGTAAACGCAGTCCCTTTTCAGCTCAAACGAAGCTCTATTGTACACGAAGCTCACACGTTTCTCGCTCTTAACTGAAACGCATTGGATGTTAGAGGGCCTGTGGTTTGTATCAGTTTCAGAAGCAGAGTTGAACTAGATATGGTCCGTGTGTGTAGGAAACACAGTTCTTTTGTTCTGAGCACTCTCACGTTTCCCGCCTTATTCGAGACTCTAGAAAGCAAGAGCGTGCTTCTTGCTCTAAAGCAGAGTGTGTTTCATGGATGAGAAGTGTGCTGTGTGTTTCCCTTCAGAAACGGAGTGAAATGCCAGGCTCTGTGTCTTCCTACAAGCGAGACTTCGTTTCAGGTAAACGCAGTCACTTTTCAGCTCAAACGAAGCTCTATTGTACACGAAGCTCACACGTTTCTCGCTCTTAACTGAAACGCATTGGATGTTAGAGGGCCTGTGGTTTGTATCAGTTTCAGAAGCAGAGTTGAACTAGATATGGTCCGTGTGTGTAGGAAACACAGTTCTTTTGTCCTGAGCACTCTCACGTTTCCCGCCTTATTCGAGACTCTAGAAAGCAAGAGCGTGCTTCTTGCTCTAAAGCAGAGTGTGTTTCATGGATGAGAAGTGTGCTGTGTGTTTCCCTTCAGAAACGGAGTGAAATGCCAGGCTCTGTGTCTTCCTACAAGCGAGACTTCGTTTCAGGTAAACGCAGTCACTTTTCAGCTCAAACGAAGCTCTATTGTACACGAAGCTCACACGTTTCTCGCTCTTAACTGAAACGCATTGGATGTTAGAGGGCCTGTGGTTTGTATCAGTTTCAGAAGCAGAGTTGAACTAGATATGGTCCGTGTGTGTAGGAAACACAGTTCTTTTGTCCTGAGCACTCTCACGTTTCCCGCCTTATTCGAGATTCTAGAAAGCAAGAGCGTGCTTCTTGCTCTAAAGCAGAGTGTGTTTCATGGATGAGAAGTGTGCTGTGTGTTTCCCTTCAGAAACGGAGTGAAATGCCAGGCTCTGTGTCTTCCTACAAGCGAGACTTCGTTTCAGGTAAACGCAGTCACTTTTCAGCTCAAACGAAGCTCTATTGTACACGAAGCTCACACGTTTCTCGCTCTTAACTGAAACGCATTGGATGTTAGAGGGCCTGTGGTTTGTATCAGTTTCAGAAGCAGAGTTGAACTAGATATGGTCCGTGTGTGTAGGAAACACAGTTCTTTTGTCCTGAGCACTCTCACGTTTCCCGCCTTATTCGAGACTCTAGAAAGCAAGAGCGTGCTTCTTGCTCTAAAGCAGAGTGTGTTTCATGGATGAGAAGTGTGCTGTGTGTTTCCCTTCAGAAACGGAGTGAAATGCCAGGCTCTGTGTCTTCCTACAAGCGAGACTTCGTTTCAGGTAAACGCAGTCACTTTTCAGCTCAAACGAAGCTCTATTGTACACGAAGCTCACACGTTTCTCGCTCTTAACTGAAACGCATTGGATGTTAGAGGGCCTGTGGTTTGTATCAGTTTCAGAAGCAGAGTTGAACTAGATATGGTCCGTGTGTGTAGGAAACACAGTTCTTTTGTCCTGAGCACTCTCACGTTTCCCGCCTTATTCGAGACTCTAGAAAGCAAGAGCGTGCTTCTTGCTCTAAAGCAGAGTGTGTTTCATGGATGAGAAGTGTGCTGTGTGTTTCCCTTCAGAAACGGAGTGAAATGCCAGGCTCTGTGTCTTCCTACAAGCGAGACTTCGTTTCAGGTAAAGGCAGTCACTTTTCAGCTCAAACGAAGCTCTATTGTACACGAAGCTCACACGTTTCTCGCTCTTAACTGAAACGCATTGGATGTTAGAGGGCCTGTGGTTTGTATCAGTTTCAGAAGCAGAGTTGAACTAGATATGGTCCGTGTGTGTAGGAAACACAGTTCTTTTGTCCTGAGCACTCTCACGTTTCCCGCCTTATTCGAGACTCTAGAAAGCAAGAGCATGCTTCTTGCTCTAAAGCAGAGTGTGTTTCATGGATGAGAAGTGTGCTGTGTGTTTCCCTTCAGAAACGGAATGAAATGCCAGGCTCTGTGTCTTCCTACAAGCGAGACTTCGTTTCAGGTAAACGCAGTCACTTTTCAGCTCAAACGAAGCTCTATTGTACACGAAGCTCACACGTTTCTCGCTCTTAACTGAAACGCATTGGATGTTAGAGGGCCTGTGGTTTGTATCAGTTTCAGAAGCAGAGTTGAACTAGATATGGTCCGTGTGTGTAGGAAACCCAGTTCTTTTGTTCTGAGCACTCTCACGTTTCCCGCCTTATTCGAGACTCTAGAAAGCAAGAGCGTGCTTCTTGCTCTAAAGCAGAGTGTGTTTCATGGATGAGAAGTGTGCTGTGTGTTTCCCTTCAGAAACGGAGTGAAATGCCAGGCTCTGTGTCTTCCTACAAGCGAGACTTCGTTTCAGGTAAACGCAGTCACTTTTCAGCTCAAACGAAGCTCTATTGTACACGAAGCTCACACGTTTCTCGCTCTTAACTGAAACGCATTGGATGTTAGAGGGCCTGTGGTTTGTATCAGTTTCAGAAGCAGAGTTGAACTAGATATGGTCCGTGTGTGTAGGAAACACAGTTCTTTTGTTCTGAGCACTCTCACGTTTCCCGCCTTATTCGAGACTCTAGAAAGCAAGAGCATGCTTCTTGCTCTAAAGCAGAGTGTGTTTCATGGATGAGAAGTGTGCTGTGTGTTTCCCTTCAGAAACGGAATGAAATGCCAGGCTCTGTGTCTTCCTACAAGCGAGACTTCGTTTCAGGTAAACGCAGTCACTTTTCAGCTCAAACGAAGCTCTATTGTACACGAAGCTCACACGTTTCTCGCTCTTAACTGAAACGCATTGGATGTTAGAGGGCCTGTGGTTTGTATCAGTTTCAGAAGCAGAGTTGAACTAGATATGGTCCGTGTGTGTAGGAAACACAGTTCTTTTGTTCTGAGCACTCTCACGTTTCCCGCCTTATTCGAGATTCTAGAAAGCAAGAGCGTGCTTCTTGCTCTAAAGCAGAGTGTGTTTCATGGATGAGAAGTGTGCTGTGTGTTTCCCTTCAGAAACGGAGTGAAATGCCAGGCTCTGTGTCTTCCTACAAGCGAGACTTCGTTTCAGGTAAACGCAGTCACTTTTCAGCTCAAACGAAGCTCTATTGTACACGAAGCTCACACGTTTCTCGCTCATAACTGAAACGCATTGGATGTTAGAGGGCCTGTGGTTTGTATCAGTTTCAGAAGCAGAGTTGAACTAGATATGGTCCGTGTGTGTAGGAAACACAGTTCTTTTGTCCTGAGCACTCTCACGTTTCCCGCCTTATTCGAGACTCTAGAAAGCAAGAGCATGCTTCTTGCTCTAAAGCAGAGTGTGTTTCATGGATGAGAAGTGTGCTGTGTGTTTCCCTTCAGAAACGGAGTGAAATGCCAGGCTCTGTGTCTTCCTACAAGCGAGACTTCGTTTCAGGTAAACGCAGTCACTTTTCAGCTCAAACGAAGCTCTATTGTACACGAAGCTCACACGTTTCTCGCTCTTAACTGAAACGCATTGGATGTTAGAGAGCCTGTGGTTTGTATCAGTTTCAGAAGCAGAGTTGAACTAGATATGGTCCGTGTGTGTAGGAAACACAGTTCTTTTGTCTTGAGCACTCTCACGTTTCCCGCCTTATTCGAGACTCTAGAAAGCAAGAGCGTGCTTCTTGCTCTAAAGCAGAGTGTGTTTCATGGATGAGAAGTGTGCTGTGTGTTTCCCTTCAGAAACGGAGTGAAATGCCAGGCTCTGTGTCTTCCTACAAGCGAGACTTCGTTTCAGGTAAACGCAGTCCCTTTTCAGCTCAAACGAAGCTCTATTGTACACGAAGCTCACACGTTTCTCGCTCTTAACTGAAACGCATTGGATGTTAGAGGGCCTGTGGTTTGTATCAGTTTCAGAAGCAGAGTTGAACTAGATATGGTCCGTGTGTGTAGGAAACACAGTTCTTTTGTTCTGAGCACTCTCACGTTTCCCGCCTTATTCGAGACTCTAGAAAGCAAGAGCGTGCTTCTTGCTCTAAAGCAGAGTGTGTTTCATGGATGAGAAGTGTGCTGTGTGTTTCCCTTCAGAAACGGAGTGAAATGCCAGGCTCTGTGTCTTCCTACAAGCGAGACTTCTTTTCAGGTATACGCAGTCACTTTTCAGCTCAAACGAAGCTCTATTGTACACGAAGCTCACACGTTTCTCGCTCATAACTGAAACGCATTGGATGTTAGAGGGCCTGTGGTTTGTATCAGTTTCAGAAGCAGAGTTGAACTAGATATGGTCCGTGTGTGTAGGAAACACAGTTCTTTTGTCCTGAGCACTCTCACGTTTCCCGCCTTATTCGAGACTCTAGAAAGCAAGAGCGTGCTTCTTGCTCTAAAGCAGAGTGTGTTTCATGGATGAGAAGTGTGCTGTGTGTTTCCCTTCAGAAACGGAGTGAAATGCCAGGCTCTGTGTCTTCCTACAAGCGAGACTTCGTTTCAGGTAAACGCAGTCACTTTTCAGCTCAAACGAAGCTCTATTGTACACGAAGCTCACACGTTTCTCGCTCTTAACTGAAACGCATTGGATGTTAGAGAGCCTGTGGTTTGTATCAGTTTCAGAAGCAGAGTTGAACTAGATATGGTCCGTGTGTGTAGGAAACACAGTTCCTTTGTCTTGAGCACTCTCACGTTTCCCGCCTTATTCGAGACTCTAGAAAGCAAGAGCGTGCTTCTTGCTCTAAAGCAGAGTGTGTTTCATGGATGAGAAGTGTGCTGTGTGTTTCCCTTCAGAAACGGAGTGAAATGCCAGGCTCTGTGTCTTCCTACAAGCGAGACTTCGTTTCAGGTAAACGCAGTCCCTTTTCAGCTCAAACGAAGCTCTATTGTACACGAAGCTCACACGTTTCTCGCTCTTAACTGAAACGCATTGGATGTTAGAGGGCCTGTGGTTTGTATCAGTTTCAGAAGCAGAGTTGAACTAGATATGGTCCGTGTGTGTAGGAAACACAGTTCTTTTGTTCTGAGCACTCTCACGTTTCCCGCCTTATTCGAGACTCTAGAAAGCAAGAGCGTGCTTCTTGCTCTAAAGCAGAGTGTGTTTCATGGATGAGAAGTGTGCTGTGTGTTTCCCTTCAGAAACGGAGTGAAATGCCAGGCTCTGTGTCTTCCTACAAGCGAGACTTCGTTTCAGGTAAACGCAGTCACTTTTCAGCTCAAACGAAGCTCTATTGTACACGAAGCTCACACGTTTCTCGCTCTTAACTGAAACGCATTGGATGTTAGAGGGCCTGTGGTTTGTATCAGTTTCAGAAGCAGAGTTGAACTAGATATGGTCCGTGTGTGTAGGAAACACAGTTCTTTTGTCCTGAGCACTCTCACGTTTCCCGCCTTATTCGAGACTCTAGAAAGCAAGAGCGTGCTTCTTGCTCTAAAGCAGAGTGTGTTTCATGGATGAGAAGTGTGCTGTGTGTTTCCCTTCAGAAACGGAGTGAAATGCCAGGCTCTGTGTCTTCCTACAAGCGAGACTTCGTTTCAGGTAAACGCAGTCACTTTTCAGCTCAAACGAAGCTCTATTGTACACGAAGCTCACACGTTTCTCGCTCTTAACTGAAACGCATTGGATGTTAGAGGGCCTGTGGTTTGTATCAGTTTCAGAAGCAGAGTTGAACTAGATATGGTCCGTGTGTGTAGGAAACACAGTTCTTTTGTCCTGAGCACTCTCACGTTTCCCGCCTTATTCGAGATTCTAGAAAGCAAGAGCGTGCTTCTTGCTCTAAAGCAGAGTGTGTTTCATGGATGAGAAGTGTGCTGTGTGTTTCCCTTCAGAAACGGAGTGAAATGCCAGGCTCTGTGTCTTCCTACAAGCGAGACTTCGTTTCAGGTAAACGCAGTCACTTTTCAGCTCAAACGAAGCTCTATTGTACACGAAGCTCACACGTTTCTCGCTCTTAACTGAAACGCATTGGATGTTAGAGGGCCTGTGGTTTGTATCAGTTTCAGAAGCAGAGTTGAACTAGATATGGTCCGTGTGTGTAGGAAACACAGTTCTTTTGTCCTGAGCACTCTCACGTTTCCCGCCTTATTTGAGACTCTAGAAAGCAAGAGCGTGCTTCTTGCTCTAAAGCAGAGTGTGTTTCATGGATGAGAAGTGTGCTGTGTGTTTCCCTTCAGAAACGGAGTGAAATGCCAGGCTCTGTGTCTTCCTACAAGCGAGACTTCGTTTCAGGTAAACGCAGTCACTTTTCAGCTCAAACGAAGCTCTATTGTACACGAAGCTCACACGTTTCTCGCTCTTAACTGAAACGCATTGGATGTTAGAGGGCCTGTGGTTTGTATCAGTTTCAGAAGCAGAGTTGAACTAGATATGGTCCGTGTGTGTAGGAAACACAGTTCTTTTGTCCTGAGCACTCTCACGTTTCCCGCCTTATTCGAGACTCTAGAAAGCAAGAGCGTGCTTCTTGCTCTAAAGCAGAGTGTGTTTCATGGATGAGAAGTGTGCTGTGTGTTTCCCTTCAGAAACGGAGTGAAATGCCAGGCTCTGTGTCTTCCTACAAGCGAGACTTCGTTTCAGGTAAACGCAGTCACTTTTCAGCTCAAACGAAGCTCTATTGTACACGAAGCTCACACGTTTCTCGCTCTTAACTGAAACGCATTGGATGTTAGAGGGCCTGTGGTTTGTATCAGTTTCAGAAGCAGAGTTGAACTAGATATGGTCCGTGTGTGTAGGAAACACAGTTCTTTTGTCCTGAGCACTCTCACGTTTCCCGCCTTATTCGAGATTCTAGAAAGCAAGAGCGTGCTTCTTGCTCTAAAGCAGAGTGTGTTTCATGGATGAGAAGTGTGCTGTGTGTTTCCCTTCAGAAACGGAGTGAAATGCCAGGCTCTGTGTCTTCCTACAAGCGAGACTTCGTTTCAGGTAAACGCAGTCACTTTTCAGCTCAAACGAAGCTCTATTGTACACGAAGCTCACACGTTTCTCGCTCTTAACTGAAACGCATTGGATGTTAGAGGGCCTGTGGTTTGTATCAGTTTCAGAAGCAGAGTTGAACTAGATATGGTCCGTGTGTGTAGGAAACACAGTTCTTTTGTCCTGAGCACTCTCACGTTTCCCGCCTTATTCGAGACTCTAGAAAGCAAGAGCGTGCTTCTTGCTCTAAAGCAGAGTGTGTTTCATGGATGAGAAGTGTGCTGTGTGTTTCCCTTCAGAAACGGAGTGAAATGCCAGGCTCTGTGTCTTCCTACAAGCGAGACTTCGTTTCAGGTAAACGCAGTCACTTTTCAGCTCAAACGAAGCTCTATTGTACACGAAGCTCACACGTTTCTCGCTCTTAACTGAAACGCATTGGATGTTAGAGGGCCTGTGGTTTGTATCAGTTTCAGAAGCAGAGTTGAACTAGATATGGTCCGTGTGTGTAGGAAACACAGTTCTTTTGTCCTGAGCACTCTCACGTTTCCCGCCTTATTCGAGACTCTAGAAAGCAAGAGCGTGCTTCTTGCTCTAAAGCAGAGTGTGTTTCATGGATGAGAAGTGTGCTGTGTGTTTCCCTTCAGAAACGGAGTGAAATGCCAGGCTCTGTGTCTTCCTACAAGCGAGACTTCGTTTCAGGTAAAGGCAGTCACTTTTCAGCTCAAACGAAGCTCTATTGTACACGAAGCTCACACGTTTCTCGCTCTTAACTGAAACGCATTGGATGTTAGAGGGCCTGTGGTTTGTATCAGTTTCAGAAGCAGAGTTGAACTAGATATGGTCCGTGTGTGTAGGAAACACAGTTCTTTTGTCCTGAGCACTCTCACGTTTCCCGCCTTATTCGAGACTCTAGAAAGCAAGAGCATGCTTCTTGCTCTAAAGCAGAGTGTGTTTCATGGATGAGAAGTGTGCTGTGTGTTTCCCTTCAGAAACGGAATGAAATGCCAGGCTCTGTGTCTTCCTACAAGCGAGACTTCGTTTCAGGTAAACGCAGTCACTTTTCAGCTCAAACGAAGCTCTATTGTACACGAAGCTCACACGTTTCTCGCTCTTAACTGAAACGCATTGGATGTTAGAGGGCCTGTGGTTTGTATCAGTTTCAGAAGCAGAGTTGAACTAGATATGGTCCGTGTGTGTAGGAAACCCAGTTCTTTTGTTCTGAGCACTCTCACGTTTCCCGCCTTATTCGAGACTCTAGAAAGCAAGAGCGTGCTTCTTGCTCTAAAGCAGAGTGTGTTTCATGGATGAGAAGTGTGCTGTGTGTTTCCCTTCAGAAACGGAGTGAAATGCCAGGCTCTGTGTCTTCCTACAAGCGAGACTTCGTTTCAGGTAAACGCAGTCACTTTTCAGCTCAAACGAAGCTCTATTGTACACGAAGCTCACACGTTTCTCGCTCTTAACTGAAACGCATTGGATGTTAGAGGGCCTGTGGTTTGTATCAGTTTCAGAAGCAGAGTTGAACTAGATATGGTCCGTGTGTGTAGGAAACACAGTTCTTTTGTTCTGAGCACTCTCACGTTTCCCGCCTTATTCGAGACTCTAGAAAGCAAGAGCATGCTTCTTGCTCTAAAGCAGAGTGTGTTTCATGGATGAGAAGTGTGCTGTGTGTTTCCCTTCAGAAACGGAATGAAATGCCAGGCTCTGTGTCTTCCTACAAGCGAGACTTCGTTTCAGGTAAACGCAGTCACTTTTCAGCTCAAACGAAGCTCTATTGTACACGAAGCTCACACGTTTCTCGCTCTTAACTGAAACGCATTGGATGTTAGAGGGCCTGTGGTTTGTATCAGTTTCAGAAGCAGAGTTGAACTAGATATGGTCCGTGTGTGTAGGAAACACAGTTCTTTTGTTCTGAGCACTCTCACGTTTCCCGCCTTATTCGAGATTCTAGAAAGCAAGAGCGTGCTTCTTGCTCTAAAGCAGAGTGTGTTTCATGGATGAGAAGTGTGCTGTGTGTTTCCCTTCAGAAACGGAGTGAAATGCCAGGCTCTGTGTCTTCCTACAAGCGAGACTTCGTTTCAGGTAAACGCAGTCACTTTTCAGCTCAAACGAAGCTCTATTGTACACGAAGCTCACACGTTTCTCGCTCATAACTGAAACGCATTGGATGTTAGAGGGCCTGTGGTTTGTATCAGTTTCAGAAGCAGAGTTGAACTAGATATGGTCCGTGTGTGTAGGAAACACAGTTCTTTTGTCCTGAGCACTCTCACGTTTCCCGCCTTATTCGAGACTCTAGAAAGCAAGAGCATGCTTCTTGCTCTAAAGCAGAGTGTGTTTCATGGATGAGAAGTGTGCTGTGTGTTTCCCTTCAGAAACGGAGTGAAATGCCAGGCTCTGTGTCTTCCTACAAGCGAGACTTCGTTTCAGGTAAACGCAGTCACTTTTCAGCTCAAACGAAGCTCTATTGTACACGAAGCTCACACGTTTCTCGCTCTTAACTGAAACGCATTGGATGTTAGAGAGCCTGTGGTTTGTATCAGTTTCAGAAGCAGAGTTGAACTAGATATGGTCCGTGTGTGTAGGAAACACAGTTCTTTTGTCTTGAGCACTCTCACGTTTCCCGCCTTATTCGAGACTCTAGAAAGCAAGAGCGTGCTTCTTGCTCTAAAGCAGAGTGTGTTTCATGGATGAGAAGTGTGCTGTGTGTTTCCCTTCAGAAACGGAGTGAAATGCCAGGCTCTGTGTCTTCCTACAAGCGAGACTTCGTTTCAGGTAAACGCAGTCCCTTTTCAGCTCAAACGAAGCTCTATTGTACACGAAGCTCACACGTTTCTCGCTCTTAACTGAAACGCATTGGATGTTAGAGGGCCTGTGGTTTGTATCAGTTTCAGAAGCAGAGTTGAACTAGATATGGTCCGTGTGTGTAGGAAACACAGTTCTTTTGTTCTGAGCACTCTCACGTTTCCCGCCTTATTCGAGACTCTAGAAAGCAAGAGCGTGCTTCTTGCTCTAAAGCAGAGTGTGTTTCATGGATGAGAAGTGTGCTGTGTGTTTCCCTTCAGAAACGGAGTGAAATGCCAGGCTCTGTGTCTTCCTACAAGCGAGACTTCTTTTCAGGTATACGCAGTCACTTTTCAGCTCAAACGAAGCTCTATTGTACACGAAGCTCACACGTTTCTCGCTCATAACTGAAACGCATTGGATGTTAGAGGGCCTGTGGTTTGTATCAGTTTCAGAAGCAGAGTTGAACTAGATATGGTCCGTGTGTGTAGGAAACACAGTTCTTTTGTCCTGAGCACTCTCACGTTTCCCGCCTTATTCGAGACTCTAGAAAGCAAGAGCGTGCTTCTTGCTCTAAAGCAGAGTGTGTTTCATGGATGAGAAGTGTGCTGTGTGTTTCCCTTCAGAAACGGAGTGAAATGCCAGGCTCTGTGTCTTCCTACAAGCGAGACTTCGTTTCAGGTAAACGCAGTCACTTTTCAGCTCAAACGAAGCTCTATTGTACACGAAGCTCACACGTTTCTCGCTCTTAACTGAAACGCATTGGATGTTAGAGAGCCTGTGGTTTGTATCAGTTTCAGAAGCAGAGTTGAACTAGATATGGTCCGTGTGTGTAGGAAACACAGTTCCTTTGTCTTGAGCACTCTCACGTTTCCCGCCTTATTCGAGACTCTAGAAAGCAAGAGCGTGCTTCTTGCTCTAAAGCAGAGTGTGTTTCATGGATGAGAAGTGTGCTGTGTGTTTCCCTTCAGAAACGGAGTGAAATGCCAGGCTCTGTGTCTTCCTACAAGCGAGACTTCGTTTCAGGTAAACGCAGTCCCTTTTCAGCTCAAACGAAGCTCTATTGTACACGAAGCTCACACGTTTCTCGCTCTTAACTGAAACGCATTGGATGTTAGAGGGCCTGTGGTTTGTATCAGTTTCAGAAGCAGAGTTGAACTAGATATGGTCCGTGTGTGTAGGAAACACAGTTCTTTTGTTCTGAGCACTCTCACGTTTCCCGCCTTATTCGAGACTCTAGAAAGCAAGAGCGTGCTTCTTGCTCTAAAGCAGAGTGTGTTTCATGGATGAGAAGTGTGCTGTGTGTTTCCCTTCAGAAACGGAGTGAAATGCCAGGCTCTGTGTCTTCCTACAAGCGAGACTTCGTTTCAGGTAAACGCAGTCACTTTTCAGCTCAAACGAAGCTCTATTGTACACGAAGCTCACACGTTTCTCGCTCTTAACTGAAACGCATTGGATGTTAGAGGGCCTGTGGTTTGTATCAGTTTCAGAAGCAGAGTTGAACTAGATATGGTCCGTGTGTGTAGGAAACACAGTTCTTTTGTCCTGAGCACTCTCACGTTTCCCGCCTTATTCGAGACTCTAGAAAGCAAGAGCGTGCTTCTTGCTCTAAAGCAGAGTGTGTTTCATGGATGAGAAGTGTGCTGTGTGTTTCCCTTCAGAAACGGAGTGAAATGCCAGGCTCTGTGTCTTCCTACAAGCGAGACTTCGTTTCAGGTAAACGCAGTCACTTTTCAGCTCAAACGAAGCTCTATTGTACACGAAGCTCACACGTTTCTCGCTCTTAACTGAAACGCATTGGATGTTAGAGGGCCTGTGGTTTGTATCAGTTTCAGAAGCAGAGTTGAACTAGATATGGTCCGTGTGTGTAGGAAACACAGTTCTTTTGTCCTGAGCACTCTCACGTTTCCCGCCTTATTCGAGATTCTAGAAAGCAAGAGCGTGCTTCTTGCTCTAAAGCAGAGTGTGTTTCATGGATGAGAAGTGTGCTGTGTGTTTCCCTTCAGAAACGGAGTGAAATGCCAGGCTCTGTGTCTTCCTACAAGCGAGACTTCGTTTCAGGTAAACGCAGTCACTTTTCAGCTCAAACGAAGCTCTATTGTACACGAAGCTCACACGTTTCTCGCTCTTAACTGAAACGCATTGGATGTTAGAGGGCCTGTGGTTTGTATCAGTTTCAGAAGCAGAGTTGAACTAGATATGGTCCGTGTGTGTAGGAAACACAGTTCTTTTGTCCTGAGCACTCTCACGTTTCCCGCCTTATTTGAGACTCTAGAAAGCAAGAGCGTGCTTCTTGCTCTAAAGCAGAGTGTGTTTCATGGATGAGAAGTGTGCTGTGTGTTTCCCTTCAGAAACGGAGTGAAATGCCAGGCTCTGTGTCTTCCTACAAGCGAGACTTCGTTTCAGGTAAACGCAGTCACTTTTCAGCTCAAACGAAGCTCTATTGTACACGAAGCTCACACGTTTCTCGCTCTTAACTGAAACGCATTGGATGTTAGAGGGCCTGTGGTTTGTATCAGTTTCAGAAGCAGAGTTGAACTAGATATGGTCCGTGTGTGTAGGAAACACAGTTCTTTTGTCCTGAGCACTCTCACGTTTCCCGCCTTATTCGAGACTCTAGAAAGCAAGAGCGTGCTTCTTGCTCTAAAGCAGAGTGTGTTTCATGGATGAGAAGTGTGCTGTGTGTTTCCCTTCAGAAACGGAGTGAAATGCCAGGCTCTGTGTCTTCCTACAAGCGAGACTTCGTTTCAGGTAAAGGCAGTCACTTTTCAGCTCAAACGAAGCTCTATTGTACACGAAGCTCACACGTTTCTCGCTCTTAACTGAAACGCATTGGATGTTAGAGGGCCTGTGGTTTGTATCAGTTTCAGAAGCAGAGTTGAACTAGATATGGTCCGTGTGTGTAGGAAACACAGTTCTTTTGTCCTGAGCACTCTCACGTTTCCCGCCTTATTTGAGACTCTAGAAAGCAAGAGCGTGCTTCTTGCTCTAAAGCAGAGTGTGTTTCATGGATGAGAAGTGTGCTGTGTGTTTCCCTTCAGAAACGGAGTGAAATGCCAGGCTCTGTGTCTTCCTACAAGCGAGACTTCGTTTCAGGTAAACGCAGTCACTTTTCAGCTCAAACGAAGCTCTATTGTACACGAAGCTCACACGTTTCTCGCTCTTAACTGAAACGCATTGGATGTTAGAGGGCCTGTGGTTTGTATCAGTTTCAGAAGCAGAGTTGAACTAGATATGGTCCGTGTGTGTAGGAAACACAGTTCTTTTGTTCTGAGCACTCTCACGTTTCCCGCCTTATTCGAGACTCTAGAAAGCAAGAGCGTGCTTCTTGCTCTAAAGCAGAGTGTGTTTCATGGATGAGAAGTGTGCTGTGTGTTTCCCTTCAGAAACGGAGTGAAATGCCAGGCTCTGTGTCTTCCTACAAGCGAGACTTCGTTTCAGGTAAACGCAGTCACTTTTCAGCTCAAACGAAGCTCTATTGTACACGAAGCTCACACGTTTCTCGCTCTTAACTGAAACGCATTGGATGTTAGAGGGCCTGTGGTTTGTATCAGTTTCAGAAGCAGAGTTGAACTAGATATGGTCCGTGTGTGTAGGAAACACAGTTCTTTTGTTCTGAGCACTCTCACGTTTCCCGCCTTATTCGAGACTCTAGAAAGCAAGAGCATGCTTCTTGCTCTAAAGCAGAGTGTGTTTCATGGATGAGAAGTGTGCTGTGTGTTTCCCTTCAGAAACGGAATGAAATGCCAGGCTCTGTGTCTTCCTACAAGCGAGACTTCGTTTCAGGTAAACGCAGTCACTTTTCAGCTCAAACGAAGCTCTATTGTACACGAAGCTCACACGTTTCTCGCTCTTAACTGAAACGCATTGGATGTTAGAGGGCCTGTGGTTTGTATCAGTTTCAGAAGCAGAGTTGAACTAGATATGGTCCGTGTGTGTAGGAAACCCAGTTCTTTTGTTCTGAGCACTCTCACGTTTCCCGCCTTATTCGAGACTCTAGAAAGCAAGAGCGTGCTTCTTGCTCTAAAGCAGAGTGTGTTTCATGGATGAGAAGTGTGCTGTGTGTTTCCCTTCAGAAACGGAGTGAAATGCCAGGCTCTGTGTCTTCCTCCAAGCGAGACTTCGTTTCAGGTAAACGCAGTCACTTTTCAGCTCAAACGAAGCTCTATTGTACACGAAGCTCACACGTTTCTCGCTCTTAACTGAAACGCATTGGATGTTAGAGGGCCTGTGGTTTGTATCAGTTTCAGAAGCAGAGTTGAACTAGATATGGTCCGTGTGTGTAGGAAACACAGTTCTTTTGTTCTGAGCACTCTCACGTTTCCCGCCTTATTCGAGACTCTAGAAAGCAAGAGCGTGCTTCTTGCTCTAAAGCAGAGTGTGTTTCATGGATGAGAAGTGTGCTGTGTGTTTCCCTTCAGAAACGGAATGAAATGCCAGGCTCTGTGTCTTCCTACAAGCGAGACTTCGTTTCAGGTAAACGCAGTCACTTTTCAGCTCAAACGAAGCTCTATTGTACACGAAGCTCACACGTTTCTCGCTCTTAACTGAAACGCATTGGATGTTAGAGGGCCTGTGGTTTGTATCAGTTTCAGAAGCAGAGTTGAACTAGATATGGTCCGTGTGTGTAGGAAACACAGTTCTTTTGTTCTGAGCACTCTCACGTTTCCCGCCTTATTCGAGACTCTAGAAAGCAAGAGCGTGCTTCTTGCTCTAAAGCAGAGTGTGTTTCATGGATGAGAAGTGTGCTGTGTGTTTCCCTTCAGAAAGGGAGTGAAATGCCAGGCTCTGTGTCTTCCTACAAGCGAGACTTCGTTTCAGGTAAACGCAGTCACTTTTCAGCTCAAACGAAGCTCTATTGTACACGAAGCTCACACGTTTCTCGCTCTTAACTGAAACGCATTGGATGTTAGAGGGCCTGTGGTTTGTATCAGTTTCAGAAGCAGAGTTGAACTAGATATGGTCCGTGTGTGTAGGAAACACAGTTCTTTTGTTCTGAGCACTCTCACGTTTCCCGCCTTAATCGAGACTCTAGAAAGCAAGAGCGTGCTTCTTGCTCTAAAGCAGAGTGTGTTTCATGGATGAGAAGTGTGCTGTGTGTTTCCCTTCAGAAACGGAGTGAAATGCCAGGCTCTGTGTCTTCCTACAAGCGAGACTTCGTTTCAGGTAAACGCAGTCACTTTTCAGCTCAAACGAAGCTCTATTGTACACGAAGCTCACACGTTTCTCGCTCTTAACTGAAACGCATTGGATGTTAGAGGGCCTGTGGTTTGTATCAGTTTCAGAAGCAGAGTTGAACTAGATATGGTCCGTGTGTGTAGGAAACACAGTTCTTTTGTCCTGAGCACTCTCACGTTTCCCGCCTTATTCGAGACTCTAGAAAGCAAGAGCGTGCTTCTTGCTCTAAAGCAGAGTGTGTTTCATGGATGAGAAGTGTGCTGTGTGTTTCCCTTCAGAAACGGAGTGAAATGCCAGGCTCTGTGTCTTCCTACAAGCGAGACTTCGTTTCAGGTAAAGGCAGTCACTTTTCAGCTCAAACGAAGCTCTATTGTACACGAAGCTCACACGTTTCTCGCTCTTAACTGAAACGCATTGGATGTTAGAGGGCCTGTGGTTTGTATCAGTTTCAGAAGCAGAGTTGAACTAGATATGGTCCGTGTGTGTAGGAAACACAGTTCTTTTGTCCTGAGCACTCTCACGTTTCCCGCCTTATTCGAGACTCTAGAAAGCAAGAGCGTGCTTCTTGCTCTAAAGCAGAGTGTGTTTCATGGATGAGAAGTGTGCTGTGTGTTTCCCTTCAGAAACGGAGTGAAATGCCAGGCTCTGTGTCTTCCTACAAGCGAGACTTCGTTTCAGGTAAACGCAGTCACTTTTCAGCTCAAACGAAGCTCTATTGTACACGAAGCTCACACGTTTCTCGCTCTTAACTGAAACGCATTGGATGTTAGAGGGCCTGTGGTTTGTATCAGTTTCAGAAGCAGAGTTGAACTAGATATGGTCCGTGTGTGTAGGAAACACAGTTCTTTTGTTCTGAGCACTCTCACGTTTCCCGCCTTATTCGAGACTCTAGAAAGCAAGAGCGTGCTTCTTGCTCTAAAGCAGAGTGTGTTTCATGGATGAGAAGTGTGCTGTGTGTTTCCCTTCAGAAACGGAGTGAAATGCCAGGCTCTGTGTCTTCCTACAAGCGAGACTTCGTTTCAGGTAAACGCAGTCACTTTTCAGCTCAAACGAAGCTCTATTGTACACGAAGCTCACACGTTTCTCGCTCTTAACTGAAACGCATTGGATGTTAGAGGGCCTGTGGTTTGTATCAGTTTCAGAAGCAGAGTTGAACTAGATATGGTCCGTGTGTGTAGGAAACACAGTTCTTTTGTTCTGAGCACTCTCACGTTTCCCGCCTTATTCGAGACTCTAGAAAGCAAGAGCATGCTTCTTGCTCTAAAGCAGAGTGTGTTTCATGGATGAGAAGTGTGCTGTGTGTTTCCCTTCAGAAACGGAATGAAATGCCAGGCTCTGTGTCTTCCTACAAGCGAGACTTCGTTTCAGGTAAACGCAGTCACTTTTCAGCTCAAACGAAGCTCTATTGTACACGAAGCTCACACGTTTCTCGCTCTTAACTGAAACGCATTGGATGTTAGAGGGCCTGTGGTTTGTATCAGTTTCAGAAGCAGAGTTGAACTAGATATGGTCCGTGTGTGTAGGAAACCCAGTTCTTTTGTTCTGAGCACTCTCACGTTTCCCGCCTTATTCGAGACTCTAGAAAGCAAGAGCGTGCTTCTTGCTCTAAAGCAGAGTGTGTTTCATGGATGAGAAGTGTGCTGTGTGTTTCCCTTCAGAAACGGAGTGAAATGCCAGGCTCTGTGTCTTCCTCCAAGCGAGACTTCGTTTCAGGTAAACGCAGTCACTTTTCAGCTCAAACGAAGCTCTATTGTACACGAAGCTCACACGTTTCTCGCTCTTAACTGAAACGCATTGGATGTTAGAGGGCCTGTGGTTTGTATCAGTTTCAGAAGCAGAGTTGAACTAGATATGGTCCGTGTGTGTAGGAAACACAGTTCTTTTGTTCTGAGCACTCTCACGTTTCCCGCCTTATTCGAGACTCTAGAAAGCAAGAGCATGCTTCTTGCTCTAAAGCAGAGTGTGTTTCATGGATGAGAAGTGTGCTGTGTGTTTCCCTTCAGAAACGGAATGAAATGCCAGGCTCTGTGTCTTCCTACAAGCGAGACTTCGTTTCAGGTAAACGCAGTCACTTTTCAGCTCAAACGAAGCTCTATTGTACACGAAGCTCACACGTTTCTCGCTCTTAACTGAAACGCATTGGATGTTAGAGGGCCTGTGGTTTGTATCAGTTTCAGAAGCAGAGTTGAACTAGATATGGTCCGTGTGTGTAGGAAACACAGTTCTTTTGTTCTGAGCACTCTCACGTTTCCCGCCTTATTCGAGACTCTAGAAAGCAAGAGCGTGCTTCTTGCTCTAAAGCAGAGTGTGTTTCATGGATGAGAAGTGTGCTGTGTGTTTCCCTTCAGAAACGGAGTGAAATGCCAGGATCTGTGTCTTCCTACAAGCGAGACTTCGTTTCAGGTAAACGCAGTCACTTTTCAGCTCAAACGAAGCTCTATTGTACACGAAGCTCACACGTTTCTCGCTCTTAACTGAAACGCATTGGATGTTAGAGGGCCTGTGGTTTGTATCAGTTTCAGAAGCAGAGTTGAACTAGATATGGTCCGTGTGTGTAGGAAACACAGTTCTTTTGTTCTGAGCACTCTCACGTTTCCCGCCTTAATCGAGACTCTAGAAAGCAAGAGCGTGCTTCTTGCTCTAAAGCAGAGTGTGTTTCATGGATGAGAAGTGTGCTGTGTGTTTCCCTTCAGAAACGGAGTGAAATGCCAGGCTCTGTGTCTTCCTACAAGCGAGACTTCGTTTCAGGTAAACGCAGTCACTTTTCAGCTCAAACGAAGCTCTATTGTACACGAAGCTCACACGTTTCTCGCTCTTAACTGAAACGCATTGGATGTTAGAGGGCCTGTGGTTTGTATCAGTTTCAGAAGCAGAGTTGAACTAGATATGGTCCGTGTGTGTAGGAAACACAGTTCTTTTGTCCTGAGCACTCTCACATTTCCCGCCTTATTCGAGACTCTAGAAAGCAAGAGCGTGCTTCTTGCTCTAAAGCAGAGTGTGTTTCATGGATGAGAAGTGTGCTGTGTGTTTCCCTTCAGAAACGGAGTGAAATGCCAGGCTCTGTGTCTTCCTACAAGCGAGACTTCGTTTCAGGTAAACGCAGTCACTTTTCAGCTCAAACGAAGCTCTATTGTACACAAAGCTCACACGTTTCTCGCTCTTAACTGAAACGCATTGGATGTTAGAGGGCCTGTGGTTTGTATCAGTTTCAGAAGCAGAGTTGAACTAGATATGGTCCGTGTGTGTAGGAAACACAGTTCTTTTGTCCTGAGCACTCTCACGTTTCCCGCCTTATTCGAGACTCTAGAAAGCAAGAGCGTGCTTCTTGCTCTAAAGCAGAGTGTGTTTCATGGATGAGAAGTGTGCTGTGTGTTTCCCTTCAGAAACGGAGTGAAATGCCAGGCTCTGTGTCTTCCTACAAGCGAGACTTCGTTTCAGGTAAACGCAGTCACTTTTCAGCTCAAACGAAGCTCTATTGTACACGAAGCTCACACGTTTCTCGCTCTTAACTGAAACGCATTGTATGTTAGAGGGCCTGTGGTTTGTATCAGTTTCAGAAGCAGAGTTGAACTAGATATGGTCCGTGTGTGTAGGAAACACAGTTCTTTTGTCCTGAGCACTCTCACGTTTCCCGCCTTATTCGAGACTCTAGAAAGCAAGAGCGTGCTTCTTGCTCTAAAGCAGAGTGTGTTTCATGGATGAGAAGTGTGCTGTGTGTTTCCCTTCAGAAACGGAGTGAAATGCCAGGCTCTGTGTCTTCCTACAAGCGAGACTTCGTTTCAGGTAAACGCAGTCACTTTTCAGCTCAAACGAAGCTCTATTGTACACGAAGCTCACACGTTTCTCGCTCTTAACTGAAACGCATTGGATGTTAGAGGGCCTGTGGTTTGTATCAGTTTCAGAAGCAGAGTTGAACTAGATATGGTCCGTGTGTGTAGGAAACACAGTTCTTTTGTCCTGAGCACTCTCACGTTTCCCGCCTTATTCGAGACTCTAGAAAGCAAGAGCGTGCTTCTTGCTCTAAAGCAGAGTGTGTTTCATGGATGAGAAGTGTGCTGTGTGTTTCCCTTCAGAAACGGAGTGAAATGCCAGGCTCTGTGTCTTCCTACAAGCGAGACTTCGTTTCAGGTAAACGCAGTCACTTTTCAGCTCAAACGAAGCTCTATTGTACACGAAGCTCACACGTTTCTCGCTCTTAACTGAAACGCATTGGATGTTAGAGGGCCTGTGGTTTGTATCAGTTTCAGAAGCAGAGTTGAACTAGATATGGTCCGTGTGTGTAGGAAACACAGTTCTTTTGTCTTGAGCACTCTCACGTTTCCCGCCTTATTCGAGACTCTAGAAAGCAAGAGCGTGCTTCTTGCTCTAAAGCAGAGTGTGTTTCATGGATGAGAAGTGTGCTGTGTGTTTCCCTTCAGAAACGGAGTGAAATGCCAGGCTCTGTGTCTTCCTACAAGCGAGACTTCGTTTCAGGTAAACGCAGTCACTTTTCAGCTCAAACGAAGCTCTATTGTACACGAAGCTCACACGTTTCTCGCTCTTAACTGAAACGCATTGGATGTTAGAGGGCCTGTGGTTTGTATCAGTTTCAGAAGCAGAGTTGAACTAGATATGGTCCGTGTGTGTAGGAAACACAGTTCTTTTGTTCTGAGCACTCTCACGTTTCCCGCCTTATTCGAGACTCTAGAAAGCAAGAGCGTGCTTCTTGCTCTAAAGCAGAGTGTGTTTCATGGATGAGAAGTGTGTTGTGTGTTTCCCTTCAGAAACGGAGTGAAATGCCAGGCTCTGTGTCTTCCTACAAGCGAGACTTCGTTTCAGGTAAACGCAGTCACTTTTCAGCTCAAACGAAGCTCTATTGTACACGAAGCTCACACGTTTCTCGCTCTTAACTGAAACGCATTGGATGTTAGAGGGCCTGTGGTTTGTATCAGTTTCAGAAGCAGAGTTGAACTAGATATGGTCCGTGTGTGTAGGAAACACAGTTCTTTTGTCCTGAGCACTCACGTTTCCCGCCTTATTCGAGACTCTAGAAAGCAAGAGCGTGCTTCTTGCTCTAAAGCAGAGTGTGTTTCATGGATGAGAAGTGTGCTGTGTGTTTCCCTTCAGAAACGGAGTGAAATGCCAGGCTCTGTGTCTTCCTACAAGCGAGACTTCGTTTCAGGTAAACGCAGTCACTTTTCAGCTCAAACGAAGCTCTATTGTACACGAAGCTCACACGTTTCTCGCTCTTAACTGAAACGCATTGGATGTTAGAGGGCCTGTGGTTTGTATCAGTTTCAGAAGCAGAGTTGAACTAGATATGGTCCGTGTGTGTAGGAAACACAGTTCTTTTGTCCTGAGCACTCTCACGTTTCCCGCCTTATTCGAGACTCTAGAAAGCAAGAGCGTGCTTCTTGCTCTAAAGCAGAGTGTGTTTCATGGATGAGAAGTGTGCTGTGTGTTTCCCTTCAGAAACGGAGGGAAATGCCAGGCTCTGTGTCTTCCTACAAGCGAGACTTCGTTTCAGGTAAACGCAGTCACTTTTCAGCTCAAACGAAGCTCTATTGTACACGAAGCTCACACGTTTCTCGCTCTTAACTGAAACGCATTGGATGTTAGAGGGCCTGTGGTTTGTATCAGTTTCAGAAGCAGAGTTGAACTAGATATGGTCCGTGTGTGTAGGAAATCCAGTTCTTTTGTCCTGAGCACTCTCACGTTTCCCGCCTTATTCGAGACTCTAGAAAGCAAGAGCGTGCTTCTTGCTCTAAAGCAGAGTGTGTTTCATGGATGAGAAGTGTGCTGTGTGTTTCCCTTCAGAAACGGAGGGAAATGCCAGGCTCTGTGTCTTCCTACAAGCGAGACTTCGTTTCAGGTAAACGCAGTCACTTTTCAGCTCAAACGAAGCTCTATTGTACACCAAGGTCACACGTTTCTCGCTCTTAACTGAAACGCATTGGATGTTAGAGGGCCTGTGGTTTGTATCAGTTTCAGAAGCAGAGTTGAACTAGATATGGTCCGTGTGTGTAGGAAACACAGTTCTTTTGTTCTGAGCACTCTCACGTTTCCCGCCTTATTCGAGACTCTAGAAAGCAAGAGCGTGCTTCTTGCTCTAAAGCAGAGTGTGTTTCATGGATGAGAAGTGTGCTGTGTGTTTCCCTTCAGAAACGGAGTGAAATGCCAGGCTCTGTGTCTTCCTACAAGCGAGACTTCGTTTCAGGTAAACGGAGTCACTTTTCAGCTCAAACGAAGCTCTATTGTACACGAAGCTCACACGTTTCTCGCTCTTAACTGAAACGCATTGGATGTTAGAGGGCCTGTGGTTTGTATCAGTTTCAGAAGCAGAGTTGAACTAGATATGGTCCGTGTGTGTAGGAAACACAGTTCTTTTGTCCTGAGCACTCTCACGTTTCCCGCCTTATTCGAGACTCTAGAAAGCAAGAGCGTGCTTCTTGCTCTAAAGCAGAGTGTGTTTCATGGATGAGAAGTGTGCTGTGTGTTTCCCTTCAGAAACGGAGTGAAATGCCAGGCTCTGTGTCTTCCTACAAGCGAGACTTCGTTTCAGGTAAACGCAGTCCCTTTTCAGCTCAAACGAAGCTCTATTGTACACGAAGCTCACACGTTTCTCGCTCTTAACTGAAACGCATTGGATGTTAGAGGGCCTGTGGTTTGTATCAGTTTCAGAAGCAGAGTTGAACTAGATATGGTCCGTGTGTGTAGGAAACACAGTTCTTTTGTCCTGAGCACTCTCACGTTTCCCGCCTTATTCGAGACTCTAGAAAGCAAGAGCGTGCTTCTTGCTCTAAAGCAGAGTGTGTTTCATGGATGAGAAGTGTGCTGTGTGTTTCCCTTCAGAAACGGAGTGAAATGCCAGGCTCTGTGTCTTCCTACAAGCGAGACTTCGTTTCAGGTAAACGCAGTCACTTTTCAGCTCAAACGAAGCTCTATTGTACACGAAGCTCACACGTTTCTCGCTCTTAACTGAAACGCATTGGATGTTAGAGGGCCTGTGGTTTGTATCAGTTTCAGAAGCAGAGTTGAACTAGATATGGTCCGTGTGTGTAGGAAACACAGTTCTTTTGTCCTGAGCACTCTCACGTTTCCCGCCTTATTCGAGACCCTAGAAAGCAAGAGCGTGCTTCTTGCTCTAAAGCAGAGTGTGTTTCATGGATGAGAAGTGTGCTGTGTGTTTCCCTTCAGAAACGGAGTGAAATGCCAGGCTCTGTGTCTTCCTACAAGCGAGACTTCGTTTCAGGTAAACGCAGTCACTTTTCAGCTCAAACGAAGCTCTATTGTACACGAAGCTCACACGTTTCTCGCTCTTAACTGAAACGCATTGGATGTTAGAGGGCCTGTGGTTTGTATCAGTTTCAGAAGCAGAGTTGAACTAGATATGGTCCGTGTGTGTAGGAAACACAATTCTTTAGTCTTGAGCACTCTCACGTTTCCCGCCTTATACGAGACCCTAGAAAGCAAGAGCGTGCTTCTTGCTCTAAAGCAGAGTGTGTTTCATGGATGAGAAGTGTGCTGTGTGTTTCCCTTCAGAAACGGAGTGAAATGCCAGGCTCTGTGTCTTCCTACAAGCGAGACTTCGTTTCAGGTAAACGCAGTCACTTTTCAGCTCAAACGAAGCTCTATTGTACACGAAGCTCACACGTTTCTCGCTCTTAACTGAAACGCATTGGATGTTAGAGGGCCTGTGGTTTGTATCAGTTTCAGAAGCAGAGTTGAACTAGATATGGTCCGTGTGTGTAGGAAACACAGTTCTTTTGTCCTGAGCACTCTCACGTTTCCCGCCTTATTCGAGACTCTAGAAAGCAAGAGCGTGCTTCTTGCTCTAAAGCAGAGTGTGTTTCATGGATGAGAAGTGTGCTGTGTGTTTCCCTTCAGAAACGGAATGAAATGCCAGGCTCTGTGTCTTCCTACAAGCGAGACTTCATTTCAGGTAAACGCAGTCACTTTTCAGCTCAAACGAAGCTCTATTGTACACGAAGCTCACACGTTTCTCGCTCTTAACTGAAACGCATTGGATGTTAGAGGGCCTGTGGTTTGTATCAGTTTCAGAAGCAGAGTTGAACTAGATATGGTCCGTGTGTGTAGGAAACACAGTTCTTTTGTTCTGAGCACTCTCACGTTTCCCGCCTTATTCGAGACTCTAGAAAGCAAGAGCGTGCTTCTTGCTCTAAAGCAGAGTGTGTTTCATGGATGAGAAGTGTGCTGTGTGTTTCCCTTCAGAAACGGAGTGAAATGCCAGGCTCTGTGTCTTCCTACAAGCGAGACTTCGTTTCAGGTAAACGCAGTCACTTTTCAGCTCAAACGAAGCTCTATTGTACACGAAGCTCACACGTTTCTCGCTCTTAACTGAAACGCATTGGATGTTAGAGGGCCTGTGGTTTGTATCAGTTTCAGAAGCAGAGTTGAACTAGATATGGTCCGTGTGTGTAGGAAACACAGTTCTTTTGTCCTGAGCACTCACGTTTCCCGCCTTATTCGAGACTCTAGAAAGCAAGAGCGTGCTTCTTGCTCTAAAGCAGAGTGTGTTTCATGGATGAGAAGTGTGCTGTGTGTTTCCCTTCAGAAACGGAGTGAAATGCCAGGCTCTGTGTCTTCCTACAAGCGAGACTTCGTTTCAGGTAAACGCAGTCACTTTTCAGCTCAAACGAAGCTCTATTGTACACGAAGCTCACACGTTTCTCGCTCTTAACTGAAACGCATTGGATGTTAGAGGGCCTGTGGTTTGTATCAGTTTCAGAAGCAGAGTTGAACTAGATATGGTCCGTGTGTGTAGGAAACACAGTTCTTTTGTCCTGAGCACTCTCACGTTTCCCGCCTTATTCGAGACTCTAGAAAGCAAGAGCGTGCTTCTTGCTCTAAAGCAGAGTGTGTTTCATGGATGAGAAGTGTGCTGTGTGTTTCCCTTCAGAAACGGAGTGAAATGCCAGGCTCTGTGTCTTCCTACAAGCGAGACTTCGTTTTAGGTAAACGCAGTCACTTTTCAGCTCAAACGAAGCTCTATTGTACACGAAGCTCACACGTTTCTCGCTCTTAACTGAAACGCATTGGATGTTAGAGGGCCTGTGGTTTGTATCAGTTTCAGAAGCAGAGTTGAACTAGATATGGTCCGTGTGTGTAGGAAATCCAGTTCTTTTGTCCTGAGCACTCTCACGTTTCCCGCCTTATTCGAGACTCTAGAAAGCAAGAGCGTGCTTCTTGCTCTAAAGCAGAGTGTGTTTCATGGATGAGAAGTGTGCTGTGTGTTTCCCTTCAGAAACGGAGGGAAATGCCAGGCTCTGTGTCTTCCTACAAGCGAGACTTCGTTTCAGGTAAACGCAGTCACTTTTCAGCTCAAACGAAGCTCTATTGTACACCAAGGTCACACGTTTCTCGCTCTTAACTGAAACGCATTGGATGTTAGAGGGCCTGTGGTTTGTATCAGTTTCAGAAGCAGAGTTGAACTAGATATGGTCCGTGTGTGTAGGAAACACAGTTCTTTTGTTCTGAGCACTCTCACGTTTCCCGCCTTATTCGAGACTCTAGAAAGCAAGAGCGTGCTTCTTGCTCTAAAGCAGAGTGTGTTTCATGGATGAGAAGTGTGCTGTGTGTTTCCCTTCAGAAACGGAGTTAAATGCCAGGCTCTGTGTCTTCCTACAAGCGAGACTTCGTTTCAGGTAAACGCAGTCACTTTTCAGCTCAAACGAAGCTCTATTGTACACGAAGCTCACACGTTTCTCGCTCTTAACTGAAACACATTGGATGTTAGAGGGCCTGTGGTTTGTATCAGTT
The DNA here is from genome assembly GCA_949786405.1 of Onychomys arenicola. NCBI lineage: Eukaryota > Metazoa > Chordata > Mammalia > Rodentia > Cricetidae > Onychomys > Onychomys arenicola. The sequence continues at coordinate 487,151 of CATKUM010000099.1, forward strand.
TCAGAAGCAGAGTTGAACTAGATATGGTCCGTGTGTGTAGGAAACACAGTTCTTTTGTTCTGAGCACTCTCACGTTTCCCGCCTTATTCGAGACTCTAGAAAGCAAGAGCGTGCTTCTTGCTCTAAAGCAGAGTGTGTTTCATGGATGAGAAGTGTGCTGTGTGTTTCCCTTCAGAAACGGAGTGAAATGCCAGGCTCTGTGTCTTCCTACAAGCGAGACTTCGTTTCAGGTAAACGGAGTCACTTTTCAGCTCAAACGAAGCTCTATTGTACACGAAGCTCACACGTTTCTCGCTCTTAACTGAAACGCATTGGATGTTAGAGGGCCTGTGGTTTGTATCAGTTTCAGAAGCAGAGTTGAACTAGATATGGTCCGTGTGTGTAGGAAACACAGTTCTTTTGTCCTGAGCACTCTCACGTTTCCCGCCTTATTCGAGACTCTAGAAAGCAAGAGCGTGCTTCTTGCTCTAAAGCAGAGTGTGTTTCATGGATGAGAAGTGTGCTGTGTGTTTCCCTTCAGAAACGGAGTGAAATGCCAGGCTCTGTGTCTTCCTACAAGCGAGACTTCGTTTCAGGTAAACGCAGTCCCTTTTCAGCTCAAACGAAGCTCTATTGTACACGAAGCTCACACGTTTCTCGCTCTTAACTGAAACGCATTGGATGTTAGAGGGCCTGTGGTTTGTATCAGTTTCAGAAGCAGAGTTGAACTAGATATGGTCCGTGTGTGTAGGAAACACAGTTCTTTTGTCCTGAGCACTCTCACGTTTCCCGCCTTATTCGAGACTCTAGAAAGCAAGAGCGTGCTTCTTGCTCTAAAGCAGAGTGTGTTTCATGGATGAGAAGTGTGCTGTGTGTTTCCCTTCAGAAACGGAGTGAAATGCCAGGCTCTGTGTCTTCCTACAAGCGAGACTTCGTTTCAGGTAAACGCAGTCACTTTTCAGCTCAAACGAAGCTCTATTGTACACGAAGCTCACACGTTTCTCGCTCATAACTGAAACACATTGGATGTTAGAGGGCCTGTGGTTTGTATCAGTTTCAGAAGCAGAGTTGAACTAGATATGGTCCGTGTGTGTAGGAAACACAGTTCTTTTGTCCTGAGCACTCTCACGTTTCCCGCCTTATTCGAGACTCTAGAAAGCAAGAGCGTGCTTCTTGCTCTAAAGCAGAGTGTGTTTCATGGATGAGAAGTGTGCTGTGTGTTTCCCTTCAGAAACGGAGTGAAATGCCAGGCTCTGTGTCTTCCTACAAGCGAGACTTCGTTTCAGGTAAACGCAGTCACTTTTCAGCTCAAACGAAGCTCTATTGTACACGAAGCTCACACGTTTCTCGCTCTTAACTGAAACGCATTGGATGTTAGAGAGCCTGTGGTTGGTATCAGTTTCAGAAGCAGAGTTGAACTAGATATGGTCCGTGTGTGTAGGAAACACAGTTCTTTTGTCTTGAGCACTCTCACGTTTCCCGCCTTATTCGAGACTCTAGAAAGCAAGAGCGTGCTTCTTGCTCTAAAGCAGAGTGTGTTTCATGGATGAGAAGTGTGCTGTGTGTTTCCCTTCAGAAACGGAGTGAAATGCCAGGCTCTGTGTCTTCCTACAAGCGAGACTTCGTTTCAGGTAAACGCAGTCCCTTTTCAGCTCAAACGAAGCTCTATTGTACACGAAGCTCACACGTTTCTCGCTCTTAACTGAAACGCATTGGATGTTAGAGGGCCTGTGGTTTGTATCAGTTTCAGAAGCAGAGTTGAACTAGATACGGTCCGTGTGTGTAGGAAACACAGTTCTTTTGTTCTGAGCACTCTCACGTTTCCCGCCTTATTCGAGACTCTAGAAAGCAAGAGCGTGCTTCTTGCTCTAAAGCAGAGTGTGTTTCATGGATGAGAAGTGTGCTGTGTGTTTCCCTTCAGAAACGGAGTGAAATGCCAGGCTCTGTGTCTTCCTACAAGCGAGACTTCGTTTCAGGTAAACGCAGTCACTTTTCAGCTCAAACGAAGCTCTATTGTACACGAAGCTCACACGTTTCTCGCTCTTAACTGAAACGCATTGGATGTTAGAGGGCCTGTGGTTTGTATCAGTTTCAGAAGCAGAGTTGAACTAGATATGGTCCGTGTGTGTAGGAAACACAGTTCTTTTGTCCTGAGCACTCTCACGTTTCCCGCCTTATTCGAGACTCTAGAAAGCAAGAGCGTGCTTCTTGCTCTAAAGCAGAGTGTGTTTCATGGATGAGAAGTGTGCTGTGTGTTTCCCTTCAGAAACGGAGTGAAATGCCAGGCTCTGTGTCTTCCTACAAGCGAGACTTCGTTTCAGGTAAACGCAGTCACTTTTCAGCTCAAACGAAGCTCTATTGTACACGAAGCTCACACGTTTCTCGCTCTTAACTGAAACGCATTGGATGTTAGAGGGCCTGTGGTTTGTATCAGTTTCAGAAGCAGAGTTGAACTAGATATGGTCCGTGTGTGTAGGAAACACAGTTCTTTTGTCCTGAGCACTCTCACGTTTCCCGCCTTATTCGAGACTCTAGAAAGCAAGAGCGTGCTTCTTGCTCTAAAGCAGAGTGTGTTTCATGGATGAGAAGTGTGCTGTGTGTTTCCCTTCAGAAACGGAGTGAAATGCCAGGCTCTGTGTCTTCCTACAAGCGAGACTTCGTTTCAGGTAAACGCAGTCACTTTTCAGCTCAAACGAAGCTCTATTGTACACGAAGCTCACACGTTTCTCGCTCTTAACTGAAACGCATTGGATGTTAGAGGGCCTGTGGTTTGTATCAGTTTCAGAAGCAGAGTTGAACTAGATATGGTCCGTGTGTGTAGGAAACACAGTTCTTTTGTCCTGAGCACTCTCACGTTTCCCGCCTTATTCGAGACTCTAGAAAGCAAGAGCGTGCTTCTTGCTCTAAAGCAGAGTGTGTTTCATGGATGAGAAGTGTGCTGTGTGTTTCCCTTCAGAAACGGAGTGAAATGCCAGGCTCTGTGTCTTCCTACAAGCGAGACTTCGTTTCAGGTAAACGCAGTCACTTTTCAGCTCAAACGAAGCTCTATTGTACACGAAGCTCACACGTTTCTCGCTCTTAACTGAAACGCATTGGATGTTAGAGGGCCTGTGGTTTGTATCAGTTTCAGAAGCAGAGTTGAACTAGATATGGTCCGTGTGTGTAGGAAACCCAGTTCTTTTGTTCTGAGCACTCTCACGTTTCCCGCCTTATTCGAGACTCTAGAAAGCAAGAGCGTGCTTCTTGCTCTAAAGCAGAGTGTGTTTCATGGATGAGAAGTGTGCTGTGTGTTTCCCTTCAGAAACGGAGTGAAATGCCAGGCTCTGTGTCTTCCTCCAAGCGAGACTTCGTTTCAGGTAAACGCAGTCACTTTTCAGCTCAAACGAAGCTCTATTGTACACGAAGCTCACACATTTCTCGCTCTTAACTGAAACGCATTGGATGTTAGAGGGCCTGTGGTTTGTATCAGTTTCAGAAGCAGAGTTGAACTAGATATGGTCCGTGTGTGTAGGAAACACAGTTCTTTTGTTCTGAGCACTCTCACGTTTCCCGCCTTAATCGAGACTCTAGAAAGCAAGAGCGTGCTTCTTGCTCTAAAGCAGAGTGTGTTTCATGGATGAGAAGTGTGCTGTGTGTTTCCCTTCAGAAACGGAGTGAAATGCCAGGCTCTGTGTCTTCCTACAAGCGAGACTTCGTTTCAGGTAAAGGCAGTCACTTTTCAGCTCAAACGAAGCTCTATTGTACACGAAGCTCACACGTTTCTCGCTCTTAACTGAAACGCATTGGATGTTAGAGGGCCTGTGGTTTGTATCAGTTTCAGAAGCAGAGTTGAACTAGATATGGTCCGTGTGTGTAGGAAACACAGTTCTTTTGTCCTAAGCACTCTCACGTTTCCCGCCTTATTCGAGACTCTAGAAAGCAAGAGCGTGCTTCTTGCTCTAAAGCAGAGTGTGTTTCATGGATGAGAAGTGTGCTGTGTGTTTCCCTTCAGAAACGGAGTTAAATGCCAGGCTCTGTGTCTTCCTACAAGCGAGACTTCGTTTCAGGTAAACGCAGTCACTTTTCAGCTCAAACGAAGCTCTATTGTACACGAAGCTCACACGTTTCTCGCTCTTAACTGAAACGCATTGGATGTTAGAGCGCCTGTGGTTTGTATCAGTTTCAGAAGCAGAGTTGAACTAGATATGGTCCGTGTGTGTAGGAAACACAGTTCTTTTGTCCTGAGCACTCTCACGTTTCCCGCCTTATTCGAGACTCTAGAAAGCAAGAGCGTGCTTCTTGCTCTAAAGCAGAGTGTGTTTCATAGATGAGAAGTGTGCTGTGTGTTTCCCTTCAGAAACGGAGTGAAATGCCAGGCTCTGTGTCTTCCTACAAGCGAGACTTCGTTTCAGGTAAACGCAGTCACTTTTCAGCTCAAACGAAGCTCTATTGTACACGAAGCTCACACGTTTCTCGCTCTTAACTGAAACGCATTGGATGTTAGAGGGCCTGTGGTTTGTATCAGTTTCAGAAGCAGAGTTGAACTAGATATGGTCCGTGTGTGTAGGAAACACAGTTCTTTTGTCCTGAGCACTCTCACGTTTCCCGCCTTATTAGAGACTCTAGAAAGCAAGAGCGTGCTTCTTGCTCTAAAGCAGAGTGTGTTTCATGGATGAGAAGTGTGCTGTGTGTTTCCCTTCAGAAACGGAGTGAAATGCCAGGCTCTGTGTCTTCCTACAAGCGAGACTTCGTTTCAGGTAAACGCAGTCACTTTTCAGCTCAAACGAAGCTCTATTGTACACGAAGCTCACACGTTTCTCGCTCTTAACTGAAACGCATTGGATGTTAGAGGGCCTGTGGTTTGTATCAGTTTCAGAAGCAGAGTTGAACTAGATATGGTCCGTGTGTAGGAAACACAGTTCTTTTGTCTTGAGCACTCTCACGTTTCCCGCCTTATTCGAGACTCTAGAAAGCAAGAGCATGCTTCTTGCTCTAAAGCAGAGTGTGTTTCATGGATGAGAAGTGTGCTGTGTGTTTCCCTTCAGAAACGGAGTGAAATGCCAGGCTCTGTGTCTTCCTACAAGCGAGACTTCGTTTCAGGTAAACGCAGTCACTTTTCAGCTCAAACGAAGCTCTATTGTACACGAAGCTCACACGTTTCTCGCTCTTAACTGAAACGCATTGGATGTTAGAGGGCCTGTGGTTTGTATCAGTTTCAGAAGCAGAGTTGAACTAGATATGGTCCGTGTGTGTAGGAAACACAGTTCTTTTGTCTTGAGCACTCTCACGTTTCCCGCCTTATTCGAGACTCTAGAAAGCAAGAGCGTGCTTCTTGCTCTAAAGCAGAGTGTGTTTCATGGATGAGAAGTGTGCTGTGTGTTTCCCTTCAGAAACGGAGTGAAATGCCAGGCTCTGTGTCTTCCTACAAGCGAGACTTCGTTTCAGGTAAACGCAGTCACTTTTCAGCTCAAACGAAGCTCTATTGTACACGAAGCTCACACGTTTCTCGCTCTTAACTGAAACGCATTGGATGTTAGAGGGCCTGTGGTTTGTATCAGTTTCAGAAGCAGAGTTGAACTAGATATGGTCCGTGTGTGTAGGAAACACAGTTCTTTTGTTCTGAGCACTCTCACGTTTCCCGCCTTATTCGAGACTCTAGAAAGCAAGAGCGTGCTTCTTGCTCTAAAGCAGAGTGTGTTTCATGGATGAGAAGTGTGCTGTGTGTTTCCCTTCAGAAACGGAATGAAATGCCAGGCTCTGTGTCTTCCTACAAGCGAGACTTCGTTTCAGGTAAACGCAGTCACTTTTCAGCTCAAACGAAGCTCTATTGTACACGAAGCTCACACGTTTCTCGCTCTTAACTGAAACGCATTGGATGTTAGAGGGCCTGTGGTTTGTATCAGTTTCAGAAGCAGAGTTGAACTAGATATGGTCCGTGTGTGTAGGAAACACAGTTCTTTTGTTCTGAGCACTCTCACGTTTCCCGCCTTATTCGAGACTCTAGAAAGCAAGAGCGTGCTTCTTGCTCTAAAGCAGAGTGTGTTTCATGGATGAGAAGTGTGCTGTGTGTTTCCCTTCAGAAACGGAGTGAAATGCCAGGCTCTGTGTCTTCCTACAAGCGAGACTTCGTTTCAGGTAAACGCAGTCACTTTTCAGCTCAAACGAAGCTCTATTGTACACGAAGCTCACACGTTTCTCGCTCTTAACTGAAACGCATTGGATGTTAGAGGGCCTGTGGTTTGTATCAGTTTCAGAAGCAGAGTTGAACTAGATATGGTCCGTGTGTGTAGGAAACACAGTTCTTTTGTTCTGAGCACTCTCACGTTTCCCGCCTTAATCGAGACTCTAGAAAGCAAGAGCGTGCTTCTTGCTCTAAAGCAGAGTGTGTTTCATGGATGAGATGTGTGCTGTGTGTTTCTCTTCAGAAACGGAGTGAAATGCCAGGCTCTGTGTCTTCCTACAAGCGAGACTTCGTTTCAGGTAAACGCAGTCACTTTTCAGCTCAAACGAAGCTCTATTGTACACGAAGCTCACACGTTTCTCGCTCTTAACTGAAACGCATTGGATGTTAGAGGGCCTGTGGTTTGTATCAGTTTCAGAAGCAGAGTTGAACTAGATATGGTCCGTGTGTGTAGGAAACACAGTTCTTTGTCCTGAGCACTCTCACGTTTCCCGCCTTATTCGAGACTCTAGAAAGCAAGAGCGTGCTTCTTGCTCTAAAGCAGAGTGTGTTTCATGGGTGAGAAGTGTGCTGTGTGTTTCCCTTCAGAAACGGAGTGAAATGCCAGGCTCTGTGTCTTCCTACAAGCGAGACTTCGTTTCAGGTAAACGCAGTCACTTTTCAGCTCAAACGAAGCTCTATTGTACACGAAGCTCACACGTTTCTCGCTCTTAACTGAAACGCATTGGATGTTAGAGGGCCTGTGGTTTGTATCAGTTTCAGAAGCAGAGTTGAACTAGATATGGTCCGTGTGTGTAGGAAACACAGTTCTTTTGTCCTGAGCACTCTCACGTTTCCCGCCTTATTCGAGACTCTAGAAAGCAAGAGCGTGCTTCTTGCTCTAAAGCAGAGTGTGTTTCATGGATGAGAAGTGTGCTGTGTGTTTCCCTTCAGAAACGGAGTGAAATGCCAGGCTCTGTGTCTTCCTACAAGCGAGACTTCGTTTCAGGTAAACGCAGTCACTTTTCAGCTCAAACGAAGCTCTATTGTACACGAAGCTCACACGTTTCTCGCTCTTAACTGAAACGCATTGGATGTTAGAGGGCCTGTGGTTTGTATCAGTTTCAGAAGCAGAGTTGAACTAGATATGGTCCGTGTGTGTAGGAAACACAGTTCTTTTGTCCTGAGCACTCTCACGTTTCCCGCCTTATTCGAGACTCTAGAAAGCAAGAGCGTGCTTCTTGCTCTAAAGCAGAGTGTGTTTCATGGATGAGAAGTGTGCTGTGTGTTTCCCTTCAGAAACGGAGTGAAATGCCAGGCTCTGTGTCTTCCTACAAGCGAGACTTCGTTTCAGGTAAACGCAGTCACTTTTCAGCTCAAACGAAGCTCTATTGTACACGAAGCTCACACGTTTCTCGCTCTTAACTGAAACGCATTGGATGTTAGAGGGCCTGTGGTTTGTATCAGTTTCAGAAGCAGAGTTGAACTAGATATGGTCCGTGTGTGTAGGAAACACAGTTCTTTTGTCCTGAGCACTCTCACGTTTCCTGCCTTATTCGAGACTCTAGAAAGCAAGAGCGTGCTTCTTGCTCTAAAGCAGAGTGTGTTTCATGGATGAGAAGTGTGCTGTGTGTTTCCCTTCAGAAACGGAGTGAAATGCCAGGCTCTGTGTCTTCCTACAAGCGAGACTTCGTTTCAGGTAAACGCAGTCCCTTTTCAGCTCAAACGAAGCTCTATTGTACACGAAGCTCACACGATTCTCGCTCTTAACTGAAACGCATTGGATGTTAGAGGGCCTGTGGTTTGTATCAGTTTCAGAAGCAGAGTTGAACTAGATATGGTCCGTGTGTGTAGGAAACACAGTTCTTTTGTCCTGAGCACTCTCACGTTTCCCGCCTTATTCGAGACTCTAGAAAGCAAGAGCGTGCTTCTTGCTCTAAAGCAGAGTGTGTTTCATGGATGAGAAGTGTGCTGTGTGTTTCCCTTCAGAAACGGAGTGAAATGCCAGGCTCTGTGTCTTCCTACAAGCGAGACTTCGTTTCAGGTAAACGCAGTCACTTTTCAGCTCAAACGAAGCTCTATTGTACACGAAGCTCACACGTTTCTCGCTCATAACTGAAACGCATTGGATGTTAGAGGGCCTGTGGTTTGTATCAGTTTCAGAAGCAGAGTTGAACTAGATATGGTCCGTGTGTGTAGGAAACACAGTTCTTTTGTCCTGAGCACTCTCACGTTTCCCGCCTTATTCGAGACTCTAGAAAGCAAGAGCGTGCTTCTTGCTCTAAAGCAGAGTGTGTTTCATGGATGAGAAGTGTGCTGTGTGTTTCCCTTCAGAAACGGAGTGAAATGCCAGGCTCTGTGTCTTCCTACAAGCGAGACTTCGTTTCAGGTAAACGCAGTCACTTTTCAGCTCAAACGAAGCTCTATTGTACACGAAGCTCACACGTTTCTCGCTCTTAACTGAAACGCATTGGATGTTAGAGAGCCTGTGGTTTGTATCAGTTTCAGAAGCAGAGTTGAACTAGATATGGTCCGTGTGTGTAGGAAACACAGTTCTTTTGTCTTGAGCACTCTCACGTTTCCCGCCTTATTCGAGACTCTAGAAAGCAAGAGCGTGCTTCTTGCTCTAAAGCAGAGTGTGTTTCATGGATGAGAAGTGTGCTGTGTGTTTCCCTTCAGAAACGGAGTGAAATGCCAGGCTCTGTGTCTTCCTACAAGCGAGACTTCGTTTCAGGTAAACGCAGTCCCTTTTCAGCTCAAACGAAGCTCTATTGTACACGAAGCTCACACGTTTCTCGCTCTTAACTGAAACGCATTGGATGTTAGAGGGCCTGTGGTTTGTATCAGTTTCAGAAGCAGAGTTGAACTAGATATGGTCCGTGTGTGTAGGAAACACAGTTCTTTTGTTCTGAGCACTCTCACGTTTCCCGCCTTATTCGAGACTCTAGAAAGCAAGAGCGTGCTTCTTGCTCTAAAGCAGAGTGTGTTTCATGGATGAGAAATGTGCTGTGTGTTTCCCTTCAGAAACGGAGTGAAATGCCAGGCTCTGTGTCTTCCTACAAGCGAGACTTCGTTTCAGGTAAACGCAGTCACTTTTCAGCTCAAAGGAAGCTCTATTGTACACGAAGCTCACACGTTTCTCGCTCTTAACTGAAACGCATTGGATGTTAGAGGGCCTGTGGTTTGTATCAGTTTCAGAAGCAGAGTTGAACTAGATATGGTCCGTGTGTGTAGGAAACACAGTTCTTTTGTTCTGAGCACTCTCACGTTTCCCGCCTTATTCGAGACTCTAGAAAGCAAGAGCGTGCTTCTTGCTCTAAAGCAGAGTGTGTTTCATGGATGAGAAGTGTGCTGTGTGTTTCCCTTCAGAAACGGAGTGAAATGCCAGGCTCTGTGTCTTCCTACAAGCGAGACTTCGTTTCAGGTAAACGCAGTCACTTTTCAGCTCAAACGAAGCTCTATTGTACACGAAGCTCACACGTTTCTCGCTCTTAACTGAAACGCATTGGATGTTAGAGGGCCTGTGGTTTGTATCAGTTTCAGAAGCAGAGTTGAACTAGATATGGTCCGTGTGTGTAGGAAACACAGTTCTTTTGTCCTGAGCACTCTCACGTTTCCCGCCTTATTCGAGACTCTAGAAAGCAAGAGCGTGCTTCTTGCTCTAAAGCAGAGTGTGTTTCATGGATGAGAAGTGTGCTGTGTGTTTCCCTTCAGAAACGGAGTGAAATGCCAGGCTCTGTGTCTTCCTACAAGCGAGACTTCGTTTCAGGTAAACGCAGTCACTTTTCAGCTCAAACGAAGCTCTATTGTACACGAAGCTCACACGTTTCTCGCTCTTAACTGAAACGCATTGGATGTTAGAGGGCCTGTGGTTTGTATCAGTTTCAGAAGCAGAGTTGAACTAGATATGGTCCGTGTGTAGGAAACACAGTTCTTTTGTCCTGAGCACTCTCACGTTTCCCGCCTTATTCGAGACTCTAGAAAGCAAGAGCGTGCTTCTTGCTCTAAAGCAGAGTGTGTTTCATGGATGAGAAGTGTGCTGTGTGTTTCCCTTCAGAAACGGAGTGAAATGCCAGGCTCTGTGTCTTCCTACAAGCGAGACTTCGTTTCAGGTAAACGCAGTCACTTTTCAGCTCAAACGAAGCTCTATTGTACACGAAGCTCACACGTTTCTCGCTCTTAACTGAAACGCATTGGATGTTAGAGGGCCTGTGGTTTGTATCAGTTTCAGAAGCAGAGTTGAACTAGATATGGTCCGTGTGTGTAGGAAACACAGTTCTTTTGTCCTGAGCACTCTCACGTTTCCCGCCTTATTCGAGACTCTAGAAAGCAAGAGCGTGCTTCTTGCTCTAAAGCAGAGTGTGTTTCATGGATGAGAAGTGTGCTGTGTGTTTCCCTTCAGAAACGGAGTGAAATGCCAGGCTCTGTGTCTTCCTACAAGCGAGACTTCGTTTCAGGTAAACGCAGTCACTTTTCAGCTCAAACGAAGCTCTATTGTACACGAAGCTCACACGTTTCTCGCTCTTAACTGAAACGCATTGGATGTTAGAGGGCCTGTGGTTTGTATCAGTTTCAGAAGCAGAGTTGAACTAGATATGGTCCGTGTGTGTAGGAAACACAGTTCTTTTGTTCTGAGCACTCTCACGTTTCCCGCCTTATTCGAGACTCTAGAAAGCAAGAGCGTGCTTCTTGCTCTAAAGCAGAGTGTGTTTCATGGATGAGAAGTGTGCTGTGTGTTTCCCTTCAGAAACGGAGTGAAATGCCAGGCTCTGTGTCTTCCTACAAGCGAGACTTCGTTTCAGGTAAACGCAGTCACTTTTCAGCTCAAACGAAGCTCTATTGTACACGAAGCTCACACGTTTCTCGCTCTTAACTGAAACGCATTGGATGTTAGAGGGCCTGTGGTTTGTATCAGTTTCAGAAGCAGAGTTGAACTAGATATGGTCCGTGTGTGTAGGAAACACAGTTCTTTGTCCTGAGCACTCTCACGTTTCCCGCCTTATTCGAGACTCTAGAAAGCAAGAGCGTGCTTCTTGCTCTAAAGCAGAGTGTGTTTCATGGGTGAGAAGTGTGCTGTGTGTTTCCCTTCAGAAACGGAGTGAAATGCCAGGCTCTGTGTCTTCCTACAAGCGAGACTTCGTTTCAGGTAAACGCAGTCACTTTTCAGCTCAAACGAAGCTCTATTGTACACGAAGCTCACACGTTTCTCGCTCTTAACTGAAACGCATTGGATGTTAGAGGGCCTGTGGTTTGTATCAGTTTCAGAAGCAGAGTTGAACTAGATATGGTCCGTGTGTGTAGGAAACACAGTTCTTTTGTCCTGAGCACTCTCACGTTTCCCGCCTTATTCGAGACTCTAGAAAGCAAGAGCGTGCTTCTTGCTCTAAAGCAGAGTGTGTTTCATGGATGAGAAGTGTGCTGTGTGTTTCCCTTCAGAAACGGAGTGAAATGCCAGGCTCTGTGTCTTCCTACAAGCGAGACTTCGTTTCAGGTAAACGCAGTCACTTTTCAGCTCAAACGAAGCTCTATTGTACACGAAGCTCACACGTTTCTCGCTCTTAACTGAAACGCATTGGATGTTAGAGGGCCTGTGGTTTGTATCAGTTTCAGAAGCAGAGTTGAACTAGATATGGTCCGTGTGTGTAGGAAACACAGTTCTTTTGTCCTGAGCACTCTCACGTTTCCCGCCTTATTCGAGACTCTAGAAAGCAAGAGCGTGCTTCTTGCTCTAAAGCAGAGTGTGTTTCATGGATGAGAAGTGTGCTGTGTGTTTCCCTTCAGAAACGGAGTGAAATGCCAGGCTCTGTGTCTTCCTACAAGCGAGACTTCGTTTCAGGTAAACGCAGTCACTTTTCAGCTCAAACGAAGCTCTATTGTACACGAAGCTCACACGTTTCTCGCTCTTAACTGAAACGCATTGGATGTTAGAGGGCCTGTGGTTTGTATCAGTTTCAGAAGCAGAGTTGAACTAGATATGGTCCGTGTGTGTAGGAAACACAGTTCTTTTGTCCTGAGCACTCTCACGTTTCCCGCCTTATTCGAGACTCTAGAAAGCAAGAGCGTGCTTCTTGCTCTAAAGCAGAGTGTGTTTCATGGATGAGAAGTGTGCTGTGTGTTTCCCTTCAGAAACGGAGTGAAATGCCAGGCTCTGTGTCTTCCTACAAGCGAGACTTCGTTTCAGGTAAACGCAGTCCCTTTTCAGCTCAAACGAAGCTCTATTGTACACGAAGCTCACACGATTCTCGCTCTTAACTGAAACGCATTGGATGTTAGAGGGCCTGTGGTTTGTATCAGTTTCAGAAGCAGAGTTGAACTAGATATGGTCCGTGTGTGTAGGAAACACAGTTCTTTTGTCCTGAGCACTCTCACGTTTCCCGCCTTATTCGAGACTCTAGAAAGCAAGAGCGTGCTTCTTGCTCTAAAGCAGAGTGTGTTTCATGGATGAGAAGTGTGCTGTGTGTTTCCCTTCAGAAACGGAGTGAAATGCCAGGCTCTGTGTCTTCCTACAAGCGAGACTTCGTTTCAGGTAAACGCAGTCACTTTTCAGCTCAAACGAAGCTCTATTGTACACGAAGCTCACACGTTTCTCGCTCATAACTGAAACGCATTGGATGTTAGAGGGCCTGTGGTTTGTATCAGTTTCAGAAGCAGAGTTGAACTAGATATGGTCCGTGTGTGTAGGAAACACAGTTCTTTTGTCCTGAGCACTCTCACGTTTCCCGCCTTATTCGAGACTCTAGAAAGCAAGAGCGTGCTTCTTGCTCTAAAGCAGAGTGTGTTTCATGGATGAGAAGTGTGCTGTGTGTTTCCCTTCAGAAACGGAGTGAAATGCCAGGCTCTGTGTCTTCCTACAAGCGAGACTTCGTTTCAGGTAAACGCAGTCACTTTTCAGCTCAAACGAAGCTCTATTGTACACGAAGCTCACACGTTTCTCGCTCTTAACTGAAACGCATTGGATGTTAGAGAGCCTGTGGTTTGTATCAGTTTCAGAAGCAGAGTTGAACTAGATATGGTCCGTGTGTGTAGGAAACACAGTTCTTTTGTCTTGAGCACTCTCACGTTTCCCGCCTTATTCGAGACTCTAGAAAGCAAGAGCGTGCTTCTTGCTCTAAAGCAGAGTGTGTTTCATGGATGAGAAGTGTGCTGTGTGTTTCCCTTCAGAAACGGAGTGAAATGCCAGGCTCTGTGTCTTCCTACAAGCGAGACTTCGTTTCAGGTAAACGCAGTCCCTTTTCAGCTCAAACGAAGCTCTATTGTACACGAAGCTCACACGTTTCTCGCTCTTAACTGAAACGCATTGGATGTTAGAGGGCCTGTGGTTTGTATCAGTTTCAGAAGCAGAGTTGAACTAGATATGGTCCGTGTGTGTAGGAAACACAGTTCTTTTGTTCTGAGCACTCTCACGTTTCCCGCCTTATTCGAGACTCTAGAAAGCAAGAGCGTGCTTCTTGCTCTAAAGCAGAGTGTGTTTCATGGATGAGAAATGTGCTGTGTGTTTCCCTTCAGAAACGGAGTGAAATGCCAGGCTCTGTGTCTTCCTACAAGCGAGACTTCGTTTCAGGTAAACGCAGTCACTTTTCAGCTCAAACGAAGCTCTATTGTACACGAAGCTCACACGTTTCTCGCTCTTAACTGAAACGCATTGGATGTTAGAGGGCCTGTGGTTTGTATCAGTTTCAGAAGCAGAGTTGAACTAGATATGGTCCGTGTGTGTAGGAAACACAGTTCTTTTGTTCTGAGCACTCTCACGTTTCCCGCCTTATTCGAGACTCTAGAAAGCAAGAGCGTGCTTCTTGCTCTAAAGCAGAGTGTGTTTCATGGATGAGAAGTGTGCTGTGTGTTTCCCTTCAGAAACGGAGTGAAATGCCAGGCTCTGTGTCTTCCTACAAGCGAGACTTCGTTTCAGGTAAACGCAGTCACTTTTCAGCTCAAACGAAGCTCTATTGTACACGAAGCTCACACGTTTCTCGCTCTTAACTGAAACGCATTGGATGTTAGAGGGCCTGTGGTTTGTATCAGTTTCAGAAGCAGAGTTGAACTAGATATGGTCCGTGTGTGTAGGAAACACAGTTCTTTTGTCCTGAGCACTCTCACGTTTCCCGCCTTATTCGAGACTCTAGAAAGCAAGAGCGTGCTTCTTGCTCTAAAGCAGAGTGTGTTTCATGGATGAGAAGTGTGCTGTGTGTTTCCCTTCAGAAACGGAGTGAAATGCCAGGCTCTGTGTCTTCCTACAAGCGAGACTTCGTTTCAGGTAAACGCAGTCACTTTTCAGCTCAAACGAAGCTCTATTGTACACGAAGCTCACACGTTTCTCGCTCTTAACTGAAACGCATTGGATGTTAGAGGGCCTGTGGTTTGTATCAGTTTCAGAAGCAGAGTTGAACTAGATATGGTCCGTGTGTGTAGGAAACACAGTTCTTTTGTCCTGAGCACTCTCACGTTTCCCGCCTTATTCGAGACTCTAGAAAGCAAGAGCGTGCTTCTTGCTCTAAAGCAGAGTGTGTTTCATGGATGAGAAGTGTGCTGTGTGTTTCCCTTCAGAAACGGAGTGAAATGCCAGGCTCTGTGTCTTCCTACAAGCGAGACTTCGTTTCAGGTAAACGCAGTCACTTTTCAGCTCAAACGAAGCTCTATTGTACACGAAGCTCACACGTTTCTCGCTCTTAACTGAAACGCATTGGATGTTAGAGGGCCTGTGGTTTGTATCAGTTTCAGAAGCAGAGTTGAACTAGATATGGTCCGTGTGTGTAGGAAACACAGTTCTTTTGTCCTGAGCACTCTCACGTTTCCCGCCTTATTCGAGACTCTAGAAAGCAAGAGCGTGCTTCTTGCTCTAAAGCAGAGTGTGTTTCATGGATGAGAAGTGTGCTGTGTGTTTCCCTTCAGAAACGGAGTGAAATGCCAGGCTCTGTGTCTTCCTACAAGCGAGACTTCGTTTCAGGTAAACGCAGTCACTTTTCAGCTCAAACGAAGCTCTATTGTACACGAAGCTCACACGTTTCTCGCTCTTAACTGAAACGCATTGGATGTTAGAGGGCCTGTGGTTTGTATCAGTTTCAGAAGCAGAGTTGAACTAGATATGGTCCGTGTGTGTAGGAAACACAGTTCTTTTGTCCTGAGCACTCTCACGTTTCCCGCCTTATTCGAGACTCTAGAAAGCAAGAGCGTGCTTCTTGCTCTAAAGCAGAGTGTGTTTCATGGATGAGAAGTGTGCTGTGTGTTTCCCTTCAGAAACGGAGTGAAATGCCAGGCTCTGTGTCTTCCTACAAGCGAGACTTCGTTTCAGGTAAACGCAGTCACTTTTCAGCTCAAACGAAGCTCTATTGTACACGAAGCTCACACGTTTCTCGCTCTTAACTGAAACGCATTGGATGTTAGAGGGCCTGTGGTTTGTATCAGTTTCAGAAGCAGAGTTGAACTAGATATGGTCCGTGTGTGTAGGAAACACAGTTCTTTTGTTCTGAGCACTCTCACGTTTCCCGCCTTATTCGAGACTCTAGAAAGCAAGAGCGTGCTTCTTGCTCTAAAGCAGAGTGTGTTTCATGGATGAGAAGTGTGCTGTGTGTTTCCCTTCAGAAACGGAGTGAAATGCCAGGCTCTGTGTCTTCCTACAAGCGAGACTTCGTTTCAGGTAAACGCAGTCACTTTTCAGCTCAAACGAAGCTCTATTGTACACGAAGCTCACACGTTTCTCGCTCTTAACTGAAACGCATTGGATGTTAGAGGGCCTGTGGTTTGTATCAGTTTCAGAAGCAGAGTTGAACTAGATATGGTCCGTGTGTGTAGGAAACACAGTTCTTTGTCCTGAGCACTCTCACGTTTCCCGCCTTATTCGAGACTCTAGAAAGCAAGAGCGTGCTTCTTGCTCTAAAGCAGAGTGTGTTTCATGGGTGAGAAGTGTGCTGTGTGTTTCCCTTCAGAAACGGAGTGAAATGCCAGGCTCTGTGTCTTCCTACAAGCGAGACTTCGTTTCAGGTAAACGCAGTCACTTTTCAGCTCAAACGAAGCTCTATTGTACACGAAGCTCACACGTTTCTCGCTCTTAACTGAAACGCATTGGATGTTAGAGGGCCTGTGGTTTGTATCAGTTTCAGAAGCAGAGTTGAACTAGATATGGTCCGTGTGTGTAGGAAACACAGTTCTTTTGTCCTGAGCACTCTCACGTTTCCCGCCTTATTCGAGACTCTAGAAAGCAAGAGCGTGCTTCTTGCTCTAAAGCAGAGTGTGTTTCATGGATGAGAAGTGTGCTGTGTGTTTCCCTTCAGAAACGGAGTGAAATGCCAGGCTCTGTGTCTTCCTACAAGCGAGACTTCGTTTCAGGTAAACGCAGTCACTTTTCAGCTCAAACGAAGCTCTATTGTACACGAAGCTCACACGTTTCTCGCTCTTAACTGAAACGCATTGGATGTTAGAGGGCCTGTGGTTTGTATCAGTTTCAGAAGCAGAGTTGAACTAGATATGGTCCGTGTGTGTAGGAAACACAGTTCTTTTGTCCTGAGCACTCTCACGTTTCCCGCCTTATTCGAGACTCTAGAAAGCAAGAGCGTGCTTCTTGCTCTAAAGCAGAGTGTGTTTCATGGATGAGAAGTGTGCTGTGTGTTTCCCTTCAGAAACGGAGTGAAATGCCAGGCTCTGTGTCTTCCTACAAGCGAGACTTCGTTTCAGGTAAACGCAGTCACTTTTCAGCTCAAACGAAGCTCTATTGTACACGAAGCTCACACGTTTCTCGCTCTTAACTGAAACGCATTGGATGTTAGAGGGCCTGTGGTTTGTATCAGTTTCAGAAGCAGAGTTGAACTAGATATGGTCCGTGTGTGTAGGAAACACAGTTCTTTTGTCCTGAGCACTCTCACGTTTCCCGCCTTATTCGAGACTCTAGAAAGCAAGAGCGTGCTTCTTGCTCTAAAGCAGAGTGTGTTTCATGGATGAGAAGTGTGCTGTGTGTTTCCCTTCAGAAACGGAGTGAAATGCCAGGCTCTGTGTCTTCCTACAAGCGAGACTTCGTTTCAGGTAAACGCAGTCCCTTTTCAGCTCAAACGAAGCTCTATTGTACACGAAGCTCACACGATTCTCGCTCTTAACTGAAACGCATTGGATGTTAGAGGGCCTGTGGTTTGTATCAGTTTCAGAAGCAGAGTTGAACTAGATATGGTCCGTGTGTGTAGGAAACACAGTTCTTTTGTCCTGAGCACTCTCACGTTTCCCGCCTTATTCGAGACTCTAGAAAGCAAGAGCGTGCTTCTTGCTCTAAAGCAGAGTGTGTTTCATGGATGAGAAGTGTGCTGTGTGTTTCCCTTCAGAAACGGAGTGAAATGCCAGGCTCTGTGTCTTCCTACAAGCGAGACTTCGTTTCAGGTAAACGCAGTCACTTTTCAGCTCAAACGAAGCTCTATTGTACACGAAGCTCACACGTTTCTCGCTCATAACTGAAACGCATTGGATGTTAGAGGGCCTGTGGTTTGTATCAGTTTCAGAAGCAGAGTTGAACTAGATATGGTCCGTGTGTGTAGGAAACACAGTTCTTTTGTCCTGAGCACTCTCACGTTTCCCGCCTTATTCGAGACTCTAGAAAGCAAGAGCGTGCTTCTTGCTCTAAAGCAGAGTGTGTTTCATGGATGAGAAGTGTGCTGTGTGTTTCCCTTCAGAAACGGAGTGAAATGCCAGGCTCTGTGTCTTCCTACAAGCGAGACTTCGTTTCAGGTAAACGCAGTCACTTTTCAGCTCAAACGAAGCTCTATTGTACACGAAGCTCACACGTTTCTCGCTCTTAACTGAAACGCATTGGATGTTAGAGAGCCTGTGGTTTGTATCAGTTTCAGAAGCAGAGTTGAACTAGATATGGTCCGTGTGTGTAGGAAACACAGTTCTTTTGTCTTGAGCACTCTCACGTTTCCCGCCTTATTCGAGACTCTAGAAAGCAAGAGCGTGCTTCTTGCTCTAAAGCAGAGTGTGTTTCATGGATGAGAAGTGTGCTGTGTGTTTCCCTTCAGAAACGGAGTGAAATGCCAGGCTCTGTGTCTTCCTACAAGCGAGACTTCGTTTCAGGTAAACGCAGTCCCTTTTCAGCTCAAACGAAGCTCTATTGTACACGAAGCTCACACGTTTCTCGCTCTTAACTGAAACGCATTGGATGTTAGAGGGCCTGTGGTTTGTATCAGTTTCAGAAGCAGAGTTGAACTAGATATGGTCCGTGTGTGTAGGAAACACAGTTCTTTTGTTCTGAGCACTCTCACGTTTCCCGCCTTATTCGAGACTCTAGAAAGCAAGAGCGTGCTTCTTGCTCTAAAGCAGAGTGTGTTTCATGGATGAGAAATGTGCTGTGTGTTTCCCTTCAGAAACGGAGTGAAATGCCAGGCTCTGTGTCTTCCTACAAGCGAGACTTCGTTTCAGGTAAACGCAGTCACTTTTCAGCTCAAACGAAGCTCTATTGTACACGAAGCTCACACGTTTCTCGCTCTTAACTGAAACGCATTGGATGTTAGAGGGCCTGTGGTTTGTATCAGTTTCAGAAGCAGAGTTGAACTAGATATGGTCCGTGTGTGTAGGAAACACAGTTCTTTTGTTCTGAGCACTCTCACGTTTCCCGCCTTATTCGAGACTCTAGAAAGCAAGAGCGTGCTTCTTGCTCTAAAGCAGAGTGTGTTTCATGGATGAGAAGTGTGCTGTGTGTTTCCCTTCAGAAACGGAGTGAAATGCCAGGCTCTGTGTCTTCCTACAAGCGAGACTTCGTTTCAGGTAAACGCAGTCACTTTTCAGCTCAAACGAAGCTCTATTGTACACGAAGCTCACACGTTTCTCGCTCTTAACTGAAACGCATTGGATGTTAGAGGGCCTGTGGTTTGTATCAGTTTCAGAAGCAGAGTTGAACTAGATATGGTCCGTGTGTGTAGGAAACACAGTTCTTTTGTCCTGAGCACTCTCACGTTTCCCGCCTTATTCGAGACTCTAGAAAGCAAGAGCGTGCTTCTTGCTCTAAAGCAGAGTGTGTTTCATGGATGAGAAGTGTGCTGTGTGTTTCCCTTCAGAAACGGAGTGAAATGCCAGGCTCTGTGTCTTCCTACAAGCGAGACTTCGTTTCAGGTAAACGCAGTCACTTTTCAGCTCAAACGAAGCTCTATTGTACACGAAGCTCACACGTTTCTCGCTCTTAACTGAAACGCATTGGATGTTAGAGGGCCTGTGGTTTGTATCAGTTTCAGAAGCAGAGTTGAACTAGATATGGTCCGTGTGTGTAGGAAACACAGTTCTTTTGTCCTGAGCACTCTCACGTTTCCCGCCTTATTCGAGACTCTAGAAAGCAAGAGCGTGCTTCTTGCTCTAAAGCAGAGTGTGTTTCATGGATGAGAAGTGTGCTGTGTGTTTCCCTTCAGAAACGGAGTGAAATGCCAGGCTCTGTGTCTTCCTACAAGCGAGACTTCGTTTCAGGTAAACGCAGTCACTTTTCAGCTCAAACGAAGCTCTATTGTACACGAAGCTCACACGTTTCTCGCTCTTAACTGAAACGCATTGGATGTTAGAGGGCCTGTGGTTTGTATCAGTTTCAGAAGCAGAGTTGAACTAGATATGGTCCGTGTGTGTAGGAAACACAGTTCTTTTGTCCTGAGCACTCTCACGTTTCCCGCCTTATTCGAGACTCTAGAAAGCAAGAGCGTGCTTCTTGCTCTAAAGCAGAGTGTGTTTCATGGATGAGAAGTGTGCTGTGTGTTTCCCTTCAGAAACGGAGTGAAATGCCAGGCTCTGTGTCTTCCTACAAGCGAGACTTCGTTTCAGGTAAACGCAGTCACTTTTCAGCTCAAACGAAGCTCTATTGTACACGAAGCTCACACGTTTCTCGCTCTTAACTGAAACGCATTGGATGTTAGAGGGCCTGTGGTTTGTATCAGTTTCAGAAGCAGAGTTGAACTAGATATGGTCCGTGTGTGTAGGAAACACAGTTCTTTTGTTCTGAGCACTCTCACGTTTCCCGCCTTATTCGAGACTCTAGAAAGCAAGAGCGTGCTTCTTGCTCTAAAGCAGAGTGTGTTTCATGGATGAGAAGTGTGCTGTGTGTTTCCCTTCAGAAACGGAGTGAAATGCCAGGCTCTGTGTCTTCCTACAAGCGAGACTTCGTTTCAGGTAAACGCAGTCACTTTTCAGCTCAAACGAAGCTCTATTGTACACGAAGCTCACACGTTTCTCGCTCTTAACTGAAACGCATTGGATGTTAGAGGGCCTGTGGTTTGTATCAGTTTCAGAAGCAGAGTTGAACTAGATATGGTCCGTGTGTGTAGGAAACACAGTTCTTTTGTTCTGAGCACTCTCACGTTTCCCGCCTTATTCGAGACTCTAGAAAGCAAGAGCATGCTTCTTGCTCTAAAGCAGAGTGTGTTTCATGGATGAGAAGTGTGCTGTGTGTTTCCCTTCAGAAACGGAATGAAATGCCAGGCTCTGTGTCTTCCTACAAGCGAGACTTCGTTTCAGGTAAACGCAGTCACTTTTCAGCTCAAACGAAGCTCTATTGTACACGAAGCTCACACGTTTCTCGCTCTTAACTGAAACGCATTGGATGTTAGAGGGCCTGTGGTTTGTATCAGTTTCAGAAGCAGAGTTGAACTAGATATGGTCCGTGTGTGTAGGAAACACAGTTCTTTTGTTCTGAGCACTCTCACGTTTCCCGCCTTATTCGAGACTCTAGAAAGCAAGAGCGTGCTTCTTGCTCTAAAGCAGAGTGTGTTTCATGGATGAGAAGTGTGCTGTGTGTTTCCCTTCAGAAACGGAGTGAAATGCCAGGCTCTGTGTCTTCCTCCAAGCGAGACTTCGTTTCAGGTAAACGCAGTCACTTTTCAGCTCAAACGAAGCTCTATTGTACACGAAGCTCACACATTTCTCGCTCTTAACTGAAACGCATTGGATGATAGAGGGCCTGTGGTTTGTATCAGTTTCAGAAGCAGAGTTGAACTAGATATGGTCCGTGTGTGTAGGAAACACAGTTCTTTTGTTCTGAGCACTCTCACGTTTCCCGCCTTAATCGAGACTCTAGAAAGCAAGAGCGTGCTTCTTGCTCTAAAGCAGAGTGTGTTTCATGGATGAGAAGTGTGCTGTGTGTTTCCCTTCAGAAACGGAGTGAAATGCCAGGCTCTGTGTCTTCCTACAAGCGAGACTTCGTTTCAGGTAAACGCAGTCACTTTTCAGCTCAAACGAAGCTCTATTGTACACGAAGCTCACACGTTTCTCGCTCTTAACTGAAACGCATTGGATGTTAGAGGGCCTGTGGTTTGTATCAGTTTCAGAAGCAGAGTTGAACTAGATATGGTCCGTGTGTGTAGGAAACACAGTTCTTTTGTCTTGAGCACTCTCACGTTTCCCGCCTTATTCGAGACTCTAGAAAGCAAGAGCGTGCTTCTTGCTCTAAAGCAGAGTGTGTTTCATGGATGAGAAGTGTGCTGTGTGTTTCCCTTCAGAAACGGAGTGAAATGCCAGGCTCTGTGTCTTCCTACAAGCGAGACTTCGTTTCAGGTAAACGCAGTCACTTTTCAGCTCAAACGAAGCTCTATTGTACACGAAGCTCACACGTTTCTCGCTCTTAACTGAAACGCATTGGATGTTAGAGGGCCTGTGGTTTGTATCAGTTTCAGAAGCAGAGTTGAACTAGATATGGTCCGTGTGTGTAGGAAACACAGTTCTTTTGTTCTGAGCACTCTCACGTTTCCCGCCTTATTCGAGACTCTAGAAAGCAAGAGCGTGCTTCTTGCTCTAAAGCAGAGTGTGTTTCATGGATGAGAAGTGTGCTGTGTGTTTCCCTTCAGAAACGGAATGAAATGCCAGGCTCTGTGTCTTCCTACAAGCGAGACTTCGTTTCAGGTAAACGCAGTCACTTTTCAGCTCAAACGAAGCTCTATTGTACACGAAGCTCACACGTTTCTCGCTCTTAACTGAAACGCATTGGATGTTAGAGGGCCTGTGGTTTGTATCAGTTTCAGAAGCAGAGTTGAACTAGATATGGTCCGTGTGTGTAGGAAACACAGTTCTTTTGTTCTGAGCACTCTCACGTTTCCCGCCTTATTCGAGACTCTAGAAAGCAAGAGCGTGCTTCTTGCTCTAAAGCAGAGTGTGTTTCATGGATGAGAAGTGTGCTGTGTGTTTCCCTTCAGAAACGGAGTGAAATGCCAGGCTCTGTGTCTTCCTACAAGCGAGACTTCGTTTCAGGTAAACGCAGTCACTTTTCAGCTCAAACGAAGCTCTATTGTACACGAAGCTCACACGTTTCTCGCTCTTAACTGAAACGCATTGGATGTTAGAGGGCCTGTGGTTTGTATCAGTTTCAGAAGCAGAGTTGAACTAGATATGGTCCGTGTGTGTAGGAAACACAGTTCTTTTGTTCTGAGCACTCTCACGTTTCCCGCCTTAATCGAGACTCTAGAAAGCAAGAGCGTGCTTCTTGCTCTAAAGCAGAGTGTGTTTCATGGATGAGATGTGTGCTGTGTGTTTCTCTTCAGAAACGGAGTGAAATGCCAGGCTCTGTGTCTTCCTACAAGCGAGACTTCGTTTCAGGTAAACGCAGTCACTTTTCAGCTCAAACGAAGCTCTATTGTACACGAAGCTCACACGTTTCTCGCTCTTAACTGAAACGCATTGGATGTTAGAGGGCCTGTGGTTTGTATCAGTTTCAGAAGCAGAGTTGAACTAGATATGGTCCGTGTGTGTAGGAAACAGTTCTTTGTCCTGAGCACTCTCACGTTTCCCGCCTTATTCGAGACTCTAGAAAGCAAGAGCGTGCTTCTTGCTCTAAAGCAGAGTGTGTTTCATGGGTGAGAAGTGTGCTGTGTGTTTCCCTTCAGAAACGGAGTGAAATGCCAGGCTCTGTGTCTTCCTACAAGCGAGACTTCGTTTCAGGTAAACGCAGTCACTTTTCAGCTCAAACGAAGCTCTATTGTACACGAAGCTCACACGTTTCTCGCTCTTAACTGAAACGCATTGGATGTTAGAGGGCCTGTGGTTTGTATCAGTTTCAGAAGCAGAGTTGAACTAGATATGGTCCGTGTGTGTAGGAAACACAGTTCTTTTGTCCTGAGCACTCTCACGTTTCCCGCCTTATTCGAGACTCTAGAAAGCAAGAGCGTGCTTCTTGCTCTAAAGCAGAGTGTGTTTCATGGATGAGAAGTGTGCTGTGTGTTTCCCTTCAGAAACGGAGTGAAATGCCAGGCTCTGTGTCTTCCTACAAGCGAGACTTCGTTTCAGGTAAACGCAGTCACTTTTCAGCTCAAACGAAGCTCTATTGTACACGAAGCTCACACGTTTCTCGCTCTTAACTGAAACGCATTGGATGTTAGAGGGCCTGTGGTTTGTATCAGTTTCAGAAGCAGAGTTGAACTAGATATGGTCCGTGTGTGTAGGAAACACAGTTCTTTTGTCCTGAGCACTCTCACGTTTCCCGCCTTATTCGAGACTCTAGAAAGCAAGAGCGTGCTTCTTGCTCTAAAGCAGAGTGTGTTTCATGGATGAGAAGTGTGCTGTGTGTTTCCCTTCAGAAACGGAGTGAAATGCCAGGCTCTGTGTCTTCCTACAAGCGAGACTTCGTTTCAGGTAAACGCAGTCACTTTTCAGCTCAAACGAAGCTCTATTGTACACGAAGCTCACACGTTTCTCGCTCTTAACTGAAACGCATTGGATGTTAGAGGGCCTGTGGTTTGTATCAGTTTCAGAAGCAGAGTTGAACTAGATATGGTCCGTGTGTGTAGGAAACACAGTTCTTTTGTCCTGAGCACTCTCACGTTTCCCGCCTTATTCGAGACTCTAGAAAGCAAGAGCGTGCTTCTTGCTCTAAAGCAGAGTGTGTTTCATGGATGAGAAGTGTGCTGTGTGTTTCCCTTCAGAAACGGAGTGAAATGCCAGGCTCTGTGTCTTCCTACAAGCGAGACTTCGTTTCAGGTAAACGCAGTCACTTTTCAGCTCAAACGAAGCTCTATTGTACACGAAGCTCACACGTTTCTCGCTCTTAACTGAAACGCATTGGATGTTAGAGGGCCTGTGGTTTGTATCAGTTTCAGAAGCAGAGTTGAACTAGATATGGTCCGTGTGTGTAGGAAACACAGTTCTTTTGTCCTGAGCACTCTCACGTTTCCCGCCTTATTCGAGACTCTAGAAAGCAAGAGCGTGCTTCTTGCTCTAAAGCAGAGTGTGTTTCATGGATGAGAAGTGTGCTGTGTGTTTCCCTTCAGAAACGGAGTGAAATGCCAGGCTCTGTGTCTTCCTACAAGCGAGACTTCGTTTCAGGTAAACGCAGTCACTTTTCAGCTCAAACGAAGCTCTATTGTACACGAAGCTCACACGTTTCTCGCTCTTAACTGAAACGCATTGGATGTTAGAGGGCCTGTGGTTTGTATCAGTTTCAGAAGCAGAGTTGAACTAGATATGGTCCGTGTGTGTAGGAAACACAGTTCTTTTGTCCTGAGCACTCTCACGTTTCCCGCCTTATTCGAGACTCTAGAAAGCAAGAGCGTGCTTCTTGCTCTAAAGCAGAGTGTGTTTCATGGATGAGAAGTGTGCTGTGTGTTTCCCTTCAGAAACGGAGTGAAATGCCAGGCTCTGTGTCTTCCTACAAGCGAGACTTCGTTTCAGGTAAACGCAGTCACTTTTCAGCTCAAACGAAGCTCTATTGTACACGAAGCTCACACGTTTCTCGCTCTTAACTGAAACGCATTGGATGTTAGAGGGCCTGTGGTTTGTATCAGTTTCAGAAGCAGAGTTGAACTAGATATGGTCCGTGTGTGTAGGAAACACAGTTCTTTTGTTCTGAGCACTCTCACGTTTCCCGCCTTATTCGAGACTCTAGAAAGCAAGAGCGTGCTTCTTGCTCTAAAGCAGAGTGTGTTTCATGGATGAGAAGTGTGCTGTGTGTTTCCCTTCAGAAACGGAGTGAAATGCCAGGCTCTGTGTCTTCCTACAAGCGAGACTTCGTTTCAGGTAAACGCAGTCACTTTTCAGCTCAAACGAAGCTCTATTGTACACGAAGCTCACACGTTTCTCGCTCTTAACTGAAACGCATTGGATGTTAGAGGGCCTGTGGTTTGTATCAGTTTCAGAAGCAGAGTTGAACTAGATATGGTCCGTGTGTGTAGGAAACACAGTTCTTTTGTTCTGAGCACTCTCACGTTTCCCGCCTTATTCGAGACTCTAGAAAGCAAGAGCATGCTTCTTGCTCTAAAGCAGAGTGTGTTTCATGGATGAGAAGTGTGCTGTGTGTTTCCCTTCAGAAACGGAATGAAATGCCAGGCTCTGTGTCTTCCTACAAGCGAGACTTCGTTTCAGGTAAACGCAGTCACTTTTCAGCTCAAACGAAGCTCTATTGTACACGAAGCTCACACGTTTCTCGCTCTTAACTGAAACGCATTGGATGTTAGAGGGCCTGTGGTTTGTATCAGTTTCAGAAGCAGAGTTGAACTAGATATGGTCCGTGTGTGTAGGAAACACAGTTCTTTTGTTCTGAGCACTCTCACGTTTCCCGCCTTATTCGAGACTCTAGAAAGCAAGAGCGTGCTTCTTGCTCTAAAGCAGAGTGTGTTTCATGGATGAGAAGTGTGCTGTGTGTTTCCCTTCAGAAACGGAGTGAAATGCCAGGCTCTGTGTCTTCCTCCAAGCGAGACTTCGTTTCAGGTAAACGCAGTCACTTTTCAGCTCAAACGAAGCTCTATTGTACACGAAGCTCACACATTTCTCGCTCTTAACTGAAACGCATTGGATGATAGAGGGCCTGTGGTTTGTATCAGTTTCAGAAGCAGAGTTGAACTAGATATGGTCCGTGTGTGTAGGAAACACAGTTCTTTTGTTCTGAGCACTCTCACGTTTCCCGCCTTAATCGAGACTCTAGAAAGCAAGAGCGTGCTTCTTGCTCTAAAGCAGAGTGTGTTTCATGGATGAGAAGTGTGCTGTGTGTTTCCCTTCAGAAACGGAGTGAAATGCCAGGCTCTGTGTCTTCCTACAAGCGAGACTTCGTTTCAGGTAAACGCAGTCACTTTTCAGCTCAAACGAAGCTCTATTGTACACGAAGCTCACACGTTTCTCGCTCTTAACTGAAACGCATTGGATGTTAGAGGGCCTGTGGTTTGTATCAGTTTCAGAAGCAGAGTTGAACTAGATATGGTCCGTGTGTGTAGGAAACACAGTTCTTTTGTCTTGAGCACTCTCACGTTTCCCGCCTTATTCGAGACTCTAGAAAGCAAGAGCGTGCTTCTTGCTCTAAAGCAGAGTGTGTTTCATGGATGAGAAGTGTGCTGTGTGTTTCCCTTCAGAAACGGAGTGAAATGCCAGGCTCTGTGTCTTCCTACAAGCGAGACTTCGTTTCAGGTAAACGCAGTCACTTTTCAGCTCAAACGAAGCTCTATTGTACACGAAGCTCACACGTTTCTCGCTCTTAACTGAAACGCATTGGATGTTAGAGGGCCTGTGGTTTGTATCAGTTTCAGAAGCAGAGTTGAACTAGATATGGTCCGTGTGTGTAGGAAACACAGTTCTTTTGTTCTGAGCACTCTCACGTTTCCCGCCTTATTCGAGACTCTAGAAAGCAAGAGCGTGCTTCTTGCTCTAAAGCAGAGTGTGTTTCATGGATGAGAAGTGTGCTGTGTGTTTCCCTTCAGAAACGGAATGAAATGCCAGGCTCTGTGTCTTCCTACAAGCGAGACTTCGTTTCAGGTAAACGCAGTCACTTTTCAGCTCAAACGAAGCTCTATTGTACACGAAGCTCACACGTTTCTCGCTCTTAACTGAAACGCATTGGATGTTAGAGGGCCTGTGGTTTGTATCAGTTTCAGAAGCAGAGTTGAACTAGATATGGTCCGTGTGTGTAGGAAACACAGTTCTTTTGTTCTGAGCACTCTCACGTTTCCCGCCTTATTCGAGACTCTAGAAAGCAAGAGCGTGCTTCTTGCTCTAAAGCAGAGTGTGTTTCATGGATGAGAAGTGTGCTGTGTGTTTCCCTTCAGAAACGGAGTGAAATGCCAGGCTCTGTGTCTTCCTACAAGCGAGACTTCGTTTCAGGTAAACGCAGTCACTTTTCAGCTCAAACGAAGCTCTATTGTACACGAAGCTCACACGTTTCTCGCTCTTAACTGAAACGCATTGGATGTTAGAGGGCCTGTGGTTTGTATCAGTTTCAGAAGCAGAGTTGAACTAGATATGGTCCGTGTGTGTAGGAAACACAGTTCTTTTGTTCTGAGCACTCTCACGTTTCCCGCCTTAATCGAGACTCTAGAAAGCAAGAGCGTGCTTCT
The DNA here is from genome assembly GCA_949786405.1 of Onychomys arenicola. Taxonomy (NCBI): domain Eukaryota; kingdom Metazoa; phylum Chordata; class Mammalia; order Rodentia; family Cricetidae; genus Onychomys; species Onychomys arenicola. The sequence goes on from CATKUM010000099.1 coordinate 514,514, forward strand.
TGCTCTAAAGCAGAGTGTGTTTCATGGATGAGATGTGTGCTGTGTGTTTCTCTTCAGAAACGGAGTGAAATGCCAGGCTCTGTGTCTTCCTACAAGCGAGACTTCGTTTCAGGTAAACGCAGTCACTTTTCAGCTCAAACGAAGCTCTATTGTACACGAAGCTCACACGTTTCTCGCTCTTAACTGAAACGCATTGGATGTTAGAGGGCCTGTGGTTTGTATCAGTTTCAGAAGCAGAGTTGAACTAGATATGGTCCGTGTGTGTAGGAAACAGTTCTTTGTCCTGAGCACTCTCACGTTTCCCGCCTTATTCGAGACTCTAGAAAGCAAGAGCGTGCTTCTTGCTCTAAAGCAGAGTGTGTTTCATGGGTGAGAAGTGTGCTGTGTGTTTCCCTTCAGAAACGGAGTGAAATGCCAGGCTCTGTGTCTTCCTACAAGCGAGACTTCGTTTCAGGTAAACGCAGTCACTTTTCAGCTCAAACGAAGCTCTATTGTACACGAAGCTCACACGTTTCTCGCTCTTAACTGAAACGCATTGGATGTTAGAGGGCCTGTGGTTTGTATCAGTTTCAGAAGCAGAGTTGAACTAGATATGGTCCGTGTGTGTAGGAAACACAGTTCTTTTGTCCTGAGCACTCTCACGTTTCCCGCCTTATTCGAGACTCTAGAAAGCAAGAGCGTGCTTCTTGCTCTAAAGCAGAGTGTGTTTCATGGATGAGAAGTGTGCTGTGTGTTTCCCTTCAGAAACGGAGTGAAATGCCAGGCTCTGTGTCTTCCTACAAGCGAGACTTCGTTTCAGGTAAACGCAGTCACTTTTCAGCTCAAACGAAGCTCTATTGTACACGAAGCTCACACGTTTCTCGCTCTTAACTGAAACGCATTGGATGTTAGAGGGCCTGTGGTTTGTATCAGTTTCAGAAGCAGAGTTGAACTAGATATGGTCCGTGTGTGTAGGAAACACAGTTCTTTTGTCCTGAGCACTCTCACGTTTCCCGCCTTATTCGAGACTCTAGAAAGCAAGAGCGTGCTTCTTGCTCTAAAGCAGAGTGTGTTTCATGGATGAGAAGTGTGCTGTGTGTTTCCCTTCAGAAACGGAGTGAAATGCCAGGCTCTGTGTCTTCCTACAAGCGAGACTTCGTTTCAGGTAAACGCAGTCACTTTTCAGCTCAAACGAAGCTCTATTGTACACGAAGCTCACACGTTTCTCGCTCTTAACTGAAACGCATTGGATGTTAGAGGGCCTGTGGTTTGTATCAGTTTCAGAAGCAGAGTTGAACTAGATATGGTCCGTGTGTGTAGGAAACACAGTTCTTTTGTTCTGAGCACTCTCACGTTTCCCGCCTTATTCGAGACTCTAGAAAGCAAGAGCGTGCTTCTTGCTCTAAAGCAGAGTGTGTTTCATGGATGAGAAGTGTGCTGTGTGTTTCCCTTCAGAAACGGAGTGAAATGCCAGGCTCTGTGTCTTCCTACAAGCGAGACTTCGTTTCAGGTAAACGCAGTCACTTTTCAGCTCAAACGAAGCTCTATTGTACACGAAGCTCACACGTTTCTCGCTCTTAACTGAAACGCATTGGATGTTAGAGGGCCTGTGGTTTGTATCAGTTTCAGAAGCAGAGTTGAACTAGATATGGTCCGTGTGTGTAGGAAACACAGTTCTTTTGTCCTGAGCACTCTCACGTTTCCCGCCTTATTCGAGACTCTAGAAAGCAAGAGCGTGCTTCTTGCTCTAAAGCAGAGTGTGTTTCATGGATGAGAAGTGTGCTGTGTGTTTCCCTTCAGAAACGGAGTGAAATGCCAGGCTCTGTGTCTTCCTACAAGCGAGACTTCGTTTCAGGTAAACGCAGTCACTTTTCAGCTCAAACGAAGCTCTATTGTACACGAAGCTCACACGTTTCTCGCTCTTAACTGAAACGCATTGGATGTTAGAGGGCCTGTGGTTTGTATCAGTTTCAGAAGCAGAGTTGAACTAGATATGGTCCGTGTGTGTAGGAAACACAGTTCTTTTGTCCTGAGCACTCTCACGTTTCCCGCCTTATTCGAGACTCTAGAAAGCAAGAGCGTGCTTCTTGCTCTAAAGCAGAGTGTGTTTCATGGATGAGAAGTGTGCTGTGTGTTTCCCTTCAGAAACGGAGTGAAATGCCAGGCTCTGTGTCTTCCTACAAGCGAGACTTCGTTTCAGGTAAACGCAGTCACTTTTCAGCTCAAACGAAGCTCTATTGTACACGAAGCTCACACGTTTCTCGCTCTTAACTGAAACGCATTGGATGTTAGAGGGCCTGTGGTTTGTATCAGTTTCAGAAGCAGAGTTGAACTAGATATGGTCCGTGTGTGTAGGAAACACAGTTCTTTTGTCCTGAGCACTCTCACGTTTCCCGCCTTATTCGAGACTCTAGAAAGCAAGAGCGTGCTTCTTGCTCTAAAGCAGAGTGTGTTTCATGGATGAGAAGTGTGCTGTGTGTTTCCCTTCAGAAACGGAGTGAAATGCCAGGCTCTGTGTCTTCCTACAAGCGAGACTTCGTTTCAGGTAAACGCAGTCACTTTTCAGCTCAAACGAAGCTCTATTGTACACGAAGCTCACACGTTTCTCGCTCTTAACTGAAACGCATTGGATGTTAGAGGGCCTGTGGTTTGTATCAGTTTCAGAAGCAGAGTTGAACTAGATATGGTCCGTGTGTGTAGGAAACACAGTTCTTTTGTTCTGAGCACTCTCACGTTTCCCGCCTTATTCGAGACTCTAGAAAGCAAGAGCGTGCTTCTTGCTCTAAAGCAGAGTGTGTTTCATGGATGAGAAGTGTGCTGTGTGTTTCCCTTCAGAAACGGAGTGAAATGCCAGGCTCTGTGTCTTCCTACAAGCGAGACTTCGTTTCAGGTAAACGCAGTCACTTTTCAGCTCAAACGAAGCTCTATTGTACACGAAGCTCACACGTTTCTCGCTCTTAACTGAAACGCATTGGATGTTAGAGGGCCTGTGGTTTGTATCAGTTTCAGAAGCAGAGTTGAACTAGATATGGTCCGTGTGTGTAGGAAACACAGTTCTTTGTCCTGAGCACTCTCACGTTTCCCGCCTTATTCGAGACTCTAGAAAGCAAGAGCGTGCTTCTTGCTCTAAAGCAGAGTGTGTTTCATGGGTGAGAAGTGTGCTGTGTGTTTCCCTTCAGAAACGGAGTGAAATGCCAGGCTCTGTGTCTTCCTACAAGCGAGACTTCGTTTCAGGTAAACGCAGTCACTTTTCAGCTCAAACGAAGCTCTATTGTACACGAAGCTCACACGTTTCTCGCTCTTAACTGAAACGCATTGGATGTTAGAGGGCCTGTGGTTTGTATCAGTTTCAGAAGCAGAGTTGAACTAGATATGGTCCGTGTGTGTAGGAAACACAGTTCTTTTGTCCTGAGCACTCTCACGTTTCCCGCCTTATTCGAGACTCTAGAAAGCAAGAGCGTGCTTCTTGCTCTAAAGCAGAGTGTGTTTCATGGATGAGAAGTGTGCTGTGTGTTTCCCTTCAGAAACGGAGTGAAATGCCAGGCTCTGTGTCTTCCTACAAGCGAGACTTCGTTTCAGGTAAACGCAGTCACTTTTCAGCTCAAACGAAGCTCTATTGTACACGAAGCTCACACGTTTCTCGCTCTTAACTGAAACGCATTGGATGTTAGAGGGCCTGTGGTTTGTATCAGTTTCAGAAGCAGAGTTGAACTAGATATGGTCCGTGTGTGTAGGAAACACAGTTCTTTTGTCCTGAGCACTCTCACGTTTCCCGCCTTATTCGAGACTCTAGAAAGCAAGAGCGTGCTTCTTGCTCTAAAGCAGAGTGTGTTTCATGGATGAGAAGTGTGCTGTGTGTTTCCCTTCAGAAACGGAGTGAAATGCCAGGCTCTGTGTCTTCCTACAAGCGAGACTTCGTTTCAGGTAAACGCAGTCACTTTTCAGCTCAAACGAAGCTCTATTGTACACGAAGCTCACACGTTTCTCGCTCTTAACTGAAACGCATTGGATGTTAGAGGGCCTGTGGTTTGTATCAGTTTCAGAAGCAGAGTTGAACTAGATATGGTCCGTGTGTGTAGGAAACACAGTTCTTTTGTCCTGAGCACTCTCACGTTTCCCGCCTTATTCGAGACTCTAGAAAGCAAGAGCGTGCTTCTTGCTCTAAAGCAGAGTGTGTTTCATGGATGAGAAGTGTGCTGTGTGTTTCCCTTCAGAAACGGAGTGAAATGCCAGGCTCTGTGTCTTCCTACAAGCGAGACTTCGTTTCAGGTAAACGCAGTCCCTTTTCAGCTCAAACGAAGCTCTATTGTACACGAAGCTCACACGATTCTCGCTCTTAACTGAAACGCATTGGATGTTAGAGGGCCTGTGGTTTGTATCAGTTTCAGAAGCAGAGTTGAACTAGATATGGTCCGTGTGTGTAGGAAACACAGTTCTTTTGTCCTGAGCACTCTCACGTTTCCCGCCTTATTCGAGACTCTAGAAAGCAAGAGCGTGCTTCTTGCTCTAAAGCAGAGTGTGTTTCATGGATGAGAAGTGTGCTGTGTGTTTCCCTTCAGAAACGGAGTGAAATGCCAGGCTCTGTGTCTTCCTACAAGCGAGACTTCGTTTCAGGTAAACGCAGTCACTTTTCAGCTCAAACGAAGCTCTATTGTACACGAAGCTCACACGTTTCTCGCTCATAACTGAAACGCATTGGATGTTAGAGGGCCTGTGGTTTGTATCAGTTTCAGAAGCAGAGTTGAACTAGATATGGTCCGTGTGTGTAGGAAACACAGTTCTTTTGTCCTGAGCACTCTCACGTTTCCCGCCTTATTCGAGACTCTAGAAAGCAAGAGCGTGCTTCTTGCTCTAAAGCAGAGTGTGTTTCATGGATGAGAAGTGTGCTGTGTGTTTCCCTTCAGAAACGGAGTGAAATGCCAGGCTCTGTGTCTTCCTACAAGCGAGACTTCGTTTCAGGTAAACGCAGTCACTTTTCAGCTCAAACGAAGCTCTATTGTACACGAAGCTCACACGTTTCTCGCTCTTAACTGAAACGCATTGGATGTTAGAGAGCCTGTGGTTTGTATCAGTTTCAGAAGCAGAGTTGAACTAGATATGGTCCGTGTGTGTAGGAAACACAGTTCTTTTGTCTTGAGCACTCTCACGTTTCCCGCCTTATTCGAGACTCTAGAAAGCAAGAGCGTGCTTCTTGCTCTAAAGCAGAGTGTGTTTCATGGATGAGAAGTGTGCTGTGTGTTTCCCTTCAGAAACGGAGTGAAATGCCAGGCTCTGTGTCTTCCTACAAGCGAGACTTCGTTTCAGGTAAACGCAGTCCCTTTTCAGCTCAAACGAAGCTCTATTGTACACGAAGCTCACACGTTTCTCGCTCTTAACTGAAACGCATTGGATGTTAGAGGGCCTGTGGTTTGTATCAGTTTCAGAAGCAGAGTTGAACTAGATATGGTCCGTGTGTGTAGGAAACACAGTTCTTTTGTTCTGAGCACTCTCACGTTTCCCGCCTTATTCGAGACTCTAGAAAGCAAGAGCGTGCTTCTTGCTCTAAAGCAGAGTGTGTTTCATGGATGAGAAATGTGCTGTGTGTTTCCCTTCAGAAACGGAGTGAAATGCCAGGCTCTGTGTCTTCCTACAAGCGAGACTTCGTTTCAGGTAAACGCAGTCACTTTTCAGCTCAAACGAAGCTCTATTGTACACGAAGCTCACACGTTTCTCGCTCTTAACTGAAACGCATTGGATGTTAGAGGGCCTGTGGTTTGTATCAGTTTCAGAAGCAGAGTTGAACTAGATATGGTCCGTGTGTGTAGGAAACACAGTTCTTTTGTTCTGAGCACTCTCACGTTTCCCGCCTTATTCGAGACTCTAGAAAGCAAGAGCGTGCTTCTTGCTCTAAAGCAGAGTGTGTTTCATGGATGAGAAGTGTGCTGTGTGTTTCCCTTCAGAAACGGAGTGAAATGCCAGGCTCTGTGTCTTCCTACAAGCGAGACTTCGTTTCAGGTAAACGCAGTCACTTTTCAGCTCAAACGAAGCTCTATTGTACACGAAGCTCACACGTTTCTCGCTCTTAACTGAAACGCATTGGATGTTAGAGGGCCTGTGGTTTGTATCAGTTTCAGAAGCAGAGTTGAACTAGATATGGTCCGTGTGTGTAGGAAACACAGTTCTTTTGTCCTGAGCACTCTCACGTTTCCCGCCTTATTCGAGACTCTAGAAAGCAAGAGCGTGCTTCTTGCTCTAAAGCAGAGTGTGTTTCATGGATGAGAAGTGTGCTGTGTGTTTCCCTTCAGAAACGGAGTGAAATGCCAGGCTCTGTGTCTTCCTACAAGCGAGACTTCGTTTCAGGTAAACGCAGTCACTTTTCAGCTCAAACGAAGCTCTATTGTACACGAAGCTCACACGTTTCTCGCTCTTAACTGAAACGCATTGGATGTTAGAGGGCCTGTGGTTTGTATCAGTTTCAGAAGCAGAGTTGAACTAGATATGGTCCGTGTGTGTAGGAAACACAGTTCTTTTGTCCTGAGCACTCTCACGTTTCCCGCCTTATTCGAGACTCTAGAAAGCAAGAGCGTGCTTCTTGCTCTAAAGCAGAGTGTGTTTCATGGATGAGAAGTGTGCTGTGTGTTTCCCTTCAGAAACGGAGTGAAATGCCAGGCTCTGTGTCTTCCTACAAGCGAGACTTCGTTTCAGGTAAACGCAGTCACTTTTCAGCTCAAACGAAGCTCTATTGTACACGAAGCTCACACGTTTCTCGCTCTTAACTGAAACGCATTGGATGTTAGAGGGCCTGTGGTTTGTATCAGTTTCAGAAGCAGAGTTGAACTAGATATGGTCCGTGTGTGTAGGAAACACAGTTCTTTTGTCCTGAGCACTCTCACGTTTCCCGCCTTATTCGAGACTCTAGAAAGCAAGAGCGTGCTTCTTGCTCTAAAGCAGAGTGTGTTTCATGGATGAGAAGTGTGCTGTGTGTTTCCCTTCAGAAACGGAGTGAAATGCCAGGCTCTGTGTCTTCCTACAAGCGAGACTTCGTTTCAGGTAAACGCAGTCACTTTTCAGCTCAAACGAAGCTCTATTGTACACGAAGCTCACACGTTTCTCGCTCTTAACTGAAACGCATTGGATGTTAGAGGGCCTGTGGTTTGTATCAGTTTCAGAAGCAGAGTTGAACTAGATATGGTCCGTGTGTGTAGGAAACACAGTTCTTTTGTCCTGAGCACTCTCACGTTTCCCGCCTTATTCGAGACTCTAGAAAGCAAGAGCGTGCTTCTTGCTCTAAAGCAGAGTGTGTTTCATGGATGAGAAGTGTGCTGTGTGTTTCCCTTCAGAAACGGAGTGAAATGCCAGGCTCTGTGTCTTCCTACAAGCGAGACTTCGTTTCAGGTAAACGCAGTCACTTTTCAGCTCAAACGAAGCTCTATTGTACACGAAGCTCACACGTTTCTCGCTCTTAACTGAAACGCATTGGATGTTAGAGGGCCTGTGGTTTGTATCAGTTTCAGAAGCAGAGTTGAACTAGATATGGTCCGTGTGTGTAGGAAACACAGTTCTTTTGTCCTGAGCACTCTCACGTTTCCCGCCTTATTCGAGACTCTAGAAAGCAAGAGCGTGCTTCTTGCTCTAAAGCAGAGTGTGTTTCATGGATGAGAAGTGTGCTGTGTGTTTCCCTTCAGAAACGGAGTGAAATGCCAGGCTCTGTGTCTTCCTACAAGCGAGACTTCGTTTCAGGTAAACGCAGTCACTTTTCAGCTCAAACGAAGCTCTATTGTACATGAAGCTCACACGTTTCTCGCTCTTAACTGAAACGCATTGGATGTTAGAGGGCCTGTGGTTTGTATCAGTTTCAGAAGCAGAGTTGAACTAGATATGGTCCGTGTGTGTAGGAAACACAGTTCTTTTGTTCTGAGCACTCTCACGTTTCCCGCCTTATTCGAGACTCTAGAAAGCAAGAGCGTGCTTCTTGCTCTAAAGCAGAGTGTGTTTCATGGATGAGAAGTGTGCTGTGTGTTTCCCTTCAGAAACGGAGTGAAATGCCAGGCTCTGTGTCTTCCTACAAGCGAGACTTCGTTTCAGGTAAACGCAGTCACTTTTCAGCTCAAACGAAGCTCTATTGTACACGAAGCTCACACGTTTCTCGCTCTTAACTGAAACGCATTGGATGTTAGAGGGCCTGTGGTTTGTATCAGTTTCAGAAGCAGAGTTGAACTAGATATGGTCCGTGTGTGTAGGAAACACAGTTCTTTTGTTCTGAGCACTCTCACGTTTCCCGCCTTATTCGAGACTCTAGAAAGCAAGAGCATGCTTCTTGCTCTAAAGCAGAGTGTGTTTCATGGATGAGAAGTGTGCTGTGTGTTTCCCTTCAGAAACGGAATGAAATGCCAGGCTCTGTGTCTTCCTACAAGCGAGACTTCGTTTCAGGTAAACGCAGTCACTTTTCAGCTCAAACGAAGCTCTATTGTACACGAAGCTCACACGTTTCTCGCTCTTAACTGAAACGCATTGGATGTTAGAGGGCCTGTGGTTTGTATCAGTTTCAGAAGCAGAGTTGAACTAGATATGGTCCGTGTGTGTAGGAAACACAGTTCTTTTGTTCTGAGCACTCTCACGTTTCCCGCCTTATTCGAGACTCTAGAAAGCAAGAGCGTGCTTCTTGCTCTAAAGCAGAGTGTGTTTCATGGATGAGAAGTGTGCTGTGTGTTTCCCTTCAGAAACGGAATGAAATGCCAGGCTCTGTGTCTTCCTACAAGCGAGACTTCGTTTCAGGTAAACGCAGTCACTTTTCAGCTCAAACGAAGCTCTATTGTACACGAAGCTCACACGTTTCTCGCTCTTAACTGAAACGCATTGGATGTTAGAGGGCCTGTGGTTTGTATCAGTTTCAGAAGCAGAGTTGAACTAGATATGGTCCGTGTGTGTAGGAAACACAGTTCTTTTGTCTTGAGCACTCTCACGTTTCCCGCCTTATTCGAGACTCTAGAAAGCAAGAGCGTGCTTCTTGCTCTAAAGCAGAGTGTGTTTCATGGATGAGAAGTGTGCTGTGTGTTTCCCTTCAGAAACGGAGTGAAATGCCAGGCTCTGTGTCTTCCTACAAGCGAGACTTCGTTTCAGGTAAACGCAGTCACTTTTCAGCTCAAACGAAGCTCTATTGTACACGAAGCTCACACGTTTCTCGCTCTTAACTGAAACGCATTGGATGTTAGAGGGCCTGTGGTTTGTATCAGTTTCAGAAGCAGAGTTGAACTAGATATGGTCCGTGTGTGTAGGAAACACAGTTCTTTTGTTCTGAGCACTCTCACGTTTCCCGCCTTATTCGAGACTCTAGAAAGCAAGAGCGTGCTTCTTGCTCTAAAGCAGAGTGTGTTTCATGGATGAGAAGTGTGCTGTGTGTTTCCCTTCAGAAACGGAATGAAATGCCAGGCTCTGTGTCTTCCTACAAGCGAGACTTCGTTTCAGGTAAACGCAGTCACTTTTCAGCTCAAACGAAGCTCTATTGTACACGAAGCTCACACGTTTCTCGCTCTTAACTGAAACGCATTGGATGTTAGAGGGCCTGTGGTTTGTATCAGTTTCAGAAGCAGAGTTGAACTAGATATGGTCCGTGTGTGTAGGAAACACAGTTCTTTTGTTCTGAGCACTCTCACGTTTCCCGCCTTATTCGAGACTCTAGAAAGCAAGAGCGTGCTTCTTGCTCTAAAGCAGAGTGTGTTTCATGGATGAGAAGTGTGCTGTGTGTTTCCCTTCAGAAACGGAGTGAAATGCCAGGCTCTGTGTCTTCCTACAAGCGAGACTTCGTTTCAGGTAAACGCAGTCACTTTTCAGCTCAAACGAAGCTCTATTGTACACGAAGCTCACACGTTTCTCGCTCTTAACTGAAACGCATTGGATGTTAGAGGGCCTGTGGTTTGTATCAGTTTCAGAAGCAGAGTTGAACTAGATATGGTCCGTGTGTGTAGGAAACACAGTTCTTTTGTTCTGAGCACTCTCACGTTTCCCGCCTTAATCGAGACTCTAGAAAGCAAGAGCGTGCTTCTTGCTCTAAAGCAGAGTGTGTTTCATGGATGAGATGTGTGCTGTGTGTTTCTCTTCAGAAACGGAGTGAAATGCCAGGCTCTGTGTCTTCCTACAAGCGAGACTTCGTTTCAGGTAAACGCAGTCACTTTTCAGCTCAAACGAAGCTCTATTGTACACGAAGCTCACACGTTTCTCGCTCTTAACTGAAACGCATTGGATGTTAGAGGGCCTGTGGTTTGTATCAGTTTCAGAAGCAGAGTTGAACTAGATATGGTCCGTGTGTGTAGGAAACAGTTCTTTGTCCTGAGCACTCTCACGTTTCCCGCCTTATTCGAGACTCTAGAAAGCAAGAGCGTGCTTCTTGCTCTAAAGCAGAGTGTGTTTCATGGGTGAGAAGTGTGCTGTGTGTTTCCCTTCAGAAACGGAGTGAAATGCCAGGCTCTGTGTCTTCCTACAAGCGAGACTTCGTTTCAGGTAAACGCAGTCACTTTTCAGCTCAAACGAAGCTCTATTGTACACGAAGCTCACACGTTTCTCGCTCTTAACTGAAACGCATTGGATGTTAGAGGGCCTGTGGTTTGTATCAGTTTCAGAAGCAGAGTTGAACTAGATATGGTCCGTGTGTGTAGGAAACACAGTTCTTTTGTCCTGAGCACTCTCACGTTTCCCGCCTTATTCGAGACTCTAGAAAGCAAGAGCGTGCTTCTTGCTCTAAAGCAGAGTGTGTTTCATGGATGAGAAGTGTGCTGTGTGTTTCCCTTCAGAAACGGAGTGAAATGCCAGGCTCTGTGTCTTCCTACAAGCGAGACTTCGTTTCAGGTAAACGCAGTCACTTTTCAGCTCAAACGAAGCTCTATTGTACACGAAGCTCACACGTTTCTCGCTCTTAACTGAAACGCATTGGATGTTAGAGGGCCTGTGGTTTGTATCAGTTTCAGAAGCAGAGTTGAACTAGATATGGTCCGTGTGTGTAGGAAACACAGTTCTTTTGTCCTGAGCACTCTCACGTTTCCCGCCTTATTCGAGACTCTAGAAAGCAAGAGCGTGCTTCTTGCTCTAAAGCAGAGTGTGTTTCATGGATGAGAAGTGTGCTGTGTGTTTCCCTTCAGAAACGGAGTGAAATGCCAGGCTCTGTGTCTTCCTACAAGCGAGACTTCGTTTCAGGTAAACGCAGTCACTTTTCAGCTCAAACGAAGCTCTATTGTACACGAAGCTCACACGTTTCTCGCTCTTAACTGAAACGCATTGGATGTTAGAGGGCCTGTGGTTTGTATCAGTTTCAGAAGCAGAGTTGAACTAGATATGGTCCGTGTGTGTAGGAAACACAGTTCTTTAGTCTTGAGCACTCTCACGTTTCCCGCCTAATTCGAGACTCTAGAAAGCAAGAGCGTGCTTCTTGCTCTAAAGCAGAGTGTGTTTCATGGATGAGAAGTGTGCTGTGTGTTTCCCTTCAGAAACGGAGTGAAATGCCAGGCTCTGTGTCTTCCTACAAGCGAGACTTCGTTTCAGGTAAACGCAGTCACTTTTCAGCTCAAACGAAGCTCTATTGTACACGAAGCTCACACGTTTCTCGCTCTTAACTGAAACGCATTGGATGTTAGAGGGCCTGTGGTTTGTATCAGTTTCAGAAGCAGAGTTGAACTAGATATGGTCCGTGTGTGTAGGAAACACAGTTCTATTGTTCTGAGCACTCTCACGTTTCCCGCCTTATTCGAGACTCTAGAAAGCAAGAGCGTGCTTCTTGCTCTAAAGCAGAGTGTGTTTCATGGATGAGAAGTGTGCTGTGTGTTTCCCTTCAGAAACGGAATGAAATGCCAGGCTCTGTGTCTTCCTACAAGCGAGACTTCGTTTCAGGTAAACGCAGTCACTTTTCAGCTCAAACGAAGCTCTATTGTACACGAAGCTCACACGTTTCTCGCTCTTAACTGAAACGCATTGGATGTTAGAGGGCCTGTGGTTTGTATCAGTTTCAGAAGCAGAGTTGAACTCGATATGGTCCGTGTGTGTAGGAAACACAGTTCTTTTGTTCTGAGCACTCTCACGTTTCCCGCCTTATTCGAGACTCTAGAAAGCAAGAGCGTGCTTCTTGCTCTAAAGCAGAGTGTGTTTCATGGATGAGAAGTGTGCTGTGTGTTTCCCTTCAGAAACGGAGTGAAATGCCAGGCTCTGTGTCTTCCTACAAGCGAGACTTCGTTTCAGGTAAACGCAGTCACTTTTCAGCTCAAACGAAGCTCTATTGTACACGAAGCTCACACGTTTCTCGCTCTTAACTGAAACGCATTGGATGTTAGAGGGCCTGTGGTTTGTATCAGTTTCAGAAGCAGAGTTGAACTAGATATGGTCCGTGTGTGTAGGAAACACAGTTCTTTTGTTCTGAGCACTCTCACGTTTCCCGCCTTAATCGAGACTCTAGAAAGCAAGAGCGTGCTTCTTGCTCTAAAGCAGAGTGTGTTTCATGGATGAGAAGTGTGCTGTGTGTTTCCCTTCAGAAACGGAGTGAAATGCCAGGCTCTGTGTCTTCCTACAAGCGAGACTTCGTTTCAGGTAAACGCAGTCACTTTTCAGCTCAAACGAAGCTCTATTGTACACGAAGCTCACACGTTTCTCGCTCTTAACTGAAACGCATTGGATGTTAGAGGGCCTGTGGTTTGTATCAGTTTCAGAAGCAGAGTTGAACTAGATATGGTCCGTGTGTGTAGGAAACACAGTTCTTTTGTTCTGAGCACTCTCACGTTTCCCGCCTTATTCGAGACTCTAGAAAGCAAGAGCGTGCTTCTTGCTCTAAAGCAGAGTGTGTTTCATGGATGAGAAGTGTGCTGTGTGTTTCCCTTCAGAAACGGAGTGAAATGCCAGGCTCTGTGTCTTCCTACAAGCGAGACTTCGTTTCAGGTAAACGCAGTCACTTTTCAGCTCAAACGAAGCTCTATTGTACACGAAGCTCACACGTTTCTCGCTCTTAACTGAAACGCATTGGATGTTAGAGGGCCTGTGGTTTGTATCAGTTTCAGAAGCAGAGTTGAACTAGATATGGTCCGTGTGTGTAGGAAACACAGTTCTTTTGTTCTGAGCACTCTCACGTTTCCCGCCTTATTCGAGACTCTAGAAAGCAAGAGCGTGCTTCTTGCTCTAAAGCAGAGTGTGTTTCATGGATGAGAAGTGTGCTGTGTGTTTCCCTTCAGAAACGGAGTGAAATGCCAGGCTCTGTGTCTTCCTACAAGCGAGACTTCGTTTCAGGTAAACGCAGTCACTTTTCAGCTCAAACGAAGCTCTATTGTACACGAAGCTCACACGTTTCTCGCTCTTAACTGAAACGCATTGGATGTTAGAGGGCCTGTGGTTTGTATCAGTTTCAGAAGCAGAGTTGAACTAGATGTGGTCCGTGTGTGTAGGAAACACAGTTCTTTTGTTCTGAGCACTCTCACGTTTCCCGCCTTATTCGAGACTCTAGAAAGCAAGAGCGTGCTTCTTGCTCTAAAGCAGAGTGTGTTTCATGGATGAGAAGTGTGCTGTGTGTTTGCCTTCAGAAACGGAGTGAAATGCCAGGCTCTGTGTCTTCCTACAAGCGAGACTTCGTTTCAGGTAAACGCAGTCACTTTTCAGCTCAAACGAAGCTCTATTGTACACGAAGCTCACACGTTTCTCGCTCTTAACTGAAACGCATTGGATGTTAGAGGGCCTGTGGTTTGTATCAGTTTCAGAAGCAGAGTTGAACTAGATATGGTCCGTGTGTGTAGGAAACACAGTTCTTTGTTCTGAGCACTCTCACGTTTCCCGCCTTAATCGAGACTCTAGAAAGCAAGAGCGTGCTTCTTGCTCTAAAGCAGAGTGTGTTTCATGGATGAGAAGTGTGCTGTGTGTTTCCCTTCAGAAACGGAGTGAAATGCCAGGCTCTGTGTCTTCCTACAAGCGAGACTTCGTTTCAGGTAAACGCAGTCACTTTTCAGCTCAAACGAAGCTCTATTGTACACGAAGCTCACACGTTTCTCGCTCTTAACTGAAACGCATTGGATGTTAGAGAGCCTGTGGTTTGTATCAGTTTCAGAAGCAGAGTTGAACTAGATATGGTCCGTGTGTGTAGGAAACACAGTTCTTTTGTCTTGAGCACTCTCACGTTTCCCGCCTTATTCGAGACTCTAGAAAGCAAGAGCGTGCTTCTTGCTCTAAAGCAGAGTGTGTTTCATGGATGAGAAGTGTGCTGTGTGTTTCCCTTCAGAAACGGAGTGAAATGCCAGGCTCTGTGTCTTCCTACAAGCGAGACTTCGTTTCAGGTAAACGCAGTCCCTTTTCAGCTCAAACGAAGCTCTATTGTACACGAAGCTCACACGTTTCTCGCTCTTAACTGAAACGCATTGGATGTTAGAGGGCCTGTGGTTTGTATCAGTTTCAGAAGCAGAGTTGAACTAGATATGGTCCGTGTGTGTAGGAAACACAGTTCTTTTGTTCTGAGCACTCTCACGTTTCCCGCCTTATTCGAGACTCTAGAAAGCAAGAGCGTGCTTCTTGCTCTAAAGCAGAGTGTGTTTCATGGATGAGAAGTGTGCTGTGTGTTTCCCTTCAGAAACGGAGTGAAATGCCAGGCTCTGTGTCTTCCTACAAGCGAGACTTCGTTTCAGGTAAACGCAGTCACTTTTCAGCTCAAACGAAGCTCTATTGTACACGAAGCTCACACGTTTCTCGCTCTTAACTGAAACGCATTGGATGTTAGAGGGCCTGTGGTTTGTATCAGTTTCAGAAGCAGAGTTGAACTAGATATGGTCCGTGTGTGTAGGAAACACAGTTCTTTTGTCCTGAGCACTCTCACGTTTCCCGCCTTATTCGAGACTCTAGAAAGCAAGAGCGTGCTTCTTGCTCTAAAGCAGAGTGTGTTTCATGGATGAGAAGTGTGCTGTGTGTTTCCCTTCAGAAACGGAGTGAAATGCCAGGCTCTGTGTCTTCCTACAAGCGAGACTTCGTTTCAGGTAAACGCAGTCACTTTTCAGCTCAAACGAAGCTCTATTGTACACGAAGCTCACACGTTTCTCGCTCTTAACTGAAACGCATTGGATGTTAGAGGGCCTGTGGTTTGTATCAGTTTCAGAAGCAGAGTTGAACTAGATATGGTCCGTGTGTGTAGGAAACACAGTTCTTTTGTCCTGAGCACTCTCACGTTTCCCGCCTTATTCGAGACTCTAGAAAGCAAGAGCGTGCTTCTTGCTCTAAAGCAGAGTGTGTTTCATGGATGAGAAGTGTGCTGTGTGTTTCCCTTCAGAAACGGAGTGAAATGCCAGGCTCTGTGTCTTCCTACAAGCGAGACTTCGTTTCAGGTAAACGCAGTCACTTTTCAGCTCAAACGAAGCTCTATTGTACACGAAGCTCACACGTTTCTCGCTCTTAACTGAAACGCATTGGATGTTAGAGGGCCTGTGGTTTGTATCAGTTTCAGAAGCAGAGTTGAACTAGATATGGTCCGTGTGTGTAGGAAACACAGTTCTTTTGTCCTGAGCACTCTCACGTTTCCCGCCTTATTCGAGACTCTAGAAAGCAAGAGCGTGCTTCTTGCTCTAAAGCAGAGTGTGTTTCATGGATGAGAAGTGTGCTGTGTGTTTCCCTTCAGAAACGGAGTGAAATGCCAGGCTCTGTGTCTTCCTACAAGCGAGACTTCGTTTCAGGTAAACGCAGTCACTTTTCAGCTCAAACGAAGCTCTATTGTACACGAAGCTCACACGTTTCTCGCTCTTAACTGAAACGCATTGGATGTTAGAGGGCCTGTGGTTTGTATCAGTTTCAGAAGCAGAGTTGAACTAGATATGGTCCGTGTGTGTAGGAAACACAGTTCTTTTGTTCTGAGCACTCTCACGTTTCCCGCCTTATTCGAGACTCTAGAAAGCAAGAGCGTGCTTCTTGCTCTAAAGCAGAGTGTGTTTCATGGATGAGAAGTGTGCTGTGTGTTTCCCTTCAGAAACGGAGTGAAATGCCAGGCTCTGTGTCTTCCTACAAGCGAGACTTCGTTTCAGGTAAACGCAGTCACTTTTCAGCTCAAACGAAGCTCTATTGTACACGAAGCTCACACGTTTCTCGCTCTTAACTGAAACGCATTGGATGTTAGAGGGCCTGTGGTTTGTATCAGTTTCAGAAGCAGAGTTGAACTAGATATGGTCCGTGTGTGTAGGAAACACAGTTCTTTTGTTCTGAGCACTCTCACGTTTCCCGCCTTATTCGAGACTCTAGAAAGCAAGAGCATGCTTCTTGCTCTAAAGCAGAGTGTGTTTCATGGATGAGAAGTGTGCTGTGTGTTTCCCTTCAGAAACGGAATGAAATGCCAGGCTCTGTGTCTTCCTACAAGCGAGACTTCGTTTCAGGTAAACGCAGTCACTTTTCAGCTCAAACGAAGCTCTATTGTACACGAAGCTCACACGTTTCTCGCTCTTAACTGAAACGCATTGGATGTTAGAGGGCCTGTGGTTTGTATCAGTTTCAGAAGCAGAGTTGAACTAGATATGGTCCGTGTGTGTAGGAAACACAGTTCTTTTGTTCTGAGCACTCTCACGTTTCCCGCCTTATTCGAGACTCTAGAAAGCAAGAGCGTGCTTCTTGCTCTAAAGCAGAGTGTGTTTCATGGATGAGAAGTGTGCTGTGTGTTTCCCTTCAGAAACGGAGTGAAATGCCAGGCTCTGTGTCTTCCTCCAAGCGAGACTTCGTTTCAGGTAAACGCAGTCACTTTTCAGCTCAAACGAAGCTCTATTGTACACGAAGCTCACACATTTCTCGCTCTTAACTGAAACGCATTGGATGATAGAGGGCCTGTGGTTTGTATCAGTTTCAGAAGCAGAGTTGAACTAGATATGGTCCGTGTGTGTAGGAAACACAGTTCTTTTGTTCTGAGCACTCTCACGTTTCCCGCCTTAATCGAGACTCTAGAAAGCAAGAGCGTGCTTCTTGCTCTAAAGCAGAGTGTGTTTCATGGATGAGAAGTGTGCTGTGTGTTTCCCTTCAGAAACGGAGTGAAATGCCAGGCTCTGTGTCTTCCTACAAGCGAGACTTCGTTTCAGGTAAACGCAGTCACTTTTCAGCTCAAACGAAGCTCTATTGTACACGAAGCTCACACGTTTCTCGCTCTTAACTGAAACGCATTGGATGTTAGAGGGCCTGTGGTTTGTATCAGTTTCAGAAGCAGAGTTGAACTAGATATGGTCCGTGTGTGTAGGAAACACAGTTCTTTTGTCTTGAGCACTCTCACGTTTCCCGCCTTATTCGAGACTCTAGAAAGCAAGAGCGTGCTTCTTGCTCTAAAGCAGAGTGTGTTTCATGGATGAGAAGTGTGCTGTGTGTTTCCCTTCAGAAACGGAGTGAAATGCCAGGCTCTGTGTCTTCCTACAAGCGAGACTTCGTTTCAGGTAAACGCAGTCACTTTTCAGCTCAAACGAAGCTCTATTGTACACGAAGCTCACACGTTTCTCGCTCTTAACTGAAACGCATTGGATGTTAGAGGGCCTGTGGTTTGTATCAGTTTCAGAAGCAGAGTTGAACTAGATATGGTCCGTGTGTGTAGGAAACACAGTTCTTTTGTCTTGAGCACTCTCACGTTTCCTGCCTTATTCGAGACTCTAGAAAGCAAGAGCGTGCTTCTTGCTCTAAAGCAGAGTGTGTTTCATGGATGAGAAGTGTGCTGTGTGTTTCCCTTCAGAAACGGAGTGAAATGCCAGGCTCTGTGTCTTCCTACAAGCGAGACTTCGTTTCAGGTAAACGCAGTCACTTTTCAGCTCAAACGAAGCTCTATTGTACACGAAGCTCACACGTTTCTCGCTCTTAACTGAAACGCATTGGATGTTAGAGGGCCTGTGGTTTGTATCAGTTTCAGAAGCAGAGTTGAACTAGATATGGTCCGTGTGTGTAGGAAACACAGTTCTTTTGTTCTGAGCACTCTCACGTTTCCCGCCTTATTCGAGACTCTAGAAAGCAAGAGCGTGCTTCTTGCTCTAAAGCAGAGTGTGTTTCATGGATGAGAAGTGTGCTGTGTGTTTCCCTTCAGAAACGGAATGAAATGCCAGGCTCTGTGTCTTCCTACAAGCGAGACTTCGTTTCAGGTAAACGCAGTCACTTTTCAGCTCAAACGAAGCTCTATTGTACACGAAGCTCACACGTTTCTCGCTCTTAACTGAAACGCATTGGATGTTAGAGGGCCTGTGGTTTGTATCAGTTTCAGAAGCAGAGTTGAACTAGATATGGTCCGTGTGTGTAGGAAACACAGTTCTTTTGTTCTGAGCACTCTCACGTTTCCCGCCTTATTCGAGACTCTAGAAAGCAAGAGCGTGCTTCTTGCTCTAAAGCAGAGTGTGTTTCATGGATGAGAAGTGTGCTGTGTGTTTCCCTTCAGAAACGGAGTGAAATGCCAGGCTCTGTGTCTTCCTACAAGCGAGACTTCGTTTCAGGTAAACGCAGTCACTTTTCAGCTCAAACGAAGCTCTATTGTACACGAAGCTCACACGTTTCTCGCTCTTAACTGAAACGCATTGGATGTTAGAGGGCCTGTGGTTTGTATCAGTTTCAGAAGCAGAGTTGAACTAGATATGGTCCGTGTGTGTAGGAAACACAGTTCTTTTGTTCTGAGCACTCTCACGTTTCCCGCCTTAATCGAGACTCTAGAAAGCAAGAGCGTGCTTCTTGCTCTAAAGCAGAGTGTGTTTCATGGATGAGATGTGTGCTGTGTGTTTCCCTTCAGAAACGGAGTGAAATGCCAGGCTCTGTGTCTTCCTACAAGCGAGACTTCGTTTCAGGTAAACGCAGTCACTTTTCAGCTCAAACGAAGCTCTATTGTACACGAAGCTCACACGTTTCTCGCTCTTAACTGAAACGCATTGGATGTTAGAGGGCCTGTGGTTTGTATCAGTTTCAGAAGCAGAGTTGAACTAGATATGGTCCGTGTGTGTAGGAAACACAGTTCTTTGTCCTGAGCACTCTCACGTTTCCCGCCTTATTCGAGACTCTAGAAAGCAAGAGCGTGCTTCTTGCTCTAAAGCAGAGTGTGTTTCATGGGTGAGAAGTGTGCTGTGTGTTTCCCTTCAGAAACGGAGTGAAATGCCAGGCTCTGTGTCTTCCTACAAGCGAGACTTCGTTTCAGGTAAACGCAGTCACTTTTCAGCTCAAACGAAGCTCTATTGTACACGAAGCTCACACGTTTCTCGCTCTTAACTGAAACGCATTGGATGTTAGAGGGCCTGTGGTTTGTATCAGTTTCAGAAGCAGAGTTGAACTAGATATGGTCCGTGTGTGTAGGAAACACAGTTCTTTTGTCCTGAGCACTCTCACGTTTCCCGCCTTATTCGAGACTCTAGAAAGCAAGAGCGTGCTTCTTGCTCTAAAGCAGAGTGTGTTTCATGGATGAGAAGTGTGCTGTGTGTTTCCCTTCAGAAACGGAGTGAAATGCCAGGCTCTGTGTCTTCCTACAAGCGAGACTTCGTTTCAGGTAAACGCAGTCACTTTTCAGCTCAAACGAAGCTCTATTGTACACGAAGCTCACACGTTTCTCGCTCTTAACTGAAACGCATTGGATGTTAGAGGGCCTGTGGTTTGTATCAGTTTCAGAAGCAGAGTTGAACTAGATATGGTCCGTGTGTGTAGGAAACACAGTTCTTTTGTCCTGAGCACTCTCACGTTTCCCGCCTTATTCGAGACTCTAGAAAGCAAGAGCGTGCTTCTTGCTCTAAAGCAGAGTGTGTTTCATGGATGAGAAGTGTGCTGTGTGTTTCCCTTCAGAAACGGAGTGAAATGCCAGGCTCTGTGTCTTCCTACAAGCGAGACTTCGTTTCAGGTAAACGCAGTCACTTTTCAGCTCAAACGAAGCTCTATTGTACACGAAGCTCACACGTTTCTCGCTCTTAACTGAAACGCATTGGATGTTAGAGGGCCTGTGGTTTGTATCAGTTTCAGAAGCAGAGTTGAACTAGATATGGTCCGTGTGTGTAGGAAACACAGTTCTTTAGTCTTGAGCACTCTCACGTTTCCCGCCTAATTCGAGACTCTAGAAAGCAAGAGCGTGCTTCTTGCTCTAAAGCAGAGTGTGTTTCATGGATGAGAAGTGTGCTGTGTGTTTCCCTTCAGAAACGGAGTGAAATGCCAGGCTCTGTGTCTTCCTACAAGCGAGACTTCGTTTCAGGTAAACGCAGTCACTTTTCAGCTCAAACGAAGCTCTATTGTACACGAAGCTCACACGTTTCTCGCTCTTAACTGAAACGCATTGGATGTTAGAGGGCCTGTGGTTTGTATCAGTTTCAGAAGCAGAGTTGAACTAGATATGGTCCGTGTGTGTAGGAAACACAGTTCTTTTGTTCTGAGCACTCTCACGTTTCCCGCCTTATTCGAGACTCTAGAAAGCAAGAGCGTGCTTCTTGCTCTAAAGCAGAGTGTGTTTCATGGATGAGAAGTGTGCTGTGTGTTTCCCTTCAGAAACGGAATGAAATGCCAGGCTCTGTGTCTTCCTACAAGCGAGACTTCGTTTCAGGTAAACGCAGTCACTTTTCAGCTCAAACGAAGCTCTATTGTACACGAAGCTCACACGTTTCTCGCTCTTAACTGAAACGCATTGGATGTTAGAGGGCCTGTGGTTTGTATCAGTTTCAGAAGCAGAGTTGAACTCGATATGGTCCGTGTGTGTAGGAAACACAGTTCTTTTGTTCTGAGCACTCTCACGTTTCCCGCCTTATTCGAGACTCTAGAAAGCAAGAGCGTGCTTCTTGCTCTAAAGCAGAGTGTGTTTCATGGATGAGAAGTGTGCTGTGTGTTTCCCTTCAGAAACGGAGTGAAATGCCAGGCTCTGTGTCTTCCTACAAGCGAGACTTCGTTTCAGGTAAACGCAGTCACTTTTCAGCTCAAACGAAGCTCTATTGTACACGAAGCTCACACGTTTCTCGCTCTTAACTGAAACGCATTGGATGTTAGAGGGCCTGTGGTTTGTATCAGTTTCAGAAGCAGAGTTGAACTAGATATGGTCCGTGTGTGTAGGAAACACAGTTCTTTTGTTCTGAGCACTCTCACGTTTCCCGCCTTAATCGAGACTCTAGAAAGCAAGAGCGTGCTTCTTGCTCTAAAGCAGAGTGTGTTTCATGGATGAGAAGTGTGCTGTGTGTTTCCCTTCAGAAACGGAGTGAAATGCCAGGCTCTGTGTCTTCCTACAAGCGAGACTTCGTTTCAGGTAAACGCAGTCACTTTTCAGCTCAAACGAAGCTCTATTGTACACGAAGCTCACACGTTTCTCGCTCTTAACTGAAACGCATTGGATGTTAGAGGGCCTGTGGTTTGTATCAGTTTCAGAAGCAGAGTTGAACTAGATATGGTCCGTGTGTGTAGGAAACACAGTTCTTTTGTTCTGAGCACTCTCACGTTTCCCGCCTTATTCGAGACTCTAGAAAGCAAGAGCGTGCTTCTTGCTCTAAAGCAGAGTGTGTTTCATGGATGAGAAGTGTGCTGTGTGTTTCCCTTCAGAAACGGAGTGAAATGCCAGGCTCTGTGTCTTCCTACAAGCGAGACTTCGTTTCAGGTAAACGCAGTCACTTTTCAGCTCAAACGAAGCTCTATTGTACACGAAGCTCACACGTTTCTCGCTCTTAACTGAAACGCATTGGATGTAAGAGGGCCTGTGGTTTGTATCAGTTTCAGAAGCAGAGTTGAACTAGATATGGTCCGTGTGTGTAGGAAACACAGTTCTTTTGTTCTGAGCACTCTCACGTTTCCCGCCTTATTCGAGACTCTAGAAAGCAAGAGCGTGCTTCTTGCTCTAAAGCAGAGTGTGTTTCATGGATGAGAAGTGTGCTGTGTGTTTCCCTTCAGAAACGGAGTGAAATGCCAGGCTCTGTGTCTTCCTACAAGCGAGACTTCGTTTCAGGTAAACGCAGTCACTTTTCAGCTCAAACGAAGCTCTATTGTACACGAAGCTCACACGTTTCTCGCTCTTAACTGAAACGCATTGGATGTTAGAGGGCCTGTGGTTTGTATCAGTTTCAGAAGCAGAGTTGAACTAGATGTGGTCCGTGTGTGTAGGAAACACAGTTCTTTTGTTCTGAGCACTCTCACGTTTCCCGCCTTATTCGAGACTCTAGAAAGCAAGAGCGTGCTTCTTGCTCTAAAGCAGAGTGTGTTTCATGGATGAGAAGTGTGCTGTGTGTTTGCCTTCAGAAACGGAGTGAAATGCCAGGCTCTGTGTCTTCCTACAAGCGAGACTTCGTTTCAGGTAAACGCAGTCACTTTTCAGCTCAAACGAAGCTCTATTGTACACGAAGCTCACACGTTTCTCGCTCTTAACTGAAACGCATTGGATGTTAGAGGGCCTGTGGTTTGTATCAGTTTCAGAAGCAGAGTTGAACTAGATATGGTCCGTGTGTGTAGGAAACACAGTTCTTTTGTTCTGAGCACTCTCACGTTTCCCGCCTTAATCGAGACTCTAGAAAGCAAGAGCGTGCTTCTTGCTCTAAAGCAGAGTGTGTTTCATGGATGAGAAGTGTGCTGTGTGTTTCCCTTCAGAAACGGAGTGAAATGCCAGGCTCTGTGTCTTCCTACAAGCGAGACTTCGTTTCAGGTAAACGCAGTCACTTTTCAGCTCAAACGAAGCTCTATTGTACACGAAGCTCACACGTTTCTCGCTCTTAACTGAAACGCATTGGATGTTAGAGGGCCTGTGGTTTGTATCAGTTTCAGAAGCAGAGTTGAACTAGATATGGTCCGTGTGTGTAGGAAACACAGTTCTTTTGTTCTGAGCACTCTCACGTTTCCCGCCTTATTCGAGACTCTAGAAAGCAAGAGCGTGCTTCTTGCTCTAAAGCAGAGTGTGTTTCATGGATGAGAAGTGTGCTGTGTGTTTCCCTTCAGAAACGGAGTGAAATGCCAGGCTCTGTGTCTTCCTACAAGCGAGACTTCGTTTCAGGTAAACGCAGTCACTTTTCAGCTCAAACGAAGCTCTATTGTACACGAAGCTCACACGTTTCTCGCTCTTAACTGAAACGCATTGGATGTTAGAGGGCCTGTGGTTTGTATCAGTTTCAGAAGCAGAGTTGAACTAGATATGGTCCGTGTGTGTAGGAAACACAGTTCTTTTGTCTTGAGCACTCTCACGTTTCCCGCCTTATTCGAGACTCTAGAAAGCAAGAGCGTGCTTCTTGCTCTAAAGCAGAGTGTGTTTCATGGATGAGAAGTGTGCTGTGTGTTTCCCTTCAGAAACGGAGTGAAATGCCAGGCTCTGTGTCTTCCTACAAGCGAGACTTCGTTTCAGGTAAACGCAGTCACTTTTCAGCTCAAACGAAGCTCTATTGTACACGAAGCTCACACGTTTCTCGCTCTTAACTGAAACGCATTGGATGTTAGAGGGCCTGTGGTTTGTATCAGTTTCAGAAGCAGAGTTGAACTAGATATGGTCCGTGTGTGTAGGAAACACAGTTCTTTTGTCCTGAGCACTCTCACGTTTCCCGCCTTATTCGAGACTCTAGAAAGCAAGAGCGTGCTTCTTGCTCTAAAGCAGAGTGTGTTTCATGGATGAGAAGTGTGCTGTGTGTTTCCCTTCAGAAACGGAATGAAATGCCAGGCTCTGTGTCTTCCTACAAGCGAGACTTCGTTTCAGGTAAACGCAGTCACTTTTCAGCTCAAACGAAGCTCTATTGTACACGAAGCTCACACGTTTCTCGCTCTTAACTGAAACGCATTGGATGTTAGAGGGCCTGTGGTTTGTATCAGTTTCAGAAGCAGAGTTGAACTAGATATGGTCCGTGTGTGTAGGAAACACAGTTCTTTTGTTCTGAGCACTCTCACGTTTCCCGCCTTATTCGAGACTCTAGAAAGCAAGAGCGTGCTTCTTGCTCTAAAGCAGAGTGTGTTTCATGGATGAGAAGTGTGCTGTGTGTTTCCCTTCAGTAACGGAGTGAAATGCCAGGCTCTGTGTCTTCCTACAAGCGAGACTTCGTTTCAGGTAAACGCAGTCACTTTTCAGCTCAAACGAAGCTCTATTGTACACGAAGCTCACACGTTTCTCGCTCTTAACTGAAACGCATTGGATGTTAGAGGGCCTGTGGTTTGTATCAGTTTCAGAAGCAGAGTTGAACTAGATATGGTCCGTGTGTGTAGGAAACACAGTTCTTTTGTCCTGAGCACTCTCACGTTTCCCGCCTTATTCGAGACTCTAGAAAGCAAGAGCGTGCTTCTTGCTCTAAAGCAGAGTGTGTTTCATGGATGAGAAGTGTGCTGTGTGTTTCCCTTCAGAAACGGAGTGAAATGCCAGGCTCTGTGTCTTCCTACAAGCGAGACTTCGTTTCAGGTAAACGCAGTCACTTTTCAGCTCAAACGAAGCTCTATTGTACACGAAGCTCACACGTTTCTCGCTCTTAACTGAAACGCATTGGATGTTAGAGGGCCTGTGGTTTGTATCAGTTTCAGAAGCAGAGTTGAACTAGATATGGTCCGTGTGTGTAGGAAACACAGTTCTTTTGTTCTGAGCACTCTCACGTTTCCCGCCTTATTCGAGACTCTAGAAAGCAAGAGCGTGCTTCTTGCTCTAAAGCAGAGTGTGTTTCATGGATGAGAAGTGTGCTGTGTGTTTCCCTTCAGAAACGGAGTGAAATGCCAGGCTCTGTGTCTTCCTACAAGCGAGACTTCGTTTCAGGTAAACGCAGTCACTTTTCAGCTCAAACGAAGCTCTATTGTACACGAAGCTCACACGTTTCTCGCTCTTAACTGAAACGCATTGGATGTTAGAGGGCCTGTGGTTTGTATCAGTTTCAGAAGCAGAGTTGAACTAGATATGGTCCGTGTGTGTAGGAAACACAGTTCTTTTGTTCTGAGCACTCTCACGTTTCCCGCCTTATTCGAGACTCTAGAAAGCAAGAGCGTGCTTCTTGCTCTAAAGCAGAGTGTGTTTCATGGATGAGAAGTGTGCTGTGTGTTTCCCTTCAGAAACGGAGTGAAATGCCAGGCTCTGTGTCTTCCTACAAGCGAGACTTCGTTTCAGGTAAACGCAGTCACTTTTCAGCTCAAACGAAGCTCTATTGTACACGAAGCTCACACGTTTCTCGCTCTTAACTGAAACGCATTGGATGTTAGAGGGCCTGTGGTTTGTATCAGTTTCAGAAGCAGAGTTGAACTAGATGTGGTCCGTGTGTGTAGGAAACACAGTTCTTTTGTTCTGAGCACTCTCACGTTTCCCGCCTTATTCGAGACTCTAGAAAGCAAGAGCGTGCTTCTTGCTCTAAAGCAGAGTGTGTTTCATGGATGAGAAGTGTGCTGTGTGTTTCCCTTCAGAAACGGAGTGAAATGCCAGGCTCTGTGTCTTCCTACAAGCGAGACTTCGTTTCAGGTAAACGCAGTCACTTTTCAGCTCAAACGAAGCTCTATTGTACACGAAGCTCACACGTTTCTCGCTCTTAACTGAAACGCATTGGATGTTAGAGGGCCTGTGGTTTGTATCAGTTTCAGAAGCAGAGTTGAACTAGATATGGTCCGTGTGTGTAGGAAACACAGTTCTTTTGTTCTGAGCACTCTCACGTTTCCCGCCTTAATCGAGACTCTAGAAAGCAAGAGCGTGCTTCTTGCTCTAAAGCAGAGTGTGTTTCATGGATGAGAAGTGTGCTGTGTGTTTCCCTTCAGAAACGGAGTGAAATGCCAGGCTCTGTGTCTTCCTACAAGCGAGACTTCGTTTCAGGTAAACGCAGTCACTTTTCAGCTCAAACGAAGCTCTATTGTACACGAAGCTCACACGTTTCTCGCTCTTAACTGAAACGCATTGGATGTGAGAGGGCCTGTGGTTTGTATCAGTTTCAGAAGCAGAGTTGAACTAGATATG
Source organism: Onychomys arenicola (assembly GCA_949786405.1). Classification (NCBI taxonomy): domain Eukaryota; kingdom Metazoa; phylum Chordata; class Mammalia; order Rodentia; family Cricetidae; genus Onychomys; species Onychomys arenicola. Next base: position 540,288 of record CATKUM010000099.1, read on the forward strand.
GTCCGTGTGTGTAGGAAACACAGTTCTTTTGTTCTGAGCACTCTCACGTTTCCCGCCTTATTCGAGACTCTAGAAAGCAAGAGCGTGCTTCTTGCTCTAAAGCAGAGTGTGTTTCATGGATGAGAAGTGTGCTGTGTGTTTCCCTTCAGAAACGGAGTGAAATGCCAGGCTCTGTGTCTTCCTACAAGCGAGACTTCGTTTCAGGTAAACGCAGTCACTTTTCAGCTCAAACGAAGCTCTATTGTACACGAAGCTCACACGTTTCTCGCTCTTAACTGAAACGCATTGGATGTTAGAGGGCCTGTGGTTTGTATCAGTTTCAGAAGCAGAGTTGAACTAGATATGGTCCGTGTGTGTAGGAAACACAGTTCTTTTGTCTTGAGCACTCTCACGTTTCCCGCCTTATTCGAGACTCTAGAAAGCAAGAGCGTGCTTCTTGCTCTAAAGCAGAGTGTGTTTCATGGATGAGAAGTGTGCTGTGTGTTTCCCTTCAGAAACGGAGTGAAATGCCAGGCTCTGTGTCTTCCTACAAGCGAGACTTCGTTTCAGGTAAACGCAGTCACTTTTCAGCTCAAACGAAGCTCTATTGTACACGAAGCTCACACGTTTCTCGCTCTTAACTGAAACGCATTGGATGTTAGAGGGCCTGTGGTTTGTATCAGTTTCAGAAGCAGAGTTGAACTAGATATGGTCCGTGTGTGTAGGAAACACAGTTCTTTTGTCCTGAGCACTCTCACGTTTCCCGCCTTATTCGAGACTCTAGAAAGCAAGAGCGTGCTTCTTGCTCTAAAGCAGAGTGTGTTTCATGGATGAGAAGTGTGCTGTGTGTTTCCCTTCAGAAACGGAGTGAAATGCCAGGCTCTGTGTCTTCCTACAAGCGAGACTTCGTTTCAGGTAAACGCAGTCACTTTTCAGCTCAAACGAAGCTCTATTGTACACGAAGCTCACACGTTTCTCGCTCTTAACTGAAACGCATTGGATGTTAGAGGGCCTGTGGTTTGTATCAGTTTCAGAAGCAGAGTTGAACTAGATATGGTCCGTGTGTGTAGGAAACACAGTTCTTTTGTTCTGAGCACTCTCACGTTTCCCGCCTTATTCGAGACTCTAGAAAGCAAGAGCGTGCTTCTTGCTCTAAAGCAGAGTGTGTTTCATGGATGAGAAGTGTGCTGTGTGTTTCCCTTCAGTAACGGAGTGAAATGCCAGGCTCTGTGTCTTCCTACAAGCGAGACTTCGTTTCAGGTAAACGCAGTCACTTTTCAGCTCAAACGAAGCTCTATTGTACACGAAGCTCACACGTTTCTCGCTCTTAACTGAAACGCATTGGATGTTAGAGGGCCTGTGGTTTGTATCAGTTTCAGAAGCAGAGTTGAACTAGATATGGTCCGTGTGTGTAGGAAACACAGTTCTTTTGTCCTGAGCACTCTCACGTTTCCCGCCTTAATCGAGACTCTAGAAAGCAAGAGCGTGCTTCTTGCTCTAAAGCAGAGTGTGTTTCATGGATGAGAAGTGTGCTGTGTGTTTCCCTTCAGAAACGGAGTGAAATGCCAGGCTCTGTGTCTTCCTACAAGCGAGACTTCGTTTCAGGTAAACGCAGTCACTTTTCAGCTCAAACGAAGCTCTATTGTACACGAAGCTCACACGTTTCTCGCTCTTAACTGAAACGCATTGGATGTTAGAGGGCCTGTGGTTTGTATCAGTTTCAGAAGCAGAGTTGAACTAGATATGGTCCGTGTGTGTAGGAAACACAGTTCTTTTGTTCTGAGCACTCTCACGTTTCCCGCCTTATTCGAGACTCTAGAAAGCAAGAGCGTGCTTCTTGCTCTAAAGCAGAGTGTGTTTCATGGATGAGAAGTGTGCTGTGTGTTTCCCTTCAGAAACGGAGTGAAATGCCAGGCTCTGTGTCTTCCTACAAGCGAGACTTCGTTTCAGGTAAACGCAGTCACTTTTCAGCTCAAACGAAGCTCTATTGTACACGAAGCTCACACGTTTCTCGCTCTTAACTGAAACGCATTGGATGTTAGAGGGCCTGTGGTTTGTATCAGTTTCAGAAGCAGAGTTGAACTAGATATGGTCCGTGTGTGTAGGAAACACAGTTCTTTTGTCCTGAGCACTCTCACGTTTCCCGCCTTATTCGAGAGTCTAGAAAGCAAGAGCGTGCTTCTTGCTCTGAAGCAGAGTGTGTTTCATGGATGAGAAGTGTGCTGTGTGTTTCCCTTCAGAAACGGAGTGAAATGCCAGGCTCTGTGTCTTCCTACAAGCGAGACTTCGTTTCAGGTAAACGCAGTCACTTTTCAGCTCAAACGAAGCTCTATTGTACACGAAGCTCACACGTTTCTCGCTCTTAACTGAAACGCATTGGATGTTAGAGGGCCTGTGGTTTGTATCAGTTTCAGAAGCAGAGTTGAACTAGATACGGTCCGTGTGTGTAGGAAACACAGTTCTTTTGTTCTGAGCACTCTCACGTTTCCCGCCTTATTCGAGACTCTAGAAAGCAAGAGCGTGCTTCTTGCTCTAAAGCAGAGTGTGTTTCATGGATGAGAAGTGTGCTGTGTGTTTCCCTTCAGAAACGGAGTGAAATGCCAGGCTCTGTGTCTTCCTACAAGCGAGACTTCGTTTCAGGTAAACGCAGTCACTTTTCAGCTCAAACGAAGCTCTATTGTACACGAAGCTCACACGTTTCTCGCTCTTAACTGAAACGCATTGGATGTTAGAGGGCCTGTGGTTTGTATCAGTTTCAGAAGCAGAGTTGAACTAGATATGGTCCGTGTGTGTAGGAAACACAGTTCTTTTGTTCTGAGCACTCTCACGTTTCCCGCCTTATTCGAGACTCTAGAAAGCAAGAGCGTGCTTCTTGCTCTGAAGCAGAGTGTGTTTCATGGATGAGAAGTGTGCTGAGTGTTTCCCTTCAGAAACGGAGTGAAATGCCAGGCTCTGTGTCTTCCTACAAGCGAGACTTCGTTTCAGGTAAACGCAGTCACTTTTCAGCTCAAACGAAGCTCTATTGTACACGAAGCTCACACGTTTCTCGCTCTTAACTGAAACGCATTGGATGTTAGAGGGCCTGTGGTTTGTATCAGTTTCAGAAGCAGAGTTGAACTAGATATGGTCCGTGTGTGTAGGAAACACAGTTCTTTTGTCCTGAGCACTCTCACGTTTCCCGCCTTATTCGAGACTCTAGAAAGCAAGAGCGTGCTTCTTGCTCTAAAGCAGAGTGTGTTTCATGGATGAGAAGTGTGCTGTGTGTTTCCCTTCAGAAACGGAGTGAAATGCCAGGCTCTGTGTCTTCCTACAAGCGAGACTTCGTTTCAGGTAAACACAGTCACTTTTCAGCTCAAACGAAGCTCTATTGTACACGAAGCTCACACGTTTCTCGCTCTTAACTGAAACGCATTGGATGTTAGAGGGCCTGTGGTTTGTATCAGTTTCAGAAGCAGAGTTGAACTAGATATGGTCCGTGTGTGTAGGAAACACAGTTCTTTTGTCTTGAGCACTCTCACGTTTCCCGCCTTATTCGAGACTCTAGAAAGCAAGAGCATGCTTCTTGCTCTAAAGCAGAGTGTGTTTCATGGATGAGAAGTGTGCTGTGTGTTTCCCTTCAGAAACGGAGTGAAATGCCAGGCTCTGTGTCTTCCTACAAGCGAGACTTCGTTTCAGGTAAACGCAGTCACTTTTCAGCTCAAACGAAGCTCTATTGTACACGAAGCTCACACGTTTCTCGCTCTTAACTGAAACGCATTGGATGTTAGAGGGCCTGTGGTTTGTATCAGTTTCAGAAGCAGAGTTGAACTAGATATGGTCCGTGTGTGTAGGAAACCCAGTTCTTTTGTTCTGAGCACTCTCACGTTTCCCGCCTTATTCGAGACTCTAGAAAGCAAGAGCGTGCTTCTTGCTCTAAAGCAGAGTGTGTTTCATGGATGAGAAGTGTGCTGTGTGTTTCCCTTCAGAAACGGAGTGAAATGCCAGGCTCTGTGTCTTCCTACAAGCGAGACTTCGTTTCAGGTAAACGCAGTCACTTTTCAGCTCAAACGAAGCTCTATTGTACACGAAGCTCACACGTTTCTTGCTCTTAACTTAAACGCATTGGATGTTAGAGGGCCTGTGGTTTGTATCAGTTTCAGAAGCAGAGTTGAACTAGATATGGTCCGTGTGTGTAGGAAACACAGTTCTTTTGTTCTGAGCACTCTCACGTTTCCCGCCTTATTCGAGACTCTAGAAAGCAAGAGCGTGCTTCTTGCTCTAAAGCAGAGTGTGTTTCATGGATGAGAAGTGTGCTGTGTGTTTCCCTTCAGAAACGGAGTGAAATGCCAGGCTCTGTGTCTTCCTACAAGCGAGACTTCGTTTCAGGTAAACGCAGTCACTTTTCAGCTCAAACGAAGCTCTATTGTACACGAAGCTCACACGTTTCTCGCTCTTAACTGAAACGCATTGGATGTTAGAGGGCCTGTGGTTTGTATCAGTTTCAGAAGCAGACTTGAACTAGATATGGTCCGTGTGTGTAGGAAACACAGTTCTTTTGTTCTGAGCACTCTCACGTTTCCCGCCTTATTCGAGACTCTAGAAAGCAAGAGCGTGCTTCTTGCTCTAAAGCAGAGTGTGTTTCATGGATGAGAAGTGTGCTGTGTGTTTCCCTTCAGAAACGGAGTGAAATGCCAGGCTCTGTGTCTTCCTACAAGCGAGACTTCGTTTCAGGTAAACGCAGTCACTTTTCAGCTCAAACGAAGCTCTATTGTACACGAAGCTCACACGTTTCTCGCTCTTAACTGAAACGCATTGGATGTTAGAGGGCCTGTGGTTTGTATCAGTTTCAGAAGCAGAGTTGAACTAGATATGGTCTGTGTGTGTAGGAAACACCGTTCTTTTGTCGTGAGCACTCTCACGTTTCCCGCCTTATTCGAGACTCTAGAAAGCAAGAGCGTGCTTCTTGCTCTAAAGCAGAGTGTGTTTCATGGATGAGAAGTGTGCTGTGTGTTTCCCTTCAGAAACGGAGTGAAATGCCAGGCTCTGTGTCTTCCTACAAGCGAGACTTCGTTTCAGGTAAACGCAGTCACTTTTCAGCTCAAACGAAGCTATATTGTACACAAAGCTCACACGTTTCTCGCTCTTAACTGAAACGCATTGGATGTTAGAGGGCCTGTGGTTTGTATCAGTTTCAGAAGCAGAGTTGAACTAGATATGGTCCGTGTGTGTAGGAAACACAGTTCTTTTGTTCTGAGCACTCTCACGTTTCCCGCCTTATTCGAGACTCTAGAAAGCAAGAGCGTGCTTCTTGCTCTAAAGCAGAGTGTGTTTCATGGATGAGAAGTGTGCTGTGTGTTTCCCTTCAGAAACGGAGTGAAATGCCAGGCTCTGTGTCTTCCTACAAGCGAGACTTCGTTTCAGGTAAACGCAGTCACTTTTCAGCTCAAACGAAGCTCTATTGTACACGAAGCTCACACGTTTCTTGCTCTTAACTTAAACGCATTGGATGTTAGAGGGCCTGTGGTTTGTATCAGTTTCAGAAGCAGAGTTGAACTAGATATGGTCCGTGTGTGTAGGAAACCCAGTTCTTTTGTTCTGAGCACTCTCACGTTTCCCGACTTATTCGAGACTCTAGAAAGCAAGAGCGTGCTTCTTGCTCTAAAGCAGAGTGTGTTTCATGGATGAGAAGTGTGCTGTGTGTTTCCCTTCAGAAACGGAGTGAAATGCCAGGCTCTGTGTCTTCCTACAAGCGAGACTTCGTTTCAGGTAAACGCAGTCACTTTTCAGCTCAAACGAAGCTCTATTGTACACGAAGCTCACACGTTTCTCGCTCTTAACTGAAACGCATTGGATGTTAGAGGGCCTGTGGTTTGTCTCAGTTTCAGAAGCAGAGTTGAACTAGATATGGTCCGTGTGTGTAGGAAACACAGTTCTTTTGTCCTGAGCACTCTCACGTTTTCCGCCTTATTCGAGACTCTAGAAAGCAAGAGCGTGCTTCTTGCTCTAAAGCAGAGTGTGTTTCATGGATGAGAAGTGTGCTGTGTGTTTCCCTTCAGAAACGGAGTGAAATGCCAGGCTCTGTGTCTTCCTACAAGCGAGACTTCGTTTCAGGTAAACGCAGTCACTTTTCAGCTCAAACGAAGCTCTATTGTACACGAAGCTCACACGTTTCTCGCTCTTAACTGAAACGCATTGGATGTTAGAGGGCCTGTGGTTTGTATCAGTTTCAGAAGCAGAGTTGAACTAGATATGGTCCGTGTGTGTAGGAAACACAGTTCTTTTGTTCTGAGCACTCTCACGTTTCCCGCCTTATTCGAGACTCTAGAAAGCAAGAGCGTGCTTCTTGCTCTAAAGCAGAGTGTGTTTCATGGATGAGAAGTGTGCTGTGTGTATCCCTTCAGAAACGGAGTGAAATGCCAGGCTCTGTGTCTTCCTACAAGCGAGACTTCGTTTCAGGTAAACGCAGTCACTTTTCAGCTCAAACGAAGCTCTATTGTACACGAAGCTCACACGTTTCTCGCTCTTAACTGAAACGCATTGGATGTTAGAGGGCCTGTGGTTTGTATCAGTTTCAGAAGCAGAGTTGAACTAGATATGGTCCGTGTGTGTAGGAAACACAGTTCTTTTGTTCTGAGCACTCTCACGTTTCCCGCATTATTCGAGACTCTAGAAAGCAAGAGCGTGCTTCTTGCTCTAAAGCAGAGTGTGTTTCATGGATGAGAAGTGTGCTGTGTGTTTCCCTTCAGAAACGGAGTGAAATGCCAGGCTCTGTGTCTTCCTACAAGCGAGACTTCGTTTCAGGTAAACGCAGTCACTTTTCAGCTCAAACGAAGCTCTATTGTACACGAAGCTCACACGTTTCTCGCTCTTAACTGAAACGCATTGGATGTTAGAGGGCCTGTGGTTTGTATCAGTTTCAGAAGCAGAGTTGAACTAGATATGGTCCGTGTGTGTAGGAAACCCAGTTCTTTTGTTCTGAGCACTCTCACGTTTCCCGCCTTATTCGAGACTCTAGAAAGCAAGAGCGTGCTTCTTGCTCTAAAGCAGAGTGTGTTTCATGGATGAGAAGTGTGCTGTGTGTTTCCCTTCAGAAACGGAGTGAAATGCCAGGCTCTGTGTCTTCCTACAAGCGAGACTTCGTTTCAGGTAAACGCAGTCACTTTTCAGCTCAAACGAAGCTCTATTGTACACGAAGCTCACACGTTTCTCGCTCTTAACTGAAACGCATTGGATGTTAGAGGGCCTGTGGTTTGTATCAGTTTCAGAAGCAGAGTTGAACTAGATATGGTCCGTATGTGTAGGAAACACAGTTCTTTTGTCCTGAGCACTCTCACGTTTCCCGCCTTATTCGAGAATCTAGAAAGCAAGAGCGTGCTTCTTGCTCTAAAGCAGAGTGTGTTTCATGGATGAGAAGTGTGCTGTGTGTTTCCCTTCAGAAACGGAGTGAAATGCCAGGCTCTGTGTCTTCCTACAAGCGAGACTTCGTTTCAGGTAAACGCAGTCACTTTTCAGCTCAAACGAAGCTCTATTGTACACGAAGCTCACACGTTTCTCGCTCTTAACTGAAACGCATTGGATGTTAGAGGGCCTGTGGTTTGTATCAGTTTCAGAAGCAGAGTTGAACTAGATATGGTCCGTGTGTGTAGGAAACCCAGTTCTTTTGTTCTGAGCACTCTCACGTTTCCCGACTTATTCGAGACTCTAGAAAGCAAGAGCGTGCTTCTTGCTCTAAAGCAGAGTGTGTTTCATGGATGAGAAGTGTGCTGTGTGTTTCCCTTCAGAAACGGAGTGAAATGCCAGGCTCTGTGTCTTCCTACAAGCGAGACTTCGTTTCAGGTAAACGCAGTCACTTTTCAGCTCAAACGAAGCTCTATTGTACACGAAGCTCACACGTTTCTCGCTCTTAACTGAAACGCATTGGATGTTAGAGGGCCTGTGGTTTGTATCAGTTTCAGAAGCAGAGTTGAACTAGATATGGTCCGTGTGTGTAGGAAACACAGTTCTTTTGTTCTGAGCACTCTCACGTTTCCCGCCTTATTCGAGACTCTAGAAAGCAAGAGCGTGCTTCTTGCTCTAAAGCAGAGTGTGTTTCATGGATGAGAAGTGTGCTGTGTGTATCCCTTCAGAAACGGAGTGAAATGCCAGGCTCGGTGTCTTCCTACAAGCGAGACTTCGTTTCAGGTAAACGCAGTCACTTTTCAGCTCAAACGAAGCTCTATTGTACACGAAGCTCACACGTTTCTCGCTCTTAACTGAAACGCATTGGATGTTAGAGGGCCTGTGGTTTGTATCAGTTTCAGAAGCAGAGTTGAACTAGATATGGTCCGTGTGTGTAGGAAACACAGTTCTTTTGTCCTGAGCACTCTCACGTTTCCCGCCTTATTCGAGACTCTAGAAAGCAAGAGCGTGCTTCTTGCTCTAAAGCAGAGTGTGTTTCATGGATGAGAAGTGTGCTGTGTGTTTCCCTTCAGAAACGGAGTGAAATGCCAGGCTCTGTGTCTTCCTACAAGCGAGACTTCGTTTCAGGTAAACGCAGTCACTTTTCAGCTCAAACGAAGCTATATTGTACACGAAGCTCACACGTTTCTCGCTCTTAACTGAAACGCATTGGATGTTAGAGGGCCTGTGGTTTGTATCAGTTTCAGAAGCAGAGTTGAACTAGATATGGTCCGTGTGTGTAGGAAACCCAGTTCTTTTGTTCTGAGCACTCTCACGTTTCCCGCCTTATTCGAGACTCTAGAAAGCAAGAGCGTGCTTCTTGCTCTAAAGCAGAGTGTGTTTCATGGATGAGAAGTGTGCTGTGTGTTTCCCTTCAGAAACGGAGTGAAATGCCAGGCTCTGTGTCTTCCTACAAGCGAGACTTCGTTTCAGGTAAACGCAGTCACTTTTCAGCTCAAACGAAGCTCTATTGTACACGAAGCTCACACGTTTCTCGCTCTTAACTGAAACGCATTGGATGTTAGAGGGCCTGTGGTTTGTATCAGTTTCAGAAGCAGAGTTGAACTAGATATGGTCCGTGTGTGTAGGAAACACAGTTCTTTTGTCCTGAGCACTCTCACGTTTCCCGCCTTATTCGAGACTCTAGAAAGCAAGAGCGTGCTTCTTGCTCTAAAGCAGAGTGTGTTTCATGGATGAGAAGTGTGCTGTGTGTTTCCCTTCAGAAACGGAGTGAAATGCCAGGCTCTGTGTCTTCCTACAAGCGAGACTTCGTTTCAGGTAAACGCAGTCACTTTTCAGCTCAAACGAAGCTCTATTGTACACGAAGCTCACACGTTTCTCGCTCTTAACTGAAACGCATTGGATGTTAGAGGGCCTGTGGTTTGTATCAGTTTCAGAAGCAGAGTTGAACTAGATATGGTCCGTGTGTGTAGGAAACACAGTTCTTTTGTTCTGAGCACTCTCACGTTTCCCGCCTTATTCGAGACTCTAGAAAGCTAGAGCGTGCTTCTTGCTCTAAAGCAGAGTGTGTTTCATGGATGAGAAGTGTGCTGTGTGTATCCCTTCAGAAACGGAGTGAAATGCCAGGCTCTGTGTCTTCCTACAAGCGAGACTTCGTTTCAGGTAAACGCAGTCACTTTTCAGCTCAAATGAAGCTATATTGTACACGAAGCTCACACGTTTCTCGCTCTTAACTGAAACGCATTGGATGTTAGAGGGCCTGTGGTTTGTATCAGTTTCAGAAGCAGAGTTGAACTAGATATGGTCCGTGTGTGTAGGAAACACAGTTCTTTTGTTCTGAGCACTCTCACGTTTCCCGCCTTATTCGAGACTCTAGAAAGCAAGAGCGTGCTTCTTGCTCTAAAGCAGAGTGTGTTTCATGGATGAGAAGTGTGCTGTGTGTTTCCCTTCAGAAACGGAGTGAAATGCCAGGCTCTGTGTCTTCCTACAAGCGAGACTTCGTTTCAGGTAAACGCAGTCACTTTTCAGCTCAAACGAAGCTCTATTGTACACGAAGCTCACACGTTTCTCGCTCTTAACTGAAACGCATTGGATGTTAGAGGGCCTGTGGTTTGTATCAGTTTCAGAAGCAGAGTTGAACTAGATAGGGTCCGTGTGTGTAGGAAACACAGTTCTTTTGTCCTGAGCACTCTCACGTTTCCCGCCTTATTCGAGACTCTAGAAAGCAAGAGCGTGCTTCTTGCTCTAAAGCAGAGTGTGTTTCATGGATGAGAAGTGTGCTGTGTGTTTCCCTTCAGAAACGGAGTGAAATGCCAGGCTCTGTGTCTTCCTACAAGCGAGACTTCGTTTCAGGTAAACGCAGTCACTTTTCAGCTCAAACGAAGCTCTATTGTACACGAAGCTCACACGTTTCTCGCTCTTAACTGAAACGCATTGGATGTTAGAGGGCCTGTGGTTTGTATCAGTTTCAGAAGCAGAGTTGAACTAGATATGGTCCGTGTGTGTAGGAAACACAGTTCTTTTGTTCTGAGCACTCTCACGTTTCCCGCCTTATTCGAGACTCTAGAAAGCAAGAGCGTGCTTCTTGCTCTAAAGCAGAGTGTGTTTCATGGATGAGAAGTGTGCTGTGTGTTTCCCTTCAGAAACGGAGTGAAATGCCAGGCTCTGTGTCTTCCTACAAGCGAGACTTCGTTTCAGGTAAACGCAGTCACTTTTCAGCTCAAACGAAGCTCTATTGTACACGAAGCTCACACGTTTCTCGCTCTTAACTGAAACGCATTGGATGTTAGAGGGCCTGTGGTTTGTATCAGTTTCAGAAGCAGAGTTGAACTAGATATGGTCCGTGTGTGTAGGAAACACAGTTCTTTTGTCCTGAGCACTCTCACGTTTCCCGCCTTATTCGAGACTCTAGAAAGCAAGAGCGTGCTTCTTGCTCTAAAGCAGAGTGTGTTTCATGGATGAGAAGTGTGCTGTGTGTTTCCCTTCAGAAACGGAGTGAAATGCCAGGCTCTGTGTCTTCCTACAAGCGAGACTTCGTTTCAGGTAAACGCAGTCACTTTTCAGCTCAAACGAAGCTATATTGTACACGAAGCTCACACGTTTCTCGCTCTTAACTGAAACGCATTGGATGTTAGAGGGCCTGTGGTTTGTATCAGTTTCAGAAGCAGAGTTGAACTAGATATGGTCCGTGTGTGTAGGAAACCCAGTTCTTTTGTTCTGAGCACTCTCACGTTTCCCGCCTTATTCGAGACTCTAGAAAGCAAGAGCGTGCTTCTTGCTCTAAAGCAGAGTGTGTTTCATGGATGAGAAGTGTGCTGTGTGTTTCCCTTCAGAAACGGAGTGAAATGCCAGGCTCTGTGTCTTCCTACAAGCGAGACTTCGTTTCAGGTAAACGCAGTCACTTTTCAGCTCAAACGAAGCTCTATTGTACACGAAGCTCACACGTTTCTCGCTCTTAACTGAAACGCATTGGATGTTAGAGGGCCTGTGGTTTGTATCAGTTTCAGAAGCAGAGTTGAACTAGATATGGTCCGTGTGTGTAGGAAACACAGTTCTTTTGTCCTGAGCACTCTCACGTTTCCCGCCTTATTCGAGACTCTAGAAAGCAAGAGCGTGCTTCTTGCTCTAAAGCAGAGTGTGTTTCATGGATGAGAAGTGTGCTGTGTGTTTCCCTTCAGAAACGGAGTGAAATGCCAGGCTCTGTGTCTTCCTACAAGCGAGACTTCGTTTCAGGTAAACGCAGTCACTTTTCAGCTCAAACGAAGCTCTATTGTACACGAAGCTCACACGTTTCTCGCTCTTAACTGAAACGCATTGGATGTTAGAGGGCCTGTGGTTTGTATCAGTTTCAGAAGCAGAGTTGAACTAGATATGGTCCGTGTGTGTAGGAAACACAGTTCTTTTGTTCTGAGCACTCTCACGTTTCCCGCCTTATTCGAGACTCTAGAAAGCTAGAGCGTGCTTCTTGCTCTAAAGCAGAGTGTGTTTCATGGATGAGAAGTGTGCTGTGTGTATCCCTTCAGAAACGGAGTGAAATGCCAGGCTCTGTGTCTTCCTACAAGCGAGACTTCGTTTCAGGTAAACGCAGTCACTTTTCAGCTCAAACGAAGCTATATTGTACACGAAGCTCACACGTTTCTCGCTCTTAACTGAAACGCATTGGATGTTAGAGGGCCTGTGGTTTGTATCAGTTTCAGAAGCAGAGTTGAACTAGATATGGTCCGTGTGTGTAGGAAACACAGTTCTTTTGTTCTGAGCACTCTCACGTTTCCCGCCTTATTCGAGACTCTAGAAAGCAAGAGCGTGCTTCTTGCTCTAAAGCAGAGTGTGTTTCATGGATGAGAAGTGTGCTGTGTGTTTCCCTTCAGAAACGGAGTGAAATGCCAGGCTCTGTGTCTTCCTACAAGCGAGACTTCGTTTCAGGTAAACGCAGTCACTTTTCAGCTCAAACGAAGCTCTATTGTACACGAAGCTCACACGTTTCTCGCTCTTAACTGAAACGCATTGGATGTTAGAGGGCCTGTGGTTTGTATCAGTTTCAGAAGCAGAGTTGAACTAGATAGGGTCCGTGTGTGTAGGAAACACAGTTCTTTTGTCCTGAGCACTCTCACGTTTCCCGCCTTATTCGAGACTCTAGAAAGCAAGAGCGTGCTTCTTGCTCTAAAGCAGAGTGTGTTTCATGGATGAGAAGTGTGCTGTGTGTTTCCCTTCAGAAACGGAGTGAAATGCCAGGCTCTGTGTCTTCCTACAAGCGAGACTTCGTTTCAGGTAAACGCAGTCACTTTTCAGCTCAAACGAAGCTCTATTGTACACGAAGCTCACACGTTTCTCGCTCTTAACTGAAACGCATTGGATGTTAGAGGGCCTGTGGTTTGTATCAGTTTCAGAAGCAGAGTTGAAGTAGATATGGTCCGTGTGTGTAGGAAACACAGTTCTTTTGTTCTGAGCACTCTCACGTTTCCCGCCTTATTCGAGACTCTAGAAAGCAAGAGCGTGCTTCTTGCTCTAAAGCAGAGTGTGTTTCATGGATGAGAAGTGTGCTGTGTGTTTCCCTTCAGAAACGGAGTGAAATGCCAGGCTCTGTGTCTTCCTACAAGCGAGACTTCGTTTCAGGTAAACGCAGTCACTTTTCAGCTCAAACGAAGCTCTATTGTACACGAAGCTCACACGTTTCTCGCTCTTAACTGAAACGCATTGGATGTTAGAGGGCCTGTGGTTTGTATCAGTTTCAGAAGCAGAGTTGAACTAGATATGGTCCGTGTGTGTAGGAAACACAGTTCTTTTGTCCTGAGCACTCTCACGTTTCCCGCCTTATTCGAGACTCTAGAAAGCAAGAGCGTGCTTCTTGCTCTAAAGCAGAGTGTGTTTCATGGATGAGAAGTGTGCTGTGTGTTTCCCTTCAGAAACGGAGTGAAATGCCAGGCTCTGTGTCTTCCTACAAGCGAGACTTCGTTTCAGGTAAACGCAGTCACTTTTCAGCTCAAACGAAGCTATATTGTACACGAAGCTCACACGTTTCTCGCTCTTAACTGAAACGCATTGGATGTTAGAGGGCCTGTGGTTTGTATCAGTTTCAGAAGCAGAGTTGAACTAGATATGGTCCGTGTGTGTAGGAAACCCAGTTCTTTTGTTCTGAGCACTCTCACGTTTCCCGCCTTATTCGAGACTCTAGAAAGCAAGAGCGTGCTTCTTGCTCTAAAGCAGAGTGTGTTTCATGGATGAGAAGTGTGCTGTGTGTTTCCCTTCAGAAACGGAGTGAAATGCCAGGCTCTGTGTCTTCCTACAAGCGAGACTTCGTTTCAGGTAAACGCAGTCACTTTTCAGCTCAAACGAAGCTCTATTGTACACGAAGCTCACACGTTTCTCGCTCTTAACTGAAACGCATTGGATGTTAGAGGGCCTGTGGTTTGTATCAGTTTCAGAAGCAGAGTTGAACTAGATATGGTCCGTGTGTGTAGGAAACCCAGTTCTTTTGTTCTGAGCACTCTCACGTTTCCCGCCTTATTCGAGACTCTAGAAAGCAAGAGCGTGCTTCTTGCTCTAAAGCAGAGTGTGTTTCATGGATGAGAAGTGTGCTGTGTGTTTCCCTTCAGAAACGGAGTGAAATGCCAGGCTCTGTGTCTTCCTACAAGCGAGACTTCGTTTCAGGTAAACGCAGTCACTTTTCAGCTCAAACGAAGCTCTATTGTACACGAAGCTCACACGTTTCTCGCTCTTAACTGAAACGCATTGGATGTTAGAGGGCCTGTGGTTTGTATCAGTTTCAGAAGCAGAGTTGAACTAGATATGGTCCGTGTGTGTAGGAAACACAGTTCTTTTGTCCTGAGCACTCTCACGTTTCCCGCCTTATTCGAGACTCTAGAAAGCAAGAGCGTGCTTCTTGCTCTAAAGCAGAGTGTGTTTCATGGATGAGAAGTGTGCTGTGTGTTTCCCTTCAGAAACGGAGTGAAATGCCAGGCTCTGTGTCTTCCTACAAGCGAGACTTCGTTTCAGGTAAACGCAGTCACTTTTCAGCTCAAACGAAGCTCTATTGTACACGAAGCTCACACGTTTCTCGCTCTTAACTGAAACGCATTGGATGTTAGAGGGCCTGTGGTTTGTATCAGTTTCAGAAGCAGAGTTGAACTAGATATGGTCCGTGTGTGTAGGAAACACAGTTCTTTTGTTCTGAGCACTCTCACGTTTCCCGCCTTATTCGAGACTCTAGAAAGCTAGAGCGTGCTTCTTGCTCTAAAGCAGAGTGTGTTTCATGGATGAGAAGTGTGCTGTGTGTATCCCTTCAGAAACGGAGTGAAATGCCAGGCTCTGTGTCTTCCTACAAGCGAGACTTCGTTTCAGGTAAACGCAGTCACTTTTCAGCTCAAATGAAGCTATATTGTACACGAAGCTCACACGTTTCTCGCTCTTAACTGAAACGCATTGGATGTTAGAGGGCCTGTGGTTTGTATCAGTTTCAGAAGCAGAGTTGAACTAGATATGGTCCGTGTGTGTAGGAAACACAGTTCTTTTGTTCTGAGCACTCTCACGTTTCCCGCCTTATTCGAGACTCTAGAAAGCAAGAGCGTGCTTCTTGCTCTAAAGCAGAGTGTGTTTCATGGATGAGAAGTGTGCTGTGTGTTTCCCTTCAGAAACGGAGTGAAATGCCAGGCTCTGTGTCTTCCTACAAGCGAGACTTCGTTTCAGGTAAACGCAGTCACTTTTCAGCTCAAACGAAGCTCTATTGTACACGAAGCTCACACGTTTCTCGCTCTTAACTGAAACGCATTGGATGTTAGAGGGCCTGTGGTTTGTATCAGTTTCAGAAGCAGAGTTGAACTAGATAGGGTCCGTGTGTGTAGGAAACACAGTTCTTTTGTCCTGAGCACTCTCACGTTTCCCGCCTTATTCGAGACTCTAGAAAGCAAGAGCGTGCTTCTTGCTCTAAAGCAGAGTGTGTTTCATGGATGAGAAGTGTGCTGTGTGTTTCCCTTCAGAAACGGAGTGAAATGCCAGGCTCTGTGTCTTCCTACAAGCGAGACTTCGTTTCAGGTAAACGCAGTCACTTTTCAGCTCAAACGAAGCTCTATTGTACACGAAGCTCACACGTTTCTCGCTCTTAACTGAAACGCATTGGATGTTAGAGGGCCTGTGGTTTGTATCAGTTTCAGAAGCAGAGTTGAACTAGATATGGTCCGTGTGTGTAGGAAACACAGTTCTTTTGTTCTGAGCACTCTCACGTTTCCCGCCTTATTCGAGACTCTAGAAAGCAAGAGCGTGCTTCTTGCTCTAAAGCAGAGTGTGTTTCATGGATGAGAAGTGTGCTGTGTGTTTCCCTTCAGAAACGGAGTGAAATGCCAGGCTCTGTGTCTTCCTACAAGCGAGACTTCGTTTCAGGTAAACGCAGTCACTTTTCAGCTCAAACGAAGCTCTATTGTACACGAAGCTCACACGTTTCTCGCTCTTAACTGAAACGCATTGGATGTTAGAGGGCCTGTGGTTTGTATCAGTTTCAGAAGCAGAGTTGAACTAGATATGGTCCGTGTGTGTAGGAAACACAGTTCTTTTGTCCTGAGCACTCTCACGTTTCCCGCCTTATTCGAGACTCTAGAAAGCAAGAGCGTGCTTCTTGCTCTAAAGCAGAGTGTGTTTCATGGATGAGAAGTGTGCTGTGTGTTTCCCTTCAGAAACGGAGTGAAATGCCAGGCTCTGTGTCTTCCTACAAGCGAGACTTCGTTTCAGGTAAACGCAGTCACTTTTCAGCTCAAACGAAGCTATATTGTACACGAAGCTCACACGTTTCTCGCTCTTAACTGAAACGCATTGGATGTTAGAGGGCCTGTGGTTTGTATCAGTTTCAGAAGCAGAGTTGAACTAGATATGGTCCGTGTGTGTAGGAAACCCAGTTCTTTTGTTCTGAGCACTCTCACGTTTCCCGCCTTATTCGAGACTCTAGAAAGCAAGAGCGTGCTTCTTGCTCTAAAGCAGAGTGTGTTTCATGGATGAGAAGTGTGCTGTGTGTTTCCCTTCAGAAACGGAGTGAAATGCCAGGCTCTGTGTCTTCCTACAAGCGAGACTTCGTTTCAGGTAAACGCAGTCACTTTTCAGCTCAAACGAAGCTCTATTGTACACGAAGCTCACACGTTTCTCGCTCTTAACTGAAACGCATTGGATGTTAGAGGGCCTGTGGTTTGTATCAGTTTCAGAAGCAGAGTTGAACTAGATATGGTCCGTGTGTGTAGGAAACACAGTTCTTTTGTCCTGAGCACTCTCACGTTTCCCGCCTTATTCGAGACTCTAGAAAGCAAGAGCGTGCTTCTTGCTCTAAAGCAGAGTGTGTTTCATGGATGAGAAGTGTGCTGTGTGTTTCCCTTCAGAAACGGAGTGAAATGCCAGGCTCTGTGTCTTCCTACAAGCGAGACTTCGTTTCAGGTAAACGCAGTCACTTTTCAGCTCAAACGAAGCTCTATTGTACACGAAGCTCACACGTTTCTCGCTCTTAACTGAAACGCATTGGATGTTAGAGGGCCTGTGGTTTGTATCAGTTTCAGAAGCAGAGTTGAACTAGATATGGTCCGTGTGTGTAGGAAACACAGTTCTTTTGTTCTGAGCACTCTCACGTTTCCCGCCTTATTCGAGACTCTAGAAAGCTAGAGCGTGCTTCTTGCTCTAAAGCAGAGTGTGTTTCATGGATGAGAAGTGTGCTGTGTGTATCCCTTCAGAAACGGAGTGAAATGCCAGGCTCTGTGTCTTCCTACAAGCGAGACTTCGTTTCAGGTAAACGCAGTCACTTTTCAGCTCAAACGAAGCTATATTGTACACGAAGCTCACACGTTTCTCGCTCTTAACTGAAACGCATTGGATGTTAGAGGGCCTGTGGTTTGTATCAGTTTCAGAAGCAGAGTTGAACTAGATATGGTCCGTGTGTGTAGGAAACACAGTTCTTTTGTTCTGAGCACTCTCACGTTTCCCGCCTTATTCGAGACTCTAGAAAGCAAGAGCGTGCTTCTTGCTCTAAAGCAGAGTGTGTTTCATGGATGAGAAGTGTGCTGTGTGTTTCCCTTCAGAAACGGAGTGAAATGCCAGGCTCTGTGTCTTCCTACAAGCGAGACTTCGTTTCAGGTAAACGCAGTCACTTTTCAGCTCAAACGAAGCTCTATTGTACACGAAGCTCACACGTTTCTCGCTCTTAACTGAAACGCATTGGATGTTAGAGGGCCTGTGGTTTGTATCAGTTTCAGAAGCAGAGTTGAACTAGATAGGGTCCGTGTGTGTAGGAAACACAGTTCTTTTGTCCTGAGCACTCTCACGTTTCCCGCCTTATTCGAGACTCTAGAAAGCAAGAGCGTGCTTCTTGCTCTAAAGCAGAGTGTGTTTCATGGATGAGAAGTGTGCTGTGTGTTTCCCTTCAGAAACGGAGTGAAATGCCAGGCTCTGTGTCTTCCTACAAGCGAGACTTCGTTTCAGGTAAACGCAGTCACTTTTCAGCTCAAACGAAGCTCTATTGTACACGAAGCTCACACGTTTCTCGCTCTTAACTGAAACGCATTGGATGTTAGAGGGCCTGTGGTTTGTATCAGTTTCAGAAGCAGAGTTGAAGTAGATATGGTCCGTGTGTGTAGGAAACACAGTTCTTTTGTTCTGAGCACTCTCACGTTTCCCGCCTTATTCGAGACTCTAGAAAGCAAGAGCGTGCTTCTTGCTCTAAAGCAGAGTGTGTTTCATGGATGAGAAGTGTGCTGTGTGTTTCCCTTCAGAAACGGAGTGAAATGCCAGGCTCTGTGTCTTCCTACAAGCGAGACTTCGTTTCAGGTAAACGCAGTCACTTTTCAGCTCAAACGAAGCTCTATTGTACACGAAGCTCACACGTTTCTCGCTCTTAACTGAAACGCATTGGATGTTAGAGGGCCTGTGGTTTGTATCAGTTTCAGAAGCAGAGTTGAACTAGATATGGTCCGTGTGTGTAGGAAACACAGTTCTTTTGTCCTGAGCACTCTCACGTTTCCCGCCTTATTCGAGACTCTAGAAAGCAAGAGCGTGCTTCTTGCTCTAAAGCAGAGTGTGTTTCATGGATGAGAAGTGTGCTGTGTGTTTCCCTTCAGAAACGGAGTGAAATGCCAGGCTCTGTGTCTTCCTACAAGCGAGACTTCGTTTCAGGTAAACGCAGTCACTTTTCAGCTCAAACGAAGCTATATTGTACACGAAGCTCACACGTTTCTCGCTCTTAACTGAAACGCATTGGATGTTAGAGGGCCTGTGGTTTGTATCAGTTTCAGAAGCAGAGTTGAACTAGATATGGTCCGTGTGTGTAGGAAACCCAGTTCTTTTGTTCTGAGCACTCTCACGTTTCCCGCCTTATTCGAGACTCTAGAAAGCAAGAGCGTGCTTCTTGCTCTAAAGCAGAGTGTGTTTCATGGATGAGAAGTGTGCTGTGTGTTTCCCTTCAGAAACGGAGTGAAATGCCAGGCTCTGTGTCTTCCTACAAGCGAGACTTCGTTTCAGGTAAACGCAGTCACTTTTCAGCTCAAACGAAGCTCTATTGTACACGAAGCTCACACGTTTCTCGCTCTTAACTGAAACGCATTGGATGTTAGAGGGCCTGTGGTTTGTATCAGTTTCAGAAGCAGAGTTGAACTAGATATGGTCCGTGTGTGTAGGAAACACAGTTCTTTTGTCCTGAGCACTCTCACGTTTCCCGCCTTATTCGAGACTCTAGAAAGCAAGAGCGTGCTTCTTGCTCTAAAGCAGAGTGTGTTTCATGGATGAGAAGTGTGCTGTGTGTTTCCCTTCAGAAACGGAGTTAAATGCCAGGCTCTGTGTCTTCCTACAAGCGAGACTTCGTTTCAGGTAAACGCAGTCACTTTTCAGCTCAAACGAAGCTCTATTGTACACGAAGCTCACACGTTTCTCGCTCTTAACTGAAACGCATTGGATGTTAGAGGGCCTGTGGTTTGTATCAGTTTCAGAAGCAGAGTTGAACTAGATATGGTCCGTGTGTGTAGGAAACACAGTTCTTTTGTTCTGAGCACTCTCACGTTTCCCGCCTTATTCGAGACTCTAGAAAGCTAGAGCGTGCTTCTTGCTCTAAAGCAGAGTGTGTTTCATGGATGAGAAGTGTGCTGTGTGTATCCCTTCAGAAACGGAGTGAAATGCCAGGCTCTGTGTCTTCCTACAAGCGAGACTTCGTTTCAGGTAAACGCAGTCACTTTTCAGCTCAAACGAAGCTCTATTGTACACGAAGCTCACACGTTTCTCGCTCTTAACTGAAACGCATTGGATGTTAGAGGGCCTGTGGTTTGTATCAGTTTCAGAAGCAGAGTTGAACTAGATATGGTCCGTGTGTGTAGGAAACCCAGTTCTTTTGTTCTGAGCACTCTCACGTTTCCCGCCTTATTCGAGACTCTAGAAAGCAAGAGCGTGCTTCTTGCTCTAAAGCAGAGTGTGTTTCATGGATGAGAAGTGTGCTGTGTGTTTCCCTTCAGAAACGGAGTGAAATGCCAGGCTCTGTGTCTTCCTACAAGCGAGACTTCGTTTCAGGTAAACGCAGTCACTTTTCAGCTCAAACGAAGCTCTATTGTACACGAAGCTCACACGTTTCTCGCTCTTAACTGAAACGCATTGGATGTTAGAGGGCCTGTGGTTTGTATCAGTTTCAGAAGCAGAGTTGAACTAGATAGGGTCCGTGTGTGTAGGAAACACAGTTCTTTTGTCCTGAGCACTCTCACGTTTCCCGCCTTATTCGAGACTCTAGAAAGCAAGAGCGTGCTTCTTGCTCTAAAGCAGAGTGTGTTTCATGGATGAGAAGTGTGCTGTGTGTTTCCCTTCAGAAACGGAGTGAAATGCCAGGCTCTGTGTCTTCCTACAAGCGAGACTTCGTTTCAGGTAAACGCAGTCACTTTTCAGCTCAAACGAAGCTCTATTGTACACGAAGCTCACACGTTTCTCGCTCTTAACTGAAACGCATTGGATGTTAGAGGGCCTGTGGTTTGTATCAGTTTCAGAAGCAGAGTTGAACTAGATATGGTCCGTGTGTGTAGGAAACACAGTTCTTTTGTCCTGAGCACTCTCACGTTTCCCGCCTTATTCGAGACTCTAGAAAGCAAGAGCGTGCTTCTTGCTCTAAAGCAGAGTGTGTTTCATGGATGAGAAGTGTGCTGTGTGTTTCCCTTCAGAAACGGAGTGAAATGCCAGGCTCTGTGTCTTCCTACAAGCGAGACTTCGTTTCAGGTAAACGCAGTCACTTTTCAGCTCAAACGAAGCTCTATTGTACACGAAGCTCACACATTTCTTGCTCTTAACTGAAACGCATTGGATGTTAGAGGGCCTGTGGTTTGTATCACTTTCAGAAGCAGAGTTGAACTAGATATGGTCCGTGTGTGTAGGAAACACAGTTCTTTTGTCCTGAGCACTCTCACGTTTCCCGCCTTATTCGAGACTCTAGAAAGCAAGAGCGTGCTTCTTGCTCTAAAGCAGAGTGTGTTTCATGGATGAGAAGTGTGCTGTGTGTTTCCCTTCAGAAACGGAGTGAAATGCCAGGCTCTGTGTCTTCCTACAAGCGAGACTTCGTTTCAGGTAAACGCAGTCACTTTTCAGCTCAAACGAAGCTCTATTGTACACGAAGCTCACACGTTTCTCGCTCTTAACTGAAACGCATTGGAGGTTAGAGGGCCTGTGGTTTGTATCAGTTTCAGAAGCAGAGTTGAACTAGATATGGTCCGTGTGTGTAGGAAACACAGTTCTTTTGTCCTGAGCACTCTCACATTTCCCGCCTTATTCGAGACTCTAGAAAGCAAGAGCGTGCTTCTTGCTCTAAAGCAGAGTGTGTTTCATGGATGAGAAGTGTGCTGTGTGTTTCCCTTCAGAAACGGAGTGAAATGCCAGGCTCTGTGTCTTCCTACAAGCGAGACTTCGTTTCAGGTAAACGCAGTCACTTTTCAGCTCAAACGAAGCTCTATTGTACACGAAGCTCACACGTTTCTCGCTCTTAACTGAAACGCATTGGAGGTTAGAGGGCCTGTGGTTTGTATCAGTTTCAGAAGCAGAGTTGAACTAGATATGGTCCGTGTGTGTAGGAAACACAGTTCTTTTGTTCTGAGCACTCTCACGTTTCCCGCCTTATTCGAGACTCTAGAAAGCAAGAGCGTGCTTCTTGCTCTAAAGCAGAGTGTGTTTCATGGATGAGAAGTGTGCTGTGTGTTTCCCTTCAGAAACGGAGTGAAATGCCAGGCTCTGTGTCTTCCTACAAGCGAGACTTCGTTTCAGGTAAACGCAGTCACTTTTCAGCTCAAACGAAGCTCTATTGTACACGAAGCTCACACGTTTCTCGCTCTTAACTGAAACGCATTGGATGTTAGAGGGCCTGTGGTTTGTATCAGTTTCAGAAGCAGAGTTGAACTAGATATGGTCCGTGTGTGTAGGAAACACAGTTCTTTTGTTCTGAGCACTCTCACGTTTCCCGCCTTATTCGAGACTCTAGAAAGCAAGAGCGTGCTTCTTGCTCTAAAGCAGAGTGTGTTTCATGGATGAGAAGTGTGCTGTGTGTTTCCCTTCAGAAACGGAGTGAAATGCCAGGCTCTGTGTCTTCCTACAAGCGAGACTTCGTTTCAGGTAAACGCAGTCACTTTTCAGCTCAAACGAAGCTCTATTGTACACGAAGCTCACACGTTTCTCGCTCTTAACTGAAACGCATTGGATGTTAGAGGGCCTGTGGTTTGTATCAGTTTCAGAAGCAGAGTTGAACTAGATATGGTCCGTGTGTGTAGGAAACACAGTTCTTTTGTCCTGAGCACTCTCACGTTTCCCGCCTTATTCGAGACTCTAGAAAGCAAGAGCATGCTTCTTGCTCTAAAGCAGAGTGTGTTTCATGGATGAGAAGTGTGCTGTGTGTTTCCCTTCAGAAACGGAGTGAAATGCCAGGCTCTGTGTCTTCCTACAAGCGAGACTTCGTTTCAGGTAAACGCAGTCACTTTTCAGCTCAAACGTAGCTATATTGTACACGAAGCTCACACGTTTCTCGCTCTTAACTGAAACGCATTGGATGTTAGAGGGCCTGTGGTTTGTATCAGTTTCAGAAGCAGAGTTGAACTAGATATGGTCCGTGTGTGTAGGAAACACAGTTCTTTTGTCCTGAGCACTCTCACGTTTCCCGCCTTATTAGAGACTCTAGAAAGCAAGAGCGTGCTGCTTGCTCTAAAGCAGAGTGTGTTTCATGGATGAGAAGTGTGCTGTGTGTATCCCTTCAGAAACGGAGTGAAATGCCAGGCTCTGTGTCTTCCTACAAGCGAGACTTCGTTTCAGGTAAACGCAGTCACTTTTCAGGTCAAACGAAGCTATATTGTACACGAAGCTCACACGTTTCTCGCTCTTAACTGAAACGCATTGGATGTTAGAGGGCCTGTGGTTTGTATCAGTTTCAGAAGCAGAGTTGAACTAGATATGGTCCGTGTGTGTAGGAAACACAGTTCTTTTGTTCTGAGCACTCTCACGTTTCCCGCCTTATTCGAGACTCTAGAAAGCAAGAGCGTGCTTCTTGCTCTAAAGCAGAGTGTGTTTCATGGATGAGAAGTGTGCTGTGTGTTTCCCTTCAGAAACGGAGTGAAATGCCAGGCTCTGTGTCTTCCTACAAGCGAGACTTCGTTTCAGGTAAACGCAGTCACTTTTCAGCTCAAACGAAGCTCTATTGTACACGAAGCTCACACGTTTCTCGCTCTTAACTGAAACGCATTGGATGTTAGAGGGCCTGTGGTTTGTATCAGTTTCAGAAGCAGAGTTGAACTAGATATGGTCCGTGTGTGTAGGAAACACAGTTCTTTTGTCCTGAGCACTCTCACGTTTCCCGCCTTATTCGAGACTCTAGAAAGCAAGAGCGTGCTTCTTGCTCTAAAGCAGAGTGTGTTTCATGGATGAGAAGTGTGCTGTGTGTTTCCCTTCAGAAACGGAGTGAAATGCCAGGCTCTGTGTCTTCCTACAAGCGAGACTTCGTTTCAGGTAAACGCAGTCACTTTTCAGCTCAAACGAAGCTCTATTGTACACGAAGCTCACACATTTCTCGCTCTTAACTGAAACGCATTGGATGTTAGAGGGCCTGTGGTTTGTATCAGTTTCAGAAGCAGAGTTGAACTAGATATGGTCCGTGTGTGTAGGAAACACAGTTCTTTTGTCCTGAGCACTCTCACGTTTCCCGCCTTATTCGAGACTCTAGAAAGCAAGAGCGTGCTTCTTGCTCTAAAGCAGAGTGTGTTTCATGGATGAGAAGTGTGCTGTGTGTTTCCCTTCAGAAACGGAGTGAAATGCCAGGCTCTGTGTCTTCCTACAAGCGAGACTTCGTTTCAGGTAAACGCAGTCACTTTTCAGCTCAAACGAAGCTCTATTGTACACGAAGCTCACACGTTTCTCGCTCTTAACTGAAACGCATTGGAGGTTAGAGGGCCTGTGGTTTGTATCAGTTTCAGAAGCAGAGTTGAACTAGATATGGTCTGTGTGTGTAGGAAACACAGTTATTTGTCCTGAGCACTCTCACATTTCCCGCCTTATTCGAGACTCTAGAAAGCAAGAGCGTGCTTCTTGCTCTAAAGCAGAGTGTGTTTCATGGATGAGAAGTGTGCTGTGTGTTTCCCTTCAGAAACGGAGTGAAATGCCAGGCTCTGTGTCTTCCTACAAGCGAGACTTCGTTTCAGGTAAACGCAGTCACTTTTCAGCTCAAACGAAGCTCTATTGTACACGAAGCTCACACGTTTCTCGCTCTTAACTGAAACGCATTGGAGGTTAGAGGGCCTGTGGTTTGTATCAGTTTCAGAAGCAGAGTTGAACTAGATATGGTCCGTGTGTGTAGGAAACACAGTTCTTTTGTTCTGAGCACTCTCACGTTTCCCGCCTTATTCGAGACTCTAGAAAGCAAGAGCGTGCTTCTTGCTCTAAAGCAGAGTGTGTTTCATGGATGAGAAGTGTGCTGTGTGTTTCCCTTCAGAAACGGAGTGAAATGCCAGGCTCTGTGTCTTCCTACAAGCGAGACTTCGTTTCAGGTAAACGCAGTCACTTTTCAGCTCAAACGAAGCTCTATTGTACACGAAGCTCACACGTTTCTCGCTCTTAACTGAAACGCATTGGATGTTAGAGGGCCTGTGGTTTGTATCAGTTTCAGAAGCAGAGTTGAACTAGATATGGTCCGTGTGTGTAGGAAACACAGTTCTTTTGTTCTGAGCACTCTCACGTTTCCCGCCTTATTCGAGACTCTAGAAAGCAAGAGCGTGCTTCTTGCTCTAAAGCAGAGTGTGTTTCATGGATGAGAAGTGTGCTGTGTGTTTCCCTTCAGAAACGGAGTGAAATGCCAGGCTCTGTGTCTTCCTACAAGCGAGACTTCGTTTCAGGTAAACGCAGTCACTTTTCAGCTCAAACGAAGCTCTATTGTACACGAAGCTCACACGTTTCTCGCTCTTAACTGAAACGCATTGGATGTTAGAGGGCCTGTGCTTTGTATCAGTTTCAGAAGCAGAGTTGAACTAGATATGGTCCGTGTGTGTAGGAAACACAGTTCTTTTGTCCTGAGCACTCTCACGTTTCCCGCCTTATTCGAGACTCTAGAAAGCAAGAGCGTGCTTCTTGCTCTAAAGCAGAGTGTGTTTCATGGATGAGAAGTGTGCTGTGTGTTTCCCTTCAGAAACGGAGTGAAATGCCAGGCTCTGTGTCTTCCTACAAGCGAGACTTCGTTTCAGGTAAACGCAGTCACTTTTCAGCTCAAACGAAGCTCTATTGTACACGAAGCTCACACGTTTCTCGCTCTTAACTGAAACGCATTGGATGTTAGAGGGCCTGTGCTTTGTATCAGTTTCAGAAGCAGAGTTGAACTAGATATGGTCCGTGTGTGTAGGAAACACAGTTCTTTTGTCCTGAGCACTCTCACGTTTCCCGCCTTATTCGAGACTCTAGAAAGCAAGAGCGTGCTTCTTGCTCTAAAGCAGAGTGTGTTTCATGGATGAGAAGTGTGCTGTGTGTTTCCCTTCAGAAACGGAGTGAAATGCCAGGCTCTGTGTCTTTCTACAAGCGAGACTTCGTTTTAGGTAAACGCAGTCAATTTTCAGCTCAAATGAAGCTCTATTGTACACGAAGCTCACACGTTTCTCGCTCTTAACTGAAACGCATTGGATGTTAGAGGGCCTGTGGTTTGTATCAGTTTCAGAAGCAGAGTTGAACTAGATATGGTCCGTGTGTGTAGGAAACACAGTTCTTTTGTTCTGAGCACTCTCACGTTTCCCGCCTTATTCGAGACTCTAGAAAGCAAGTGCGTGCTTCTTGTCTAAAGCAGAGTGTGTTTCATGGATGAGAAGTGTGCTGTGTGTTTCCCTTCAGAAACGGAGTGAAATGCCAGGCTCTGTGTCTTCCTACAAGCGAGACTTCGTTTCAGGTAAACGCAGTCACTTTTCAGCTCAAACGAAGCTCTATTGTACACGAAGCTCACACGTTTCTCGCTCTTAACTGAAACGCATTGGATGTTAGAGGGCCTGTGGTTTGTATCAGTTTCAGAAGCAGAGTTGAACTAGATATGGTCCGTGTGTGTAGGAAACACAGTTCTTTTGTCCTGAGCACTCTCACGTTTCCCGCCTTATTCGAGACTCTAGAAAGCAAGAGCGTGCTTCTTGCTCTAAAGCAGAGTGTGTTTCATGGATGAGAAGTGTGCTGTGTGTTTCCCTTCAGAAACGGAGTGAAATGCCAGGCTCTGTGTCTTCCTACAAGCGAGACTTCGTTTCAGGTAAACGCAGTCACTTTTCAGCTCAAACGAAGCTCTATTGTACACGAAGCTCACACGTTTCTCGCTCTTAACTGAAACGCATTGGATGTTAGAGGGCCTGTGCTTTGTATCAGTTTCAGAAGCAGAGTTGAACTAGATATGGTCCGTGTGTGTAGGAAACACAGTTCTTTTGTCCTGAGCACTCTCACGTTTCCTGCCTTATTCGAGACTCTAGAAAGCAAGAGCGTGCTTCTTGCTCTAAAGCAGAGTGTGTTTCATGGATGAGAAGTGTGCTGTGTGTTTCCCTTCAGAAACGGAGTGAAATGCCAGGCTCTGTGTCTTCCTACAAGCGAGACTTCGTTTCAGGTAAACGCAGTCACTTTTCAGCTCAAACGAAGCTCTATTGTACACGAAGCTCACACGTTTCTCGCTCTTAACTGAAACGCATTGGATGTTAGAGGGCCTGTGCTTTGTATCAGTTTCAGAAGCAGAGTTGAACTAGATATGGTCCGTGTGTGTAGGAAACACAGTTCTTTTGTCCTGAGCACTCTCACGTTTCCCGCCTTATTCGAGACTCTAGAAAGCAAGAGCGTGCTTCTTGCTCTAAAGCAGAGTGTGTTTCATGGATGAGCAGTGTGCTGTGTGTTTCCCTTCAGAAACGGAGTGAAATGCCAGGCTCTGTGTCTTCCTACAAGCGAGACTTCGTTTCAGGTAAACGCAGTCACTTTTCAGCTCAAACGAAGCTCTATTGTACACGAAGCTCACACGTTTCTCGCTCTTAACTGAAACGCATTGGATGTTAGAGGGCCTGTGGTTTGTATCAGTTTCAGAAGCAGAGTTGAACTAGATATGGTCCGTGTGTGTAGGAAACACAGTTCTTTTGTCCTGAGCACTCTCACGTTTCCCGCCTTATTCGAGACTCTAGAAAGCAAGAGCGTGCTTCTTGCTCTAAAGCAGAGTGTGTTTCATGGATGAGAAGTGTGCTGTGTGTTTCCCTTCAGAAACGGAGTGAAATGCCAGGCTCTGTGTCTTCCTACAAGCGAGACTTCGTTTCAGGTAAACGCAGTCACTTTTCAGCTCAAACGAAGCTCTATTGTACACGAAGCTCACACGTTTCTCGCTCTTAACTGAAACGCATTGGATGTTAGAGGGCCTGTGGTTTGTATCAGTTTCAGAAGCAGAGTTGAACTAGATATGGTCCGTGTGTGTAGGAAACACAGTTCTTTTGTCCTGAGCACTCTCACGTTTCCCGCCTTATTCGAGACTCTAGAAAGCAAGAGCGTGCTTCTTGCTCTAAAGCAGAGTGTGTTTCATGGATGAGAAGTGTGCTGTGTGTTTCCCTTCAGAAACGGAGTGAAATGCCAGGCTCTGTGTCTTCCTACAAGCGAGACTTCGTTTTAGGTAAACGCAGTCACTTTTCAGCTCAAACGAAGCTCTATTGTACACGAAGCTCACACGTTTCTCGCTCTTAACTGAAACGCATTGGATGTTAGAGGGCCTGTGCTTTGTATCAGTTTCAGAAGCAGAGTTGAACTAGATATGGTCCGTGTGTGTAGGAAACACAGTTCTTTTGTCCTGAGCACTCTCACGTTTCCCGCCTTATTCGAGACTCTAGAAAGCAAGAGCGTGCTTCTTGCTCTAAAGCAGAGTGTGTTTCATGGATGAGAAGTGTGCTGTGTGTTTCCCTTCAGAAACGGAGTGAAATGCCAGGCTCTGTGTCTTCCTACAAGCGAGACTTCGTTTCAGGTAAACGCAGTCACTTTTCAGCTCAAACGAAGCTCTATTGTACACGAAGCTCACACGTTTCTCGCTCTTAACTGAAACGCATTGGATGTTAGAGGGCCTGTGCTTTGTATCAGTTTCAGAAGCAGAGTTGAACTAGATATGGTCCGTGTGTGTAGGAAACACAGTTCTTTTGTCCTGAGCACTCTCACGTTTCCCGCCTTATTCGAGACTCTAGAAAGCAAGAGCGTGCTTCTTGCTCTAAAGCAGAGTGTGTTTCATGGATGAGAAGTGTGCTGTGTGTTTCCCTTCAGAAACGGAGTGAAATGCCAGGCTCTGTGTCTTCCTACAAGCGAGACTTCGTTTTAGGTAAACGCAGTCACTTTTCAGCTCAAACGAAGCTCTATTGTACACGAAGCTCACACGTTTCTCGCTCTTAACTGAAACGCATTGGATGTTAGAGGGCCTGTGCTTTGTATCAGTTTCAGAAGCAGAGTTGAACTAGATATGGTCCGTGTGTGTAGGAAACCCAGTTCTTTTGTTCTGAGCACTCTCACGTTTCCCGCCTTATTCGAGACTCTAGAAAGCAAGAGCGTGCTTCTTGCTCTAAAGCAGAGTGTGTTTCATGGATGAGAAGTGTGCTGTGTGTTTCCCTTCAGAAACGGAGTGAAATGCCAGGCTCTGTGTCTTCCTACAAGCGAGACTTCGTTTCAGGTAAACGCAGTCACTTTTCAGCTCAAACGAAGCTCTATTGTACACGAAGCTCACACGTTTCTCGCTCTTAACTGAAACGCATTGGATGTTAGAGGGCCTGTGGTTTGTATCAGTTTCAGAAGCAGAGTTGAACTAGATATGGTCCGTGTGTGTAGGAAACACAGTTCTTTTGTCCTGAGCACTCTCACGTTTCCCGCCTTATTCGAGACTCTAGAAAGCAAGAGCGTGCTTCTTGCTCTAAAGCAGAGTGTGTTTCATGGATGAGAAGTGTGCTGTGTGTTTCCCTTCAGAAACGGAGTGAAATGCCAGGCTCTGTGTCTTCCTACAAGCGAGACTTCGTTTCAGGTAAACGCAGTCACTTTTCAGCTCAAACGAAGCTCTATTGTACACGAAGCTCACACGTTTCTCGCTCTTAACTGAAACGCATTGGATGTTAGAGGGCCTGTGCTTTGTATCAGTTTCAGAAGCAGAGTTGAACTAGATATGGTCCGTGTGTGTAGGAAACACAGTTCTTTTGTCCTGAGCACTCTCACGTTTCCCGCCTTATTCGAGACTCTAGAAAGCAAGAGCGTGCTTCTTGCTCTAAAGCAGAGTGTGTTTCATGGATGAGAAGTGTGCTGTGTGTTTCCCTTCAGAAACGGAGTGAAATGCCAGGCTCTGTGTCTTCCTACAAGCGAGACTTCGTTTCAGGTAAACGCAGTCACTTTTCAGCTCAAACGAAGCTCTATTGTACACGAAGCTCACACGTTTCTCGCTCTTAACTGAAACGCATTGGATGTTAGAGGGCCTGTGCTTTGTATCAGTTTCAGAAGCAGAGTTGAACTAGATATGGTCCGTGTGTGTAGGAAACACAGTTCTTTTGTCCTGAGCACTCTCACGTTTCCCGCCTTATTCGAGACTCTAGAAAGCAAGAGCGTGCTTCTTGCTCTAAAGCAGAGTGTGTTTCATGGATGAGCAGTGTGCTGTGTGTTTCCCTTCAGAAACGGAGTGAAATGCCAGGCTCTGTGTCTTCCTACAAGCGAGACTTCGTTTCAGGTAAACGCAGTCACTTTTCAGCTCAAACGAAGCTCTATTGTACACGAAGCTCACACGTTTCTCGCTCTTAACTGAAACGCATTGGATGTTAGAGGGCCTGTGGTTTGTATCAGTTTCAGAAGCAGAGTTGAACTAGATATGGTCCGTGTGTGTAGGAAACACAGTTCTTTTGTCCTGAGCACTCTCACGTTTCCCGCCTTATTCGAGACTCTAGAAAGCAAGAGCGTGCTTCTTGCTCTAAAGCAGAGTGTGTTTCATGGATGAGAAGTGTGCTGTGTGTTTCCCTTCAGAAACGGAGTGAAATGCCAGGCTCTGTGTCTTCCTACAAGCGAGACTTCGTTTCAGGTAAACGCAGTCACTTTTCAGCTCAAACGAAGCTCTATTGTACACGAAGCTCACACGTTTCTCGCTCTTAACTGAAACGCATTGGATGTTAGAGGGCCTGTGGTTTGTATCAGTTTCAGAAGCAGAGTTGAACTAGATATGGTCCGTGTGTGTAGGAAACACAGTTCTTTTGTCCTGAGCACTCTCACGTTTCCCGCCTTATTCGAGACTCTAGAAAGCAAGAGCGTGCTTCTTGCTCTAAAGCAGAGTGTGTTTCATGGATGAGAAGTGTGCTGTGTGTTTCCCTTCAGAAACGGAGTGAAATGCCAGGCTCTGTGTCTTCCTACAAGCGAGACTTCGTTTTAGGTAAACGCAGTCACTTTTCAGCTCAAACGAAGCTCTATTGTACACGAAGCTCACACGTTTCTCGCTCTTAACTGAAACGCATTGGATGTTAGAGGGCCTGTGGTTTGTATCAGTTTCAGAAGCAGAGTTGAACTAGATATGGTCCGTGTGTGTAGGAAACCCAGTTCTTTTGTCCTGAGCACTCTCACGTTTCCCGCCTTATTCGAGACTCTAGAAAGCAAGAGCGTGCTTCTTGCTCTAAAGCAGAGTGTGTTTCATGGATGAGAAGTGTGCTGTGTGTTTCCCTTCAGAAACGGAGTGAAATGCCAGGCTCTGTGTCTTCCTACAAGCGAGACTTCGTTTCAGGTAAACGCAGTCACTTTTCAGCTCAAACGAAGCTCTATTGTACACGAAGCTCACACGTTTCTCGCTCTTAACTGAAACGCATTGGATGTTAGAGGGCCTGTGGTTTGTATCAGTTTCAGAAGCAGAGTTGAACTAGATATGGTCCGTGTGTGTAGGAAACACAGTTCTTTTGTCCTGAGCACTCTCACGTTTCCCGCCTTATTCGAGACTCTAGAAAGCAAGAGCGTGCTTCTTGCTCTAAAGCAGAGTGTGTTTCATGGATGAGAAGTGTGCTGTGTGTTTCCCTTCAGAAACGGAGTGAAATGCCAGGCTCTGTGTCTTCCTACAAGCGAGACTTCGTTTCAGGTAAACGCAGTCACTTTTCAGCTCAAACGAAGCTCTATTGTACACGAAGCTCACACGTTTCTCGCTCTTAACTGAAACGCATTGGATGTTAGAGGGCCTGTGGTTTGTATCAGTTTCAGAAGCAGAGTTGAACTAGATATGGTCCGTGTGTGTAGGAAACACAGTTCTTTTGTTCTGAGCACTCTCACGTTTCCCGCCTTATTCGAGACTCTAGAAAGCAAGAGCGTGCTTCTTGCTCTAAAGCAGAGTGTGTTTCATGGATGAGAAGTGTGCTGTGTGTTTCCCTTCAGAAACGGAGTGAAATGCCAGGCTCTGTGTCTTCCTACAAGCGAGACTTCGTTTCAGGTAAACGCAGTCACTTTTCAGCTCAAGCGAAGCTCTATTGTACACGAAGCTCACATGTTTCTCGCTCTTAACTGAAACGCATTGGATGTTAGAGGGCCTGTGGTTTGTATCAGTTTCAGAAGCAGAGTTGAACTAGATATGGTCCGTGTGTGTAGGAAACACAGTTCTTTTGTCCTGAACACTCTCACGTTTCCCGCCTTATTCGAGACTCTAGAAAGAAAGAGCGTGCTTCTTGCTCTAAAGCAGAGTGTGTTTCATGGATGAGAAGTGTGCTGTGTGTTTCCCTTCAGAAACGGAGTGAAATGCCGTGCTCTGTGTCTTCCTACAAGCGAGACTTCGTTTCAGGTAAACGCAGTCACTTTTCAGCTCAAACGAAGCTCTATTGTACACGAAGCTCACACGTTTCTCGCTCTTAACAGAAACGCATTGGATGTTAGAGGGCCTGTGGTTTGTATCAGTTTCAGAAGCAGAGTTGAACTAGATATGGTCCGTGTGTGTAGGAAACACAGTTCTTTTGTCCTGAGCACTCTCACGTTTCCCGCCTTATTCGAGACTCTAGAAAGCAAGAGCGTGCTTCTTGCTCTAAAGCAGAGTGTATTTCATGGATGAGAAGTGTGCTGTGTGTTTCCCTTCAGAAACGGAGTGAAATGCCAGGCTCTGTGTCTTCCTACAAGTGAGACTTCGTTTCAGGTAAACGCAGTCACTTTTCAGCTCAAACGAAGCTCTATTGTACACGAAGCTCACACGTTTCTCGCTCTTAACTGAAACGCATTGGATGTTAGAGGGCCTGTGGTTTGTATCAGTTTCAGAAGCAGAGTTGAACTAGATATGGTCCGTGTGGGTAGGAAACACAGTTCTTTTGTCCTGACCACTCTCACGTTTCCCGCCTTATTCGAGACTCTAGAAAGCAAGAGCGTGCTTCTTGCTCTAAAGCAGAGTGTGTTTCATGGATGAGAAGTGTGCTGTGTGTTTCCCTTCAGAAACGGAGTGAAATGCCAGGCTCTGTGTCTTCCTACAAGCGAGACTTCGTTTCAGGTAAACGCAGTCACTTTTCAGCTCAAACGAAGCTCTATTGTACACGAAGCTCACACGTTTCTCGCTCTTAACTGAAACGCATTGGATGTTAGAGGGCCTGTGGTTTGTATCAGTTTCAGAAGCAGAGTTGAACTAGATATGGTCCGTGTGTGTAGGAAACACAGTTCTTTTGTCCTGAGCACTCTCACGTTTCCCGCCTTATTCGAGACTCTAGAAAGCAAGAGCGTGCTTCTTGCTCTAAAGCAGAGTGTGTTTCATGGATGAGAAGTGTGCTGTGTGTTTCCCTTCAGAAACGGAGTGAAATGCCAGGCTCTGTGTCTTCCTACAAGCGAGACTTCGTTTCAGGTAAACGCAGTCACTTTTCAGCTCAAACGAAGCTCTATTGTACACGAAGCTCACACGTTTCTCGCTCTTAACTGAAACGCATTGGATGTTAGAGGGCCTGTGGTTTGTATCAGTTTCAGAAGCAGAGTTGAACTAGATATGGTCCGTGTGTGTAGGAAACACAGTTCTTTTGTCCTGACCACTCTCACGTTTCCCGCCTTATTCGAGACTCTAGAAAGCAAGAGCGTGCTTCTTGCTCTAAAGCAGAGTGTGTTTCATGGATGAGAAGTGTGCTGTGTGTTTCCCTTCAGAAACGGAGTGAAATGCCAGGCTCTGTGTCTTCCTACAAGCGAGACTTCGTTTCAGGTAAACGCAGTCACTTTTCAGCTCAAACGAAGCTCTATTGTACACGAAGCTCACACGTTTCTCGCTCTTAACTGAAACGCATTGGATGTTAGAGGGCCTGTGGTTTGTATCAGTTTCAGAAGCAGAGTTGAACTAGATATGGTCCGTGTGTGTAGGAAACACAGTTCTTTTGTCCTGAGCACTCTCACGTTTCCCGCCTTATTCGAGACTCTAGAAAGCAAGAGCGTGCTTCTTGCTCTAAAGCAGAGTGTGTTTCATGGATGAGAAGTGTGCTGTGTGTTTCCCTTCAGAAACGGAGTGAAATGCCAGGCTCTGTGTCTTCCTACAAGCGAGACTTCGTTTCAGGTAAACGCAGTCACTTTTCAGCTCAAACGAAGCTCTATTGTACACGAAGCTCACACGTTTCTCACTCTTAACTGAAACGCATTGGAGGTTAGAGGGCCTGTGGTTTGTATCAGTTTCAGAAGCAGAGTTGAACTAGATATGGTCTGTGTGTGTAGGAAACACAGTTCTTTTGTCCTGAGCACTCTCACATTTCCCGCCTTATTCGAGACTCTAGAAAGCAAGAGCGTGCTTCTTGCTCTAAAGCAGAGTGTGTTTCATGGATGAGAAGTGTGCTGTGTGTTTCCCTTCAGAAACGGAGTGAAATGCCAGGCTCTGTGTCTTCCTACAAGCGAGACTTCGTTTCAGGTAAACGCAGTCACTTTTCAGCTCAAACGAAGCTCTATTGTACACGAAGCTCACACGTTTCTCGCTCTTAACTGAAACGCATTGGATGGTAGAGGGCCTGTGGTTTGTATCAGTTTCAGAAGCAGAGTTGAACTAGATATGGTCCGTGTGTGTAGGAAACACAGTTCTTTTGTTCTGAGCACTCTCACGTTTCCCGCCTTATTCGAGACTCTAGAAAGCAAGAGCGTGCTTCTTGCTCTAAAGCAGAGTGTGTTTCATTGATGAGAAGTGTGCTGTGTGTTTCCCTTCAGAAACGGAGTGAAATGCCAGGCTCTGTGTCTTCCTACAAGCGAGACTTCGTTTCAGGTAAACGCAGTCACTTTTCAGCTCAAACGAAGCTCTATTGTACACGAAGCTCACACGTTTCTCGCTCTTAACTGAAACGCATTGGATGTTAGAGGGCCTGTGGTTTGTATCAGTTTCAGAAGCAGAGTTGAACTAGATATGGTCCGTGTGTGTAGGAAACACAGTTCTTTTGTCCTGAGCACTCTCACGTTTCCCGCCTTATTCGAGACTCTAGAAAGCAAGAGCGTGCTTCTTGCTCTAAAGCAGAGTGTGTTTCATGGATGAGAAGTGTGCTGTGTGTTTCCCTTCAGAAACGGAGTGAAATGCCAGGCTCTGTGTCTTCCTACAAGCGAGACTTCGTTTCAGGTAAACGCAGTCACTTTTCAGCTCAAACGAAGCTCTATTGTACACGAAGCTCACACGTTTCTCGCTCTTAACTGAAACGCATTGGATGTTAGAGGGCCTGTGCTTTGTATCAGTTTCAGAAGCAGAGTTGAACTAGATATGGTCCGTGTGTGTAGGAAACACAGTTCTTTTGTCCTGAGCACTCTCACGTTTCCCGCCTTATTCGAGACTCTAGAAAGCAAGAGCGTGCTTCTTGCTCTAAAGCAGAGTGTGTTTCATGGATGAGCAGTGTGCTGTGTGTTTCCCTTCAGAAACGGAGTGAAATGCCAGGCTCTGTGTCTTCCTACAAGCGAGACTTCGTTTCAGGTAAACGCAGTCACTTTTCAGCTCAAACGAAGCTCTATTGTACACGAAGTTCACACGTTTCTCGCTCCTAACTGAAACGCATTGGATGTTAGAGGGCCTGTGGTTTGTATCAGTTTCAGAAGCAGAGTTGAACTAGATATGGTCCGTGTGTGTAGGAAACACAGTTCTTTTGTCCTGAGCACTCTCACGTTTCCCGCCTTATTCGAGACTCTAGAAAGCAAGAGCGTGCTTCTTGCTCTAAAGCAGAGTGTGTTTCATGGATGAGAAGTGTGCTGTGTGTTTCCCTTCAGAAACGGAGTCAAATGCCAGGCTCTGTGTCTTCCTACAAGCGAGACTTCGTTTCAGGTAAACGCAGTCACTTTTCAGCTCAAACGAAGCTCTATTGTACACGAAGCTCACACGTTTCTCGCTCTTAACTGAAACGCATTGGATGTTAGAGGGCCTGTGGTTTGTATCAGTTTCAGAAGCAGAGTTGAACTAGATATGGTCCGTGTGTGTAGGAAACACAGTTCTTTTGTCCTGAGCACTCTCACGTTTCCCGCCTTATTCGAGACTCTAGAAAGCAAGAGCGTGCTTCTTGCTCTAAAGCAGAGTGTGTTTCATGGATGAGAAGTGTGCTGTGTGTTTCCCTTCAGAAACGGAGTGAAATGCCAGGCTCTGTGTCTTCCTACAAGCGAGACTTCGTTTCAGGTAAACGCAGTCACTTTTCAGCTCAAACGAAGCTCTATTGTACACGAAGCTCACACGTTTCTCGCTCTTAACTGAAACGCATTGGATGTTAGAGGGCCTGTGGTTTGTATCAGTTTCAGAAGCAGAGTTGAACTAGATATGGTCCGTGTGTGTAGGAAACCCAGTTCTTTTGTTCTGAGCACTCTCACGTTTCCCGCCTTATTCGAGACTCTAGAAAGCAAGAGCGTGCTTCTTGCTCTAAAGCAGAGTGTGTTTCATGGATGAGAAGTGTGCTGTGTGTTTCCCTTCAGAAACGGAGTGAAATGCCAGGCTCTGTGTCTTCCTACAAGCGAGACTTCGTTTCAGGTAAACGCAGTCACTTTTCAGCTCAAACGAAGCTCTATTGTACACGAAGCTCACACGTTTCTCGCTCTTAACTGAAACGCATTGGATGTTAGAGGGCCTGTGGTTTGTATCAGTTTCAGAAGCAGAGTTGAACTAGATATGGTCCGTGTGTGTAGGAAACCCAGTTCTTTTGTTCTGAGCACTCTCACGTTTCCCGCCTTATTCGAGACTCTAGAAAGCAAGAGCGTGCTTCTTGCTCTAAAGCAGAGTGTGTTTCATGGATGAGAAGTGTGCTGTGTGTTTCCCTTCAGAAACGGAGTGAAATGCCAGGCTCTGTGTCTTCCTACAAGCGAGACTTCGTTTCAGGTAAACGCAGTCACTTTTCAGCTCAAACGAAGCTCTATTGTACACGAAGCTCACACGTTTCTCGCTCTTAACTGAAACGCATTGGATGTTAGAGGGCCTGTGCTTTGTATCAGTTTCAGAAGCAGAGTTGAACTAGATATGGTCCGTGTGTGTAGGAAACACAGTTCTTTTGTCCTGAGCACTCTCACGTTTCCCGCCTTATTCGAGACTCTAGAAAGCAAGAGCGTGCTTCTTGCTCTAAAGCAGAGTGTGTTTCATGGATGAGCAGTGTGCTGTGTGTTTCCCTTCAGAAACGGAGTGAAATGCCAGGCTCTGTGTCTTCCTACAAGCGAGACTTCGTTTCAGGTAAACGCAGTCACTTTTCAGCTCAAACGAAGCTCTATTGTACACGAAGCTCACACGTTTCTCGCTCTTAACTGAAACGCATTGGATGTTAGAGGGCCTGTGGTTTGTATCAGTTTCAGAAGCAGAGTTGAACTAGATATGGTCCGTGTGTGTAGGAAACACAGTTCTTTTGTCCTGAGCACTCTCACGTTTCCCGCCTTATTCGAGACTCTAGAAAGCAAGAGCGTGCTTCTTGCTCTAAAGCAGAGTGTGTTTCATGGATGAGAAGTGTGCTGTGTGTTTCCCTTCAGAAACGGAGTGAAATGCCAGGCTCTGTGTCTTCCTACAAGCGAGACTTCGTTTCAGGTAAACGCAGTCACTTTTCAGCTCAAACGAAGCTCTATTGTACACGAAGCTCACACGTTTCTCGCTCTTAACTGAAACGCATTGGATGTTAGAGGGCCTGTGGTTTGTATCAGTTTCAGAAGCAGAGTTGAACTAGATATGGTCCGTGTGTGTAGGAAACACAGTTCTTTTGTCCTGAGCACTCTCACGTTTCCCGCCTTATTCGAGACTCTAGAAAGCAAGAGCGTGCTTCTTGCTCTAAAGCAGAGTGTGTTTCATGGATGAGAAGTGTGCTGTGTGTTTCCCTTCAGAAACGGAGTGAAATGCCAGGCTCTGTGTCTTCCTACAAGCGAGACTTCGTTTCAGGTAAACGCAGTCACTTTTCAGCTCAAACGAAGCTCTATTGTACACGAAGCTCACACGTTTCTCGCTCTTAACTGAAACGCATTGGATGTTAGAGGGCCTGTGGTTTGTATCAGTTTCAGAAGCAGAGTTGAACTAGATATGGTCCGTGTGTAGGAAACACAGTTCTTTTGTCCTGAGCACTCTCACGTTTCCCGCCTTAT
Organism: Onychomys arenicola; assembly: GCA_949786405.1. Lineage (NCBI taxonomy): Eukaryota > Metazoa > Chordata > Mammalia > Rodentia > Cricetidae > Onychomys > Onychomys arenicola. Next base: position 577,605 of record CATKUM010000099.1, read on the forward strand.
TCGAGACTCTAGAAAGCAAGAGCGTGCTTCTTGCTCTAAAGCAGAGTGTGTTTCATGGATGAGAAGTGTGCTGTGTGTTTCCCTTCAGAAACGGAGTGAAATGCCAGGCTCTGTGTCTTCCTACAAGCGAGACTTCGTTTCAGGTAAACGCAGTCACTTTTCAGCTCAAACGAAGCTCTATTGTACACGAAGCTCACACGTTTCTCGCTCTTAACTGAAACGCATTGGATGTTAGAGGGCCTGTGGTTTGTATCAGTTTCAGAAGCAGAGTTGAACTAGATATGGTCCGTGTGTGTAGGAAACACAGTTCTTTTGTCCTGAGCACTCTCACGTTTCCCGCCTTATTCGAGACTCTAGAAAGCAAGAGCGTGCTTCTTGCTCTAAAGCAGAGTGTATTTCATGGATGAGAAGTGTGCTGTGTGTTTCCCTTCAGAAACGGAGTGAAATGCCAGGCTCTGTGTCTTCCTACAAGCGAGACTTCGTTTCAGGTAAACGCAGTCACTTTTCAGCTCAAACGAAGCTCTATTGTACACGAAGCTCACACGTTTCTCGCTCTTAACTGAAACGCATTGGATGTTAGAGGGCCTGTGGTTTGTATCAGTTTCAGAAGCAGAGTTGAACTAGATATGGTCCGTGTGGGTAGGAAACACAGTTCTTTTGTCCTGACCACTCTCACGTTTCCCGCCTTATTCGAGACTCTAGAAAGCAAGAGCGTGCTTCTTGCTCTAAAGCAGAGTGTGTTTCATGGATGAGAAGTGTGCTGTGTGTTTCCCTTCAGAAACGGAGTGAAATGCCAGGCTCTGTGTCTTCCTACAAGCGAGACTTCGTTTCAGGTAAACGCAGTCACTTTTCAGCTCAAACGAAGCTCTATTGTACACGAAGCTCACACGTTTCTCGCTCTTAACTGAAACGCATTGGATGTTAGAGGGCCTGTGGTTTGTATCAGTTTCAGAAGCAGAGTTGAACTAGATATGGTCCGTGTGTGTAGGAAACACAGTTCTTTTGTCCTGAGCACTCTCACGTTTCCCGCCTTATTCGAGACTCTAGAAAGCAAGAGCGTGCTTCTTGCTCTAAAGCAGAGTGTGTTTCATGGATGAGAAGTGTGCTGTGTGTTTCCCTTCAGAAACGGAGTGAAATGCCAGGCTCTGTGTCTTCCTACAAGCGAGAATTCGTTTCAGGTAAACGCAGTCACTTTTCAGCTCAAACGAAGCTCTATTGTACACGAAGCTCACACGTTTCTCGCTCTTAACTGAAACGCATTGGATGTTAGAGGGCCTGTGGTTTGTATCAGTTTCAGAAGCAGAGTTGAACTAGATATGGTCCGTGTGTGTAGGAAACACAGTTCTTTTGTCCTGACCACTCTCACGTTTCCCGCCTTATTCGAGACTCTAGAAAGCAAGAGCGTGCTTCTTGCTCTAAAGCAGAGTGTGTTTCATGGATGAGAAGTGTGCTGTGTGTTTCCCTTCAGAAACGGAGTGAAATGCCAGGCTCTGTGTCTTCCTACAAGCGAGACTTCGTTTCAGGTAAACGCAGTCACTTTTCAGCTCAAACGAAGCTCTATTGTACACGAAGCTCACACGTTTCTCGCTCTTAACTGAAACGCACTGGATGTTAGAGGGCCTGTGGTTTGTATCAGTTTCAGAAGCAGAGTTGAACTAGATATGGTCCGTGTGTGTAGGAAACACAGTTCTTTTGTCCTGAGCACTCTCACGTTTCCCGCCTTATTCGAGACTCTAGAAAGCAAGAGTGTGCTTCTTGCTCTAAAGCAGAGTGTGTTTCATGGATGAGAAGTGTGCTGTGTGTTTCCCTTCAGAAACGGAGTGAAATGCCAGGCTCTGTGTCTTCCTACAAGCGAGACTTCGTTTCAGGTAAACGCAGTCACTTTTCAGCTCAAACGAAGCTCTATTGTACACGAAGCTCACACGTTTCTCGCTCTTAACTGAAACGCATTGGATGTTAGAGGGCCTGTGGTTTGTATCAGTTTCAGAAGCAGAGTTGAACTAGATATGGTCCGTGTGTGTAGGAAACACAGTTCTTTTGTCCTGAGCACTCTCACGTTTCCCGCCTTATTCGAGACTCTAGAAAGCAAGAGCGTGCTTCTTGCTCTAAAGCAGAGTGTGTTTCATGGATGAGAAGTGTGCTGTGTGTTTCCCTTCAGAAACGGAGTGAAATGCCAGGCTCTGTGTCTTCCTACAAGCGAGACTTCGTTTCAGGTAAACGCAGTCACTTTTCAGCTCAAACGAAGCTCTATTGTACACGAAGCTCACACGTTTCTCGCTCTTAACTGAAACGCATTGGATGTTAGAGGGCCTGTGGTTTGTATCAGTTTCAGAAGCAGAGTTGAACTAGATATGGTCCGTGTGTGTAGGAAACACAGTTCTTTTGTCCTGAGCACTCTCACGTTTCCCGCCTTATTCGAGACTCTAGAAAGCAAGAGCGTGCTTCTTGCTCTAAAGCAGAGTGTGTTTCATGGATGAGAAGTGTGCTGTGTGTTTCCCTTCAGAAACGGAGTGAAATGCCAGGCTCTGTGTCTTCCTACAAGCGAGACTTCGTTTCAGGTAAACGCAGTCACTTTTCAGCTCAAACGAAGCTCTATTGTACACGAAGCTCACACGTTTCTCGCTCTTAACTGAAACGCATTGGAGGTTAGAGGGCCTGTGGTTTGTATCAGTTTCAGAAGCAGAGTTGAACTAGATATGGTCCGTGTGTGTAGGAAACACAGTTCTTTTGTCCTGAGCACTCTCACGTTTCCCGCCTTATTAGAGACTCTAGAAAGCAAGAGCGTGCTTCTTGCTCTAAAGCAGAGTGTGTTTCATGGATGAGAAGTGTGCTGTGTGTTTCCCTTCAGAAACGGAGTGAAATGCCAGGCTCTGTGTCTTCCTACAAGCGAGACTTCGTTTCAGGTAAACGCAGTCACTTTTCAGCTCAAACGAAGCTCTATGGTACACGAAGCTCACACGTTTCTCGCTCTTAACTGAAACGCATTGGAGGTTAGAGGGCCTGTGGTTTGTATCAGTTTCAGATGCAGAGTTGAACTAGATATGGTCCGTGTGTGTAGGAAACACAGTTCTTTTGTTCTGAGCACTCTCACGTTTCCCGCCTTATTCGAGACTCTAGAAAGCAAGAGCGTGCTTCTTGCTCTCAAGCAGAGTGTGTTTCATGGATGAGAAGTGTGCTGTGTGTTTCCCTTCAGAAACGGAGTGAAATGCCAGGCTCTGTGTCTTCCTACAAGCGAGACTTCGTTTCAGGTAAACGCAGTCACTTTTCAGCTCAAACGAAGCTCTATTGTACACGAAGCTCACACGTTTCTCGCTCTTAACTGAAACGCATTGGATGTTAGAGGGCCTGTGGTTTGTATCAGTTTCAGAAGCAGAGTTGAACTAGATATGGTCCGTGTGTGTAGGAAACACAGTTCTTTTGTTCTGAGCACTCTCACGTTTCCCGCCTTATTCGAGACTCTAGAAAGCAAGAGCGTGCTTCTTGCTCTAAAGCAGAGTGTGTTTCATGGATGAGAAGTGTGCTGTGTGTTTCCCTTTAGAAACGGAGTGAAATGCCAGGCTCTGTGTCTTCCTACAAGCGAGACTTCGTTTCAGGTAAACGCAGTCACTTTTCAGCTCAAACGAAGCTCTATTGTACACGAAGCTCACACGTTTCTCGCTCTTAACTGAAACGCATTGGATGTTAGAGGGCCTGTGGTTTGTATCAGTTTCAGAAGCAGAGTTGAACTAGATATGGTCCGTGTGTGTAGGAAACACAGTTCTTTTGTCCTGAGCACTCTCACGTTTCCCGCCTTATTCGAGACTCTAGAAAGCAAGAGCGTGCTTCTTGCTCTAAAGCAGAGTGTGTTTCATGGATGAGAAGTGTGCTGTGTGTTTCCCTTCAGAAACGGAGTGAAATGCCAGGCTCTGTGTCTTCCTACAAGCGAGACTTCGTTTCAGGTAAACGCAGTCACTTTTCAGCTCAAACGAAGCTCTATTGTACACGAAGCTCACACGTTTCTTGCTCTTAACTGAAACGCATTGGATGTTAGAGGGCCTGTGGTTTGTATCAGTTTCAGAAGCAGAGTTGAACTAGATATGGTCCGTGTGTGTAGGAAACACAGTTCTTTTGTCCTGAGCACTCTCACGTTTCCCGCCTTATTCGAGACTCTAGAAAGCAAGAGCGTGCTTCTTGCTCTAAAGCAGAGTGTGTTTCATGGATGAGAAGTGTGCTGTGTGTTTCCCTTCAGAAACGGAGTGAAATGCCAGGCTCTGTGTCTTCCTACAAGCGAGACTTCGTTTCAGGTAAACGCAGTCACTTTTCAGCTCAAACGAAGCTCTATTGTACACGAAGCTCACACGTTTCTCGCTCTTAACTGAAACGCATTGGAGGTTAGAGGGCCTGTGGTTTGTATCAGTTTCAGAAGCAGAGTTGAACTAGATATGGTCCGTGTGTGTAGGAAACACAGTTCTTTTGTCCTGAGCACTCTCACGTTTCCCGCCTTATTAGAGACTCTAGAAAGCAAGAGCGTGCTTCTTGCTCTAAAGCAGAGTGTGTTTCATGGATGAGAAGTGTGCTGTGTGTTTCCCTTCAGAAACGGAGTGAAATGCCAGGCTCTGTGTCTTCCTACAAGCGAGACTTCGTTTCAGGTAAACGCAGTCACTTTTCAGCTCAAACGAAGCTCTATGGTACACGAAGCTCACACGTTTCTCGCTCTTAACTGAAACGCATTGGAGGTTAGAGGGCCTGTGGTTTGTATCAGTTTCAGATGCAGAGTTGAACTAGATATGGTCCGTGTGTGTAGGAAACACAGTTCTTTTGTTCTGAGCACTCTCACGTTTCCCGCCTTATTCGAGACTCTAGAAAGCAAGAGCGTGCTTCTTGCTCTCAAGCAGAGTGTGTTTCATGGATGAGAAGTGTGCTGTGTGTTTCCCTTCAGAAACGGAGTGAAATGCCAGGCTCTGTGTCTTCCTACAAGCGAGACTTCGTTTCAGGTAAACGCAGTCACTTTTCAGCTCAAACGAAGCTCTATTGTACACGAAGCTCACACGTTTCTCGCTCTTAACTGAAACGCATTGGATGTTAGAGGGCCTGTGGTTTGTATCAGTTTCAGAAGCAGAGTTGAACTAGATATGGTCCGTGTGTGTAGGAAACACAGTTCTTTTGTTCTGAGCACTCTCACGTTTCCCGCCTTATTCGAGACTCTAGAAAGCAAGAGCGTGCTTCTTGCTCTAAAGCAGAGTGTGTTTCATGGATGAGAAGTGTGCTGTGTGTTTCCCTTTAGAAACGGAGTGAAATGCCAGGCTCTGTGTCTTCCTACAAGCGAGACTTCGTTTCAGGTAAACGCAGTCACTTTTCAGCTCAAACGAAGCTCTATTGTACACGAAGCTCACACGTTTCTCGCTCTTAACTGAAACGCATTGGATGTTAGAGGGCCTGTGGTTTGTATCAGTTTCAGAAGCAGAGTTGAACTAGATATGGTCCGTGTGTGTAGGAAACACAGTTCTTTTGTCCTGAGCACTCTCACGTTTCCCGCCTTATTCGAGACTCTAGAAAGCAAGAGCGTGCTTCTTGCTCTAAAGCAGAGTGTGTTTCATGGATGAGAAGTGTGCTGTGTGTTTCCCTTCAGAAACGGAGTGAAATGCCAGGCTCTGTGTCTTCCTACAAGCGAGACTTCGTTTCAGGTAAACGCAGTCACTTTTCAGCTCAAACGAAGCTCTATTGTACACGAAGCTCACACGTTTCTTGCTCTTAACTGAAACGCATTGGATGTTAGAGGGCCTGTGGTTTGTATCAGTTTCAGAAGCAGAGTTGAACTAGATATGGTCCGTGTGTGTAGGAAACACAGTTCTTTTGTCCTGAGCACTCTCACGTTTCCCGCCTTATTCGAGACTCTAGAAAGCAAGAGCGTGCTTCTTGCTCTAAAGCAGAGTGTGTTTCATGGATGAGAAGTGTGCTGTGTGTTTCCCTTCAGAAACGGAGTGAAATGCCAGGCTCTGTGTCTTCCTACAAGCGAGACTTCGTTTTAGGTAAACGCAGTCACTTTTCAGCTCAAACGAAGCTCTATTGTACACGAAGCTCACACGTTTCTCGCTCTTAACTGAAACGCATTGGATGTTAGAGGGCCTGTGGTTTGTATCAGTTTCAGAAGCAGAGTTGAACTAGATATGGTCCGTGTGTGTAGGAAACCCAGTTCTTTTGTTCTGAGCACTCTCACGTTTCCCGCCTTATTAGAGACTCTGGAAAGCAAGAGCGTGCTTCTTGCTCTAAAGCAGAGTGTGTTTCATGGATGAGAAGTGTGCTGTGTGTTTCCCTTCAGAAACGGAGTGAAATGCCAGGCTCTGTGTCTTCCTACAAGCGAGACTTCGTTTCAGGTAAACGCAGTCACTTTTCAGCTCAAACGAAGCTCTATTGTACACGAAGCTCACACGTTTCTCGCTCTTAACTGAAACGCATTGGATGTTAGAGGGCCTGTGGTTTGTATCAATTTCAGAAGCAGAGTTGAACTAGATATGGTCCGTGTGTGTAGGAAACACAGTTCTTTTGTCCTGAGCACTCTCACGTTTCCCGCCTTATTCGAGACTCTAGAAAGCAAGAGCGTGCTTCTTGCTCTAAAGCAGAGTGTGTTTCATGGATGAGAAGTGTGCTGTGTGTTTCCCTTCAGAAACGGAGTGAAATGCCAGGCTCTGTGTCTTCCTACAAGCGAGACTTCGTTTCAGGTAAACGCAGTCACTTTTCAGCTCAAACGAAGCTCTATGTACACGAAGCTCACACGTTTCTCGCTCTTAACTGAAACGCATTGGATGTTAGAGGGCCTGTGGTTTGTATCAGTTTCAGAAGCAGAGTTGAACTAGATATGGTCCGTGTGTGTAGGAAACCCAGTTCTTTTGTCCTGAGCACTCTCACGTTTCCCGCCTTATTCGAGACTCTAGAAAGCAAGAGCGTGCTTCTTGCTCTAAAGCAGAGTGTGTTTCATGGATGAGAAGTGTGCTGTGTGTTTCCCTTCAGAAACGGAGTGAAATGCCAGGCTCTGTGTCTTCCTACAAGCGAGACTTCGTTTCAGGTAAACGCAGTCACTTTTCAGCTCAAACGAAGCTCTATTGTACACGAAGCTCACACGTTTCTCGCTCTTAACTGAAACGCATTGGATGTTAGAGGGCCTGTGGTTTGTATCAGTTTCAGAAGCAGAGTTGAACTAGATATGGTCCGTGTGTGTAGGAAACACAGTTCTTTTGTCCTGAGCACTCTCACGTTTCCCGCCTTATTCGAGACTCTAGAAAGCAAGAGCGTGCTTCTTGCTCTAAAGCAGAGTGTGTTTCATGGATGAGAAGTGTGCTGTGTGTTTCCCTTCAGAAACGGAGTGAAATGCCAGGCTCTGTGTCTTCCTACAAGCGAGACTTCGTTTCAGGTAAACGCAGTCACTTTTCAGCTCAAACGAAGCTCTATTGTACACGAAGCTCACACGTTTCTCGCTCTTAACTGAAACGCATTGGAGGTTAGAGGGCCTGTGGTTTGTATCAGTTTCAGATGCAGAGTTGAACTAGATATGGTCCGTGTGTGTAGGAAACACAGTTCTTTTGTTCTGAGCACTCTCACGTTTCCCGCCTTATTCGAGACTCTAGAAAGCAAGAGCGTGCTTCTTGCTCTAAGGCAGTGTTTCATGGATGAGAAGTGTGCTGTGTGTTTCCCTTCAGAAACGGAGTTAAATGCCAGGCTCTGTGTCTTCCTACAAGCGAGACTTCGTTTCAGGTAAACGCAGTCACTTTTCAGCTCAAACGAAGCTCTATTGTACACGAAGCTCACACGTTTCTCGCTCTTAACTGAAACGCATTGGATGTTAGAGGGCCTGTGGTTTGTATCAGTTTCAGAAGCAGAGTTGAACTAGATATGGTCCGTGTGTGTAGGAAACACAGTTCTTTTGTTCTGAGCACTCTCACGTTTCCCGCCTTATTCGAGACTCTAGAAAGCAAGAGCGTGCTTCTTGCTCTAAAGCAGAGTGTGTTTCATGGATGAGAAGTGTGCTGTGTGTTTCCCTTTAGAAACGGAGTGAAATGCCAGGCTCTGTGTCTTCCTACAAGCGAGACTTCGTTTCAGGTAAACGCAGTCACTTTTCAGCTCAAACGAAGCTCTATTGTACACGAAGCTCACACGTTTCTCGCTCTTAACTGAAACGCATTGGATGTTAGAGGGCCTGTGGTTTGTATCAGTTTCAGAAGCAGAGTTGAACTAGATATGGTCCGTGTGTGTAGGAAACACAGTTCTTTTGTCCTGAGCACTCTCACGTTTCCCGCCTTATTCGAGACTCTAGAAAGCAAGAGCGTGCTTCTTGCTCTAAAGCAGAGTGTGTTTCATGGATGAGAAGTGTGCTGTGTGTTTCCCTTCAGAAACGGAGTGAAATGCCAGGCTCTGTGTCTTCCTACAAGCGAGACTTCGTTTCAGGTAAACGCAGTCACTTTTCAGCTCAAACGAAGCTCTATTGTACACGAAGCTCACACGTTTCTTGCTCTAAACTGAAACGCATTGGATGTTAGAGGGCCTGTGGTTTGTATCAGTTTCAGAAGCAGAGTTGAACTAGATATGGTCCGTGTGTGTAGGAAACACAGTTCTTTTGTCCTGAGCACTCTCACGTTTCCCGCCTTATTCGAGACTCTAGAAAGCAAGAGCGTGCTTCTTGCTCTAAAGCAGAGTGTGTTTCATGGATGAGAAGTGTGCTGTGTGTTTCCCTTCAGAAACGGAGTGAAATGCCAGGCTCTGTGTCTTCCTACAAGCGAGACTTCGTTTTAGGTAAACGCAGTCACTTTTCAGCTCAAACGAAGCTCTATTGTACACGAAGCTCACACGTTTCTCGCTCTTAACTGAAACGCATTGGATGTTAGAGGGCCTGTGGTTTGTATCAGTTTCAGAAGCAGAGTTGAACTAGATATGGTCCGTGTGTGTAGGAAACACAGTTCTTTTGTTCTGAGCACTCTCACGTTTCCCGCCTTATTAGAGACTCTGGAAAGCAAGAGCGTGCTTCTTGCTCTAAAGCAGAGTGTGTTTCATGGATGAGAAGTGTGCTGTGTGTTTCCCTTCAGAAACGGAGTGAAATGCCAGGCTCTGTGTCTTCCTACAAGCGAGACTTCGTTTCAGGTAAACGCAGTCACTTTTCAGCTCAAACGAAGCTCTATTGTACACGAAGCTCACACGTTTCTCGCTCTTAACTGAAACGCATTGGATGTTAGAGGGCCTGTGGTTTGTATCAGTTTCAGAAGCAGAGTTGAACTAGATATGGTCCGTGTGTGTAGGAAACACAGTTCTTTTGTTCTGAGCACTCTCACGTTTCCCGCCTTATTCGAGACTCTAGAAAGCAAGAGCGTGCTTCTTGCTCTAAAGCAGAGTGTGTTTCATGGATGAGAAGTGTGCTGTGTGTTTCCCTTTAGAAACGGAGTGAAATGCCAGGCTCTGTGTCTTCCTACAAGCGAGACTTCGTTTCAGGTAAACGCAGTCACTTTTCAGCTCAAACGAAGCTCTATTGTACACGAAGCTCACACGTTTCTCGCTCTTAACTGAAACGCATTGGATGTTAGAGGGCCTGTGGTTTGTATCAGTTTCAGAAGCAGAGTTGAACTAGATATGGTCCGTGTGTGTAGGAAACACAGTTCTTTTGTCCTGAGCACTCTCACGTTTCCCGCCTTATTCGAGACTCTAGAAAGCAAGAGCGTGCTTCTTGCTCTAAAGCAGAGTGTGTTTCATGGATGAGAAGTGTGCTGTGTGTTTCCCTTCAGAAACGGAGTGAAATGCCAGGCTCTGTGTCTTCCTACAAGCGAGACTTCGTTTCAGGTAAACGCAGTCACTTTTCAGCTCAAACGAAGCTCTATTGTACACGAAGCTCACACGTTTCTTGCTCTAAACTGAAACGCATTGGATGTTAGAGGGCCTGTGGTTTGTATCAGTTTCAGAAGCAGAGTTGAACTAGATATGGTCCGTGTGTGTAGGAAACACAGTTCTTTTGTCCTGAGCACTCTCACGTTTCCCGCCTTATTCGAGACTCTAGAAAGCAAGAGCGTGCTTCTTGCTCTAAAGCAGAGTGTGTTTCATGGATGAGAAGTGTGCTGTGTGTTTCCCTTCAGAAACGGAGTGAAATGCCAGGCTCTGTGTCTTCCTACAAGCGAGACTTCGTTTTAGGTAAACGCAGTCACTTTTCAGCTCAAACGAAGCTCTATTGTACACGAAGCTCACACGTTTCTCGCTCTTAACTGAAACGCATTGGATGTTAGAGGGCCTGTGGTTTGTATCAGTTTCAGAAGCAGAGTTGAACTAGATATGGTCCGTGTGTGTAGGAAACCCAGTTCTTTTGTTCTGAGCACTCTCACGTTTCCCGCCTTATTAGAGACTCTGGAAAGCAAGAGCGTGCTTCTTGCTCTAAAGCAGAGTGTGTTTCATGGATGAGAAGTGTGCTGTGTGTTTCCCTTCAGAAACGGAGTGAAATGCCAGGCTCTGTGTCTTCCTACAAGCGAGACTTCGTTTCAGGTAAACGCAGTCACTTTTCAGCTCAAACGAAGCTCTATTGTACACGAAGCTCACACGTTTCTCGCTCTTAACTGAAACGCATTGGATGTTAGAGGGCCTGTGGTTTGTATCAGTTTCAGAAGCAGAGTTGAACTAGATATGGTCCGTGTGTGTAGGAAACACAGTTCTTTTGTTCTGAGCACTCTCACGTTTCCCGCCTTATTCGAGACTCTAGAAAGCAAGAGCGTGCTTCTTGCTCTAAAGCAGAGTGTGTTTCATGGATGAGAAGTGTGCTGTGTGTTTCCCTTCAGAAACGGAGTGAAATGCCAGGCTCTGTGTCTTCCTACAAGCGAGACTTCGTTTCAGGTAAACGCAGTCACTTTTCAGCTCAAACGAAGCTCTATTGTACACGAAGCTCACACGTTTCTCGCTCTTAACTGAAACGCATTGGATGTTAGAGGGCCTGTGGTTTGTATCAGTTTCAGAAGCAGAGTTGAACTAGATATGGTCCGTGTGTGTAGGAAACACAGTTCTTTTGTCCTGAGCACTCTCACGTTTCCCGCCTTATTCGAGACTCTAGAAAGCAAGAGCGTGCTTCTTGCTCTAAAGCAGAGTGTGTTTCATGGATGAGAAGTGTGCTGTGTGTTTCCCTTCAGAAACGGAGTGAAATGCCAGGCTCTGTGTCTTCCTACAAGCGAGACTTCGTTTCAGGTAAACGCAGTCACTTTTCAGCTCAAACGAAGCTCTATTGTACACGAAGCTCACACGTTTCTCGCTCTTAACTGAAACGCATTGGATGTTAGAGGGCCTGTGGTTTGTATCAGTTTCAGAAGCAGAGTTGAACTAGATATGGTCCGTGTGTGTAGGAAACACAGTTCTTTTGTCCTGAGCACTCTCACGTTTCCCGCCTTATTCGAGACTCTAGAAAGCAAGAGCGTGCTTCTTGCTCTAAAGCAGAGTGTGTTTCATGGATGAGAAGTGTGCTGTGTGTTTCCCTTCAGAAACGGAGTGAAATGCCAGGCTCTGTGTCTTCCTACAAGCGAGACTTCGTTTCAGGTAAACGCAGTCACTTTTCAGCTCAAACGAAGCTCTATTGTACACGAAGCTCACACGTTTCTCGCTCTTAACTGAAACGCATTGGATGTTAGAGGGCCTGTGGTTTGTATCAGTTTCAGAAGCAGAGTTGAACTAGATATGGTCCGTGTGTGTAGGAAACACAGTTCTTTTGTCCTGAGCACTCTCACGTTTCCCGCCTTATTCGAGACTCTAGAAAGCAAGAGCGTGCTTCTTGCTCTAAAGCAGAGTGTGTTTCATGGATGAGAAGTGTGCTGTCTGTTTCCCTTCAGAAACGGAGTGAAATGCCAGGCTCTGTGTCTTCCTACAAGCGAGACTTCGTTTTAGGTAAACGCAGTCACTTTTCAGCTCAAACGAAGCTCTATTGTACACGAAGCTCACACGTTTCTCGCTCTTAACTGAAACGCATTGGATGTTAGAGGGCCTGTGGTTTGTATCAGTTTCAGAAGCAGAGTTGAACTAGATATGGTCCGTGTGTGTAGGAAACACAGTTCTTTTGTTCTGAGCACTCTCACGTTTCCCGCCTTATTCGAGACTCTAGAAAGCAAGAGCGTGCTTCTTGCTCTAAAGCAGAGTGTGTTTCATGGATGAGAAGTGTGCTGTGTGTTTCCCTTCAGAAACGGAGTGAAATGCCAGGCTCTGTGTCTTCCTACAAGCGAGACTTCGTTTCAGGTAAACGCAGTCACTTTTCAGCTCAAACGAAGCTCTATTGTACACGAAGCTCACACGTTTCTCGCTCTTAACTGAAACGCATTGGATGTTAGAGGGCCTGTGGTTTGTATCAGTTTCAGAAGCAGAGTTGAACTAGATATGGTCCGTGTGTGTAGGAAACACAGTTCTTTTGTCCTGAGCACTCTCACGTTTCCCGCCTTATTCGAGAATCTAGAAAGCAAGAGCGTGCTTCTTGCTCTAACGCAGAGTGTGTTTCATGGATGAGAAGTGTGCTGTGTGTTTCCCTTCAGAAACGGAGTGAAATGCCAGGCTCTGTGTCTTCCTACAAGCGAGACTTCGTTTCAGGTAAACGCAGTCACTTTTCAGCTCAAACGAAGCTCTATTGTACACGAAGCTCACACGTTTCTCGCTCTTAACTGAAACGCATTGGATGTTAGAGGGCCTGTGGTTTGTATCAGTTTCAGAAGCAGAGTTGAACTAGATATGGTCCGTGTGTGTAGGAAACACAGTTCTTTTGTCCTGAGCACTCTCACGTTTCCCGCCTTATTCGAGACTCTAGAAAGCAAGAGCGTGCTTCTTGCTCTAAAGCAGAGTGTGTTTCATGGATGAGAAGTGTGCTGTGTGTTTCCCTTCAGAAACGGAGTGAAATGCCAGGCTCTGTGTCTTCCTACAAGCGAGACTTCGTTTCAGGTAAACGCAGTCACTTTTCAGCTCAAACGAAGCTCTATTGTACACGAAGCTCACACGTTTCTCGCTCTTAACTGAAACGCATTGGATGTTAGAGGGCCTGTGGTTTGTATCAGTTTCAGAAGCAGAGTTGAACTAGATATGGTCCGTGTGTGTAGGAAACACAGTTCTTTTGTTCTGAGCACTCTCACGTTTCCCGCCTTATTCGAGACTCTAGAAAGCAAGAGCGTGCTTCTTGCTCTAAAGCAGAGTGTGTTTCATGGATGAGAAGTGTGCTGTGTGTTTCCCTTCAGAAACGGAGTGAAATGCCAGGCTCTGCGTCTTCCTACAAGCGAGACTTCGTTTCAGGTAAACGCAGTCACTTTTCAGCTCAAACGAAGCTCTATTGTACACGAAGCTCACACGTTTCTCGCTCTTAACTGAAACGCATTGGATGTTAGAGGGCCTGTGGTTTGTATCAGTTTCAGAAGCAGAGTTGAACTAGATATGGTCCGTGTGGGTAGGAAACACAGTTCTTTTGTCCTGACCACTCTCACGTTTCCCGCCTTATTCGAGACTCTAGAAAGCAAGAGCGTGCTTCTTGCTCTAAAGCAGAGTGTGTTTCATGGATGAGAAGTGTGCTGTGTGTTTCCCTTCAGAAACGGAGTGAAATGCCAGGCTCTGTGTCTTCCCACAAGCGAGACTTCGTTTCAGGTAAACGCAGTCACTTTTCAGCTCAAACGAAGCTCTATTGTACACGAAGCTCACACGTTTCTCGCTCTTAACTGAAACGCATTGGATGTTAGAGGGCCTGTGGTTTGTATCAGTTTCAGAAGCAGAGTTGAACTAGATATGGTCCGTGTGTGTAGGAAACACAGTTCTTTTGTCCTGAGCACTCTCACGTTTCCCGCCTTATTCGAGACTCTAGAAAGCAAGAGCGTGCTTCTTGCTCTAAAGCAGAGTGTGTTTCATGGATGAGAAGTGTGCTGTGTGTTTCCCTTCAGAAACGGAGTGAAATGCCGGGCTCTGTGTCTTCCCACAAGCGAGACTTCGTTTCAGGTAAACGCAGTCACTTTTCAGCTCAAACGAAGCTCTATTGTACACGAAGCTCACACGTTTCTCGCTCTTAACTGAAACGCATTGGATGTTAGAGGGCCTGTGGTTTGTATCAGTTTCAGAAGCAGAGTTGAACTAGATATGGTCCGTGTGTGTAGGAAACACAGTTCTTTTGTCCTGAGCACTCTCACGTTTCCCGCCTTATTCGAGACTCTAGAAAGCAAGAGCGTGCTTCTTGCTCTAAAGCAGAGTGTGTTTCATGGAAGAGAAGTGTGCTGTGTGTTTCCCTTCAGAAACGGAGTGAAATGCCAGGCTCTGTGTCTTCCTACAAGCGAGACTTCGTTTCAGGTAAACGCAGTCACTTTTCAGCTCAAACGAAGCTCTATTGTACACGAAGCTCACACGTTTCTCGCTCTTAACTGAAACGCATTGGATGTTAGAGGGCCTGTGGTTTGTATCAGTTTCAGAAGCAGAGTTGAACTAGATATGGTCCGTGTGTGTAGGAAACACAGTTCTTTTGTCCTGACCACTCTCACGTTTCCCGCCTTATTCGAGACTCTAGAAAGCAAGAGCGTGCTTCTTGCTCTAAAGCAGAGTGTGTTTCATGGATGAGAAGTGTGCTGTGTGTTTCCCTTCAGAAACGGAGTGAAATGCCAGGCTCTGTGTCTTCCTACAAGCGAGACTTCGTTTCAGGTAAACGCAGTCACTTTTCAGCTCAAACGAAGCTCTATTGTACACGAAGCTCACACGTTTCTCGCTCTTAACTGAAACGCATTGGATGTTAGAGGGCCTGTGGTTTGTATCAGTTTCAGAAGCAGAGTTGAACTTGATATGGTCCGTGTGTGTAGGAAACACAGTTCTTTTGTTCTGAGCACTCTCACGTTTCCCGCCTTATTCGAGACTCTAGAAAGCAAGAGCGTGCTTCTTGCTCTAAAGCAGAGTGTGTTTCATGGATGAGAAGTGTGCTGTGTGTTTCCCTTCAGAAACGGAGTGAAATGCCAGGCTCTGTGTCTTCCTACAAGCGAGACTTCGTTTCAGGTAAACGCAGTCACTTTTCAGCTCAAACGAAGCTCTATTGTACACGAAGCTCACACGTTTCTCGCTCTTAACTGAAACGCATTGGATGTTAGAGGGCCTGTGGTTTGTATCAGTTTCAGAAGCAGAGTTGAACTAGATATGGTCCGTGTGTGTAGGAAACACAGTTCTTTTGTTCTGAGCACTCTCACGTTTCCCGCCTTATTCGAGACTCTAGAAAGCAAGAGCGTGCTTCTTGCTCTAAAGCAGAGTGTGTTTCATGGATGAGAAGTGTGCTGTGTGTTTCCCTTCAGAAACGGAGTGAAATGCCAGGCTCTGTGTCTTCCTACAAGCGAGACTTCGTTTCAGGTAAACGCAGTCACTTTTCAGCTCAAACGAAGCTCTATTGTACACGAAGCTCACACGTTTCTCGCTCTTAACTGAAACGCATTGGATGTTAGAGGGCCTGTGGTTTGTATCAGTTTCAGAAGCAGAGTTGAACTAGATATGGTCCGTGTGTGTAGGAAACACAGTTCTTTTGTCCTGAGCACTCTCACGTTTCCCGCCTTATTCGAGACTCTAGAAAGCAAGAGCGTGCTTCTTGCTCTAAAGCAGAGTGTGTTTCATGGATGAGAAGTGTGCTGTGTGTTTCCCTTCAGAAACGGAGTGAAATGCCAGGCTCTGTGTCTGCCTACAAGCGAGACTTCGTTTCAGGTAAACGCAGTCACTTTTCAGCTCAAACGAAGCTCTATTGTACACGAAGCTCACACGTTTCTCGCTCTTAACTGAAACGCATTGGATGTTAGAGGGCCTGTGGTTTGTATCAGTTTCAGAAGCAGAGTTGAACTAGATATGGTCCGTGTGTGTAGGAAACACAGTTCTTTTGTTCTGAGCACTCTCACGTTTCCCGCCTTATTCGAGACTCTAGAAAGCAAGAGCGTGCTTCTTGCTCTAAAGCAGAGTGTGTTTCATGGATGAGAAGTGTGCTGTGTGTTTCCCTTCAGAAACGGAGTGAAATGCCAGGCTCTGTGTCTTCCTACAAGCGAGACTTCGTTTCAGGTAAACGCAGTCACTTTTCAGCTCAAACGAAGCTCTATTGTACACGAAGCTCACACGTTTCTCGCTCTTAACTGAAACACATTGGATGTTAGAGGGCCTGTGGTTTGTATCAGTTTCAGAAGCAGAGTTGAACTAGATATGGTCCGTGTGGGTAGGAAACACAGTTCTTTTGTCCTGAGCACTCTCACGTTTCCCGCCTTATTCGAGACTCTAGAAAGCAAGAGCGTGCTTCTTGCTCTAAAGCAGAGTGTGTTTCATGGATGAGAAGTGTGCTGTGTGTTTCCCTTCAGAAACGGAGTGAAATGCCAGGCTCTGTGTCTTCCTACAAGCGAGACTTCGTTTCAGGTAAACGCAGTCACTTTTCAGCTCAAACGAAGCTCTATTGTACACGAAGCTCACACGTTTCTCGCTCTTAACTGAAACGCATTGGATGTTAGAGGGCCTGTGGTTTGTATCAGTTTCAGAAGCAGAGTTGAACTAGATATGGTCCGTGTGTGTAGGAAACACAGTTCTTTTGTCCTGAGCACTCTCACGTTTCCCGCCTTATTCGAGACTCTAGAAAGCAAGAGCGTGCTTCTTGCTCTAAAGCAGAGTGTGTTTCATGGATGAGAAGTGTGCTGTGTGTTTCCCTTCAGAAACGGAGTGAAATGCCAGGCTCTGTGTCTTCCTACAAGCGAGACTTCGTTTCAGGTAAACGCAGTCACTTTTCAGCTCAAACGAAGCTCTATTGTACACGAAGCTCACACGTTTCTCGCTCTTAACTGAAACGCATTGGATGTTAGAGGGCCTGTGGTTTGTATCAGTTTCAGAAGCAGAGTTGAACTAGATATGGTCCGTGTGTGTAGGAAACACAGTTCTTTTGTCCTGAGCACTCTCACGTTTCCCGCCTTATTCGAGACTCTAGAAAGCAAGAGCGTGCTTCTTGCTCTAAAGCAGAGTGTGTTTCATGGATGAGAAGTGTGCTGTGTGTTTCCCTTCAGAAACGGAGTGAAATGCCAGGCTCTGTGTCTTCCTACAAGCGAGACTTCGTTTTAGGTAAACGCAGTCACTTTTCAGCTCAAACGAAGCTCTATTGTACACGAAGCTCACACGTTTCTCGCTCTTAACTGAAACGCATTGGATGTTAGAGGGCCTGTGGTTTGTATCAGTTTCAGAAGCAGAGTTGAACTAGATATGGTCCGTGTGTGTAGGAAACCCAGTTCTTTTGTCCTGAGCACTCTCACGTTTCCCGCCTTATTCGAGACTCTAGAAAGCAAGAGCGTGCTTCTTGCTCTAAAGCAGAGTGTGTTTCATGGATGAGAAGTGTGCTGTGTGTTTCCCTTCAGAAACGGAGTGAAATGCCAGGCTCTGTGTCTTCCTACAAGCGAGACTTCGTTTCAGGTAAACGCAGTCACTTTTCAGCTCAAACGAAGCTCTATTGTACACGAAGCTCACACGTTTCTCGCTCTTAACTGAAACGCATTGGATGTTAGAGGGCCTGTGGTTTGTATCAGTTTAAGAAGCAGAGTTGAACTAGATATGGTCCGTGTGTGTAGGAAACACAGTTCTTTTGTCCTGAGCACTCTCACGTTTCCCGCCTTATTCGAGACTCTAGAAAGCAAGAGCGTGCTTCTTGCTCTAAAGCAGAGTGTGTTTCATGGATGAGAAGTGTGCTGTGTGTTTCCCTTCAGAAACGGAGTGAAATGCCAGGCTCTGTGTCTTCCTACAAGCGAGACTTCGTTTCAGGTAAACGCAGTCACTTTTCAGCTCAAACGAAGCTCTATTGTACACGAAGCTCACACGTTTCTCGCTCTTAACTGAAACGCATTGGATGTTAGAGGGCCTGTGGTTTGTATCAGTTTCAGAAGCAGAGTTGAACTAGATATGGTCCGTGTGTGTAGGAAACACAGTTCTTTTGTTCTGAGCACTCTAACGTTTCCCGCCTTATTCGAGACTCTAGAAAGCAAGAGCGTGCTTCTTGCTCTAAAGCAGAGTGTGTTTCATGGATGAGAAGTGTGCTGTGTGTTTCCCTTCAGAAACGGAGTGAAATGCCAGGCTCTGTGTCTTCCTACAAGCGAGACTTCGTTTCAGGTAAACGCAGTCACTTTTCAGCTCAAACGAAGCTCTATTGTACACGAAGCTCACACGTTTCTCGCTCTTAACTGAAACGCATTGGATGTTAGAGGGCCTGTGGTTTGTATCAGTTTCAGAAGCAGAGTTGAACTAGATATGGTCCGTGTGTGTAGGAAACACAGTTCTTTTGTCCTGAGCACTCTCACATTTCCCGCCTTCTTCGAGACTCTAGAAAGCAAGAGCGTGCTTCTTGCTCTAAAGCAGAGTGTGTTTCATGGATGAGAAGTGTGCTGTGTGTTTCCCTTCAGAAACGGAGTGAAATGCCAGGCTCTGTGTCTTCCTACAAGCGAGACTTCGTTTCAGGTAAACGCAGTCACTTTTCAGCTCAAACGAAGCTCTATTGTACACGAAGCTCACACGTTTCTCGCTCTTAACTGAAACGCATTGGATGTTAGAGGGCCTGTGGTTTGTATCAGTTTCAGAAGCAGAGTTGAACTAGATATGGTACGTGTGTGTAGGAAACACAGTTCTTTTGTTCTGAGCACTCTCACGTTTCCCGCCTTATTCGAGACTCTAGAAAGCAAGAGCGTGCTTCTTGCTCTAAAGCAGAGTGTGTTTCATGGAAGAGAAGTGTGCTGTGTGTTTCCCTTCAGAAACGGAGTGAAATGCCAGGCTCTGTGTCTTCCTACAAGCGAGACTTCGTTTCAGGTAAACGCAGTCACTTTTCAGCTCAAACGAAGCTCTATTGTACACGAAGCTCACACGTTTCTCGCTCTTAACTGAAACGCATTGGATGTTAGAGGGCCTGTGGTTTGTATCAGTTTCAGAAGCAGAGTTGAACTAGATAGGGTCCGTGTGTGTAGGAAACACAGTTCTTTTGTCCTGAGCACTCTCACGTTTCCCGCCTTATTCGAGACTCTAGAAAGCAAGAGCGTGCTTCTTGCTCTAAAGCAGAGTGTGTTTCATGGATGAGAAGTGTGCTGTGTGTTTCCCTTCAGAAACGGAGTGAAATGCCAGGCTCTGTGTCTTCCTACAAGCGAGACTTCGTTTCAGGTAAACGCAGTCACTTTTCAGCTCAAACGAAGCTCTATTGTACACGAAGCTCACACGTTTCTCGCTCTTAACTGAAACGCATTGGATGTTAGAGGGCCTGTGGTTTGTATCAGTTTCAGAAGCAGAGTTGAACTAGATATGGTCCGTGTGTGTAGGAAACACAGTTCTTTTGTCCTGAGCACTCTCACGTTTCCCGCCTTATTCGAGACTCTAGAAAGCAAGAGCGTGCTTCTTGCTCTAAAGCAGAGTGTGTTTCATGGATGAGAAGTGTGCTGTGTGTTTCCCTTCAGAAACGGAGTGAAATGCCAGGCTCTGTGTCTTCCTACAAGCGAGACTTCGTTTCAGGTAAACGCAGTCACTTTTCAGCTCAAACGAAGCTCTATTGTACACGAAGCTCACACGTTTCTCGCTCTTAACTGAAACGCATTGGATGTTAGAGGGCCTGTGGTTTGTATCAGTTTCAGAAGCAGAGTTGAACTAGATATGGTCCGTGTGTGTAGGAAACACAGTTCTTTTGTCCTGAGCACTCTCACGTTTCCCGCCTTATTCGAGACTCTAGAAAGCAAGAGCGTGCTTCTTGCTCTAAAGCAGAGTGTGTTTCATGGATGAGAAGTGTGCTGTGTGTTTCCCTTCAGAAACGGAGTGAAATGCCAGGCTCTGTGTCTTCCTACAAGCGAGACTTCGTTTCAGGTAAACGCAGTCACTTTTCAGCTCAAACGAAGCTCTATTGTACACGAAGGTCACACGTTTCTCGCTCTTAACTGAAACGCATTGGATGTTAGAGGGCCTGTGGTTTGTATCAGTTTCAGAAGCAGAGTTGAACTAGATATGGTCCGTGTGTGTAGGAAACACAGTTCTTTTGTCCTGAGCACTCTCACGTTTCCCGCCTTATTCGAGACTCTAGAAAGCAAGAGCGTGCTTCTTGCTCTAAAGCAGAGTGTGTTTCATGGATGAGAAGTGTGCTGTGTGTTTCCCTTCAGAAACGGAGTGAAATGCCAGGCTCTGTGTCTTCCTACAAGCGAGACTTCGTTTCAGGTAAACGCAGTCACTTTTCAGCTCAAACGAAGCTCTATTGTACACGAAGCTCACACGTTTCTCGCTCTTAACTGAAACGCATTGGATGTTAGAGGGCCTGTGGTTTGTATCAGTTTCAGAAGCAGAGTTGAACTAGATATGGTCCGTGTGTGTAGGAAACACAGTTCTTTTGTTCTGAGCACTCTCACGTTTCCCGCCTTATTCGAGACTCTAGAAAGCAAGAGCGTGCTTCTTGCTCTAAAGCAGAGTGTGTTTCATGGATGAGAAGTGTGCTGTGTGTTTCCCTTCAGAAACGGAGTGAAATGCCAGGCTCTGTGTCTTCCTACAAGCGAGACTTCGTTTCAGGTAAACGCAGTCACTTTTCAGCTCAAACGAAGCTCTATTGTACACGAAGCTCACACGTTTCTCGCTCTTAACTGAAACGCATTGGATGTTAGAGGGCCTGTGGTTTGTATCAGTTTCAGAAGCAGAGTTGAACTAGATATGGTCCGTGTGTGTAGGAAACACAGTTCTTTTGTCCTGAGCACTCTCACATTTCTCGCCTTCTTCGAGACTCTAGAAAGCAAGAGCGTGCTTCTTGCTCTAAAGCAGAGTGTGTTTCATGGATGAGAAGTGTGCTGTGTGTTTCCCTTCAGAAACGGAGTGAAATGCCAGGCTCTGTGTCTTCCTACAAGCGAGACTTCGTTTCAGGTAAACGCAGTCACTTTTCAGCTCAAACGAAGCTCTATTGTACACGAAGCTCACACGTTTCTCGCTCTTAACTGAAACGCATTGGATGTTAGAGGGCCTGTGGTTTGTATCAGTTTCAGAAGCAGAGTTGAACTAGATATGGTCCGTGTGTGTAGGAAACCCAGTTCTTTTGTCCTGAGCACTCTCACGTTTCCCGCCTTAATCGAGACTCTAGAAAGCAAGAGCGTGCTTCTTGCTCTAAAGCAGAGTGTGTTTCATGGATGAGAAGTGTGCTGTGTGTTTCCCTTCAGAAACGGAGTGAAATGCCAGGCTCTGTGTCTTCCTACAAGCGAGACTTCGTTTCAGGTAAACGCAGTCACTTTTCAGCTCAAACGAAGCTCTATTGTACACGAAGCTCACACGTTTCTCGCTCTTAACTGAAACGCATTGGATGTTAGAGGGCCTGTGGTTTGTATCAGTTTCAGAAGCAGAGTTGAACTAGATATGGTCCGTGTGTGTAGGAAACACAGTTCTTTTGTCCTGAGCACTCTCACGTTTCCCGCCTTATTCGAGACTCTAGAAAGCAAGAGCGTGCTTCTTGCTCTAAAGCAGAGTGTGTTTCATGGATGAGAAGTGTGCTGTGTGTTTCCCTTCAGAAACGGAGTGAAATGCCAGGCTCTGTGTCTTCCTACAAGCGAGACTTCGTTTCAGGTAAACGCAGTCACTTTTCAGCTCAAACGAAGCTCTATTGTACACGAAGCTCACACGTTTCTCGCTCTTAACTGAAACGCATTGGATGTTAGAGAGCCTGTGGTTTGTATCAGTTTCAGAAGCAGAGTTGAACTAGATATGGTCCGTGTGTGTAGGAAACACAGTTCTTTTGTTCTGAGCACTCTCACGTTTCCCGCCTTATTCGAGACTCTAGAAAGCAAGAGCGTGCTTCTTGCTCTAAAGCAGAGTGTGTTTCATGGAAGAGAAGTGTGCTGTGTGTTTCCCTTCAGAAACGGAGTGAAATGCCAGGCTCTGTGTCTTCCTACAAGCGAGACTTCGTTTCAGGTAAACGCAGTCACTTTTCAGCTCAAACGAAGCTCTATTGTACACGAAGGTCACACGTTTCTCGCTCTTAACTGAAACGCATTGGATGTTAGAGGGCCTGTGGTTTGTATCAGTTTCAGAAGCAGAGTTGAACTAGATAGGGTCCGTGTGTGTAGGAAACCCAGTTCTTTTGTCCTGACCACTCTCACGTTTCCCGCCTTATTCGAGACTCTAGAAAGCAAGAGCGTGCTTCTTGCTCTAAAGCAGAGTGTGTTTCATGGATGAGAAGTGTGCTGTGTGTTTCCCTTCAGAAACGGAGTGAAATGCCAGGCTCTGTGTCTTCCTACAAGCGAGACTTCGTTTCAGGTAAACGCAGTCACTTTTCAGCTCAAACGAAGCTCTATTGTACACGAAGCTCACACGTTTCTCGCTCTTAACTGAAACGCATTGGATGTTAGAGGGCCTGTGGTTTGTATCAGTTTCAGAAGCAGAGTTGAACTAGATATGGTCCGTGTGTGTAGGAAACCCAGTTCTTTTGTCCTGAGCACTCTCACGTTTCCCGCCTTATTCGAGACTCTAGAAAGCAAGAGCGTGCTTCTTGCTCTAAAGCAGAGTGTGTTTCATGGATGAGAAGTGTGCTGTGTGTTTCCCTTCAGAAACGGAGTGAAATGCCAGGCTCTGTGTCTTCCTACAAGCGAGACTTCGTTTCAGGTAAACGCAGTCACTTTTCAGCTCAAACGAAGCTCTATTGTACACGAAGCTCACACGTTTCTCGCTCTTAACTGAAACGCATTGGATGTTAGAGGGCCTGTGGTTTGTATCAGTTTCAGAAGCAGAGTTGAACTAGATATGGTCCGTGTGTGTAGGAAACACAGTTCTTTTGTCCTGAGCACTCTCACGTTTCCCGCCTTATTCGAGACTCTAGAAAGCAAGAGCGTGCTTCTTGCTCTAAAGCAGAGTGTGTTTCATGGATGAGAAGTGTGCTGTGTGTTTCCCTTCAGAAACGGAGTGAAATGCCAGGCTCTGTGTCTTCCTACAAGCGAGACTTCGTTTCAGGTAAACGCAGTCACTTTTCAGCTCAAACGAAGCTCTATTGTACACGAAGCTCACACGTTTCTCGCTCTTAACTGAAACGCATTGGATGTTAGAGGGCCTGTGGTTTGTATCAGTTTCAGAAGCAGAGTTGAACTAGATATGGTCCGTGTGTGTAGGAAACACAGTTCTTTTGTCCTGAGCACTCTCACGTTTCCCGCCTTATTCGAGACTCTAGAAAGCAAGAGCGTGCTTCTTGCTCTAAAGCAGAGTGTGTTTCATGGATGAGAAGTGTGCTGTGTGTTTCCCTTCAGAAACGGAGTGAAATGCCAGGCTCTGTGTCTTCCTACAAGCGAGACTTCGTTTCAGGTAAACGCAGTCACTTTTCAGCTCAAACGAAGCTCTATTGTACACGAAGCTCACACGTTTCTCGCTCTTAACTGAAACGCACTGGATGTTAGAGGGCCTGTGGTTTGTATCAGTTTCAGAAGCAGAGTTGAACTAGATATGGTCCGTGTGTGTAGGAAACACAGTTCTTTTGTTCTGAGCACTCTCACGTTTCCCGCCTTATTCGAGACTCTAGAAAGCAAGAGCGTGCTTCTTGCTCTAAAGCAGAGTGTGTTTCATGGATGAGAAGTGTGCTGTGTGTTTCCCTTCAGAAACGGAGTGAAATGCCAGGCTCTGTGTCTTCCTACAAGCGAGACTTCGTTTCAGGTAAACGCAGTCACTTTTTAGCTCAAACGAAGCTCTATTGTACACGAAGCTCACACGTTTCTCGCTCTTAACTGAAACGCATTGGATGTTAGAGGGCCTGTGGTTTGTATCAGTTTCAGAAGCAGAGTTGAACTAGATATGGTCCGTGTGTGTAGGAAACCCAGTTCTTTTGTTCTGAGCACTCTCACGTTTCCCGCCTTATTCGAGACTCTAGAAAGCAAGAGCGTGCTTCTTGCTCTAAAGCAGAGTGTGTTTCATGGATGAGAAGTGTGCTGTGTGTTTCCCTTCAGAAACGGAGTGAAATGCCAGGCTCTGTGTCTTCCTACAAGCGAGACTTCGTTTCAGGTAAAAGCAGTCCCTTTTCAGCTCAAACGAAGCTCTATTGTACACGAAGCTCACACGTTTCTCGCTCTTAACTGAAACGCATTGGATGTTAGAGGGCCTGTGGTTTGTATCAGTTTCAGAAGCAGAGTTGAACTAGATATGGTCCGTGTGTGTAGGAAACACAGTTCTTTTGTCCTGAGCACTCTCACGTTTCCCGCCTTATTCGAGACTCTAGAAAGCAAGAGCGTGCTTCTTGCTCTAAAGCAGAGTGTGTTTCATGGATGAGAAGTGTGCTGTGTGTTTCCCTTCAGAAACGGAGTGAAATGCCAGGCTCTGTGTCTTCCTACAAGCGAGACTTCGTTTCAGGTAAACGCAGTCCCTTTTCAGCTCAAACGAAGCTCTATTGTACACGAAGCTCACACGTTTCTCGCTCTTAACTGAAACGCATTGGATGTTAGAGGGCCTGTGGTTTGTATCAGTTTCAGAAGCAGAGTTGAACTAGATATGGTCCGTGTGTGTAGGAAACACAGTTCTTTTGTCCTGAGCACTCTCACGTTTCCCGCCTTATTCGAGACTCTAGAAAGCAAGAGCGTGCTTCTTGCTCTAAAGCAGAGTGTGTTTCATGGATGAGAAGTGTGCTGTGTGTTTCCCTTCAGAAACGGAGTGAAATGCCAGGCTCTGTGTCTTCCTACAAGCGAGACTGCGTTTCAGGTAAGCGCAGTCACTTTTCAGCTCAAACGAAGCTCTATTGTACACGAAGCTCACACGTTTCTCGCTCTTAACTGAAACGCATTGGAGGTTAGAGGGCCTGTGGTTTGTATCAGTTTCAGAAGCAGAGTTGAACTAGATATGGTCCGTGTGTGTAGGAAACACAGTTCTTTTGTCCTGAGCACTCTCACGTTTCCCGCCTTATTCGAGACTCTAGAAAGCAAGAGCGTGCTTCTTGCTCTAAAGCAGAGTGTGTTTCATGGATGAGAAGTGTGCTGTGTGTTTCCCTTCAGAAACGGAGTGAAATGCCAGGCTCTGTGTCTTCCTACAAGCGAGACTTCGTTTCAGGTAAACGCAGTCACTTTTCAGCTCAAACAAAGCTCTATTGTACACGAAGCTCACACGTTTCTCGCTCTTAACTGAAACGCATTGGAGGTTAGAGGGCCTGTGGTTTGTATCAGTTTCAGAAGCAGAGTTGAACTAGATATGGTCCGTGTGTGTAGGAAACACAGTTCTTTTGTCCTGAGCACTCTCACGTTTCCCGCCTTATTCGAGACTCTAGAAAGCAAGAGCGTGCTTCTTGCTCTAAAGCAGAGTGTGTTTCATGGATGAGAAGTGTGCTGTGTGTTTCCCTTCAGAAACGGAGTGAAATGCCAGGCTCTGTGTCTTCCTACAAGCGAGACTTCGTTTCAGGTAAACGCAGTCACTTTTCAGCTCAAACGAAGCTCTATTGTACACGAAGCTCACACGTTTCTCGCTCTTAACTGAAACGCATTGGATGTTAGAGGGCCTGTGGTTTGTATCAGTTTCAGAAGCAGAGTTGAACTAGATATGGTCCGTGTGTGTAGGAAACACAGTTCTTTTGTCCTGAGCACTCTCACGTTTCCCGCCTTATTCGAGACTCTAGAAAGCAAGAGCGTGCTTCTTGCTCTAAAGCAGAGTGTGTTTCATGGATGAGAAGTGTGCTGTGTGTTTCCCTTCAGAAACGGAGTGAAATGCCAGGCTCTGTGTCTTCCTACAAGCGAGACTTCGTTTCAGGTAAACGCAGTCACTTTTTAGCTCAAACGAAGCTCTATTGTACACGAAGCTCACACGTTTCTCGCTCTTAACTGAAACGCATTGGAGGTTAGAGGGCCTGTGGTTTGTATCAGTTTCAGAAGCAGAGTTGAACTAGATATGGTCCGTGTGTGTAGGAAACACAGTTCTTTTGTCCTGAGCACTCTCACGTTTCCCGCCTTATTCAAGACTCTAGAAAGCAAGAGCGTGCTTCTTGCTCTAAAGCAGAGTGTGTTTCATGGATGAGAAGTGTGCTGTGTGTTTCCCTTCAGAAACGGAGTGAAATGCCAGGCTCTGTGTCTTCCTACAAGCGAGACTTCGTTTCAGGTAAACGCAGTCACTTTTCAGCTCAAACGAAGCTCTATTGTACACGAAGCTCACACGTTTCTCGCTCTTAACTGAAACGCATTGGATGTTAGAGGGCCTGTGGTTTGTATCAGTTTCAGAAGCAGAGTTGAACTAGATATGGTCTGTGTGTGTAGGAAACACAGTACTTTTGTCCTGAGCACTCTCACGTTTCCCGCCTTATTCGAGACTCTAGAAAGCAAGAGCGTGCTTCTTGCTCTAAAGCAGAGTGTGTTTCATGGATGAGAAGTGTGCTGTGTGTTTCCCTTCAGAAACGGAGTGAAATGCCAGGCTCTGTGTCTTCCTACAAGCGAGACTTCGTTTCAGGTAAACGCAGTCACTTTTCAGCTCAAACGAAGCTCTATTGTACACGAAGCTCACACGTTTCTCGCTCTTAACTGAAACGCACTGGATGTTAGAGGGCCTGTGGTTTGTATCAGTTTCAGAAGCAGAGTTGAACTAGATATGGTCCGTGTGTGTAGGAAACACAGTTCTTTTGTTCTGAGCACTCTCACGTTTCCCGCCTTATTCGAGACTCTAGAAAGCAAGAGCGTGCTTCTTGCTCTAAAGCAGAGTGTGTTTCATGGATGAGAAGTGTGCTGTGTGTTTCCCTTCAGAAACGGAGTGAAATGCCAGGCTCTGTGTCTTCCTACAAGCGAGACTTCGTTTCAGGTAAACGCAGTCACTTTTCAGCTCAAACGAAGCTCTATTGTACACGAAGCTCACACGTTTCTCGCTCTTAACTGAAACGCATTGGATGTTAGAGGGCCTGTGGTTTGTATCAGTTTCAGAAGCAGAGTTGAACTAGATATGGTCCGTGTGTGTAGGAAACCCAGTTCTTTTGTTCTGAGCACTCTCACGTTTCCCGCCTTATTCGAGACTCTAGAAAGCAAGAGCGTGCTTCTTGCTCTAAAGCAGAGTGTGTTTCATGGATGAGAAGTGTGCTGTGTGTTTCCCTTCAGAAACGGAGTGAAATGCCAGGCTCTGTGTCTTCCTACAAGCGAGACTTCGTTTCAGGTAAACGCAGTCCCTTTTCAGCTCAAACGAAGCTCTATTGTACACGAAGCTCACACGTTTCTCGCTCTTAACTGAAACGCATTGGATGTTAGAGGGCCTGTGGTTTGTATCAGTTTCAGAAGCAGAGTTGAACTAGATATGGTCCGTGTGTGTAGGAAACACAGTTCTTTTGTCCTGAGCACTCTCACGTTTCCCGCCTTATTCGAGACTCTAGAAAGCAAGAGCGTGCTTCTTGCTCTAAAGCAGAGTGTGTTTCATGGATGAGAAGTGTGCTGTGTGTTTCCCTTCAGAAACGGAGTGAAATGCCAGGCTCTGTGTCTTCCTACAAGCGAGACTTCGTTTCAGGTAAACGCAGTCACTTTTCAGCTCAAACGAAGCTCTATTGTACACGAAGCTCACACGTTTCTCGCTCTTAACTGAAACGCATTGGATGTTAGAGGGCCTGTGGTTTGTATCAGTTTCAGAAGCAGAGTTGAACTAGATATGGTCCGTGTGTGTAGGAAACACAGTTCTTTTGTCCTGAGCACTCTCACGTTTCCCGCCTTATTCGAGACTCTAGAAAGCAAGAGCGTGCTTCTTGCTCTAAAGCAGAGTGTGTTTCATGGATGAGAAGTGTGCTGTGTGTTTCCCTTCAGAAACGGAGTGAAATGCCAGGCTCTGTGTCTTCCTACAAGCGAGACTTCGTTTCAGGTAAACGCAGTCACTTTTCAGCTCAAACGAAGCTCTATTGTACACGAAGCTCACACGTTTCTCGCTCTTAACTGAAACGCATTGGAGGTTAGAGGGCCTGTGGTTTGTATCAGTTTCAGAAGCAGAGTTGAACTAGATATGGTCCGTGTGTGTAGGAAACACAGTTCTTTTGTCCTGAGCACTCTCACGTTTCCCGCCTTATTCGAGACTCTAGAAAGCAAGAGCGTGCTTCTTGCTCTAAAGCAGAGTGTGTTTCATGGATGAGAAGTGTGCTGTGTGTTTCCCTTCAGAAACGGAGTGAAATGCCAGGCTCTGTGTCTTCCTACAAGCGAGACTTCGTTTCAGGTAAACGCAGTCACTTTTCAGCTCAAACGAAGCTCTATTGTACACGAAGCTCACACGTTTCTCGCTCTTAACTGAAACGCATTGGATGTTAGAGGGCCTGTGGTTTGTATCAGTTTCAGAAGCAGAGTTGAACTAGATATGGTCCGTGTGTGTAGGAAACACAGTTCTTTTGTCCTGAGCACTCTCACGTTTCCCGCCTTATTCGAGACTCTAGAAAGCAAGAGCGTGCTTCTTGCTCTAAAGCAGAGTGTGTTTCATGGATGAGAAGTGTGCTGTGTGTTTCCCTTCAGAAACGGAGTGAAATGCCAGGCTCTGTGTCTTCCTACAAGCGAGACTTCGTTTCAGGTAAACGCAGTCACTTTTCAGCTCAAACGAAGCTCTATTGTACACGAAGCTCACACGTTTCTCGCTCTTAACTGAAACGCACTGGATGTTAGAGGGCCTGTGGTTTGTATCAGTTTCAGAAGCAGAGTTGAACTAGATATGGTCCGTGTGTGTAGGAAACACAGTTCTTTTGTTCTGAGCACTCTCACGTTTCCCGCCTTATTCGAGACTCTAGAAAGCAAGAGCGTGCTTCTTGCTCTAAAGCAGAGTGTGTTTCATGGATGAGAAGTGTGCTGTGTGTTTCCCTTCAGAAACGGAGTGAAATGCCAGGCTCTGTGTCTTCCTACAAGCGAGACTTCGTTTCAGGTAAACGCAGTCACTTTTCAGCTCAAACGAAGCTCTATTGTACACGAAGCTCACACGTTTCTCGCTCTTAACTGAAACGCATTGGATGTTAGAGGGCCTGTGGTTTGTATCAGTTTCAGAAGCAGAGTTGAACTAGATATGGTCCGTGTGTGTAGGAAACCCAGTTCTTTTGTTCTGAGCACTCTCACGTTTCCCGCCTTATTCGAGACTCTAGAAAGCAAGAGCGTGCTTCTTGCTCTAAAGCAGAGTGTGTTTCATGGATGAGAAGTGTGCTGTGTGTTTCCCTTCAGAAACGGAGTGAAATGCCAGGCTCTGTGTCTTCCTACAAGCGAGACTTTGTTTCAGGTAAACGCAGTCCCTTTTCAGCTCAAACGAAGCTCTATTGTACACGAAGCTCACACGTTTCTCGCTCTTAACTGAAACGCATTGGATGTTAGAGGGCCTGTGGTTTGTATCAGTTTCAGAAGCAGAGTTGAACTAGATATGGTCCGTGTGTGTAGGAAACACAGTTCTTTTGTCCTGAGCACTCTCACGTTTCCCGCCTTATTCGAGACTCTAGAAAGCAAGAGCGTGCTTCTTGCTCTAAAGCAGAGTGTGTTTCATGGATGAGAAGTGTGCTGTGTGTTTCCCTTCAGAAACGGAGTGAAATGCCAGGCTCTGTGTCTTCC
Organism: Onychomys arenicola; assembly: GCA_949786405.1. Lineage (NCBI taxonomy): Eukaryota > Metazoa > Chordata > Mammalia > Rodentia > Cricetidae > Onychomys > Onychomys arenicola. Next base: position 607,046 of record CATKUM010000099.1, read on the forward strand.
TACAAGCGAGACTTCGTTTCAGGTAAACGCAGTCACTTTTCAGCTCAAACGAAGCTCTATTGTACACGAAGCTCACACGTTTCTCGCTCTTAACTGAAACGCATTGGATGTTAGAGGGCCTGTGGTTTGTATCAGTTTCAGAAGCAGAGTTGAACTAGATATGGTCCGTGTGTGTAGGAAACACAGTTCTTTTGTCCTGAGCACTCTCACGTTTCCCGCCTTATTCGAGACTCTAGAAAGCAAGAGCGTGCTTCTTGCTCTAAAGCAGAGTGTGTTTCATGGATGAGAAGTGTGCTGTGTGTTTCCCTTCAGAAACGGAGTGAAATGCCAGGCTCTGTGTCTTCCTACAAGCGAGACTTCGTTTCAGGTAAACGCAGTCACTTTTCAGCTCAAACGAAGCTCTATTGTACACGAAGCTCACACGTTTCTCGCTCTTAACTGAAACGCATTGGAGGTTAGAGGGCCTGTGGTTTGTATCAGTTTCAGAAGCAGAGTTGAACTAGATATGGTCCGTGTGTGTAGGAAACACAGTTCTTTTGTCCTGAGCACTCTCACGTTTCCCGCCTTATTCGAGACTCTAGAAAGCAAGAGCGTGCTTCTTGCTCTAAAGCAGAGTGTGTTTCATGGATGAGAAGTGTGCTGTGTGTTTCCCTTCAGAAACGGAGTGAAATGCCCGGCTCTGTGTCTTCCTACAAGCGAGACTTCGTTTCAGGTAAACGCAGTCACTTTTCAGCTCAAACGAAGCTCTATTGTACACGAAGCTCACACGTTTCTCGCTCTTAACTGAAACGCATTGGATGTTAGAGGGCCTGTGGTTTGTATCAGTTTCAGAAGCAGAGTTGAACTAGATATGGTCCGTGTGTGTAGGAAACACAGTTCTTTTGTCCTGAGCACTCTCACGTTTCCCGCCTTATTCGAGACTCTAGAAAGCAAGAGCGTGCTTCTTGCTCTAAAGCAGAGTGTGTTTCATGGATGAGAAGTGTGCTGTGTGTTTCCCTTCAGAAACGGAGTGAAATGCCAGGCTCTGTGTCTTCCTACAAGCGAGACTTCGTTTCAGGTAAACGCAGTCACTTTTCAGCTCAAACGAAGCTCTATTGTACACGAAGCTCACACGTTTCTCGCTCTTAACTGAAACGCATTGGATGTTAGAGGGCCTGTGGTTTGTATCAGTTTCAGAAGCGGAGTTGAACTAGATAGGGTCCGTGTGTGTAGGAAACCCAGTTCTTTTGTTCTGAGCACTCTCACGTTTCCCGCCTTATTCGAGACCCTAGAAAGCAAGAGCGTGCTTCTTGCTCTAAAGCAGAGTGTGTTTCATGGATGAGAAGTGTGCTGTGTGTTTCCCTTCAGAAACGGAGTGAAATGCCAGGCTCTGTGTCTTCCTACAAGCGAGAATTCGTTTCAGGTAAACGCAGTCACTTTTCAGCTCAAACGAAGCTCTATTGTACACGAAGCTCACACGTTTCTCGCTCTTAACTGAAACGCATTGGATGTTAGAGGGCCTGTGGTTTGTATCAGTTTCAGAAGCAGAGTTGAACTAGATATGGTCCGTGTGTGTAGGAAACACAGTTCTTTTGTCCTGAGCACTCTCACGTTTCCCGCCTTATTCGAGACTCTAGAAAGCAAGAGCGTGCTTCTTGCTCTAAAGCAGAGTGTGTTTCATGGATGAGAAGTGTGCTGTGTGTTTCCCTTCAGAAACGGAGTGAAATGCCAGGCTCTGTGTCTTCCTACAAGCGAGACTTCGTTTCAGGTAAACGCAGTCACTTTTCAGCTCAAACGAAGCTCTATTGTACACGAAGCTCACACGTTTCTCGCTCTTAACTGAAACGCATTGGATGTTAGAGGGCCTGTGGTTTGTATCAGTTTCAGAAGCAGAGTTGAACTAGATATGGTCCGTGTGTGTAGGAAACACAGTTCTTTTGTCCTGAGCACTCTCACGTTTCCCGCCTTATTCGAGACTCTAGAAAGCAAGAGCGTGCTTCTTGCTCTAAAGCAGAGTGTGTTTCATGGATGAGAAGTGTGCTGTGTGTTTCCCTTCAGAAACGGAGTGAAATGCCAGGCTCTGTGTCTTCCTACAAGCGAGACTTCGTTTCAGGTAAACGCAGTCACTTTTCAGCTCAAACGAAGCTCTATTGTACACGAAGCTCACACGTTTCTCGCTCTTAACTGAAACGCATTGGATGTTAGAGGGCCTGTGGTTTGTATCAGTTTCAGAAGCAGAGTTGAACTAGATATGGTCCGTGTGTGTAGGAAACACAGTTCTTTTGTCCTGAGCACTCTCACGTTTCCCGCCTTATTCGAGACTCTAGAAAGCAAGAGCGTGCTTCTTGCTCTAAAGCAGAGTGTGTTTCATGGATGAGAAGTGTGCTGTGTGTTTCCCTTCAGAAACGGAGTGAAATGCCAGGCTCTGTGTCTTCCTACAAGCGAGACTTCGTTTCAGGTAAACGCAGTCACTTTTCAGCTCAAACGAAGCTCTATTGTACACGAAGCTCACACGTTTCTCGCTCTTAACTGAAACGCACTGGATGTTAGAGGGCCTGTGGTTTGTATCAGTTTCAGAAGCAGAGTTGAACTAGATATGGTCCGTGTGTGTAGGAAACACAGTTCTTTTGTTCTGAGCACTCTCACGTTTCCCGCCTTATTCGAGACTCTAGAAAGCAAGAGCGTGCTTCTTGCTCTAAAGCAGAGTGTGTTTCATGGATGAGAAGTGTGCTGTGTGTTTCCCTTCAGAAACGGAGTGAAATGCCAGGCTCTGTGTCTTCCTACAAGCGAGACTTCGTTTCAGGTAAACGCAGTCACTTTTTAGCTCAAACGAAGCTCTATTGTACACGAAGCTCACACGTTTCTCGCTCTTAACTGAAACGCATTGGATGTTAGAGGGCCTGTGGTTTGTATCAGTTTCAGAAGCAGAGTTGAACTAGATATGGTCCGTGTGTGTAGGAAACCCAGTTCTTTTGTTCTGAGCACTCTCACGTTTCCCGCCTTATTCGAGACTCTAGAAAGCAAGAGCGTGCTTCTTGCTCTAAAGCAGAGTGTGTTTCATGGATGAGAAGTGTGCTGTGTGTTTCCCTTCAGAAACGGAGTGAAATGCCAGGCTCTGTGTCTTCCTACAAGCGAGACTTCGTTTCAGGTAAACGCAGTCCCTTTTCAGCTCAAACGAAGCTCTATTGTACACGAAGCTCACACGTTTCTCGCTCTTAACTGAAACGCATTGGATGTTAGAGGGCCTGTGGTTTGTATCAGTTTCAGAAGCAGAGTTGAACTAGATATGGTCCGTGTGTGTAGGAAACACAGTTCTTTTGTCCTGAGCACTCTCACGTTTCCCGCCTTATTCGAGACTCTAGAAAGCAAGAGCGTGCTTCTTGCTCTAAAGCAGAGTGTGTTTCATGGATGAGAAGTGTGCTGTGTGTTTCCCTTCAGAAACGGAGTGAAATGCCAGGCTCTGTGTCTTCCTACAAGCGAGACTTCGTTTCAGGTAAACGCAGTCACTTTTCAGCTCAAACGAAGCTCTATTGTACACGAAGCTCACACGTTTCTCGCTCTTAACTGAAACGCATTGGATGTTAGAGGGCCTGTGGTTTGTATCAGTTTCAGAAGCAGAGTTGAACTAGATATGGTCCGTGTGTGTAGGAAACACAGTTCTTTTGTCCTGAGCACTCTCACGTTTCCCGCCTTATTCGAGACTCTAGAAAGCAAGAGCGTGCTTCTTGCTCTAAAGCAGAGTGTGTTTCATGGATGAGAAGTGTGCTGTGTGTTTCCCTTCAGAAACGGAGTGAAATGCCAGGCTCTGTGTCTTCCTACAAGCGAGACTGCGTTTCAGGTAAACGCAGTCACTTTTCAGCTCAAACGAAGCTCTATTGTACACGAAGCTCACACGTTTCTCGCTCTTAACTGAAACGCATTGGAGGTTAGAGGGCCTGTGGTTTGTATCAGTTTCAGAAGCAGAGTTGAACTAGATATGGTCCGTGTGTGTAGGAAACACAGTTCTTTTGTCCTGAGCACTCTCACGTTTCCCGCCTTATTCGAGACTCTAGAAAGCAAGAGCGTGCTTCTTGCTCTAAAGCAGAGTGTGTTTCATGGATGAGAAGTGTGCTGTGTGTTTCCCTTCAGAAACGGAGTGAAATGCCAGGCTCTGTGTCTTCCTACAAGCGAGACTTCGTTTCAGGTAAACGCAGTCACTTTTCAGCTCAAACAAAGCTCTATTGTACACGAAGCTCACACGTTTCTCGCTCTTAACTGAAACGCATTGGATGTTAGAGGGCCTGTGGTTTGTATCAGTTTCAGAAGCAGAGTTGAACTAGATATGGTCCGTGTGTGTAGGAAACACAGTTCTTTTGTCCTGAGCACTCTCACGTTTCCCGCCTTATTCGAGACTCTAGAAAGCAAGAGCGTGCTTCTTGCTCTAAAGCAGAGTGTGTTTCATGGATGAGAAGTGTGCTGTGTGTTTCCCTTCAGAAACGGAGTGAAATGCCAGGCTCTGTGTCTTCCTACAAGCGAGACTTCGTTTCAGGTAAACGCAGTCACTTTTTAGCTCAAACGAAGCTCTATTGTACACGAAGCTCACACGTTTCTCGCTCTTAACTGAAACGCATTGGAGGTTAGAGGGCCTGTGGTTTGTATCAGTTTCAGAAGCAGAGTTGAACTAGATATGGTCCGTGTGTGTAGGAAACACAGTTCTTTTGTCCTGAGCACTCTCACGTTTCCCGCCTTATTCGAGACTCTAGAAAGCAAGAGCGTGCTTCTTGCTCTAAAGCAGAGTGTGTTTCATGGATGAGAAGTGTGCTGTGTGTTTCCCTTCAGAAACGGAGTGAAATGCCAGGCTCTGTGTCTTCCTACAAGCGAGACTTCGTTTCAGGTAAACGCAGTCACTTTTCAGCTCAAACGAAGCTCTATTGTACACGAAGCTCACACGTTTCTCGCTCTTAACTGAAACGCATTGGATGTTAGAGGGCCTGTGGTTTGTATCAGTTTCAGAAGCAGAGTTGAACTAGATATGGTCCGTGTGTGTAGGAAACCCAGTTCTTTTGTTCTGAGCACTCTCACGTTTCCCGCCTTATTCGAGACTCTAGAAAGCAAGAGCGTGCTTCTTGCTCTAAAGCAGAGTGTGTTTCATGGATGAGAAGTGTGCTGTGTGTTTCCCTTCAGAAACGGAGTGAAATGCCAGGCTCTGTGTCTTCCTACAAGCGAGACTTCGTTTCAGGTAAACGCAGTCCCTTTTCAGCTCAAACGAAGCTCTATTGTACACGAAGCTCACACGTTTCTCGCTCTTAACTGAAACGCATTGGATGTTAGAGGGCCTGTGGTTTGTATCAGTTTCAGAAGCAGAGTTGAACTAGATATGGTCCGTGTGTGTAGGAAACACAGTTCTTTTGTCCTGAGCACTCTCACGTTTCCCGCCTTATTCGAGACTCTAGAAAGCAAGAGCGTGCTTCTTGCTCTAAAGCAGAGTGTGTTTCATGGATGAGAAGTGTGCTGTGTGTTTCCCTTCAGAAACGGAGTGAAATGCCAGGCTCTGTGTCTTCCTACAAGCGAGACTTCGTTTCAGGTAAACGCAGTCACTTTTCAGCTCAAACGAAGCTCTATTGTACACGAAGCTCACACGTTTCTCGCTCTTAACTGAAACGCATTGGATGTTAGAGGGCCTGTGGTTTGTATCAGTTTCAGAAGCAGAGTTGAACTAGATATGGTCCGTGTGTGTAGGAAACACAGTTCTTTTGTCCTGAGCACTCTCACGTTTCCCGCCTTATTCGAGACTCTAGAAAGCAAGAGCGTGCTTCTTGCTCTAAAGCAGAGTGTGTTTCATGGATGAGAAGTGTGCTGTGTGTTTCCCTTCAGAAACGGAGTGAAATGCCAGGCTCTGTGTCTTCCTACAAGCGAGACTGCGTTTCAGGTAAACGCAGTCACTTTTCAGCTCAAACGAAGCTCTATTGTACACGAAGCTCACACGTTTCTCGCTCTTAACTGAAACGCATTGGAGGTTAGAGGGCCTGTGGTTTGTATCAGTTTCAGAAGCAGAGTTGAACTAGATATGGTCCGTGTGTGTAGGAAACACAGTTCTTTTGTCCTGAGCACTCTCACGTTTCCCGCCTTATTCGAGACTCTAGAAAGCAAGAGCGTGCTTCTTGCTCTAAAGCAGAGTGTGTTTCATGGATGAGAAGTGTGCTGTGTGTTTCCCTTCAGAAACGGAGTGAAATGCCAGGCTCTGTGTCTTCCTACAAGCGAGACTTCGTTTCAGGTAAACGCAGTCACTTTTCAGCTCAAACAAAGCTCTATTGTACACGAAGCTCACACGTTTCTCGCTCTTAACTGAAACGCATTGGAGGTTAGAGGGCCTGTGGTTTGTATCAGTTTCAGAAGCAGAGTTGAACTAGATATGGTCCGTGTGTGTAGGAAACACAGTTCTTTTGTCCTGAGCACTCTCACGTTTCCCGCCTTATTCGAGACTCTAGAAAGCAAGAGCGTGCTTCTTGCTCTAAAGCAGAGTGTGTTTCATGGATGAGAAGTGTGCTGTGTGTTTCCCTTCAGAAACGGAGTGAAATGCCAGGCTCTGTGTCTTCCTACAAGCGAGACTTCGTTTCAGGTAAACGCAGTCACTTTTTAGCTCAAACGAAGCTCTATTGTACACGAAGCTCACACGTTTCTCGCTCTTAACTGAAACGCATTGGAGGTTAGAGGGCCTGTGGTTTGTATCAGTTTCAGAAGCAGAGTTGAACTAGATATGGTCCGTGTGTGTAGGAAACACAGTTCTTTTGTCCTGAGCACTCTCACGTTTCCCGCCTTATTCGAGACTCTAGAAAGCAAGAGCGTGCTTCTTGCTCTAAAGCAGAGTGTGTTTCATGGATGAGAAGTGTGCTGTGTGTTTCCCTTCAGAAACGGAGTGAAATGCCAGGCTCTGTGTCTTCCTACAAGCGAGACTTCGTTTCAGGTAAACGCAGTCACTTTTCAGCTCAAACGAAGCTCTATTGTACACGAAGCTCACACGTTTCTCGCTCTTAACTGAAACGCATTGGATGTTAGAGGGCCTGTGGTTTGTATCAGTTTCAGAAGCAGAGTTGAACTAGATATGGTCCGTGTGTGTAGGAAACACAGTTCTTTTGTCCTGAGCACTCTCACGTTTCCCGCCTTATTCGAGACTCTAGAAAGCAAGAGCGTGCTTCTTGCTCTAAAGCAGAGTGTGTTTCATGGATGAGAAGTGTGCTGTGTGTTTCCCTTCAGAAACGGAGTGAAATGCCAGGCTCTGTGTCTTCCTACAAGCGAGACTTCGTTTCAGGTAAACGCAGTCACTTTTCAGCTCAAACGAAGCTCTATTGTACACGAAGCTCACACGTTTCTCGCTCTTAACTGAAACGCACTGGATGTTAGAGGGCCTGTTGTTTGTATCAGTTTCAGAAGCAGAGTTGAACTAGATATGGTCCGTGTGTGTAGGAAACACAGTTCTTTTGTCCTGAGCACTCTCACGTTTCCCGCCTTATTCGAGACTCTAGAAAGCAAGAGCGTGCTTCTTGCTCTAAAGCAGAGTGTGTTTCATGGATGAGAAGTGTGCTGTGTGTTTCCCTTCAGAAACGGAGTGAAATGCCAGGCTCTGTGTCTTCCTACAAGCGAGACTTCGTTTCAGGTAAACGCAGTCACTTTTCAGCTCAAACGAAGCTCTATTGTACACGAAGCTCACACGTTTCTCGCTCTTAACTGAAACGCATTGGATGTTAGAGGGCCTGTGGTTTGTATCAGTTTCAGAAGCAGAGTTGAACTAGATATGGTCCGTGTGTGTAGGAAACCCAGTTCTTTTGTTCTGAGCACTCTCACGTTTCCCGCCTTATTCGAGACTCTAGAAAGCAAGAGCGTGCTTCTTGCTCTAAAGCAGAGTGTGTTTCATGGATGAGAAGTGTGCTGTGTGTTTCCCTTCAGAAACGGAGTGAAATGCCAGGCTCTGTGTCTTCCTACAAGCGAGACTTCGTTTCAGGTAAACGCAGTCCCTTTTCAGCTCAAACGAAGCTCTATTGTACACGAAGCTCACACGTTTCTCGCTCTTAACTGAAACGCATTGGATGTTAGAGGGCCTGTGGTTTGTATCAGTTTCAGAAGCAGAGTTGAACTAGATATGGTCCGTGTGTGTAGGAAACACAGTTCTTTTGTCCTGAGCACTCTCACGTTTCCCGCCTTATTCGAGACTCTAGAAAGCAAGAGCGTGCTTCTTGCTCTAAAGCAGAGTGTGTTTCATGGATGAGAAGTGTGCTGTGTGTTTCCCTTCAGAAACGGAGTGAAATGCCAGGCTCTGTGTCTTCCTACAAGCGAGACTGCGTTTCAGGTAAGCGCAGTCACTTTTCAGCTCAAACGAAGCTCTATTGTACACGAAGCTCACACGTTTCTCGCTCTTAACTGAAACGCATTGGAGGTTAGAGGGCCTGTGGTTTGTATCAGTTTCAGAAGCAGAGTTGAACTAGATATGGTCCGTGTGTGTAGGAAACACAGTTCTTTTGTCCTGAGCACTCTCACGTTTCCCGCCTTATTCGAGACTCTAGAAAGCAAGAGCGTGCTTCTTGCTCTAAAGCAGAGTGTGTTTCATGGATGAGAAGTGTGCTGTGTGTTTCCCTTCAGAAACGGAGTGAAATGCCAGGCTCTGTGTCTTCCTACAAGCGAGACTTCGTTTCAGGTAAACGCAGTCACTTTTCAGCTCAAACAAAGCTCTATTGTACACGAAGCTCACACGTTTCTCGCTCTTAACTGAAACGCATTGGAGGTTAGAGGGCCTGTGGTTTGTATCAGTTTCAGAAGCAGAGTTGAACTAGATATGGTCCGTGTGTGTAGGAAACACAGTTCTTTTGTCCTGAGCACTCTCACGTTTCCCGCCTTATTCGAGACTCTAGAAAGCAAGAGCGTGCTTCTTGCTCTAAAGCAGAGTGTGTTTCATGGATGAGAAGTGTGCTGTGTGTTTCCCTTCAGAAACGGAGTGAAATGCCAGGCTCTGTGTCTTCCTACAAGCGAGACTTCGTTTCAGGTAAACGCAGTCACTTTTCAGCTCAAACGAAGCTCTATTGTACACGAAGCTCACACGTTTCTCGCTCTTAACTGAAACGCATTGGATGTTAGAGGGCCTGTGGTTTGTATCAGTTTCAGAAGCAGAGTTGAACTAGATATGGTCCGTGTGTGTAGGAAACACAGTTCTTTTGTCCTGAGCACTCTCACGTTTCCTGCCTTATTCGAGACTCTAGAAAGCAAGAGCGTGCTTCTTGCTCTAAAGCAGAGTGTGTTTCATGGATGAGAAGTGTGCTGTGTGTTTCCCTTCAGAAACGGAGTGAAATGCCAGGCTCTGTGTCTTCCTACAAGCGAGACTTCGTTTCAGGTAAACGCAGTCACTTTTTAGCTCAAACGAAGCTCTATTGTACACGAAGCTCACACGTTTCTCGCTCTTAACTGAAACGCATTGGAGGTTAGAGGGCCTGTGGTTTGTATCAGTTTCAGAAGCAGAGTTGAACTAGATATGGTCCGTGTGTGTAGGAAACACAGTTCTTTTGTCCTGAGCACTCTCACGTTTCCCGCCTTATTCGAGACTCTAGAAAGCAAGAGCGTGCTTCTTGCTCTAAAGCAGAGTGTGTTTCATGGATGAGAAGTGTGCTGTGTGTTTCCCTTCAGAAACGGAGTGAAATGCCAGGCTCTGTGTCTTCCTACAAGCGAGACTTCGTTTCAGGTAAACGCAGTCACTTTTCAGCTCAAACGAAGCTCTATTGTACACGAAGCTCACACGTTTCTCGCTCTTAACTGAAACGCATTGGATGTTAGAGGGCCTGTGGTTTGTATCAGTTTCAGAAGCAGAGTTGAACTAGATATGGTCCGTGTGTGTAGGAAACACAGTTCTTTTGTCCTGAGCACTCTCACGTTTCCCGCCTTATTCGAGACTCTAGAAAGCAAGAGCGTGCTTCTTGCTCTAAAGCAGAGTGTGTTTCATGGATGAGAAGTGTGCTGTGTGTTTCCCTTCAGAAACGGAGTGAAATGCCAGGCTCTGTGTCTTCCTACAAGCGAGACTTCGTTTCAGGTAAACGCAGTCACTTTTCAGCTCAAACGAAGCTCTATTGTACACGAAGCTCACACGTTTCTCGCTCTTAACTGAAACGCACTGGATGTTAGAGGGCCTGTGGTTTGTATCAGTTTCAGAAGCAGAGTTGAACTAGATATGGTCCGTGTGTGTAGGAAACACAGTTCTTTTGTTCTGAGCACTCTCACGTTTCCCGCCTTATTCGAGACTCTAGAAAGCAAGAGCGTGCTTCTTGCTCTAAAGCAGAGTGTGTTTCATGGATGAGAAGTGTGCTGTGTGTTTCCCTTCAGAAACGGAGTGAAATGCCAGGCTCTGTGTCTTCCTACAAGCGAGACTTCGTTTCAGGTAAACGCAGTCACTTTTCAGCTCAAACGAAGCTCTATTGTACACGAAGCTCACACGTTTCTCGCTCTTAACTGAAACGCATTGGATGTTAGAGGGCCTGTGGTTTGTATCAGTTTCAGAAGCAGAGTTGAACTAGATATGGTCCGTGTGTGTAGGAAACCCAGTTCTTTTGTTCTGAGCACTCTCACGTTTCCCGCCTTATTCGAGACTCTAGAAAGCAAGAGCGTGCTTCTTGCTCTAAAGCAGAGTGTGTTTCATGGATGAGAAGTGTGCTGTGTGTTTCCCTTCAGAAACGGAGTGAAATGCCAGGCTCTGTGTCTTCCTACAAGCGAGACTTCGTTTCAGGTAAACGCAGTCCCTTTTCAGCTCAAACGAAGCTCTATTGTACACGAAGCTCACACGTTTCTCGCTCTTAACTGAAACGCATTGGATGTTAGAGGGCCTGTGGTTTGTATCAGTTTCAGAAGCAGAGTTGAACTAGATATGGTCCGTGTGTGTAGGAAACACAGTTCTTTTGTCCTGAGCACTCTCACGTTTCCCGCCTTATTCGAGACTCTAGAAAGCAAGAGCGTGCTTCTTGCTCTAAAGCAGAGTGTGTTTCATGGATGAGAAGTGTGCTGTGTGTTTCCCTTCAGAAACGGAGTGAAATGCCAGGCTCTGTGTCTTCCTACAAGCGAGACTTCGTTTCAGGTAAACGCAGTCACTTTTCAGCTCAAACGAAGCTCTATTGTACACGAAGCTCACACGTTTCTCGCTCTTAACTGAAACGCATTGGATGTTAGAGGGCCTGTGGTTTGTATCAGTTTCAGAAGCAGAGTTGAACTAGATATGGTCCGTGTGTGTAGGAAACACAGTTCTTTTGTCCTGAGCACTCTCACGTTTCCCGCCTTATTCGAGACTCTAGAAAGCAAGAGCGTGCTTCTTGCTCTAAAGCAGAGTGTGTTTCATGGATGAGAAGTGTGCTGTGTGTTTCCCTTCAGAAACGGAGTGAAATGCCAGGCTCTGTGTCTTCCTACAAGCGAGACTGCGTTTCAGGTAAGCGCAGTCACTTTTCAGCTCAAACGAAGCTCTATTGTACACGAAGCTCACACGTTTCTCGCTCTTAACTGAAACGCATTGGAGGTTAGAGGGCCTGTGGTTTGTATCAGTTTCAGAAGCAGAGTTGAACTAGATATGGTCCGTGTGTGTAGGAAACACAGTTCTTTTGTCCTGAGCACTCTCACGTTTCCCGCCTTATTCGAGACTCTAGAAAGCAAGAGCGTGCTTCTTGCTCTAAAGCAGAGTGTGTTTCATGGATGAGAAGTGTGCTGTGTGTTTCCCTTCAGAAACGGAGTGAAATGCCAGGCTCTGTGTCTTCCTACAAGCGAGACTTCGTTTCAGGTAAACGCAGTCACTTTTCAGCTCAAACAAAGCTCTATTGTACACGAAGCTCACACGTTTCTCGCTCTTAACTGAAACGCATTGGAGGTTAGAGGGCCTGTGGTTTGTATCAGTTTCAGAAGCAGAGTTGAACTAGATATGGTCCGTGTGTGTAGGAAACACAGTTCTTTTGTCCTGAGCACTCTCACGTTTCCCGCCTTATTCGAGACTCTAGAAAGCAAGAGCGTGCTTCTTGCTCTAAAGCAGAGTGTGTTTCATGGATGAGAAGTGTGCTGTGTGTTTCCCTTCAGAAACGGAGTGAAATGCCAGGCTCTGTGTCTTCCTACAAGCGAGACTTCGTTTCAGGTAAACGCAGTCACTTTTCAGCTCAAACGAAGCTCTATTGTACACGAAGCTCACACGTTTCTCGCTCTTAACTGAAACGCATTGGATGTTAGAGGGCCTGTGGTTTGTATCAGTTTCAGAAGCAGAGTTGAACTAGATATGGTCCGTGTGTGTAGGAAACACAGTTCTTTTGTCCTGAGCACTCTCACGTTTCCTGCCTTATTCGAGACTCTAGAAAGCAAGAGCGTGCTTCTTGCTCTAAAGCAGAGTGTGTTTCATGGATGAGAAGTGTGCTGTGTGTTTCCCTTCAGAAACGGAGTGAAATGCCAGGCTCTGTGTCTTCCTACAAGCGAGACTTCGTTTCAGGTAAACGCAGTCACTTTTTAGCTCAAACGAAGCTCTATTGTACACGAAGCTCACACGTTTCTCGCTCTTAACTGAAACGCATTGGAGGTTAGAGGGCCTGTGGTTTGTATCAGTTTCAGAAGCAGAGTTGAACTAGATATGGTCCGTGTGTGTAGGAAACACAGTTCTTTTGTCCTGAGCACTCTCACGTTTCCCGCCTTATTCGAGACTCTAGAAAGCAAGAGCGTGCTTCTTGCTCTAAAGCAGAGTGTGTTTCATGGATGAGAAGTGTGCTGTGTGTTTCCCTTCAGAAACGGAGTGAAATGCCAGGCTCTGTGTCTTCCTACAAGCGAGACTTCGTTTCAGGTAAACGCAGTCACTTTTCAGCTCAAACGAAGCTCTATTGTACACGAAGCTCACACGTTTCTCGCTCTTAACTGAAACGCATTGGATGTTAGAGGGCCTGTGGTTTGTATCAGTTTCAGAAGCAGAGTTGAACTAGATATGGTCCGTGTGTGTAGGAAACACAGTTCTTTTGTCCTGAGCACTCTCACGTTTCCCGCCTTATTCGAGACTCTAGAAAGCAAGAGCGTGCTTCTTGCTCTAAAGCAGAGTGTGTTTCATGGATGAGAAGTGTGCTGTGTGTTTCCCTTCAGAAACGGAGTGAAATGCCAGGCTCTGTGTCTTCCTACAAGCGAGACTTCGTTTCAGGTAAACGCAGTCACTTTTCAGCTCAAACGAAGCTCTATTGTACACGAAGCTCACACGTTTCTCGCTCTTAACTGAAACGCACTGGATGTTAGAGGGCCTGTGGTTTGTATCAGTTTCAGAAGCAGAGTTGAACTAGATATGGTCCGTGTGTGTAGGAAACACAGTTCTTTTGTTCTGAGCACTCTCACGTTTCCCGCCTTATTCGAGACTCTAGAAAGCAAGAGCGTGCTTCTTGCTCTAAAGCAGAGTGTGTTTCATGGATGAGAAGTGTGCTGTGTGTTTCCCTTCAGAAACGGAGTGAAATGCCAGGCTCTGTGTCTTCCTACAAGCGAGACTTCGTTTCAGGTAAACGCAGTCACTTTTCAGCTCAAACGAAGCTCTATTGTACACGAAGCTCACACGTTTCTCGCTCTTAACTGAAACGCATTGGATGTTAGAGGGCCTGTGGTTTGTATCAGTTTCAGAAGCAGAGTTGAACTAGATATGGTCCGTGTGTGTAGGAAACCCAGTTCTTTTGTTCTGAGCACTCTCACGTTTCCCGCCTTATTCGAGACTCTAGAAAGCAAGAGCGTGCTTCTTGCTCTAAAGCAGAGTGTGTTTCATGGATGAGAAGTGTGCTGTGTGTTTCCCTTCAGAAACGGAGTGAAATGCCAGGCTCTGTGTCTTCCTACAAGCGAGACTTCGTTTCAGGTAAACGCAGTCCCTTTTCAGCTCAAACGAAGCTCTATTGTACACGAAGCTCACACGTTTCTCGCTCTTAACTGAAACGCATTGGATGTTAGAGGGCCTGTGGTTTGTATCAGTTTCAGAAGCAGAGTTGAACTAGATATGGTCCGTGTGTGTAGGAAACACAGTTCTTTTGTCCTGAGCACTCTCACGTTTCCCGCCTTATTCGAGACTCTAGAAAGCAAGAGCGTGCTTCTTGCTCTAAAGCAGAGTGTGTTTCATGGATGAGAAGTGTGCTGTGTGTTTCCCTTCAGAAACGGAGTGAAATGCCAGGCTCTGTGTCTACCTACAAGCGAGACTTCGTTTCAGGTAAACGCAGTCACTTTTCAGCTCAAACGAAGCTCTATTGTACACGAAGCTCACACGTTTCTCGCTCTTAACTGAAACGCATTGGAGGTTAGAGGGCCTGTGGTTTGTATCAGTTTCAGAAGCAGAGTTGAACTAGATATGGTCCGTGTGTGTAGGAAACACAGTTCTTTTGTCCTGAGCACTCTCACGTTTCCCGCCTTATTCGAGACTCTAGAAAGCAAGAGCGTGCTTCTTGCTCTAAAGCAGAGTGTGTTTCATGGATGAGAAGTGTGCTGTGTGTTTCCCTTCAGAAACGGAGTGAAATGCCAGGCTCTGTGTCTTCCTACAAGCGAGACTTCGTTTCAGGTAAACGCAGTCACTTTTCAGCTCAAACGAAGCTCTATTGTACACGAAGCTCACACGTTTCTCGCTCTTAACTGAAACGCATTGGATGTTAGAGGGCCTGTGGTTTGTATCAGTTTCAGAAGCAGAGTTGAACTAGATATGGTCCGTGTGTGTAGGAAACACAGTTCTTTTGTCCTGAGCACTCTCACGTTTCCCGCCTTATTCGAGACTCTAGAAAGCAAGAGCGTGCTTCTTGCTCTAAAGCAGAGTGTGTTTCATGGATGAGAAGTGTGCTGTGTGTTTCCCTTCAGAAACGGAGTGAAATGCCAGGCTCTGTGTCTTCCTACAAGCGAGACTTCGTTTCAGGTAAACGCAGTCACTTTTCAGCTCAAACGAAGCTCTATTGTACACGAAGCTCACACGTTTCTCGCTCTTAACTGAAACGCATTGGATGTTAGAGGGCCTGTGGTTTGTATCAGTTTCAGAAGCAGAGTTGAACTAGATATGGTCCGTGTGTGTAGGAAACACAGTTCTTTTGTCCTGAGCACTCTCACGTTTCCCGCCTTATTCGAGACTCTAGAAAGCAAGAGCGTGCTTCTTGCTCTAAAGCAGAGTGTGTTTCATGGATGAGAAGTGTGCTGTGTGTTTCCCTTCAGAAACGGAGTGAAATGCCAGGCTCTGTGTCTTCCTACAAGCGAGACTTCGTTTCAGGTAAACGCAGTCACTTTTCAGCTCAAACGAAGCTCTATTGTACACGAAGCTCACACGTTTCTCGCTCTTAACTGAAACGCATTGGATGTTAGAGGGCCTGTGGTTTGTATCAGTTTCAGAAGCGGAGTTGAACTAGATAGGGTCCGTGTGTGTAGGAAACCCAGTTCTTTTGTTCTGAGCACTCTCACGTTTCCCGCCTTATTCGAGACCCTAGAAAGCAAGAGCGTGCTTCTTGCTCTAAAGCAGAGTGTGTTTCATGGATGAGAAGTGTGCTGTGTGTTTCCCTTCAGAAACGGAGTGAAATGCCAGGCTCTGTGTCTTCCTACAAGCGAGACTTCGTTTCAGGTAAACGCAGTCACTTTTCAGCTCAAACGAAGCTCTATTGTACACGAAGCTCACACGTTTCTCGCTCTTAACTGAAACGCATTGGATGTTAGAGGGCCTGTGGTTTGTATCAGTTTCAGAAGCAGAGTTGAACTAGATATGGTCCGTGTGTGTAGGAAACACAGTTCTTTTGTCCTGAGCACTCTCACGTTTCCCGCCTTATTCGAGACTCTAGAAAGCAAGAGCGTGCTTCTTGCTCTAAAGCAGAGTGTGTTTCATGGATGAGAAGTGTGCTGTGTGTTTCCCTTCAGAAACGGAGTGAAATGCCAGGCTCTGTGTCTTCCTACAAGCGAGACTTCGTTTCAGGTAAACGCAGTCACTTTTCAGCTCAAACGAAGCTCTATTGTACACGAAGCTCACACGTTTCTCGCTCTTAACTGAAACGCATTGGATGTTAGAGGGCCTGTGGTTTGTATCAGTTTCAGAAGCAGAGTTGAACTAGATATGGTCCGTGTGTGTAGGAAACACAGTTCTTTTGTCCTGAGCACTCTCACGTTTCCCGCCTTATTCGAGACTCTAGAAAGCAAGAGCGTGCTTCTTGCTCTAAAGCAGAGTGTGTTTCATGGATGAGAAGTGTGCTGTGTGTTTCCCTTCAGAAACGGAGTGAAATGCCAGGCTCTGTGTCTTCCTACAAGCGAGACTTCGTTTCAGGTAAACGCAGTCACTTTTCAGCTCAAACGAAGCTCTATTGTACACGAAGCTCACACGTTTCTCGCTCTTAACTGAAACGCACTGGATGTTAGAGGGCCTGTGGTTTGTATCAGTTTCAGAAGCAGAGTTGAACTAGATATGGTCCGTGTGTGTAGGAAACACAGTTCTTTTGTTCTGAGCACTCTCACGTTTCCCGCCTTATTCGAGACTCTAGAAAGCAAGAGCGTGCTTCTTGCTCTAAAGCAGAGTGTGTTTCATGGATGAGAAGTGTGCTGTGTGTTTCCCTTCAGAAACGGAGTGAAATGCCAGGCTCTGTGTCTTCCTACAAGCGAGACTTCGTTTCAGGTAAACGCAGTCACTTTTTAGCTCAAACGAAGCTCTATTGTACACGAAGCTCACACGTTTCTCGCTCTTAACTGAAACGCATTGGATGTTAGAGGGCCTGTGGTTTGTATCAGTTTCAGAAGCAGAGTTGAACTAGATATGGTCCGTGTGTGTAGGAAACCCAGTTCTTTTGTTCTGAGCACTCTCACGTTTCCCGCCTTATTCGAGACTCTAGAAAGCAAGAGCGTGCTTCTTGCTCTAAAGCAGAGTGTGTTTCATGGATGAGAAGTGTGCTGTGTGTTTCCCTTCAGAAACGGAGTGAAATGCCAGGCTCTGTGTCTTCCTACAAGCGAGACTTCGTTTCAGGTAAACGCAGTCCCTTTTCAGCTCAAACGAAGCTCTATTGTACACGAAGCTCACACGTTTCTCGCTCTTAACTGAAACGCATTGGATGTTAGAGGGCCTGTGGTTTGTATCAGTTTCAGAAGCAGAGTTGAACTAGATATGGTCCGTGTGTGTAGGAAACACAGTTCTTTTGTCCTGAGCACTCTCACGTTTCCCGCCTTATTCGAGACTCTAGAAAGCAAGAGCGTGCTTCTTGCTCTAAAGCAGAGTGTGTTTCATGGATGAGAAGTGTGCTGTGTGTTTCCCTTCAGAAACGGAGTGAAATGCCAGGCTCTGTGTCTTCCTACAAGCGAGACTTCGTTTCAGGTAAACGCAGTCACTTTTCAGCTCAAACGAAGCTCTATTGTACACGAAGCTCACACGTTTCTCGCTCTTAACTGAAACGCATTGGATGTTAGAGGGCCTGTGGTTTGTATCAGTTTCAGAAGCAGAGTTGAACTAGATATGGTCCGTGTGTGTAGGAAACACAGTTCTTTTGTCCTGAGCACTCTCACGTTTCCCGCCTTATTCGAGACTCTAGAAAGCAAGAGCGTGCTTCTTGCTCTAAAGCAGAGTGTGTTTCATGGATGAGAAGTGTGCTGTGTGTTTCCCTTCAGAAACGGAGTGAAATGCCAGGCTCTGTGTCTTCCTA
Organism: Onychomys arenicola; assembly: GCA_949786405.1. Lineage (NCBI taxonomy): Eukaryota > Metazoa > Chordata > Mammalia > Rodentia > Cricetidae > Onychomys > Onychomys arenicola. Next base: position 624,643 of record CATKUM010000099.1, read on the forward strand.
CAAGCGAGACTGCGTTTCAGGTAAACGCAGTCACTTTTCAGCTCAAACGAAGCTCTATTGTACAGGAAGCTCACACGTTTCTCGCTCTTAACTGAAACGCATTGGAGGTTAGAGGGCCTGTGGTTTGTATCAGTTTCAGAAGCAGAGTTGAACTAGATATGGTCCGTGTGTGTAGGAAACACAGTTCTTTTGTCCTGAGCACTCTCACGTTTCCCGCCTTATTCGAGACTCTAGAAAGCAAGAGCGTGCTTCTTGCTCTAAAGCAGAGTGTGTTTCATGGATGAGAAGTGTGCTGTGTGTTTCCCTTCAGAAACGGAGTGAAATGCCAGGCTCTGTGTCTTCCTACAAGCGAGACTTCGTTTCAGGTAAACGCAGTCACTTTTCAGCTCAAACAAAGCTCTATTGTACACGAAGCTCACACGTTTCTCGCTCTTAACTGAAACGCATTGGATGTTAGAGGGCCTGTGGTTTGTATCAGTTTCAGAAGCAGAGTTGAACTAGATATGGTCCGTGTGTGTAGGAAACACAGTTCTTTTGTCCTGAGCACTCTCACGTTTCCCGCCTTATTCGAGACTCTAGAAAGCAAGAGCGTGCTTCTTGCTCTAAAGCAGAGTGTGTTTCATGGATGAGAAGTGTGCTGTGTGTTTCCCTTCAGAAACGGAGTGAAATGCCAGGCTCTGTGTCTTCCTACAAGCGAGACTTCGTTTCAGGTAAACGCAGTCACTTTTTAGCTCAAACGAAGCTCTATTGTACACGAAGCTCACACGTTTCTCGCTCTTAACTGAAACGCATTGGAGGTTAGAGGGCCTGTGGTTTGTATCAGTTTCAGAAGCAGAGTTGAACTAGATATGGTCCGTGTGTGTAGGAAACACAGTTCTTTTGTCCTGAGCACTCTCACGTTTCCCGCCTTATTCGAGACTCTAGAAAGCAAGAGCGTGCTTCTTGCTCTAAAGCAGAGTGTGTTTCATGGATGAGAAGTGTGCTGTGTGTTTCCCTTCAGAAACGGAGTGAAATGCCAGGCTCTGTGTCTTCCTACAAGCGAGACTTCATTTCAGGTAAACGCAGTCACTTTTCAGCTCAAACGAAGCTCTATTGTACACGAAGCTCACACGTTTCTCGCTCTTAACTGAAACGCATTGGATGTTAGAGGGCCTGTGGTTTGTATCAGTTTCAGAAGCAGAGTTGAACTAGATATGGTCCGTGTGTGTAGGAAACACAGTTCTTTTGTCCTGAGCACTCTCACGTTTCCCGCCTTATTCGAGACTCTAGAAAGCAAGAGCGTGCTTCTTGCTCTAAAGCAGAGTGTGTTTCATGGATGAGAAGTGTGCTGTGTGTTTCCCTTCAGAAACGGAGTGAAATGCCAGGCTCTGTGTCTTCCTACAAGCGAGACTTCGTTTCAGGTAAACGCAGTCACTTTTCAGCTCAAACGAAGCTCTATTGTACACGAAGCTCACACGTTTCTCGCTCTTAACTGAAACGCACTGGATGTTAGAGGGCCTGTGGTTTGTATCAGTTTCAGAAGCAGAGTTGAACTAGATATGGTCCGTGTGTGTAGGAAACACAGTTCTTTTGTTCTGAGCACTCTCACGTTTCCCGCCTTATTCGAGACTCTAGAAAGCAAGAGCGTGCTTCTTGCTCTAAAGCAGAGTGTGTTTCATGGATGAGAAGTGTGCTGTGTGTTTCCCTTCAGAAACGGAGTGAAATGCCAGGCTCTGTGTCTTCCTACAAGCGAGACTTCGTTTCAGGTAAACGCAGTCACTTTTCAGCTCAAACGAAGCTCTATTGTACACGAAGCTCACACGTTTCTCGCTCTTAACTGAAACGCATTGGATGTTAGAGGGCCTGTGGTTTGTATCAGTTTCAGAAGCAGAGTTGAACTAGATATGGTCCGTGTGTGTAGGAAACACAGTTCTTTTGTTCTGAGCACTCTCACGTTTCCCGCCTTATTCGAGACTCTAGAAAGCAAGAGCGTGCTTCTTGCTCTAAAGCAGAGTGTGTTTCATGGATGAGAAGTGTGCTGTGTGTTTCCCTTCAGAAACGGAGTGAAATGCCAGGCTCTGTGTCTTCCTACAAGCGAGACTTCGTTTCAGGTAAACGCAGTCCCTTTTCAGCTCAAACGAAGCTCTATTGTACACGAAGCTCACACGTTTCTCGCTCTTAACTGAAACGCATTGGATGTTAGAGGGCCTGTGGTTTGTATCAGTTTCAGAAGCAGAGTTGAACTAGATATGGTCCGTGTGTGTAGGAAACACAGTTCTTTTGTCCTGAGCACTCTCACGTTTCCCGCCTTATTCGAGACTCTAGAAAGCAAGAGCGTGCTTCTTGCTCTAAAGCAGAGTGTGTTTCATGGATGAGAAGTGTGCTGTGTGTTTCCCTTCAGAAACGGAGTGAAATGCCAGGCTCTGTGTCTTCCTACAAGCGAGACTTCGTTTCAGGTAAACGCAGTCACTTTTCAGCTCAAACGAAGCTCTATTGTACACGAAGCTCACACGTTTCTCGCTCTTAACTGAAACGCATTGGATGTTAGAGGGCCTGTGGTTTGTATCAGTTTCAGAAGCAGAGTTGAACTAGATATGGTCCGTGTGTGTAGGAAACACAGTTCTTTTGTCCTGAGCACTCTCACGTTTCCCGCCTTATTCGAGACTCTAGAAAGCAAGAGCGTGCTTCTTGCTCTAAAGCAGAGTGTGTTTCATGGATGAGAAGTGTGCTGTGTGTTTCCCTTCAGAAACGGAGTGAAATGCCAGGCTCTGTGTCTTCCTACAAGCGAGACTTCGTTTCAGGTAAACGCAGTCACTTTTCAGCTCAAACGAAGCTCTATTGTACACGAAGCTCACACGTTTCTCGCTCTTAACTGAAACGCATTGGAGGTTAGAGGGCCTGTGGTTTGTATCAGTTTCAGAAGCAGAGTTGAACTAGATATGGTCCGTGTGTGTAGGAAACACAGTTCTTTTGTCCTGAGCACTCTCACGTTTCCCGCCTTATTCGAGACTCTAGAAAGCAAGAGCGTGCTTCTTGCTCTAAAGCAGAGTGTGTTTCATGGATGAGAAGTGTGCTGTGTGTTTCCCTTCAGAAACGGAGTGAAATGCCAGGCTCTGTGTCTTCCTACAAGCGAGACTTCGTTTCAGGTAAACGCAGTCACTTTTCAGCTCAAACGAAGCTCTATTGTACACGAAGCTCACACGTTTCTCGCTCTTAACTGAAACGCATTGGAGGTTAGAGGGCCTGTGGTTTGTATCAGTTTCAGAAGCAGAGTTGAACTAGATATGGTCCGTGTGTGTAGGAAACACAGTTCTTTTGTCCTGAGCACTCTCACGTTTCCCGCCTTATTCGAGACTCTAGAAAGCAAGAGCGTGCTTCTTGCTCTAAAGCAGAGTGTGTTTCATGGATGAGAAGTGTGCTGTGTGTTTCCCTTCAGAAACGGAGTGAAATGCCAGGCTCTGTGTCTTCCTACAAGCGAGACTTCGTTTCAGGTAAACGCAGTCACTTTTCAGCTCAAACGAAGCTCTATTGTACACGAAGCTCACACGTTTCTCGCTCTTAACTGAAACGCATTGGATGTTAGAGGGCCTGTGGTTTGTATCAGTTTCAGAAGCAGAGTTGAACTAGATATGGTCCGTGTGTGTAGGAAACACAGTTCTTTTGTCCTGAGCACTCTCACGTTTCCCGCCTTATTCGAGACTCTAGAAAGCAAGAGCGTGCTTCTTGCTCTAAAGCAGAGTGTGTTTCATGGATGAGAAGTGTGCTGTGTGTTTCCCTTCAGAAACGGAGTGAAATGCCAGGCTCTGTGTCTTCCTACAAGCGAGACTTCGTTTCAGGTAAACGCAGTCACTTTTTAGCTCAAACGAAGCTCTATTGTACACGAAGCTCACACGTTTCTCGCTCTTAACTGAAACGCATTGGATGTTAGAGGGCCTGTGGTTTGTATCAGTTTCAGAAGCAGAGTTGAACTAGATATGGTCCGTGTGTGTAGGAAACACAGTTCTTTTGTCCTGAGCACTCTCACGTTTCCCGCCTTATTCGAGACTCTAGAAAGCAAGAGCGTGCTTCTTGCTCTAAAGCAGAGTGTGTTTCATGGATGAGAAGTGTGCTGTGTGTTTCCCTTCAGAAACGGAGTGAAATGCCAGGCTCTGTGTCTTCCTACAAGCGAGACTTCGTTTCAGGTAAACGCAGTCACTTTTCAGCTCAAACGAAGCTCTATTGTACACGAAGCTCACACGTTTCTCGCTCTTAACTGAAACGCACTGGATGTTAGAGGGCCTGTGGTTTGTATCAGTTTCAGAAGCAGAGTTGAACTAGATATGGTCCGTGTGTGTAGGAAACACAGTTCTTTTGTTCTGAGCACTCTCACGTTTCCCGCCTTATTCGAGACTCTAGAAAGCAAGAGCGTGCTTCTTGCTCTAAAGCAGAGTGTGTTTCATGGATGAGAAGTGTGCTGTGTGTTTCCCTTCAGAAACGGAGTGAAATGCCAGGCTCTGTGTCTTCCTACAAGCGAGACTTCGTTTCAGGTAAACGCAGTCACTTTTCAGCTCAAACGAAGCTCTATTGTACACGAAGCTCACACGTTTCTCGCTCTTAACTGAAACGCATTGGATGTTAGAGGGCCTGTGGTTTGTATCAGTTTCAGAAGCAGAGTTGAACTAGATATGGTCCGTGTGTGTAGGAAACCCAGTTCTTTTGTTCTGAGCACTCTCACGTTTCCCGCCTTATTCGAGACTCTAGAAAGCAAGAGCGTGCTTCTTGCTCTAAAGCAGAGTGTGTTTCATGGATGAGAAGTGTGCTGTGTGTTTCCCTTCAGAAACGGAGTGAAATGCCAGGCTCTGTGTCTTCCTACAAGCGAGACTTCGTTTCAGGTAAACGCAGTCCCTTTTCAGCTCAAACGAAGCTCTATTGTACACGAAGCTCACACGTTTCTCGCTCTTAACTGAAACGCATTGGAGGTTAGAGGGCCTGTGGTTTGTATCAGTTTCAGAAGCAGAGTTGAACTAGATATGGTCCGTGTGTGTAGGAAACACAGTTCTTTTGTCCTGAGCACTCTCACGTTTCCCGCCTTATTCGAGACTCTAGAAAGCAAGAGCGTGCTTCTTGCTCTAAAGCAGAGTGTGTTTCATGGATGAGAAGTGTGCTGTGTGTTTCCCTTCAGAAACGGAGTGAAATGCCAGGCTCTGTGTCTTCCTACAAGCGAGACTTCGTTTCAGGTAAACGCAGTCACTTTTCAGCTCAAACGAAGCTCTATTGTACACGAAGCTCACACGTTTCTCGCTCTTAACTGAAACGCATTGGAGGTTAGAGGGCCTGTGGTTTGTATCAGTTTCAGAAGCAGAGTTGAACTAGATATGGTCCGTGTGTGTAGGAAACACAGTTCTTTTGTCCTGAGCACTCTCACGTTTCCCGCCTTATTCGAGACTCTAGAAAGCAAGAGCGTGCTTCTTGCTCTAAAGCAGAGTGTGTTTCATGGATGAGAAGTGTGCTGTGTGTTTCCCTTCAGAAACGGAGTGAAATGCCAGGCTCTGTGTCTTCCTACAAGCGAGACTTCGTTTCAGGTAAACGCAGTCACTTTTCAGCTCAAACGAAGCTCTATTGTACACGAAGCTCACACGTTTCTCGCTCTTAACTGAAACGCATTGGATGTTAGAGGGCCTGTGGTTTGTATCAGTTTCAGAAGCAGAGTTGAACTAGATATGGTCCGTGTGTGTAGGAAACACAGTTCTTTTGTCCTGAGCACTCTCACGTTTCCCGCCTTATTCGAGACTCTAGAAAGCAAGAGCGTGCTTCTTGCTCTAAAGCAGAGTGTGTTTCATGGATGAGAAGTGTGCTGTGTGTTTCCCTTCAGAAACGGAGTGAAATGCCAGGCTCTGTGTCTTCCTACAAGCGAGACTTCGTTTCAGGTAAACGCAGTCACTTTTTAGCTCAAACGAAGCTCTATTGTACACGAAGCTCACACGTTTCTCGCTCTTAACTGAAACGCATTGGATGTTAGAGGGCCTGTGGTTTGTATCAGTTTCAGAAGCAGAGTTGAACTAGATATGGTCCGTGTGTGTAGGAAACACAGTTCTTTTGTCCTGAGCACTCTCACGTTTCCCGCCTTATTCGAGACTCTAGAAAGCAAGAGCGTGCTTCTTGCTCTAAAGCAGAGTGTGTTTCATGGATGAGAAGTGTGCTGTGTGTTTCCCTTCAGAAACGGAGTGAAATGCCAGGCTCTGTGTCTTCCTACAAGCGAGACTTCGTTTCAGGTAAACGCAGTCACTTTTCAGCTCAAACGAAGCTCTATTGTACACGAAGCTCACACGTTTCTCGCTCTTAACTGAAACGCATTGGATGTTAGAGGGCCTGTGGTTTGTATCAGTTTCAGAAGCAGAGTTGAACTAGATATGGTCCGTGTGTGTAGGAAACACAGTTCTTTTGTCCTGAGCACTCTCACGTTTCCCGCCTTATTCGAGACTCTAGAAAGCAAGAGCGTGCTTCTTGCTCTAAAGCAGAGTGTGTTTCATGGATGAGAAGTGTGCTGTGTGTTTCCCTTCAGAAACGGAGTGAAATGCCAGGCTCTGTGTCTTCCTACAAGCGAGACTTCGTTTCAGGTAAACGCAGTCACTTTTCAGCTCAAACGAAGCTCTATTGTACACGAAGCTCACACGTTTCTCGCTCTTAACTGAAACGCACTGGATGTTAGAGGGCCTGTGGTTTGTATCAGTTTCAGAAGCAGAGTTGAACTAGATATGGTCCGTGTGTGTAGGAAACACAGTTCTTTTGTTCTGAGCACTCTCACGTTTCCCGCCTTATTCGAGACTCTAGAAAGCAAGAGCGTGCTTCTTGCTCTAAAGCAGAGTGTGTTTCATGGATGAGAAGTGTGCTGTGTGTTTCCCTTCAGAAACGGAGTGAAATGCCAGGCTCTGTGTCTTCCTACAAGCGAGACTTCGTTTCAGGTAAACGCAGTCACTTTTCAGCTCAAACGAAGCTCTATTGTACACGAAGCTCACACGTTTCTCGCTCTTAACTGAAACGCATTGGATGTTAGAGGGCCTGTGGTTTGTATCAGTTTCAGAAGCAGAGTTGAACTAGATATGGTCCGTGTGTGTAGGAAACCCAGTTCTTTTGTTCTGAGCACTCTCACGTTTCCCGCCTTATTCGAGACTCTAGAAAGCAAGAGCGTGCTTCTTGCTCTAAAGCAGAGTGTGTTTCATGGATGAGAAGTGTGCTGTGTGTTTCCCTTCAGAAACGGAGTGAAATGCCAGGCTCTGTGTCTTCCTACAAGCGAGACTTCGTTTCAGGTAAACGCAGTCCCTTTTCAGCTCAAACGAAGCTCTATTGTACACGAAGCTCACACGTTTCTCGCTCTTAACTGAAACGCATTGGATGTTAGA